>JAPMIB010000032.1:58340-1258340 GCA_034770305.1 Trichogramma dendrolimi | reverse complement strand
CATGTAGCGTCTTTTCCATTTCGGGTTTCATATCTGGATTCAGTAGTCTTTTGCTTAAATCATCTGAAGAGGAAAATTATTGAAATAAGTTACTTTCAATATAACACTTTTTTACATAAAAACTACTACTTTTTTTGTATAAAATTGTACTTTCATACCAATATTTAAACAAAACTGTAGTAAATTAACTATTCCAGAGTCTTTGATATGTTGCATAAATAAATAAAGCAAGTCTTGATCATTCAAGACTTCTTCCAATGTTGGTTTTAGCGTATTTGAAATATCTTGAGTGCTTTGTGGATTGGAAATCCATTTTTGAAGCATAGGAACATATATAGTGTCAGTAGATTGAGAAAATTTTCCCTCATGATGCGTGCAAAGGGCTATCAACATATTTAAGTTATCAGGATCCGCAAGAGCATCTATGGCTGGCAGTAAAACCCAATTTGCAAGAACTTCTCGAAGAATAACCTAGCAATAAAATAAAAATTTCATTAAAATATAGTATACAATAAAATTTGAAAACAAAAGAAAACTAAAAAGAAGGAATAGTAACTTTTACTTGATTATTAATAGAAACATGAGTGGCAGGCAATAAATGTGGTAACAAAGTAGCAACAAGGCCTCTCAAATAATTAAGTTCTGCTTCTCTGGAATAAGCAGCTGGATGGATTCTTGAACCCAAAAAGTCAGCTATATGATCATTTGGCGTTCCCCCTAAATCTTTTACTTTTTTTGTCAACTCTTGCCAGTCTTTAGCATGATGAAGAGCCAAGGGTATGAGATTATTAAAAATAATCTGTGAAAGATCAGCTTTATACAAACGACCAGTTATATTAGTAGCTGCAGTTGAAATCGCTAATCTTAACTGTTGGACGAATGCTTCGTTAGATGATAAACTAGAATACCAGGTACAGACGTAAGTTTGTAATATTTCCTCTAAAAGCTAAAATAAAAATATTTGTGGTTACTTATAATGAAAGGCATGGAGAATATAATTGCTCAGTAATAAACTTACGCATTCTAAAGCTGCGTCAAATCCTTTGGGAACTTTTGGTATAGGATGTATATGAGATCTGCGATGCCTTTTGCATTGAGCATTACCGCAGACTCCACAAGACTTATCAGCTTCTAGCGCACAGTTTTCATTAGACTGGCTTAGTACAGCATTTTTTACAAGACAAATAATCTGAGTACCCCATACCAAACTACTTGCGTATAAAATACATAGAAAAACTCCCCAGAAAAAGCTGCAAAATAAACAAAAAAATGGTTTGAAAAATTAATTGATAGTTGATGAAAGCTCCATCAGATCACATAGCTTTAACGCTGAGACTGAGGTGAGAAAATGATAAACAAAACTCATAACTAACCTGTCGAATAAAACAGCAATAATGGCGAATGTGATAGCGATTGTTGTTAAAAAATAGCCTACGTTATCATACATTTTGGGATGGTAGGCTGCAGAGGCATATATAAAAAATTGGAGGCGGCGTAGGGTTTAATTATGAATATGACAAGGGTGTCTGGTGCGTGAGAAGAGCGAAAGAAGCTACGACCAAGTGTCACAAGTCTCATCTGCTTATGAATAATAAAACGATCATCCGGCAAATTTGAACGAGTATTGTTGTCCTCACGGTATCGTTGATCAGCGACGGTGTTACACACATTTTTTCGCAAATATTATCTTTCTGGCACATATCACTCATACACACGCACGCACGTCGTCGAGCATTAGGCGCGTCGTCGTCTATTAAAGACCAATCGAATCACCATAGTTCCGTCCATAATCGACACACTCTATAGCGTGCCTACATTCTTCAGAGGTATCTCGAAATTTAGTAGAGAGTAGAAAGACCACTTGGCACTGTCGTCATTACGCGTTGTATGTATGTACGTGTGTATCTTCAGCAGCAGCTGACGACGACGACTCGATCCGTAATACGAGACAATGTGCGACTGGCTTTTCCTGCTGCTGCTCTAATCTGTCTATCGCTATGCCTGCTCTGTACTACGTTAATGCGCTCTGTTGAAACATCACGCGGCGAAATGTGCAGAACGTTATTATTAGTGCGCAGCGTGGCTCGCTGCTGCAGCAGCGAAGACGAGGAGACGATAAAACAATCGAACTTGCTGCGCTTCCCCGGTTATCGTGCGACTTTGCATGTTTTCTTATCGTCGTCTTCTGCGAGGAAACATAACTATGACAACGAACGGAGAGAAGGCTGCTCGTGACACCAGCAGCTTACTACGGTCTACACACTACTACGATTATCCTGGGCTATACGTGACACGGGGCATCGTCACTGTCAACGCACATTTCGCATGTTAAATTACGTTCTCCGCTGTGTGTATGCCTGGCGGAGTTTATGTATATCTATTGTATTGGTCTGCCTATATATAGCTATAGCAGACTTTACGCGGAACTGACTTTGCCTTAGAGCAGTTATAGCAGAACGAGAGATATTATTTGCGCAGACTCGATGTCTCGAGGCGCGACCTGCAATCAGCTATCAACAACTCTGCTCACTGCTGAGTGCTGATGCTACTAACTCCGGTCTCTGAGTGACTGAGGCCCCTTTGCGCTCCGATTTTTGCGGCCGAATTTTATGTATAATCGAAGAATTTCGAGTACCGCGAATGCCGATCGAATCGCAGTGTCTAACGCTTCTGGAATCTCACAAGTCTATTTAATTGGCATAGTTACACGTTTTATCGGCTTCGCGGAGCTGTTATGGCTCAACGTCTCGATGTCTAATTCATTCAATTCCGTGCGCTATATTTGCCAATGCTCTTTTAGTTCAAGGATGCCGCGCGGTTCATTATTTAATATCAAAACCTCAAAGCGATATGGTGAAAATTTAACAAGCTTCGATTTATATATAAAGCAAAAGAGTCATTTTAAATCGCACGCCCCCACCGTCGCGCATCGTTTATTATTACTGCGCGACGCTTTACATTCGATTCCAAAAATCTTACGATCAATTTCTCAATGCAGCTGCTATATGGCTTTAATTCCAATTTTGATCGTAGCAAAATGTCAAAGAATACGATTATGATACTTTGTTGATGAAATAATCCAACAAAAAATTTACATATGATCGAGTGTTGGCCAATGGTTGAAAGAATTTCATACATTTTTGAGATTCCTGCTATAAAATACTTTTTTATTTACAGGATTAAAATGCACTTTTAAAAGCTTCATGATATATTATATCCTTCTTTTCTCATATGAAATAATGGATGAAAAACGCATTTTACACATTGTCGTCGACGACGAGGCAGCCTAACAATATAATTATTGTTTTTTTCGTTTTTTTTCTGTGCTCATTATTATGTGACGAATAAATTTTATCTTTTCAGTTTTCAGGACTCTGCATACCAGGTAGTATTGTCCTTGATTTTTTCTTTTTTATGTATGTATCGAGGTATTAATTCATAAAAATCGCATTTCATAATATATTATTTATTAATTTTTCTCTCCTTTCCTCTCCATCGTTCAGTTAGACAATTAATTTTTTTACAAAAAAATTATTAATTTTCTGATGCTTGAAACTCGAGCCGGAAGCTATTATTTTTGCTTTTTTTCAAAGACACAACACTGTCGTTACGCGAATTAATTGAGCAGTTCAATATCATACTCAGTATTACTAAGACAAAATAAAAAATTGACAAAGTATTGTACAAATCAGCTGTCATTACAAATAGATATAATGAACTTTTTTCTCTCGAGTGTGCTTTTTTGGTTTCTGTTAGTGATTCTTTTATTTTTCGTGAATAAGAGTGAATTATATATAATAATGACGATGATAAATTTGATTGAGTCAAATACGGTCTTTTCCACTGTATTTTGGCGCAATTATCGTTACTTTATTATGTATACATATAAAAAATATGCATGTGACCTCAGATCGCGGTGCATGCTAAGCCTCTTGGAAATCTACTTTTTTTTCATCATCACTTTGCAAAACATTCACCTTTTTTTTATTTATTTAATATTACTATTTATTTTGAGTTGCTCACCATTGCACCATCATACACTGTGCACTTTTATACTTTTCATATATATAGCAATTATTGGTAGTTTCACAATTGTATATCAACTAATATTAGTTTCAATTATAATAATATTTAATAATAACAATGGGCTCGAAAGTCGATCCACATACTTTACAAATATTTCCCAAATTAATATTTATACTTTTTCTTTTTTTAAACCATTTCTCTATTAATGCATCGTATTTCTGTATTATTATAGTCACATTTTAAAAAACGAGAAAAACTTTTTTGAATTTGATGTTACAAAGATACAACGGTGCGGTACAGATCACAAAACGCAAGTCTTTGTTCACACTTTTTTTCAAGAAATTCCAATCTTTTATATTTTACTATATAAACTATCATCAATGCTTTCATTGCGATGGAGTCACGCATCACAGCACAATTAAAGTATAGTTCTATTTTATTTTATAGTAAAAAGCATTATCAAGTTACGAGCTTAGAAAAAATTCGTCCAAAAAGTCATGACTGCGAAGCACGACTGGCTTATCACTATAATGCAAAATTGTTCATAAGATAATTTAAGATTTTAAGATCGGGAATTTTCTTCAAAAAATGATATAAAAGCTCTTGCGCGAACATTAAGTTCATTTGTATACTGATTTTGTTGATAATGCACATTTTCAGCTTAACTTATTTCTCTTAACTGCACATGTAATAACAAGTAGCAATAGTAAAAACGTTTTACACTGACGACATACGCATGATACATACAACAAGCTGGCTCAAACTTTCGCTGAAAAAAAAACAGAACAATACAAAATTATTTCTGTATCGAACTATAGCTTTGCAACATTTGAATCGTAAATTAGTACCGTTTTTTCTAAACAGCACGTTCCTAATGATTTGCTTTTTATAATAGTTTTTGAGCATAAAAGTATTGAAAACAAAATAAAAATAGATATTCTCCTTCTCATATTTGCTTTTAATGACAATAAAATAAGAAACAGTACAATAATAATTAATAGTTATAATCATCATCATATTATAAAAATAATTCAAATATTTATAAATTGCATGTGTAGTAAAGTTTATCGGAGGGGACCCGCTCTTTTAACTCACCAAATTGTGATACAACATAATCAATACAATAATGTTAATAATAATAATAAATCCTTCACAATAATCATTCTTTTATGCATCAAAGTTACTTTACTTTACCCACATTAACTTGTGAAACTCTCAAAAAAACAATTCACCTTCGCACGTGAAAAAACGTTTATATACTTCACAATTACTGTAAAATTTATAATTCTTTTAAAGATATATCACTCGTTGCCTCAGAAAGTATGTATTTTTGAGTAATTGATCAGTCGTTTTTTGATGAACCCTCTAGACACGACTAAAATAGATTAAATTTCGGCGTTCTTCTCATACTATCTCTTCGTAAATATAATAAATAGTTCATGTATGTATACCTTTGCCAAGTCCGATAAAAAATCTCATCAGCACACGAAGGTATAAATTGGTGTCGAGTGTTGTATAGTGCGTACGCGACAGTGTACTTTATTTTAATGTGTTTACAGTATGACGGTGTTTCGCGAGTAATCGCCTTATTTATTTATTGTTAAAAATTTGTAGTATACTGTTTCTTTGTCATAGTATTACATGAAGTGCGGCTTCCCATCGTTGCTTTCACATTTTTCATAACACTGTTATAATGTTCTTTTTATTATTTGATGAAACGATGAAAATTGTTTATTCAACTACCTTCAGCACCTTGCCAATGGCGATTGTTTTATCTAAAATGATAAGAATGATTCCGGATTAGAATATTGAAATAGCTAATAGACGAGCATTTATTAGAGAAAAAATGTTATACTTACTTTCGTCTCTGAGTGTGAATCTACCCATTTGAGGAAATAGTTTAAATTGTTCAAGGCAAATAACTCCGGCGCACTCAATTCGCATAATTGCAACCTGGTCCTGTTTAACAAACCTCGGCCGCGTCTTGCTCTTGTCACCTGTTTTTTTATCCACCAAACAGATTAGAGTTTTAACCGTGATTTCTTCAGCAGCACAATGAATGTGCATCACGGCACTGTAACCAGCACAGATTATACTCTTGTGTTCGAGGATAACGACTTGAGCGTCAAAGACTTTGCCAGTCTTTATGGGTTTGATGCTGTCACAAAGCACAAATCCAGGACTAACCTCCTCCTCTTCAATACCCTTGATCTTAATTTTCACATTTTCTCCTGGTCCAACAGACGTGACTTCTTCGTCGTCAGACCAAAGTTGGTCCACAATTACTTGTGTCTGAAAAATAATACAAATAAAATGTAAAAAAGTTTTTTTGGGGCAAACAGAAATGAATTATAAGTTAAATACTCACTCTATTGGGCATTACAAGAAGTGGATGTCCCTTTTTAGCTTCACCTGCTTCTACTTTACCCATAACAACGGTACCCATGTCCTTGTACTTATCAACAATAGGCATTATGAATGGACCACTGCTCTTGCGATTTAACGAAGGCAAGGAATCAATGAAAGGTATAAATGCTGGACCATCGTACCATTTACAGATTTCTCTGGGTATTGGGCTACTCAATCCTATTCCAAGTTGTCCCGAAACCGGCATGAATGTTAGATCTTTGGCTGGATTGAAACCCAACTTACGCAAGTACGGTAATATTTTATCTCTGAAAATTGTTACATTTGTTTGTAAATTATTGAAAGATTATTGAATAGCAAAAAAGTGGCTACACTCACTTGCATTCGTTGTATCTTGCTTCATCCCATTCGACAGTTGGATCATCCATTTTGTTGACAAGCACAACTAGATGTTTGACACCAGCCGTTTTGGCTAACATGGCGTGTTCTCTCGTTTGGCCACCTCGGTCAAAGCCCGTTTCGAATTCACCTTTACGAGCTGAGATTACCAATACAGCTAAATCAGCTTGAGCAGCTCCACCAATCATATTAGGCACGAAACTCTTGTGGCCCGGAGCGTCGAGAATTGTGAAATGCTTTCGGTCCGTTTCAAAGTAGGCCCGGCCAACTTCAACAGTTTTACCTTTTTCACGTTCTTCTTGATTGGTATCTAGAGCCCAACTCAAATACCAAGTCTCACGACTGCGTTCCTTAGCTTCACGTTCATATTTCTCCAGTGTACGCTTGTCTACCATACCAGTCAAAGCCATAATTTGACCACCAATGGTTGATTTGCCGGCATCTAATAAAAAAAATTCGTAAATATAATTAAAAACTGCTTACATTTTGAGATTTGATAATGATAAATGAACTTACCAACATGACCAATAAAAACAACATTAACATGCTCCTTTTTACTCTTTGTATCTTCAGCAACTTTAACAGGCTTTTTCTTTGGCACCTTAACTACCAGTTCTTCATCATCTTCAATATCATTTTCTGCCTAAAATAATTGATAATTATGATAAACATTGATTTTTGAACTAATGGTGATACACTTCATTATAGCTGTTGATATCAGCATGAGTCATAATAGCTTCATATGTTATTATATAATTGCCTGTTTCTTACCTCTTCATTTTCAGGAGTTAACAAAGGTTCTCCATCAACTGCTGCCTCTTCCCACGAGTCTGCAGGCTGATGCTCTGGACTAGTGTTTGTAGAATCAGCATTTGGAGTGCCTGGAGGTGGTGGTTCTGTGTCTCTCGAAACAACAGGATCTGGTGGAACAGTTGGTGAATCTGTGTCTAAAGTAAAACAAAAAATTATAAATGGGTTAGTTAGATAAGAAATATTTCAGGTTATTATTGTTACATTTTTGAAAAATATAACAATAATATAAAAGGAGTCCCATCGGAGCATTCATCGACACTTCTATGAAACAAGTCAAAATTATGGAAGAAATAATCCGTAAACTAGATTACTGAGATGGTACAGAAATTTCAAGTTGCTGAAATACCAGCATTCAATGAAAAGTACACTGAAGAACTCAAAGATAATAATTGAGCTACAACTGTAAAATAAAAAAGTCCAAATAAAATTAAGAAAATCTAAATAACAAAATTTATGCTACCAACACAAACATCGTTAGGATGAAATACAATAATCAACTGATGTCTAACTACTTTCAAACATTGAATTAAAATGTTAAATCTACACACCAAACTGGAGCAGTTTAAAAAAAACTTGCTCGATAGTATCAAACCATGCAATTCCAAGCTGGTATATTTTGATATTGGACGTCTTGGTATAATTATCATCGCAATGACATTTGTCATGAGACAGATGTGTAAGAGCATGAATAAAACTGCTGAAACACTAAATCACACACAAAGCACTACATAATATGCGACACACATATTTAACCAGCAGTTAAAACCTAACCGCTGATAAGCAGCTGGTAAGTGTTTTGGGCCAGAGCGCTACAATATAAAAGGGTCATGCCACATAGGAATTCTGCAGTAAAAAGTAAAAATGATATAACTGTAAATAAACAACAAATCTTCAAAGATATGCCATTAATAAAAGCCAAAAACTAGGAGCAAACTAGATGTGGGCTGAAGAAGATTGAGGCAGAAGAAGTTAGCGGGGACTAACCGTGATGAGTTTCAGGAGGCATATCACTGTCGAATTCGTTAAGGGCATCCGGATTTTTAACCGGCGACGCCGGTTGAGAGTGCGTGGTGGACGACGGCAGTGAGGCAGTGTCAGCAGGTGCCTCGTCATCCTCTGGCGCTGGGGCCTGCTGCAGCTGTTGTGCAGCACTGCTCGTCGTCTGTGTCGCACTCGCGTTAAGATTTGTCGAGGCCGTCGTCGACGAGGACGACTGTTGTTGAGAATGAGATTGAGACTGATTGTTAATGATCTGCTCTGGACTATTGCTAAGGTGTATTGTCTGATGCTGAAGTTTGTCTTGCTCGAGATGGGGTGCGAGAAGATTATTGGCTGGCTGCACTGTCGATGATGACGATGAGGATGAGGAGGAAGAGGAGGACGAGATAGTAGAAGTTACATTAGTACTTTGTCGGTTAGCTTGTGGTGCAGCTGCAGGGGCTGCTGCCGTCGCTGCTACCGCTGACGAGGCAGCAGCAGCAGGAGCAGAAGCAGGAGTATTGGCTGCTGCTGCTGCAGCAGGAGCAGCCGAGGGTGGCGGTCCCATACAGAAGGAAGGCACGAATTCAGCCGCGTTGACGTTCAGCGTGGAGAACTTACTCTCGACGGCGCTTGTTGCTTTGTCCATGTTGCCGCTGTTCGCTGTACTGCTACTGTCTTCGGTCTGGTGTTGCTCCCACGAGTCCGGCGCCACGCTGTTCGCCATGCTTTGCTCTTCTTTCCTCTTCCACCTTCGCTTTCTCTCCTCTCTCTCTCTCTCTTCCTCTTACTCAAACTCCGTTCGTTCTTCTCTCCTTCTTTCTCGCAATGGCAAAGGTGCTCACACGCACGTCGCGCCGAGTTCCGTCTTTTTCTACAGCGCAGCAAGCAAAAGACACGCACTAATCGTCGTCGTCGTCAAATACTCGACGTAAGTCTTTCGTCTCTCTTTATCTCTCGGGGCACTCGACGATGAGGCCAAGTGCTGCGCTTTCCAGCTCGCTCGCACTCGCGCGCGCTCGACCGCAATACAAGCAGCAGCAGAGCAGCGGGGAGTCGGTTGATAGGCCGCCAGCGAGAGATTCGCTATTTTCTGGCTATTTCACAGGGCTAATCGATCGGGCCTCGGATCGGCCTGCGACGATAATGCGACAATCCAATTCGGCTCCGTGTATAGAGCCTTACAGCGAAACGAGCACGCACAGAGACACACTTATTTTAGCACGCACGCGGCGATCGCGCGGAGGCTATGTGCAATACGTGTCGCGCTGGCTGCAGGCTCGTGCACGCGAACGCTGTTGCTGCCGTTTCGGGCTCTCTTCTTCCTTTTCTTTTTTTTTTTTTTTTTTCGCTGCCTTGTGCAGTTGTACAGTTACACCGTGGTTGGGCGCGTTGCACTGAACGCTGTTACGGCCTGAGAAAAAGATACGCGGAGATAACAATTGCGATTTTATAACCTATATCGCTGACCAACGGCGGTCATGAGTAGTGAATCTGCACTTGAGACGCACCCGACGTGTCGACGAGGTGCGGCTTTCAAGCCACGAGTCGCGTGTGCTGTTTCTGCCCAGTGCGGCTGTACCTTCTCTCTCTTCCTTTGCGATTTTGCGCTGCTGCTGCTCACTGCGCGAATCTATGTAGCTGTCTCTGTCTTGCAGCCGCAGACCATCGGAGCAACTTTCTCATTGAGCCCTTATATGCACTGCGCGCCTCCAATGGGCCATAGACATGTATAGCTATATATACAGCGCACGTAGGCACCTATTCTTCGGAATTTCGCTGCGGCGCGCGCAATCCATAGTCCAACTCCATATACCCATAATACCGCTATTCCATGGTCATACGGAAGTTGGCGTTGGATAAAAACGTGCGACGACGTTTTTTCCCCCCTGAAACAGAGGACGAGTAGAGATACGTGACCCACCGAACGAGAAAACATCTATTTTTTGTAAAAAAAGCTCGTGAAAGATATCCCCGTCTCTCGACCCTTGCCAGTTGCCGTCCATCGGGAATTCGCTGCTGAGCAGCGCGCATTCAAAAATCATTGCGCCAATTTAAGGTTAGAGGCTCCATCGACAAATGTGTACACGTATTCACGGGTGCGCTATACGTTTCGCCTATATTATGCATAATATGCAGCATATATACATTTGTACCGCAGTGAAAGTCGTTGGCCACGCGCGCACACATTATTATACCACCAGCAGCGGTGGTACCGTGGTGCTGGTGGCGGCGACTCCCGCATTTTATGCTACGTAGCCAGAGCTATATGCCGAAGCGCGTATCTTTACGGCAGATACATAATAATGTAGGCCAATATATATGGAATGCTCGTTACATGCGGTAGTTCACACAACCTCATCGAACAACCCGCTGTTGCCATATTTTAGCTTGTTTTTTTTTTGGAAATTTCCAACCAAGCGCGCCGCTAGTGTAGAGTTCGTAGCGCTGCTGCCGCTGCTGCTGTTTTTATACGGCAGGCCCACCCCTGCACGTTCGCGCTATTACGAATTTTATTATTGCGAGACCGAGTCTGGATATTACTGGTTCAGCTCCGAAAATTTCAAGATGATTTGCGAAAAGCTGCGAATAATAATACCGCTTCGCGTAGTCTCATATCTTCAATTCTTTTCATACCTGAGCGCGAGATTAAATTGCATGTTTACGTGACTTATTCAAATGAAATGAAAAGACAAGAAAAAAATAGAAAAGCAAAGACAAAAATTGTCCGATATCGATGAAGTTCTCTTGTACTGCTGCAATGAACAACCCTTAAAAAAGATATCGAGTGCAGTGCCTGTAGGGGCTGTATTTTGCGCCTTGCTACATTATTATCGCGCGAAAAACAATTAACACGCAAGCCCAGCTTGTAGGTGTACATAATCGTTTTTTAATGTCGTGCTACCATCGGTCGTATCATAACTTCTTTCTGGATGCGTGGGTGGTGTGCGATTACGTCATCAGGTCGTTGTACACGAAACAATTGCCAAAATCTTTAGCCGTCAGATGGAAAACTTTTCACGACGCTTTCGATAATCATTTTTAAGAACGATTTAATGAACGAATAATTTTCATTGATCGATAACGACGATCGATTAGAACAATCGTTTTAAAATGTTTTTTTTCTTGAAATGTGAGAAAATTAACTAAAATTAACTAATTGAAATTATATTGAAGAGAAAGCACACAGTCATTGTAGGACTTGACTCAGCAGCTCGGTAGCACGTGGCAAATGTTCATACTTCGTTTGTCAATTACCATCGAACATGAGATACTTCGTACGATTTGACGACCGCAACAAGAATCGTGAAAAAATCGAACGAAAAGCCGAAAAGCAAATGATCGTCGATGTTACGATCGAAATCGAGCTAATCGTCGACTTATGAAAGCAAAAAATGAGAGAAGAAAGCTTCGATACGGAGCTGCGGATGATTTGAAAAGATGAGCGTATAACCTAAGAACTGGCGATGGAGGCGAGCTCGATTTAATTCCGAATAGCCAAAACAGCTTGTCGCGTATCGTGCTACGACACACAGTGCTCACGCACACACACCGGGGCCGGTTGCAGTCTTATCGAGCACTTGGTCGTGCTGCAAGTTGAATCTGTTTTTTGCTTCGTCGAGGAGAGCCGAGTCACGAGTGACAACAACTGCTTACATACTGCACTGCACAATAGTCTGTGTCGGGGAAATATGGTAAACTCTCTCGAGCTTACGACTACGTCGTAGCGCATAGCGAAACAAAAAAAAATAAAAGCCTCTCGTCACTCGCGTCCGTCACTTACCTTTCATTCTGCTTTATATATGTGTGCTCTACGTCTATTTTAGATGAAATCAGCGACGACGTTACGGGCTATTTTGATCGATGGAAGATTATCGGCCGCAACGACGAGTTACAATAGCTGCTTAGCTCGAAGGATGTCTTCCGGTAATAATCACACACACGCACTCACTCTTATCTCAATGTATCGAGAAAAAATATTGCCACATGTCCAAATCTTTCGCTCTAATTCTACAACGGATTTGCTTCTTTTTTCTTTTCAGCCAACACCGATGCCGAGGTCTTGCTGAGAGAAGTGAGTGTTATTTCTTGGAATGCAAAATTAATTATGAGAAACAATTGCTGCCTGCACAGCTGTATTACAAAGCGCAGTGCAGGCGGCACGATGATCAACAACGCGCGCGCCAACAATAAACAAACGATCGAAACGCTGATCCACAGGTGGCGGACAGCGGAGTCATCGAGCTGAATCGGCCAAAGGTACTCAACGCTCTGAACCTGTCGATGGTCAATGAAATCTACCCGGTGCTCAAGCGATGGCAGGATACGCGAAACTTGGTCCTCATCAAGGCCGCCGGGGACAAGGCCTTTTGCGCCGGTGGCGATATCAAGTCCTTGGTCGTCGCGCTCAACGAGGCCGGCGGCGAGAAATTGGGCCAGGACTTTTTCAGACACGAGTATACGTGAGGGCATTTTTTTTCCATTCGCCGTTTTTGTCGTTGATTACATTTATTTATTTTTTTTTTTTTTTAACTACAAAATCACAAAAAAAATTTCAGACTCAACCATCTGATTGGTACATTTAAAAAACCGTACGTCGCGTTGATCCATGGAATTACCATGGGTGGTGGCGTTGGTCTCTCGGTACATGGAAAGTACCGAGTGGCCACGGAGAAGACAGTTTTCGCCATGCCAGAAACCGCCATCGGTCTGTTTCCCGACGTTGGTGGAAGCTATTTCTTACCGAGACTCAAGGGAAAATTGGGCTTATTTTTCGGCTTAACCGGATACCGACTTAAAGGTAAAATTTGAAATCATTGTATTTTAATAATTGACTCAAGCTCTATCCCTTTTTATATATTTTTCAGGTGCCGACGTTGCATTCGCTGGCGTCGCGACTCATTACACGACCTCCGACAAACTCGAGTCGTTGACTCAGGAGCTCACGTCAAGGAGCACGGAAGTCGATCAAATTCTGGAACCGTATCTGCCGAAAAATTTAAACCATCAATTCTGTCTGGCGCCTTATTTGGACGTAATAAACGAATGCTTTTCGGCTCCAACTGTCGAAGAAATCATCTCCAAGTTTGTATTCGATATAATCATCTTCACAAAAGTCTCGCTCAAAAATTCAATAAAAATTTTCCTTTTAACAGGCTTGAAGAGAAAAACACAGACTGGACTCGAGGCATCGTTGAAACACTCAACAAAGTGTCACCCACGTCTTTGAAAGTGACCAAAAGAGCCATCGAGGAAGGCGCCTCCAAAAGTTTGGCCGAATGTTTGAGGATGGAGTACAGATTAGCTTGCGCGTGTTTGACCAAGGATAGTGATTTTGCCGAAGGTATTCATTGAATCAAACAATTCTGCCGACTTAGTATCTAATTATGTATCTTTCAGGTGTTAGAGCTTTATTGATTGACAAAGATCAGAATCCCAAATGGAATCCAAAGAAATTGAGTGACGTATCGGACGCAATGATTGACAAAAGATTTGCTCCATTATCATCAGACAAAGACTTGTTACTTTCTCATTTATAAATATGTAATGTGATACTTTCTTAATTATTTTATACATTTTTTTTGTCAATATTTTTGTATGGTTATTATTTTTTCTGTATATAAAATGTTATGTTTAAAAATCACTATCGTGCCGTTTATTATACTTATAAGCTTCAAACTGACGATACCTCGTCTAGTCTTCTATTCGTTCATTAATCAATGGTCATGCATTTGTCTAGTCAAATATATGTATATCAGCGCTGACATTGATTTCGTTGGCTCGACTAAATTTGCCATTGCGTATACGACACTTTCATTCTTTTCGTGAAAGATATAGTGCGCACATATAACAAAATTGCTCTACGACTAACAGGTGAAAAATGTCGGAGTGAAGTGAGTCACTTTCAATCCCGCACTTGCGAACTTTTCTTTTTTATTCTCTCGCATAGTCAATAAATAAACATGTCTCGCGATACTTTTGGTCCATTGTCAGTTCGGCGAGTGTAGCACAAGTCGCGCGTAGAAATTCTCACAGAAAAACCACTGCGCGCACGATGACAAAGTTAATCAACCTCGGCGGCACAGTGCCAAAGCTTCGCTGCTGTTGCGTTCGCACGTTTAGCGCGCAGAAAACAGGTATCCGTGAAAAGCGATTGCTTGTTTATTATTACTATATACATCCGACTCGTTTGCGACGCGATTAAACCGCATCAACTTCGCCCTAACATGCAAGATCAATGACAATTTCTTATCGTTTCACTTTCATGAATGTGTCACCGTTTTTAAAAATCAAGTGAAAATGCATTGTTTAATCTCGATTCATTTTGGCAAGCTTCCACGAAAAAGATCTCCGAGGAGGAAGCCGATATTCTGATCGAAGATGTGAGTTAGATCGAGCGAGCAAAATTATCCAATGTTCATGAAGCTATTAACAAACATTTTACTCAACAGGTGGAAAAAAGTGGAGTCATAATTTTGAACCGGCCAAAAGTGCTCAACGCTCTTAACTTATCGATGATACGAAAAATAAGCTCGGCATTGAAACGATGGCAGTCGGAAAAAAATATAGTTGTCATCAAGGGAGCTGGTGGCAAAGCCTTCAGTGCCGGCGGAGATGTCAAAACAGTCGTGGTGAATTTACAAAAATCCGGCGGTGAAAATTACGGTCGCACCCTGTTTCGCGAGCAGTACAGGTAATTTGCTCATTTCTCAATCATCGCATGTAAACGCGACTAAATCAAATATTACTTTTCGATCGTCAGGCTCAATTATCTCATTGGTACTTACCGAGTCCCGTACATGTCGATCATGAACGGAATAACAATGGGAGGTGGCGTGGGCTTGTCGGTTCACGGCAAGTACAGAGTGGCCACCGACAGGACATTATTCGCCATGCCGGAAAATCTCATCGGTCTCTTCCCCGACGTTGGGAGCTCGTATTTTCTGCCCCGTTTATCGGGAAAGCTGGGATTGTTTTTGGGCCTCACAGGCTACCGGTTGAAAGGTGCCGATGTTTTGCACGCGGGAATCGCTACGCATTACATTCCGTCCGAAATAATTGATCAAGTCACTCATGATATTATTTTGAATAATACACGAGTTGAAGATATTTTGAAACCATATAGCACTGCTGATAACCAAGAGTACAGCTTGTCCCCTCACTTGAAGACCATCAACGACTGCTTTTCACCGTCAACCGTTGAAGGTATCATTGAAAGGTATGCTGCTTTATGAAATTAATCATTTTTTAAATTACTCAATTATTACTTTGAAAAAAATTGAATACAGATTGGCTGACGAAAAATCTGAATGGGCAGAAAATGTCATTGAAACTCTTTCTAAATTATCACCTACTTCGCTCAAAGTAACAAAAAAGGCTTTTGACGAAGGTATCAAGAAAAATTTAGCAGAATGTTTAAGTACAGAATATAGGCTGGTATGGGCTTGCTTAAATCAAAACAGCGATTTTTTACGAAGGTAACAAAATCATTATTAACAATTGATTCTTCAAACCAAAATTTCGTTTTTTCCAAAATAAAAATTACATTTATAAAGAAATGACAAAGCCAGCTCAAAAAAAATTATCCATCCCGCTCACTGAAACTTCTACTAAATATTCTTGCTTAAGTTCTTTGGGGTTTATAGAACTTTTTCGAGAAATATTCAGAAGACATTTCAGAAAAGGAGATTAATAATTGGATTTTAGGGCTGGCTTTACCATCTCTTTATCTCAATTCAAAATGAAGTAGTGACTATTTGGCCTACAGGGTTACGAAAAAAGTATACGCAACTAATAGTAATTTCTATCAAATTTTAGGAGTCAGAGCTCGACTGATAGACAAAGATCAGAAGCCAACGTGGAATCCTAAAGTACTACGGAAAGTAACAAATGAACAGATCGAAAAACGATTCCAATTTTTATCACCAAGAGACGAATTAGCTTTACCGTAAATTTAAGTTATGAAACAAGAAACATTATTTTCAAATCAAAACCTCTGCATGTAAAAACAATCGCTTTATTCGTGTAAAATAAGCCAAAGAAGTTATGCAAATTTTACTATGTATCTTAGATCTATTGCAGATGCACATTGAACATATTTAAATTATTTATATAATGAATTAACCAATCACACAATCAACATTAAGCATCGGATGTTATTTTTACAATAAATTAAATTTACTAAACTGTGTACTCACTCGCGCGCATTTTCTATCAAAATTAACAATAATACGAGAAAAAAATTGTTAAAAATAATCTCCTTTACATATAGAGATAATTTATGTTGTTTCACAATAATAGAAGATACAGATGATTTTTCATCAATCTTTGGAATATGTTATTTCGAAAAATGAAGCTATAGTAACAAAAAGCAAAGATTAAAAAATATTCGTTTGGGTGTACATTACAAAAATTTTACTACAGCGGATTTTCAATTTGCTCTGAAAATCTTTTTGTCAATTGTAGAAAAAAAGATTCTCATATCTATAAATGTTCTTTAGTCTCAAAAATAGCAACTATCTAATAGATCAATGTTTTGTGAATGGTAAAATGAATAATTTTTTTTTTAAATCAATCAAGCCTTTTTGACAAAGCATGTATGAAATAAAAGAATTGTAAAGATATCTGGACTTCTTAAATAATTAATTTATTATTGTTTTCATTATTAAAAATGTTCCAATCACTCCTCAGTATGTCACTTTATTTTCTAAGTAAACTCTATAGAATAAAAATTTCGATGAGTTTTCATGAATGCAGTTTTCATTATAAATAAGTGTGTCGACTCGTCACGGCTTTGATACCACAGGACTTGAGCTTACAACTAACCACCATTGAACACAATGTTCCTGACTTGTGTTTTAAAATTCACTGAAACCCTCACCTATTATTTAAATACAGTTTTTCAATAGAAATTTAATTCATCCTGTCATACTAACGCCAACGTGAAGAACGAAGAGTAATTTTGAAAACCATGTTTTACTGGGGAGTTGATGTGTACAGATGTAAATTTTATGAATTCAGTCAATGTACTGTGCAAGCCAGCGAAAACCTTCGCCATATCCTTGCCTCTTCAGTACTGAGCACATGAATAATTCCAATGGGCGTCCAGGAAGATCTCCACGAGGAACCTTACCCTAAATAAAAATTAAGTTTTAAGCTCTCAAGTTATACAAAAAAATTATTAATTTAGATTCCAAATTCGAACCTTGCCAGTAGTCTGACCAAATAGACCGAAGAAAGTCCTAAGTTCATCTTCGGATGCTGCACCAGGCTTGTCAATTTTATTCCCAAGAACAAGCACCGGACAATGACTCAATTGTTCGTCAGTCAAAAGAACTTCTAACTCTTTTCTAGATTCAGTTAATCTCGTTCTATCACTAGCATCTACCAAAAACACTATTGCGTCTACTGCAGGGAAGTAATCTTTCCAGACTCTTCTTGCTGTAAGAATAAAAAAAAAATTAAAATGACTCACATTTAATTTTAAATCAATAATAGTATCATGTATCAGAAAAATACCTTGTGTATGACCACCAAGATCAAATGTGGTAAACCTCATGTTACCAATAGATAATTCTTCCGATGCTAAAAAGTAATAATTCAATTAATATTTTTTATCTACTTGTAGTTTTACTTATATCAAATTGTTAAAGAACAGAAAATGTTCAGTAATGATTGAGCTTGCTATTTTACTTATAACTATTCAAATTAGATACCAGCTCAATGAATTGTTTATGAGTATGATCAAATTATACTTCTTTTACAATTTTTGAAAAGTTTAAATAAAACTTACTTGGATGTAATGTGGGTACATGTTGTGCGAGCCTGTCATCTTTGAGCATATGTAGTAATGTGGTTTTGCCAGCATTATCTAAGCCAAGAAAGAGAAGTTTACCACTCTTCTTGTATAAACCTTAAATAAAATCAATAAGAATTATGTTAGAGAAATATTGCACTTTTTACAATAAAGTTTTCATTTTTTATAATGATTTTTAATCAAGTCTATTTGAACGATAGCATTTTCATAGTTAATTAAATTGGAACAGCATGAAAGCTGAAAATAGAAAATCTTCCACAACAAAGGTAAACTTGAATATCTATTTACTGCAGTAAAACAGTTGTGCCAAGTCTTATAACATGCATGATGAGTATAATTTTATACTATGTATTGGAAAAAGAGAACCAATGAACTCATAACATATATTTTGAAACTATAATTGAAAATATATTTATACTTGTAAAATAAGTGTTATCATATGTAAAGCTCTAGATATCAAATTTTTTTTAACATTTAAAGAAAAAAAGTAATAGTAAAGATAAAACGATTATTTCCTACTTATTGAAATGTGTTGTTTTGCACTAACACATCAATGATTGCAGTTAAATACATCGCGAATCGAGTAAATAAGGCAGAAACTAACGCGTAATAATGCATAAAACATGATTGACAAGACTTTGGATTTGACTCACCAAGATATCCGAGAATTCCGGTGAACCAGTCCCAAATGAACATGATCCAGGCTTTGTTCCAAATTGGTTTTCAACACAAAAACTACGACGACGACTAGCTCACAAAAAGCTGCTTTTATAAACTTGCACTAGCTGCACTGATGCGATGATCTAGCTGTACCGATGACTCTGCAACAAAAAGATACGAACAAAACGTCCGCGTTAATGTACATTTCAGATGTCTCATTGAGAATTGACTTTGCGCTTGCAAAAGTTTAATATATAACGTGTCTTTCGCATTGTTGCCTTAACTCGTGGATAGAGAGAGAGAGAGAGAGAGAGAGAGAGAGATAGAGAGAGAGAGAAGCAGGAAATCTCGACTGACGATGATAAGTGTGTGCTCGAGTGCGTGCGAAAAGCGTGTGATTAAAGATTATGTATACATGTCAACGTGTCTATAAACAAAAGTAACTTTTTTCGGGGCGCGGAAAAAAAGGAGCTCCGTGCGTGCACGCGAGCAAAGTATGCTCGGAATTTTGTCAAGCTGCAAGGCTATATATCATGCAGCGCCTGAGCAAGTTGAAAGAAAAGATATAACAGCAGTCGGTCGCTATTATAATATCCGAAGCTCGTCGCACTCAAGCTCGCGCCTTCGGTGCGTACACGTTGTTTTTATTTTGTGTCAAACAGGTTGTGCGAATTTTCCAATCGAAACCAGTCCAAGTCCACGAGTGGCGTGGAATATCCGAGCTCGTATCATATGTAATATGGTATAACGCAATCACGACCACGATGTTGTATCGCGTAAGTTTGATAGAGCATGTATATTATAAATCTCGAGTACTGGGCCGTGATTACGATGGCTTATCGAGACTCGAGAGCGCGCCAAGAAAAAGAGTTTATAACATACCTTGGGTCGTGGGCAAATGGACACCCACCACTTACGGATACAAGAAGATAGCTCGTGCGAAATCGCGAAAAATTTGCACAAGAATTGGCGAAGAAAGGAAGAAATGAAGGCTAGAAAGCAGCGAGCACTCGGAGCACTATAAAGAGACAGCGAGTCATTCGCACACACTTGTGCGAGTATATCTCGCACACACGTCCGCAGAAAATTATTCCGACGTCGAAATTAAAAGGCCCCTACCCGACCACTTTCGCGCTTTATGAATTACAAGCTTATGCGAAGTTACGCGAGCGAAGAGGCACGGAACGTCGTCGTGCGATCGTAAGCTTCGATGCCGTCCCTTGCTTCTTATGCAGAGCTAGCTGCTGCCTTGCCCTTGCTCCGATATATCGCACACTCGCGAGAGTTACTCACATCTGTCGTGTGAATCTTCACGCACTCGATCGTTTATCAACGCGGGCACATGTTCGACAACTCTTTTCGATGCTGTACTGGCGAGTCGATCAAACTTTCGTCGATTCTCGTATCTTACGTGGGGATCCAGGGAACGCGTGTGCAGAGCAGCCTCTGCGAAATGCACGGTTAACCTCTAGCCCGCTGTATACGTCGGACGTTTGGCATTGGTACATTCGCAGACTCGAAAATTCAGCGAGAGCAGCACGACTCTTGAGACACGAAGAAAGAAGGCTAAGCAAACACGTATGGTAAAATGATGTTTAGCAACGTCACGATGTTCGGCCTCGAGTCGGGCCTCGTTTTCTGCACCCGAGAGTCGACGATTTTGCGAGGCTGCTATAAGCGAACAATATGTTTACCTGATGTTGGCTCCACGATTGCAGCCCTATGCGGGACTCGGTCGTCGACGTTCGTTAAGGAACAGAGTTGATTCTGGCTCGCGGGCAGCTCGAACTCAGGTGTATACACACGGAGCACAACACACATATATACAAGAGATTTGAGAGATAGAATGGGCTGCCAGTTGTGTACGCTAAGTCGTACGTGTGCTGCTGCTACTGCTCGAGCGAGCGAGCTATATACAGATATACCTACCACTCTGCGTATGATGTTGCGTGTACAATTATTACCAGGCCAGTCGCCCGCTCGGGCTCAAACGTATTCGGCCTATATGTATATTTATATATGTATAGTATGTATAATGATGGAAAAAAAGTAGGGGACTACTATTACCACTTGCCAACGAGTTCGCGAATCGCCAATTGCGAAACGGGCAGAAAGATCACGGGAGTCGCGATCGACGACTTCCAACTTCGGAGCCGCATAATTCGATGGTTCGCACGTTCGATCGAAAATTTTGGGTGAAATAAGGAATTTTCATAAATAATTTGAACGCAAAAATGAATCCGAAACTTGAAACGAATCAATTGATTTATTTCTAAATTGAATTTTGCTGCGGCTTGTAGTTGCATTGTTTTGTTTGCAGTTTGAATAGATTTCCTCTTAATACCCTTTTTTTGCGAAATTAAAAGACAGATACATCTTTCACGAGCATAAGCTCAATCGAACCCTTGTAAAAATGTCCTATAAGATCCTGCACGAGAAAAAAAATCACTTTGCTCCAATATCCGGCCACTTGTTGATAGGATGTGATTCTATTAATTTATTTGAAAAACTATTTGTAAAACGAAAATTACACTTATTGAATAATATCTGACTCGACCGTACCATTTATATCATTTTAAAATTTGTTCAAAAGTTTATATGACTTGAATAAAAATAACCGGATATTGGGGGATGGCTGAGTATTGATACAGTCACCCATATCTTGAGAAGTGTGAGGAAAATCAAAATAAAATAGAAGAAGTTGAATACAAAATATTGAGGCTTATTGCAGATGGTGAAATATAAGTATTCGATCAGGGTAGAGATATACATTGTGTAAAAAAAATGTGATAATTCGTAAGAACAGCTATAAATTTTCTCCGAAAATATACGTACAATTTAATGAAGTGATAAAAACAGATGTATCGCATAAAACATTCATGTAATAATTATTTATTTGAATAGTAGCTCACGGTAATAAATCCTCGACAATCGCATATTAGTTAAATATTGTATAAAACACCATGAATTTGTCAGTCCCTTTCACGGTCGCACTTTGCAAGCGTCACAATCATCAAGTCTAGGTCTCAGACTCGAGTATGTATTTTTCCATCAATTCCTCGTAAGGGCGATACACAATCTTTCACACAAAGCAGTAACACATTTCTTCAGTACGGCCGAGCCTCTGAAATAGCTATCTTTTGCCTGCTTGTTGAGATCGGATGTGACGCTGCCACCGATCTGCACCAAGTTTATCGTCTTCTCGACGAAGTCATTCCACACCATCTCGGCATGCCTCAGTCTCATCATTATCTCGTTATTCTCGATGTCGCAATCTTCATTATCTTCTTTACCATAAAATATTTTACCATAGAATATTTTTACCATATTCTCGGCCCAATTTTTGAAATCTGGCAGCTCCTGGACGAGAAACGACATGGCTCGACGTATTGACTCAGCACTGTTGTTGATGGACTTTATGAAGAAGAAGAGAAGCTTGGTGCAATCCGGTGACAGCGTCGCGCCCGATCTCAAGAAGCAGGCAGGGAACAGCTTTTTCAGAGGCTCGGCCATAGCGGAGAGGCGTAAAACTACTTTTGAAAAAAGACAGTGGTTCGAAAGCTTCAAACTTCCAGTAGCGGACATGGAAGCGATCGACGTAAGCGGATCATCGACCAGCTTGATGGTGTTTTTTGTAAAAAGGACTGATAATTTCATGGTGATATAATACAATATTAAACTAATGTGTAACTGTCTAGAATTCATTCATGATATTATTTTGCTGAACCATATTATTTGAACGTACTGTGTCAGAAAAATTCAATCCTATGTACTTATTTTGATGTAATGAAGGTAATAATAAAAAACAATTTTTCAATTTTTTTGACTATGATAGAAGCCATGCGTCTAATATTTTCATAACTTGTCCCAAATAAATTGCATTGATGAAATTAAAAAGAAGAAGTAAAAAAGTGAATGACTCGTAAAAAAATTGTTAAACTAAACTCTTTTCAATGTTGTTAAATTTATAATTACTTTGCAAAACAACTTTACAATTCATTTCATGCATTTTCGTGAAATTCCGCTCTATTATAGCTTTGCATCGATTCTTTTACAATGAAATCGATTACCGAACTGAATTGCCGGAAAAAGTGCCTTTGAAGCGAATGGATTGGGTTCAAAGTTCTCCAAATTCAATCGTTGCCGCTTGCCCTCGGCCAAGCTAAGCTGCGTAAGTTCAGTAAACCAAGCCTTTGTAATTTTATTAAAAAACTACCGAATGCACGTTAACGCACGGCACTGAGCACTTTGAATCTCGTATTATCTCGTAAGCAAAAGTCATCGAGTCACCGACACGGCCGCGGCAAATTTATAACGACATATGCGCGCGCATCGCAACGCCTGTGAGTATGCATCACCCGACACCCGCCGCCACCAACGCCGCCGAAATGTCGTATAGCATAGCAGGCACACACATACGCCACACTCCATATACACATATAAAAATGAAAATGTGTTGTACACACGGCCGCCGAGTCGCCGGTGGCGTTACCGGCGTTCTCGGTTCGGGAGTTAGGACTCTGGAGACCTTTCGTGTACGTGCATCTTAATTGTAGAGACGCGATCGCAGCACTGCGTCAGCTTCCCCTTAGTCAAAGCGATAAAAGACAAGCCAGCCGCAACAAACAACGCGAGACAGTGAGTGTGCGTGTGATAAAATAAACGCGCTCGTCCAGATTCGCTCGACAGCTTCCTCGTTGAGCAGTTTTCATACCTTGTAATCTCTTGCCCGGGCGAGCAGCTTATCAACATGCTAACGCTGGGCCCCAAAAAAGACGGTGGCCCGAATCTCAAATTCTTCGACTCGCCGGAGATCCTCAGCCAATTGGATGGAGTCAAGCAGTGGCTTTTGAAGAATGCCAAAAAAGTGAGTTGCACCTTTTTCTATCATGTTATGCACATCAAACTATAAATGCTTTTAATGATATAGTTTCATGCATACGTTGCATAACCTCATTTTCTTAGGAGTCGTATTGACTTACTTTTGATGTGGCTATTTTGTTATTCTTACCCATATATCAGTGCCTGTTACTTGAATATTGTACAATGTGCTCCAATACAAATTTAACTGATGTAAATTATTATTGTTATTTCAGTATGTACAAAATGATGTGCCCACCAACAAAATTCTTTCTACCCTTACGGTACAAATCCTTCAATTTCAAGAAGACAATCTTGGTAAAAATAATACCAAACCGGTCATGACAAAAATTCCTGTGAGTACTAGTAAACAAAATTATTAAAACTTATTGTAAAAAGTATTCATCAATTTAAATCTTTTCTCGTAGATGAAATGCTTTTTAGACTTTAAACCAGGTGGTGGATTGTGTCATATCTTATCAACTGCATACAAGTTTAAACAAGAGCAAGGATGGAGAAGATTTGATTTTCCTGTTGCAAAGGTTTGTAATTAAATCATATGAAAATTATGATTTATTGTTTGAAATCTCAAAATATTTACTAATACAAATGTTTTCAGCAGACAGGTACTCGTATGGATAGGATGCTAGAAATGCTTGTAGCCATAGAAAAAGATTTAATTCAAAGCAGATGTTTGATTGTGCCAAACATATTTGTAAGATCAGATGTTGATAAAACTACTGCAAGCAAAGTTAAAGATATAGTGCGAAAACATCAAGGCACCATCGCTGAAAATGAAGATGATGCTACTCACACTATTTTTCCTATAGCTGATCCATTAGAAGAAGAATATGCAAGGCCTTGTTTCCGCAGAGATCGAAATGTACTCTTTCACTGGTACTACTTCCCTGATAGCTATGATTCATGGATTAATTTTGAACTTCCGTGGGACTATCCTGAAACCAATCTGGGTAGTGCCCCAGTAAAAACAACTTATAAAGTATCTGCATCTTGGGCTTTAGACTTGGAACAGTATAATGAATGGATGAACGAAGAAGATTATGAGGTTGATGATAATGGTCAGAAAAAAGTGCACAAGTTTAGACTGTCCGTAGAAGATTTAATGGCTCCTCAGTCTCAACCTTCTGCTACGAAAAAGCAAAAGCGTAAGCGTTCTCCAACACCTCCACCCAAAGTAGGAAAGAGGAAAAGGTGAGTTTTTATGATTGTTAAGTGTTTATTGTTAAATTTACATATTATGGATGAATCTTATTGAATTCCAAGCAATTTCAATGCTTCATATGAGTAAAATACAAATAATTATTATGAGCTCTTTAAGGTTTTTTCTATATTACTCTGGGTATTGTTTTATTTGATTGTTGTAAGTAAACAAAATTTTTATTTTTATTAGTGGTAGAGGACCTGCTGGAGTTCAAAGTGGTCCTGCCTCAGGGCCAAAAAAATCTCGATCAGGCATAGACGAAGAAGAAGATTTGACACAAGGCATGGAAGAGCCTGTTGCAGAACCAAGAATAGTTGAAGTAACAGCTTCGAATAGTAATTCTCAAAATTCAACTCAAAACAGTTCTGGTACTTCTTCTAGTAGTAAAAAACAAGACAATGAACTGCAACCATTAAAATCTGGTAATATGGCAGATCTTGATGAACAAACAGATGGTAAGAATTTTTTCTTATTTTTAAGTAAAATCTGTTACTGAACTTAATATAATTTGATACTTTTTTCTATTAGATAAAAGCAATTCACAAGCATCTCAAGACAAAGAAGAAAGAGATGCCAATAGAGAAAGGGCTGAAAGTAAGAACGACGATTTGGAAGATAACGTTACTGAGCAGACTCATCACATTGTTGTACCAAGCTATTCTGCTTGGTTTGATTACAATTCTATTCATACAATTGAGAGACGTGCTCTTTCAGAATTTTTCAATGGCAAAAACAAATCAAAGACTCCTGAAATTTATCTAGCCTACAGAAATTTTATGATTGATACATATCGTCTCAATCCCACTGAATATATTACATCAACAGCGTGTAGACGTAACTTGGCTGGAGATGTATGTGCTATTATGAGGGTTCATGCATTTTTGGAACAGTGGGGTCTCATCAATTATCAAGTTGATGCTGATCTTCGACCAACACCAATGGGTCCACCACCTACTTCTCACTTCCATGTTTTGTCAGATACACCGTCAGGTTTAGCACCCGTCAACCCTAACCCACCAAAGACACCTCAACCATCAGCAGCTAAAACTTTAATTGATCTTGATAAGAAGCCTGTGATGGATGAGAATGGTAAGATTCCTAACGCCGGTCCTATGGCCAATTTTGGTCTTAAGATTGATCAATACACAAAGAAACCAGCTGTTTTGAAAAACAAACAAGTTGCTGGTGCCACGAGGGATTGGACAGAACAAGAAACTTTATTATTACTTGAAGGTCTTGAACTCCACAAAGATGATTGGAATAAGGTAATTAACACATTTTTATCAACATTTTTTATATGTTGATTATAAAATATATCTGTTAAAATTTAGCAGAATTTAAAATATTATCTTTTTTGGTAGGTATGTGAGCATGTTGGTACTAGAACTCAAGATGAGTGTATACTGCACTTCCTACGATTGCCTATCGAAGATCCCTACCTTGAAGAACCAGAAGGACTTGGACCATTAGCTCACCAGCCTATACCTTTCTCAAAGGCTGGTAATCCTGTAATGAGTACTGTAGCTTTTCTTGCATCTGTCGTGGATCCCAGAGTAGCAGCAAGCGCTGCTAAGGCTGCAATGGAGGAGTTTGCTGCTATCAAGGATCAAGTACCAGCTAATTTACTTGATCAGCATTTGCGCAATGTTCAAAATAGTGCTAATTCCGATGGCAAATTTGATCCAGCTGCGGGATTAGCTGAATCAGGTATAGCTGGTACAGCGCCAGATCCTCCAGAAGAATCTAGTGACAAAAATAAAGAAAAATCATCAGCTACGTCACCACAAGCTTCAGGAGACGGTAAAAAAGACGAAGCTACTGCCTCAACAGACAGCGCTGCCGATAAAACGAAAGAAGGTTCTACAGAATCCGCAGGTACTGCTCCTGCAACACCAGCTACTGAAGGAGGTTCTCCCAAAGATAGTGCTGCAGCAACTACTGAAAATGAAAAATTGACAGAACCGAAGAAAGAAATGGATACAGACGGTGAAGCAACTGCTGAAACAAAATCTGATGAAAGTGAAAAAATGGAAATTGATGAAGAGGCGAAAGACAAAAATGATGAAAGTGAAAATAAGAAAAAATCTGATGGCGAAGATAGCGAGGCTAAACAAAAGAAAGACAAATTGGTGCGAGATGCTCAACTTCAATCTGCAGCAGCGGCAGCATTGGCTGCTGCGGCTGTAAAAGCTAAACATTTAGCAGCAGTAGAAGAACGAAAAATTAAGTCGCTTGTAGCTTTGCTTGTTGAAACTCAAATGAAGAAACTGGAAATCAAACTTCGCCACTTTGAAGAGTTAGAAACTACAATGGAGCGTGAACGCGAAGGTTTAGAATATCAAAGACAACAACTTATTACTGAAAGACAACAATTTCACTTGGAACAGCTTAAAGCAGCAGAATTTAGGGCACGTCAACAAGCTGCTCAGCGAATGCAACAACAAGCTCAAGAACAGCAGCAACAACTCGCCCAACAGCAGCAGCAACAGCAACAACAACAGCAGCAGCAACAACAGCAGCAGCAGCAACATCAACAGCAGCAACAGTCACAGCCTCAAACACAACCACAACCGCAACCGCAACCACAACCACAACCACAGGTACAGCCACAGCCACAGCCAGCAATTCCACCTCAACAAAATCAACAAGGACCTTGGACGAACGCCCAGCCTTCTCCACAACCAACAGGCCAACCCGTTCAGCAGCTACCACCTCAGCAGTCAGCACCTGTAATACCACCACAACCACAGCAACCGTCAAGTCCACAAACGCAACCACCTCATACGCCTCCGCAGCAACCAGCTTAAATTGATTACTTTTAAGAATACGATAATATTAGATACTTCAAATGCGTACACTATAAAATAATTTTTTTAAATGTCTATAGTAACAGAGGTTCAGGCTATGCTTCTAAATGAAATATTTTACTTTTAGAGCTGCCCAAAATCGGAAAATATTTTGTAACTATTTACGGTTTTAAAAACTGTCTTTACTCGATATTTACTTTGATACTTGTTAGTTAATAAAATGATTGAGCGAATATAAGCAGTATCGCATTTTGGTTGTAGAGTGGCAATTATGTCATGTTTTTATATTATGGTTTTGTAGATATTCCACCAATTTTCTGTGTTTTTTGATAAATTCTTTTATTCGAATCATTAAATCATTTTCTAAAATTGATATTCAAATGCGTGTATGTAAATTCATCAAGATAATCACTGGGATTGGCTTAATTCAAATTCGAATCAATACAGTGCAATAGCATCTTCATAAACTTATTTTGATCAATTTATTTCAAAGTTACAGCTAAACATATTAATGTCGAAAAATATTTCTAAATTTTTATTTCTAAAATTTTGAATTTTGAGTCTCGCACAAGCTTTATAAAAGAAGGGTTAAATTTAATTCTGAAAACGTGAACGTCTGCAAATTTGAATCTGAAGTATTACTATAATATGAGTAATTATAATTATGTCAAAAAGAAAAGTGTACCAATAAAAATATATTTCATGAAAATATACTTTGATTGGATATAGTTGTAAAACTAGAATTCGACTTTTAGGTCACAAACAAAGCAAATAGCATAAAATATATTTTATTTGATTACTTGACAAAAAATGTTGTATAGACTAAGGGTTTGTTTCATGATGCGAAACTTATTACAGTAGTTGTAATCAACTCAACAATTTAATACATACTCCACTTGTAATATATACAACAGAGTTTTTTTTTATTATTAACAATGGCAAGTCCTATCCTTTTCTTTTTTGCATGAAAATCATTTACTCACCACTGAATAATTAATTTTTAATTGCGAAACCGTATTAAACTTGACAAATGAGCAGCAGATTACATGCTTATAAAAAATATCCAGATTTTATTTGTAAACTTTTTATGTACAATAAATTTGAAAACGATACAGTTAAAGAGTTGAATATTTGTAATATTTCATATGATTTCCATAATATACATTATAATTATTGGATATAATTCGTTTTTATAGATATGTGTGCTCAGATTTTTCTGTTAAACTATCGACACGTATACTTTTGACAAGCAAAAAACTGCAATACATGCTACTCCCGCGTGATTAAGATATTTTTTTCGGGAGCCGAAAGCACGACAATAACGAGCAATGTAGCGCGCGAAGAACCGATGAAACTCGGTCTCGGCAAAAATAGACGGACTAAATGACGCCGCTGTCAACGAGCTCAAGCACGAGATCCGTCATGAGCCTCGTGCACTGCGCGTTGCCGGGCGGTGGGGCCCTGTAACCGCCTTCAGCTTTCTCCTCGTCGTCGGTATTCTGGTCCTCGTACAAGTCCGGGGCCTCGTCGCTGGTACACGTGCTGATGGGCAGCATGTCGAGAGCTTGACCGAGTCCAAAGCGACTGCAGCGTCGCATCTCGTCGTTCAAGCTTTATCGATATCGGTGCGAGTGGCAGAAAATACAATAGCGACGTATTAGTGGGAAAATGGAAGGAAGAGAAAATGACTTACAGCTTCCACATGTGGTCGGGGTCTCTGGCGCAGCTCGGGTTGAGAGCATCGAGCGCCGACATCAAGTGACGATGGTAGTGCTGCAGCAGCGCGGTCATGTGAGCTTTTCTCACGTCACCGCTCGTGGAGCAGTAAAGCACGTAGGCCAAGTCGAGCGCCAGAGAGCCGACTCGCGTCAGTTGAAAGTCCACCAAACAGACGACCTGCGGCGAGCCAAGGCGAAAGGGATGGGAAAAAATGGCGCAGCTCGCGTTATAAGCCGGGGCTCGGTCGGGGGGGGCGACTTACCTCGGCGTCGGGCACGTCCTTGTCGATGAACAAAAAGTTGTTGGTCCAACAATCGCCGTGACAAAAGACGCTCAGTGGTCCCTGGGTCGAGACGAGCTCGCACATCTCCCGGAAGAAGCGCTTCTCGTCGACGAAAGCTCGGAACTTGGCGATCACCTCGTCCCTACGGGCGGAGTCGAGCTCGGGCCGGGCGGCGGCCAGTCCGTCGGCCAGCATTTTGAGCGCGTTGCTCGTGGCTATGCGGTAATAGGTGCGGTACCACTCGTTGTTCTCCATTCGGAAGAGAGCCTCCTGCACGGCCTCGTTGCTCTCCGAGCCCGACTTGTCCGTCCGCGAGAGTCGCGCGTACGTTTCCGGTCTGTCGAGCGGAGAGCGTACACGTCTCGGTCGAAATATACAAATTGCAGAGAGTGCAGACTTACCTCAGATCCTTGAGGCTCAAGCTGAGCGCGTGAAAGCCAGCCAGGGCTTTGAGCACGTGCCTCAGGTCGTCGAGCTGCAGGCCCTTGATGCGGTCGGCCATTTTGTAGCCCTTGGGCCGCAGGTCCTCCATGGCGATGAGATCGTGCTGCGCCAGGTAGACCTTGGCCACGCCATTGAAGACCGGCCGACCGTCGGCTTGGAGCTGCGCCAGCTCCGGCCAGACCTTCGTGTAGAACACCACCTCGTTGCGAAAGAGCAGCTCGCTCTTGTAGAGCTCGCGGCGCTCCTTCGACTCGGGCAGCACCTTGTAGATGATGGACTTGCTCCAGGGCTGGCAGGTGCGCCGATTGCGGCCCTGCACCTCCAGCCGGTAAAGCATAGACGTGTAATTGTCGCCGCGCCCGGAGCCCGGGGCCTCGTCCGAGCTCAGAATCTCGATGTCCGGCTCCTCCTTGGCGAACAGCTCGCGCAGCCGCTCCAGCGTCAGTCTCGCGCTCTTCGTTTTGCCCAGGAGCACGAGTCGACGGCGAAATTCAGATTTTTACGGATTAGTCAGACTTTTGGATGGAATGCGAGCGATTTTTTCATGCCGATTTTCGTGCCGATTTTGCAAGTATATAATCATTTTGAATGAAACCAAATAACGGAAGCTCGATCTGTCTCGATTTTCAAATTAGAGTTTCCTGCTATCATGCGTGTATAGGCAGTTAATTAATTACCAAGCAGGCGTGAAATTGTTAACCGAGGTTAATGAGAGAAGAAGCGCTTATACCAACCCTTTCCTGATCTTCCATAGTTGGCTGGCTCTGACACGGAAAGGCGAGGAGAAACACTATATATGGAACTCAGTGCTCACAAAACGCGCGAAACTAGAACGATCGGCGCTCCGCAGCTAAACTGTCACTCATCCGTATTAACATTACAGAGAGGTTTGCGCGGGCGCGCGAGTTTAAAGGCAGGGAGATGTGCGCTGTGGAGCGTTTTAGAGATGCGTTTAGAGTTCGACTCGACGGCAACTGCGACCAACGACGACGACGACGAGGCTGGACTGCGAGTGACCCAATGCAGGAAATGGGCATTTAACTTGTGTGTGCTGCGGGATGTCACAGCATATGGGGATCTCTCTCTCTCTCACACACACGCGCACTCTCCATCTCTATCCATCTCCCTTTGCGCGAGCTGATATAGCACGTCCTACACACGCGCGTTTATGCACGCCGATGTTCCGCCGACTACTTACTTGATTTAGCGTAATAAGTACACGTATATCTGGTAATACGCTATTCAAGTATATCTCTCTCTCTTTCTCTCTCGAGCACTTTTCAAGGGACAAGGACATTGATATGTCTATCGCCCGATCTCTCGTAAACTAATAAAACGGAGAGCAGATTTTTTTACATACGTGCTTATAATTTTATTTATATCCATTATACGCTTTATTATTTGCCTACGGCGCTTTTTAAACATTTATAACAAAGTATACATGCATATAATATTATGCATTATAACATTATTCTCATTCGTTCACGCTAAGGTGATCACGACGAGTCAACTACTTTTATATGTACATGTCTTACAAAATTTTATCAAAAACCAAAAATTTACACATCTGCTGCTGGATTGTTAATCGCTGTTCTCAATTTTTCGTTCAATCTAGATGGCTCATTGATCCACTGACTAACTCGTCTAATTTTCTCTCCTGAGATTCACTTAGTGGCAAAATTTCCACCATGGTTTTTGACATTTCAGTCACTTCGGAGAAACCATTCTCGCTGGCGTATTCAATGGCAAGCTGAAAAAGCATTGGAATCATTATAAATGTTTAGTTTAAGACAAACATATGTTTCGGTTCGTTTTGAACGAATATCAAAACTTCTACTGAATATTTTTCTAATAAGTTCCATAATATGCTCGAAAAAGATCACTATAGAGTCATTTAGAAAAACGTTCAATAATGTCTCAGAAAACAGGTTTGATAATGTGTATTTTCACTCTCATTCTTGAATTTTATGATAAAAGATATTGAAAGAATAACTCACCATCGCCGCTTCGGTGTGACCACGATCGATAGCAGCCTTGAATAATTCCTGCAGATCTAAGGAGCTAATATTGTCCACTGTACTGTCAGGAGATTTTACGAGGAAGTTCAATATATCGAGCATTTTTTCAAATTCATTACCACGCACTAACAACACCGACATGTTACCGAACACATCGGCAGGCCACATATAACGTTGGACTCTTCGTTGATTTGACTCCTAATAAAATGTTCAGATTAAGTATAGTTTACTTGAAGAAATTAAATAAGTGTTATAAAATTATTTACTTGAATATGAGTCCAAACAGTCCAAGCCATTTCAGCATATTGTTTATGCAGCAGTGAATCTTTTTCTTCCGGTGAACAGTGTTTAACCATTAATCTAAAAGTGAGTTTCATAATCTGATGCCTATCTAACATATCAAATTGAACCATTTGTGACATCAATTTTGGTAAATGATGAATAGCAAGCGATTTTTCATTGAGTTCTAACATTTCAACAATATTTCTCATTAGAGCTGGCTCAGGAATATACACATTGGGAACCAAAGTATCATAAATGTTCATAAATACTTCTAGTGTTTCACTCATGAGTATAAGTTGTAAATAATTACGATAGTATACGCTTTCCTAAAAATTTATCAAAATTTTCGTTTTAGATTTCATAACTTTGAGAAGGATTGCAGCACTTACTTTCAGTCGACCACCAATGAATTTATAGTTGTCTTTTGTGAGAAGAAGTTTGTGCAGTCGATGTCCTGCCTTCATACTTTGAATATGATGTGCAGCCACCTCCATTGCTTGACCAAAAAATGCTCTATCTGCTGAGTCTTGCATTTCAAATTCAGGTTTTGCTTCTAACTCATTTAGTATTTCTAATAAAACATGACTGGTGGGACCGTCTACAAAAAATGTAGGAGTAAGATATAGTTAAGATGATTAAAAAGTTATGTTAACTTACTTTGCCGGCAGAAAATTAACAATAAATAATAGTAAGTTCCCAGACTTGGCATAATTCCAAAATTTTTGAATTCAGTCAGAATATCAATAGATAAAGTTTTGCTCAAACCCTGAGTTTGTAAAGTTGATATACTTTTAAGCATTGAATTCAATGTTCCAACATTAGGTCGTAAAGGTTGCTTAACCATATTTTGTAAGAGAGTAAGTAAAAGAGCTTTACGCTCTTCATTATTATCTTTCAATAGTGGAACAATCTGCATGAGCATATTGTATGCTGATACTGAAATAGGTATATTTTTCAGCAAACATTCATTATAAAGTTTCCAAGCCCTGTCAACCTAGAATGAGACATATTTAATATGTTTATACTTCAAAAAATTGTAAGATAATAAAAATATAAATTTTTTACTTTTAAATACTTTGCTGTGCCACTAATTAAAGCACTATAAGCTTTAGGAGCCATTTCAGGATCATTTCTCAATTCCCCAAAAATAGCTTCAATCTCAGCAGTTTCCCTGTAAATAAGGCATAAATAACATACACAATAAAATCACCGTAACTATAATAAAAAATAACATTTTTACTAACATCCATATATTTTTTGATATTTCTTTTTCTTGTTGATAAGATCTTTCTTCAGTAAACTCTTCTGGAATTTGTTCTTTATGACTATTATAAAAACACAACATCTCTAACATGGATTGCTTTGCTGATTTTGAGACATCCTTGTCTAATAAATTGTATATATGAATAGCTTCAGTTATTTGACCTTTATTGATAAACTTTAGTAAAATCTCTTCAGTAACCTGATCTTTACTTTCATACTTTTCGGGTGGTAGAAAAGCCTAAAATACATTTATTATTTATTTATAGTAAATTTCAAATATTTTTTATATTCATTTAATATATATTTAAAACTCACTTCAATCAATGGTTCTGAAAGCTCACTCTTCAAGAGATCTGGATGTTGTTGCAATATCCACATGGCAGCTTTTTTTCCAGATTCTCGCGAAAGAGAGTAAGTTCGTTTTTTACTCAATGAGTTCGGAATGAGAAAAGGATCATCAATATACTTGTAGTCTGCAGCAGTAGGATCTCTATGAATGGTAGTTTCTAATGCCTAATACATAGATGAAATTAATTTAACAATATTTAAAAATTTTACTACTAAACTGAAATAGATATTTACTTCAAGTATATCCGTAGGTCCTCGTTCTATCCTGTTGGGTATTTTAATGGGATTGTAGAAGATGTTCTGGCTGACACACTTGCTAAAGCTTGGATCTGCAGTAAAGCATTACCAGCCACTTTGCTGCAATTAACAAATATCACATCATGTTTTAAGAAAGGAAATTTCTGTTTACATAGTAATTGATATTATTCAACAAAATGACAACTGATAAACTACATGAACAAGAACCTAGCAATTGCTTACCGATCAAATAATTTGCTAATGAGCGAATTCATAATGAATATTTTACACTTTTCGAGTTAAAGCGATAAAATTGAAAAACCTAAAGATTCATCACATATATGAAGAAGTCTATAACTTATAGGTTAGATGCCATCGCGAAAATGCCGAGTGCCGAGCCGACGACAGTATACAGCAGACAATCGCAGTAGCCCGCAAAATTCGAATACTCAAATTACTTAGTTTTACGCAAAATCACTGTAGCTATTATAATTATTATTATAATGTTAGGATGGTGGTAGGGAACTGAGTAAAGCACTGGACTTAATAAATAAATAGTATTAGTTGCTTTATTCCCTATCGCCTACTCGTACGAATAATGCGCTAAGTCGCAAAATCACTCGTCGCACACGACCCAATACCGCAAGCGGCCCAAATTCAAGTGACTCCCGTGAACTCTCTCCAGAGTCTGCGCTCGACACACACACACACACACACACTAGATGCTACACGGCAAGAAACATACAAGCGTATACGCAAGCATGAGGTAAGGCGTCGTCGGCAGGCGGCAGCGAACGCATACTTAACAATAATATTATTATAAATGTCAAAAAAAAGTGACCTCTTGCCGTCATTAACATTAGGCTATAATTATGTAATTTTCTTTTTGATTTTAAGCTTCTGGAATGTTAAGCCTGCACTTGACGACTACCATCGACAAATCTTAGTATAGAAGTTATCCACTTACTGTGAAATTAAGAAACGAAAATTAGACGAATTATTTGACTGATAATGATCAAATCATCTTGATCACAAAAATATTCAATTATGACAAAATTTGTAATTTCCACTCAATTTCAACGGTATGAAAGTATTCAGAAAAATGTTTAAAATCAAATCATCTTATGGATGTAAAATTTGTCTCAATTTATAAAAGATATGCGAGTCTAAAAATACACATAAATATGAAATATAAGAACATTCGACCATATGAATGTGAGATTTTTTACAAATTTTTTGAATACCAGAGTCAATACAAAAGGCACACAATACAGTGCATAATCGAAGCAAACCTTCCAATATTGGATTTTTAAGAAGCGCAGAGTACGAAACGAGACTCGACAAAAAAACGAAGGATCCGTAATGGCAAGCAACGCAAAAACTTGATACAATGGTTGCAAAATGGATGTGTGGGTACACAAAAAAAAGGAACAAGTGAAACGAGTCAATTTTCGATCAGTCGATGTGCATGTATATTCGATGAAGTAGAAAGCGCGTTGCACTCAAGCATCAAAGACGCAGCATAGCCCGCGCGCTGTGTTTATGAAAATGTTGTGTACTCGGCTCTCTTCGTTCGGCGCGAAAGAGTCCCTAGTGAGTCGGTAAAAAGCAAACCTTTGAAAATAGCCGGGCTACGCTGCTCGCTATACTATTACATGAATAAATAAAACTATTTGTTGGTCGGCATAATGGCAGCTATATCCTGAGCAGGATTTTTGCCCGCGAATATCTCAAGCTTATATCGTGTAGAGACAAACGAGCTGACTTAGTTATGCAGGCGAACACATATACACTTGCTTATACATACTAGTCAAGAGAGCTTTCAATTATGCATGTAGCGCCGCGTGCCTCTTCCCATAGCAGCAGCAGTTCGTCGACAAACATATATTCACACTAGACTGATTCAAAAAAATCGATTTTTGAAAATCCAGCTCGATGTTTTATCTGAAATCTAGCTGGATTATTGAAAATGATTGATTTCAGGTCAAAAATCGAGCCAGATTTTCCAGTCAAATCCTGCTCGACTGGAAATCCAGCGATTTTTTTAAACAGGGTATTGATCATAATTTATATTTGTCGTAATAAATTATTCGCAGCTTTTATCATAAATGAAACTTGAACATTTCGATCTTCTCGTTTGACAAGTAAAACCATTTAGGAGAAATATGATAACCTAATAATTTCAAACGCTGTAAGGGCATGAACGACATCTGTACTTCAATTTCAGTACTAAGTGGCGATTGGGCACTGGACTGCGCGTGCGCAGAAGGCAGAAGCAGTGTTATACCGTAACCGTGAGTCAGTGGCATGAGTCCGTACCTATATACTACCTAGTCATAACATCGCAGTACATCCATATTCTCAGTGCAGTCTGTAGCGAGCTAGGCTCAACAGCTTATACACACCTCTCTTACACCGTACATAGTACACGTACAAACAGTGAAATACATACTTTTAGAACGGATTTACAGTTGTGCTTGAGTTTTTCTTCCCATCAACAATAATAAGGTACACTAACGATTACTTCTAAATAATTTAAATGGTTTGAATGATGAAATATTCATGATATTAAGACACGTGTTTAAAGTGAGGTTATGTTAGGTAATCAAACAATATCGAAAATAAGATTAATGGAACGTAAATATTATATACATTAAATAATATGTAAGCCATTGTGCAATTAGTTAGAATTACGTTTTAAATGAGGTTATAATTTTTAATGGGGTAAAAGAGAGATTATTGATATTGTCCAAGCACAATGTGCACATTGCACAAGTGTTGCCATTCAAACTCTTATTGTGAGTAAAAATATGTTTTGAGTAAGATTATAATTGTCTTGTAACAATTAAGAGATTGACACTTGTTATAAAAATAAGATAAAAACTTTAAGCATTAAATGCAGCAAAAAGATTATTTAAACCTAGGTTCTAATTCAATCAAATAAAAAACGATATTAATATAATATAAGTACATTGCACATCATGCACAATGGACATGGTGCACATGGCACATAGTAATGTTCAATGTTTTTTAGAAAGAAAGTTATAAAAATATTTTAGTTTTATTCAATTGAGTAATAGTATTTCAATATTTGATATTTGTTATTTTTTAATTAATAGTTTTTTTATTTTCATTTTTACAGGTATTTTCATCATGTCTGTCACAAGTAAAGCACTGGCTGCTTTGACCGCTACCTATACAGATTCAGAAGGGGAAGAAGAAGAAACTTTTGAGAATAATTCAAATACTTCTAAAGAATCTGCACAACAAAATGAAGATTATCAAATATCTAACAGTTCTAAATCTGACTCATCTAACACAAATAGTCCAAATAATAGCTTTCTATCGAAAGGACAGAGATTAGTGTCATATTTTGATGATACTGTTATTTCGGACGATGATGAAAACCCTTCATCAAATTCTGATGGAGTTTTATTAAATGGAAAACCATCTAATGAATTAGCGGATCCACAATCTCCTCATAATCAAAAAGAAGTTATTTCTGATAACGAAGCAGATGCTTATGGAGTGGTAATTCCACCTGAGCCTGTTGTGAAATGTCCATCTGAATTACAAGATAAAATTTCAAATCTCTACAAGAAAATGGAATCAGGTCGCTCAGATATGAATAAAATTATTCAACACAGAAAAGATTTCAGGAATCCATCGATATATGAAAAATTGATACAATTTTGTAGTATCAATGAACTTGGTACTAATTTTTTATCTGATAGATTTGATCCTTTCAAATGGGGTAAAGAATCATTTTATGAAGAGCTTACAAAACAACAAAAAATAGAAATGGAAAAATTAGAAAAAGCAAGAAAAGAAAAAACCAAAATTGAAATTGTATCTGGTACGGCAAAAAGACCAAATCCTACTCCTATCACAGTATTAGATGATGAAGCAAAGAAGAGAAAAAGTAAATGGGATCAAGTATCTTCAAATGCAGCTGGAGCAGGACCTGTATCCAAATTGTCCAGTATATCTCAACCTACTCTCTCTTTAACTTCATCCGGTACTAAAACTACAGTTATATCAGCTTTTGGTTCTTTGCCAAAGAAAAGGCTTTAAAAACATCTTGTACCTAAAATAATATTATAATAATTAAAAGTTTTAATTAAAAGTGTTACGTAAGCAGTATAAAAATACAACCAAAGATAAAAATTGTTTAAAATTAAGTTTTTTTTTTAAATCTGTATATTTCTTTTATAAGATTATTGTAAGATATTATATCAGATTATAAATATCTGTTCTGTAAATATATTTTGTAAATATTAACTACACTGTTTACTTATTCAATCACACCTACTACTATCTACCTTAATGAATTAAAATTATGCTATTAAAATGACACTATATTTGATTCTTTAATTTGAAGACACTGAGATAATCTTAAAATTTTTTTCAATCATAAGATATAAATTTTACTTATATGAGTATTAAAATATGAATCATGGCATTATCAATTTAATTTACAAATTCAGTGTATCCTTTTATGATATCATTTCTCCGCAAAAACATAGCGTAAGTCCAATTAACACAATAAGATGGTTTTGTTTCATTTGTACAAAATAATACCTTTCTATAAAAAATTCTAACCAACTCATTATTGCTGCCCCTACATATGCTGGACTATGGTTTATGAAGAAAATTTTGATATTTACAGCTGCTGGATTTGTGAAAGCAATTCCTAAGTATTCAGTCAAATGAAATGTTGATAATATTGAAACATAAATTCCAAAATTTTTCCATGATGGCATTGCTGTGTTGTACATTAAGAGTCCGGCACTGAAAGTGTATCCAAGGAAGACAGCACGATGTGATATTTGTTGATGTGAGACATTATAAATTCCTCTAATAAACAAATACGATATCCCATAGTTTAATAAGTGTAGCTATTTTCATTTTTATTGAGGAAATTGTATTAATTTTAATAAGGATACACGTTGGACCTTTGACAATCCAGCAATTTTCATGGGTTTTGACTGCTGAACATCTGTCTATATAATTGTTATTTTACCAACTTGTTATCCCTGTTTAAAAAAATCGCTGGATTTCCAGTTGGAAAATCGAGCAGGATTTGACTGGAAATCTAGCTATATTTTTGACTGGAAATCCAGCGATTTTTTTTAAACAGGGTATTGATCACGGTGAAGGATACAAACGATATTTAGCCAGACATAGGCCACTTACGAATTCGAATCGTTGGACTCTCGCGAAGCAAGAAACTTTAAAACATTCACGTTTCATAGATTACCAGTGAGTTTAATGATTGATACTGTGCTCTTATTTTCAGCTATCAAAAACTATTAGACAATTGTAAATTTAGGAAAATTATATGAGCGTGGTAATGGCATCTGAGTTCTCATCAGAGCGATTAAATTTAGAGCCATGATTTTTTCATACTGATAAAAATTTGTTTGTTGCAGTAGCTACAATGGAATTTCTTCACTTTCACTAAATAAGATTTTTTAAGAAACTAATAGATAAAATTCAGTAAGACATAACTAGTGCTGATTTCTATTACTTTTATAAATGTCGCAAGGTTTCAACGATTAAAAAAGTATATTTCAGGTTTTCATAAAAGTTAAAGTTATATATTAGTTTTTTATTTTTATTTTTTTATTAATTAATAATATGCACATCTTATTAGTAATACATAATGATATTAATTAAATTAGTTAAACTATATTAATAATATACACATCTAGTTTTTGTGAGCTTTTAAGTTCACAATAACTATTACAATTTCTATAACATATTCTAATATTAAAATATATTGAATTAAGATGGAATAAAAAAAATTATCTTCTATTAGTTTTGCCCACACCACGTTTACCAGAGAACAAATGCTTAGGCATTTTGTTACCAATAAATCTATCAGCTTCTCCCTTAAGACCTTTAGGACCAACTTTCTTGCTGATAGCTTTGTGGGCAATGTTCTTGAGTCTGAACTTCATCTCATCATTTGCAACACCCATTTCATCTCTGGGTGCTCTTGAATTGCTACGAGCTCTCGAAACATCCACGCGTTGTCTCTTATTTTCAGTATTTCGAGACTCTGACCTACCTCTCTTCTTTGTCTTAGTGAAATGAGCCTAAAAAAAATCATTGATTTAATGACATGTAATCAACAAATTATTTTTATTCCGATTCGGAAAAATTAATTTAGATAAAAAGATGCTCTTACGTTTTCAGTGTCTTCCATATCAACACCAAGATCCTCCATTTCATTTTTCAATCTGGATACTGATCTACCACGAGACTTAGCTGGAGCAGTACGTGGTATTACGGGCTTCGTACACTGCTTATTAATCAATGCTTCATCTTTCAGAAGGAATTTCTTTTCACGAATCTGCATAGCCAACTCACGGATTTCTTTCAAGGACTCAGTCATAGGTGGGAGTTTCATGTCGTACATACCAGCTTCAACTCGTAACTCTTCTTCTTGCTCTAGCTCTGTAAGTTTCTGGAAAAAAAATATATATATTTATTGATACAAGAATTTTATAAAGTCAAAATGATCATTTGATATCAACTTACATCAAATATTTCAGGGTCAATGTAATCTGCTATATTATGACCTTCCCAAATTTCAGGTATAATATCATATTTCTGATCTCCTTCGATATCATACTTCTTCTTCAAGTCAAGAACGTAATCATCACCCTCTTCTTCTTCAATTTGGCGTTCCAATTTTTTGGCTCTCACAGGCCTTTCTCCTGATTGTTTTCGTTGCAAAACAACTTCTGGTATGCATGGTGGTCGAAGTTTATGATCTCTTGGTACAGGCTGAGCAACATGTAATCGAGATAGTAAGCTATCGATTTTTTTGGTTTTAACTTTTTGATCAACTCTGTAGGATAACAATCTTTCGCATGCCTCTTCTTTAACTTCCATTACACCTTTTTCATTAGCTGTGCTCATCTCCATGACAGGGATATTTTCATCATTTTCTAGTTCTTTTAAAACACTGCGTTTTTCTTCAGAAAGATCATTTAAGCTCACAATGTCAGATTTGTTGCAAACAACAACTAAAGGTTTGTTTTGGAACAAAGGTTTAATTGATTCAAACAATCTCATCTGTTCTTCTATAGCATGTCCGCACTCTTCAGAAATGTCAAAAAAGTAGAGTATAGCAGCTCTCAAGTGAGCCAAGGCAGTAACAGACTGCATTTCTATAACATTTCTTTCTTCCAGAGGATGATCTAAGATACCAGGAGTATCAATTATTTGCCAAGGTAAATATTTATAATCTGTATGACCAACAAATAAAGATTTAGTTGTGCCTGCATATGGTTGCACATCAACATCTGCTCTAGTAATCTGAAAATTGAAATTAATTTTTTTATTTATTTAATATATGTAAAATGTTCAATTGTAACATGAACAAATGATTTCTTACTTTATTCATGAAGCTAGATTTTCCAACGTTGGGAAAGCCACAAATAATAATGGTTCTGGTGTAAGGATCAATGCTAGGCAATCTTGCTAAATGCTGTCTGACTTGCTCCAAATAAGTCAAATTAGCTCCTTGCCTTTTGGTAATAGTTACCATACGTCCCAAGGCAGCCTTTTTAAGCAATTTGCAGCGATAAAGTGAATCACCATATTTCATCAAACGAACGTACTCCTTGGCAACACTAAAAACGTATAATTATAAATCATAAAATCTTTTACAATACTGGTTTAAAATAAACATTGTAATAATAACTTACTTATCAATTAAGTTTCTGGCCTTGTTGAGCTGACCCAGAGCTAGTTTAAAGTGATCCTTGTCATACAAGACATTGATAAGATCGGTATAAAAAGGATGAACATCGTCCAATTTAGGGAAATCTTGGATAATCTGACTAAGCTTATCGTGCAGTGTCTGTTGTGCAAATTTAATTTTGCGAGTGTAAAACTGACGAATACGCGATATGGCATAACCCTTATGAACAACAGTTGGAGTTTTTCTTTGTGTCTTAGAAAGCACAATGTCCACCAAATCCTAAAAGTTATAATAATCATTAAAACATGTGGTCTCGAGGATAACCTAAATAGGTACGTAATAAAAAATTGACTAAATTTACCTTAGCTGGTGGAACAACCACAATTTTTTTAAAATTGTAAAGCACCATGATTATAGCAAAGAATTATCAACAATGTTGGTAAAAAAATTGAAAAAGAAATTTATCAAACTGTAAAAGGCATGCAAGTGCCTTGGGCACGTGTATAATTCAAGGCAGTCGCCGGCCAAGGAGGGGTTACAGTTTACACAGTCCACAGACTACAGTAGCGTAGCGAATGGAATGGTGGCAGACGAGCGTGAAATGAAACACGAGTGAATCGACGCGTCGGGCTACTTCAGTGCGGCGTTTTAGTGCTCTCTTGAACACGAGAGGGAAATTCAAATTTATTTATCGATGCTATTTTTAATAATTGCTATTCATAATCTCAAAAACAAACAACTTAGAACAAAAATAGTTCGATCGAACGATGAAACCATCAATTCTGTGCCGGATTTTTTCGTTTATCGTTCAATTACCAGTGCACTCAACTCGCCAAGTTCACTGACCGCGCTGGCGCCATTCTGCACCAGATGCTGACAGAAACTCACCGCGGTCCACGATTTCATCAATTCTATTGTTCATTACCGACTCTAATAACTAAGGCGAATGAAAATTATAGGTATCTTTTTTTTAGTTTTTTAAATTCGAATGACTGATAAAGAAATTTAAAAAAAAATTGGAAACAGTGCGATTGTGAGTATATTTTACTGCGTTTTGAGATTACTATAATTTGTAAGATCTTAGTCCTAGATCTCTTTTCGGATTACTTACATAATTTTTTAATGAATGCTATTTTCTACTGAAATTATTGTGCAAAAGTCATCATTTTAATTAAACATTAATTTTCGGGGACTCGGCCTACATATTTTGGGGCTAAATTACGTAATGCGCTAATTTCGAAAAGATCGATTTCGCTCTGCATAATGAGTGCCTGTGTAATTTACTCCAAAGACTCAATTATGACTTTAATGATTTCAAGAGCGTGTAATTTGTTTCCAAGTCATTCTATTAGTATTGCCCATAATTTCTAGTGATACTAAATGTGTAACTAATGTTTCATCCGTTCGATCATTATTCTGCAGTGAGACCCGAGCTTCAAGCGCTACTTACTGAATTGCAATTAAATATTGGAAAATTCGAGTGCTCGCTCGAGAAAGGGATAAATTTGATTGAGGTGTCAGGAGCCGTTCAAATTCGACCAAAACTGTTGCAGAGCGGGCGCGAGGGTCCTCCCGCGAGGTGTGATTTCGCGACTCGCGCGCATCGTTCGCAGTGGCGTCGGCACCGACACTTTGCGGCTTGTGCCTGGCGACATTCTGTATATGCTAAATGCGCTCGCAGGCTGTGCCAATACCGCTGCATAAACACATATAGATATACGGATTACATCAACGTATAGGATATTACATGAGCATCGCAGACTGCGAAATCTACACTGACATTCCGATTGCGAGGAAAATTTTATAACGGGTTTGCAAAACGTCATCGTGACATATTCACTTACGTGGCAAAATATGCCATACTCCGAAGAGCACATTCGCCAGAAGCTGCAAAAGGAGCTCGAACCTCTGCACCTCGTGAGTACATTTCACCTATCAAAACTAACGCCTCGAGCGTCTAATCATTTAGCATGTAAGCTAGTTCATCACGGGCAAACGACGCCAACCATATAACCTCACTTTTACAGCTCATGCGCTAGATATTTTTGTACAAAATTTATCTTCTACTACCTTCCACTTCTTCGTATAAGAAAGACTATAAAGCAATTAACTGTTCGAGGATTAGAGCATTTACCGAAGCTATCTAATAAAGCAATAATGCGAGAACGAGAGAGCCGAAGTAGTAAAGTCGACCATCACCACCAGCAACAACAGAATCTCGATCAGCCGGCCAAAAATCATGAAAAAGAAACCGGTGGCTTTGCATCGGAATTTTTACTGACTTCTTTCATTGTTTTTCACGCTCTACTTTTGAGATGGTGCGTTTCTTATCATCCTTATAGTGGAGCTGACACACCTCCAATGTTTGGGGATTATGAGGCCCAGAGGCACTGGCAAGAAATAACGTTGAACCTACCCATTTCTCAGTGGTATTCAAATTCTACAGATAATGATTTACAATACTGGGGATTGGATTATCCTCCAATAACTGCTTATCATAGCTATATACTGGCAAAAGTTGCTGAAATTTTTGACCCAGACTCTGTGAAACTGCATCAATCCAGAGGCCATGAATCTTCAACTCACAAGTACTTTATGAGACTGTCTGTTTTAGCCATAGACCTACTGATTTTTATTCCAGTTATTATTTATTTTGCTTTTGCCATACTACCTATTCTCGACTGCAAAAATAAGAAACAACTTGAAAAAGTTGAAAAGAGAGAATTCCTTTGGTTCAAAAAAAAACATTATTTTTTGGCTACAGTTCTTTTTTACCCTGGTTTGATTTTGATTGATTATGGACACTTCCAGTATAACTGTGTATCACTTGGACTCTTTATTGTTTCTGTTTCTGCACTTTTCCAAGGTTCTATGGCTATTAGTTCTTTCTTTTTTGTTTTGGCATTGAATTATAAACAAATGGAGCTGTACCATGCTCTTCCATGTTTTTTTTACATCCTTGGAATTAATATGCCAGGAAAAAGGAAACCACTTCTTACTTGTTTAAGGTCATTAATATGTGTGTCATTAACAGTTATTGTAACTTTTGGTTTAATTTGGGCACCATTTTTGACAGATCGCAAAGTTTTTATGGATACTGTCTTGAGATTATTTCCACTTACAAGAGGTATCTTTGAAGACAAAGTAGCCAATGTTTGGTGTGCTATCAATGTAATCTATAAATTAAGGAATAATTTTACAAACCTACAATTAGCTCAAATATGTCTTGTTTCAACAACTGCTGCATTATTGCCTAGTAGTTTGGACTTATTTTTTAGACCCTCCAGAGAAAAGTTTTTGCTAGCTCTCATTAATTCTTCTTTATCTTTCTTTTTGTTTTCTTTTCAAGTACACGAAAAGTCTATTTTATTAGTTAGTTTACCTGTTTTACTTCATTTCATAAAAGATCCACTACCATGCTTTTGGTTCCTTATTATATCTGTATTTAGCATGTTACCTTTGTTAATCAAAGATGGTCTTTATACTGCTTATTTTGCTACATTAATATTTTTTGTTGTTTCTGTATACTGTATGTGGTTTGAATCAAAAATCAGTGATTTAATGAAAACTAAAACAGAGAAACAAGAGGAAAAATCAACATTAAAGAAAGTCAAAGTAAAGAAAAATCCAATTACATTATCAAACAATGATATTTACATCAATATTTTGTATGGAATCTCAATATTAGGTGTATTAATTTTATCACTTTGTGCAAAGTTCTTAAAAGCACCAAAAAAATATCCTGATCTATATTCTCTACTAATATCTATCTATTCTTGTGGTCACTTTGTAGTATTTTTGATATACTTTAATTACAAGCAGTTTTATGCAACCACTGTGCCAGCTAGAAAATACAAAGTTAAATAAACTTTTTAAAAAAGAGTAATATTAAGATCAACTAATGCCACAAAATAATGAAGAGTGATATAAAATTACAAACAAGCACATGCATTAATATATTGTACCATTTACAAAATAATCAATAACAGTAATAATATATTTCTTTCTAGTGATCTTAAAAATCTTTTTCTATTAAATTTTAAAGATTTTTTTCCAATTTTTTACTTAGTAAATGAAACCTAAAAGTTCTAAACTTGACCATATATACAAATGAAAGCATTCATATATTATATATTGAAATACATGTGTAAGAGCTTGAATAAGTGCTGTATGTGTGTAAAAGTTTGTTGCACATTATGTGCAACAAATTAAACAATGTAGATAATGGTTGTGCTACATACCAAAAAATATACATATTTAATATGTAGGTGTATGTATGAGTATGTGTGAGGTTTTATGTACTTATACATAATATTAAGATCAGTGTACTCTTCTCAAGAGATCATTGATATACATGACAATGTAACATTATGTCCTCTGAGCAAATGTATTTACATGGAAATTGTCGTCAATAAAAAACGAAGCTCTCCTCAGCTATGTATAAGAATTGAATACATTTTTCTTGTTCCTTTCACTTTCAAGATCAAGATCAAAATCAAGATTATATCAATCGCGCTCATTATTCATAACTTCCGATTCGTTTTTTTTTTTCACTTTTATTTTCTGGGAGTATATTCGAAAGTTTCGGTTTAGTTATTTTTGCCATTTGTACTTCGGAGGAGTAGTATTCGCATACGTCGTTTCTGTTACAGACAGTTGAGGATCAGTCGGACGGTTGCGGCGGTAAATTTTCAGTACTCGTTGTGTCTGAGAAATTTGCGGGCAAAACTCTCCTCCAGCGGCACAGGTAATGTATTTTTTTGCATAAAAATTTGTTGATAAATTTGAAAAACGAATATTTGTCGTTCTCACGCAACATTTTCGATGACACAGGCTTGTCAATGGAATCCTAGAAGAAGAACTAAAAGACATTCATGCCTTCTCGCAGAAAACGTTAACACCAGAACAGTGGGAAAAACAAAAAGAACAAGCTTAATAAAAAAAAATTAAGCAAAATGATATCCTTCAAAATTTCTGCGCCCGGCAAAGTGATTCTTTTTGGTGAACATGCAGTCGTTTATGGAAAAACTGCTCTGGCAGCCAGTGTTAATCTTCGCAGCCATCTATATTTTTCGGAGCTTGCATCTTCGTCGGAAAATCACGTTCACATAGATATGCCCTTGGTATCTTTAAACAAGAAAGTGCCATTATCATTGATACGCTCGAATCTTCTAGCTCCTGATTTTCCAATGCTATCGATCGTTGGACACGACATATTTTACGATAAAATCGAAGCTTTCGTTAAGCTTTTGGAGTGTGCAGATCCACGTCAGTTCCACAGCCTCTTGTGTTTATTCTATGCTTTGACTCAAACAGTACAAGACCGAGGATTAACAGTCAAACCATTCAAGATAAAACTTGAGACGGAGTTACCGATCGGCGCGGGTGCTGGTAGTTCTGCTTCCTTCGCCGTCTGCTTGACTGCAGCCTTCATTCAATGGGCTCGACTTCAATCTCCAGACGCCGATGCTGCGTCGCTGTCTTCCTTCGATTTTGAAACTCTTGGTCAAGTGTCGACTCACGCCTACAACTGCGAGAAGATAATGCACGGCCGGCCGTCCGGCATAGACAATAGTGTCTGTACATATGGTGCTGTCATTCAGTTTCAACGTAACGAACCAATTAAGTGTCGCACACTCGGTGATAAACAGTTTCGTGCTTTACTTGTTGATACCAAAGTTGGCCGTAGTACCAAAGATCTCGTTGCGCGGCTTGCTCAATTAAAGAGCTCTTATCCACAAATTTTCGATAAAGTTATCAATGCAATCGACGAAGTTTCACTTTGCGCGATCGATTTATTTCACAGAATGGAGAGCTTGGATGAGTGTTCGGACCGTATGGAAATAGAATGCAAAGAATTGATGGTGAGTTTATTTACATTGACAATTTTTCAAATAACATCAGTTAATGCAGGACAGAAAATAACGTAACAAATGTTCACTTTACAGAATTTAATTCATATCAATCAAGGACTTTTGAACACTTGCCAAGTATCTCATGCTTCTCTCGACACCATCTGTATAATAGCTAGAAATCATGGATTAGCCGCAAAACTCACAGGCGCTGGTGGCGGTGGATTCGCGTATGTTCTTATACCGCCTTACGAATCTCACGATAAAGTGCAGAAATTAAACTCTGAACTTGTATCTAACGGTTTTTCTGTTACCGAAACAATTCTAGGAGGCTCGGGTGTACAAATTCACTCTGTTTAATATATTTATAAGATATATGTTGGATGCAAAATTTAGAAGCTTAACATTTTGTATAATATTTTTTTATTGTTCTTAATTTTTTGCACAAGTTCTGGTGTTTGTATTTTAATTTTAAAAATTATGTTTACATTTATTAAGATAAAAAAATACTTTTACAAACTGTTCTATTTTTGTACAATTTCCTTTAAAATTCCAAATCTCTACAATTCATACCTTAATTGAATTTTCATTATAGTTTTTTAGATTGATCAATTAATTTTTGTCTATTTTATTTTGTGTTTATAAAAATATTATTTACTAACAATTTTTTTAGTTAATTTTCATTTTACTCAAGCGCATTAATATTTCAATTTGAAAAATATCTTTCTCATATTTAAAAACTATAAAGAAAATATAACTACCATTATTCTTGGATAAATTACTCTATACAATTATGCTTTGTCTTGTTTAAAAAGGATATGGGACTTCTTAAACATTTCCTCAATTTTTATAAAAATTCTTAGAGACATAAATATGTATACATACTTTACATATTATATAACTAATATAATAGCGATTTATTCGCTGCTTCAGCAAACTTATAATCTTAAATACCAAATAATATGGTAACAAGGTAGATTATAATAATAAATCTAATTAATACATCTGAGCTTCTAATAGTAAAGTGATGAATATCAAAACAATCTTTGATATTATACATGATATGACACTACTAACAAATTACTTCAATACGTCCGAAATCTGTAAAAAAATTGTTTGACTAGGTGCTTTTAAGTTACTAACTAATGACATTTAACTGAAACAAATGAGATGTAGCTTACAACTATTTGTACAAATATTTACAATAATCACGCAGACTCGAAAACTGCACTAGGCCTTCTTTCCGTAAATGTTACACCATTCAATATTGCACTATCCATTTCTGTAATACTATCATCATCGTATTCATAATTAATATTTGTAACGGTTGTTCCTTCTTGCGATCTTGCTTCTGACAGCCATTCGATAATTTCATGAATGTACATTCTTCTTTGCAATACTTCTCGAGTTCGTGGTCTCGTACCTATGAATACAGCATCGGACTAAAATAAAATTAAAAATTTATGTAAATTCTGCTTTTAGATAAAGTTAATTTTGCTGTGATAGTTTCAAACACTTACGCCTGCAGGTAAAAATTCACGTGTTCGTTCCAACAAATTGTAATCTCCAATCATTGATTGTAACTCAGTATGCTTTAATTCAACTTCTTCGTGTAACATTTTTTCCTCTGAAAATTGTATTAAATATTAATAAGTAAATTTAATAATTTTGATTTTATATTATTTCATATTGATGCCTTACCGTCACGTTTTGTGGTTGATCTTTTATATTGAATTCTGAATCTAAAAGCTTCGAGAAAACTGGACACAACTATCGTTAAAACAATCATAGTAACCAAGTAGAATATCATAAAATATGCTCTTGTATATGTTCCAACAGTAATAGCATATGCATTCATTAGAATGAACCAATTGTTGACCACAGTTAACTCAAATAATGTCATACCACTGGCCAACAAATTATCAAAAGTATTCAAGTAATAATATCCCAAACTAGTTGTTTCATTTATTGAGTATTTATAAAAATCTTCAACTGTAGTATTTCTGAAATCCAAATTTGGTAACTTCAAAATTTTTTTCCATAATCTAAAACATAGAATGTAACTTGCCCCACATACTTGCAACAGTTTCTCATATCGTGACCAGAGAAGAGCTCCATTCCAATGATTGCAAAGAAGTAGTACAATACAAGCATCACAATCGCAGTCGACAGCATCAATGGTGTTAAAATAACTAGAGTTCCGAAAACGTCACGATAACGTTTTTTCATTTTGAATAATCTTAAAGTCCTAAGTGGACGAAATACGACAAACAATACAGCACTAGGGAAAAATGTGAGTACACAAGCTGATACCAATACCATCATTGATGTACTCAAATCAAATAAATTCCAACCAGAATTTAAATATCCTCGCACACCAAGTCCCAATACTTTTGTTAAGGCTTCAGCAGCAAATACTGAAATATTTTATGCAAATTAATCATTTGACCGTCATGAAAAAATAATGTTCATACGTACAGCCACCAAATACAAACGTATCCCAACTTGCTGCAAATAAATGAGCCGACTTTTCTCTATCAGTTTCTGGTTCAATAAGACGAGTTATCATGGCCACTGCATTTCCGACGATTATAGTATCTGTAAAAGTTATAAAATTTATAGATATTGCAAATGATTTTCTAAACATGTTTCAGCATTCTAATTTTCTATGAACTTACAAACTAGACTCTCATAATACGGCCAATTTACGATAGTATGAGCACTTTGACACAAAATTTGCATTGGTTTCCAAACCATTTTGTACCATGGAATACTGGTATAGTGCAAATCCCACTTTAAAACAGTGGCGTCGTAAATGTTGAGGAATTCATCAGACGTAAGGTATCCACTTCCGGATGTATTTAGATATCGAAACATCAAAACAACATCTAATACATCTAGAAAAATATATTTAGGCTTGTAGAAAAATGATAAGCTAAATTTTTGAAGGAGTAGTAATCTTACTCTTTTGTGGGGCGTAATAGCGCATCAACCCTTCGAACTGTTTAAAGAGCATTTGATCAGGCGTTTGTTTGGAAACTAGAAGTTTAAAGGCATGCTGACACGCTTTTCGTTTGTGAAGAAACAATTTTTTAAACTTGTCGCGTTCGGCCGATGTGAAGGTTTCATTTACAACCGCTAACATGAGATTCATCATTACATAAAGCATCGTACATATGTACGATACAAAATAAATGCCATACCATTTACTAAGTGAAAATGACTCCATCATTACATCTGGAAAACTAAATGTAATATTAATACAATTTTTGTAATTATAAAACACTTTTTGATTATTGTAATATTTCGATAATGACGTACTTTGCAGTTGTCAACAAAACAAAAAGACTAACGAAGCTGTCTTGTAAAGTTGCAAAATTTCTGTTTATTTCATAAAACAAGTAATATCCTAGAACCATGTAAGTCGTCATAAAAAACAATAAAAGTCCCAACATATCCAGTATAGGTGGAAGCGTTTGCAAAATTTGACGCACGAAGCGACGAACATTTCCACAGTACTTCGTGTCAATCAAAAATATCGGACGTAACGCCCGTGTTACTCGATAATGTGATGATTGACGCACCAAAACGATCAGAACTTCGATAAACATTACAAAAAGAGTAATGCACTGCAATAGAAATTAATTTTTATTTTATCTTTTGAATTCAACACAATCTGTATTATTCATCAGATCAAATAATTCATATTTTATCGCTAAAATAACTGTAACTATTGAATGAATATATTTTTTTTCAATTTAAAAAACAATTTTTATAGAATTTCGATTTCATGCAACAAAATTATTTCCAAGCATATTAAAAATGTATATATTTAATAAAAAAAATTAGATTGATACTGGATTTGACTGGTAATGTCTGCCTATGACTCATTTCTTAATTGCATAAGAATCTCATTTACTAAAGTATGCATAGATACATGTACAAACATTAAAAGTATTATTTTCCATGTAAATATTTCATGAACTGTAAAATTTTTATAAATTCATTCTATTCATTCATTAGTTACAATATTAACTATTTGATTACCTTCAACATTGTTCTTTTATGTTTTAACATAGTACCCCATCCAATCCATCTTAGCTTCAAGCTAGCTCAACACCTATTGTCATGAGAGCTAAGAGTTCAATAGTGGCATGAGACCAAACTGGAAGCTATTAAGTTAATATTATTAATTTCAAATTATATCAAATAATTTTTAAAAATGATTAAACTATTTATATTTACTTGAAAGAGAGGTACAGCTGGTTCTTCAACAAAAGCCAAGGCCAGCAAAATTAAAGACGTAAAAAGATCAAGGCCATAATACCAACTATTATGAACTAACAAATACGCTGGCAAATCTTCTGGGTGTCTGGGATGCGAGTCAAATTTTTCATTGTTTCTACCTTCCTGTAAATCAAAGAATTGCTTACTTCTCAATCTATGACTTAACAATTAAAATTCACACTAGTGCTTTACCTCAAGAAAAATAGCTGCTTCATGATAATTCATCTCCCAATACATGTCTGGATCAAAGTTGGCACCAGGATTTCGAGAAAGCAAGGCATTCTCGGAAAGTACATGAGATTCAATATCAGGAACATTCCTGCGACTGGATCCATTTGGATTATCCATTGTATGATGTAAAGAAATCTTCATCCGGCTGTCTGGGAAAGGGCAAGACAACATAGATCCATATTCTAAAAAAACATTAAAAGCAAGCAGTGCTATGAACTGAGCGTGCTAACATTCAAGTAAGGAATATTTAAGAATGGCAATTGACGTTGATATACTGCTTGAAAATCTGAATGATTTCACTTTAGTTACTCTATATAGAGATAAATTAAACTACATGTAATAAACTCTTCTAAATAAACGTTCAAAAGATATGACAAAGAAATTATTACTCCACGAAAGGGGCACGTAAATGATTGACAAAGTATTCACTGATTAAGAAAAAGGGTAGATACACTGAAAGAACTAGTAAGAACTACAAGAAGACACACATTTCACTGTAATTATAAGAGTACTTTCAACTCGCAAGTTTTTTGTCGTCTGACTCACACGAGCAGTCCGATTGCACACGCGTTCGCTTAAATAAATAGAATACAATCACAAATTTGTATGAACAGTTACATTATACTCTTGCTATCAACACTTGTTCAAATTTACTTTTGTCTCGCGAATTAAAGGGAGTAGTTGAAAAGAATTTTATTATACTCACTGAAGTACAATGGGGGCAAGCGCGCCATTTGGATACAGAAAATTATTCAGCTTTGTAATTATTAATAAACGTGTAATTTGCTTGTAAATTAGAATCACTAGGTCGCCGCGTATCGTAAATAATTAGCTAAAGAGCGAAGCATAAATCGCGTTACGTGCATTACAAGGTGAGACAGACATATATCATTGACACGCAAAAAAAACAAGCACAAAAATGGTATGCACAGAGAATCAGCGATATCCATCTGTCGAAATGTCTGACGTAAATGCGTTATCTCTTATCAGAATTAGACCGATTACGTGCATTTAAATATACCTATATTTAATTTTTTATCCTCGAATCTCGATGAGATTATAGTCCTCCCACTCGAGCCTAAGACGTAATAGGCAGTCATCGCAGGTGGTTTATAAACAGCAGCACGGCGCACTACTTATTATTCACAATGAGATCTGCACAGCAGCAATAAGCATCAGCTCGAATAGAGAAGGTGCAGCTAAGTATTGCACATTAAAACGTTCAGCAGGAAGTCTAGCAGCAGACAACAAGCAGCGCGCATAATCATACGAGTACATAGTATAGGTGGGTATACGATGCAAAAGAGAAACTGGTGTACAGGTTCATACGCGGAGAAAAGGTGGATATATAGCTGTCAAACTCACTGGAGCTACTGCTGCTGCTAGTGGTGCAGGCCGCTGCAGGCGCATCGATTCTCCTCGAGGGCCAGTTGTCGTTGAAACGTTGATAAGCATCGGCCGATGAGCTGGCGTCCGTATTGTCGTCGTAGTCGAAATTGTTAGCAACATTGCGCCCGTCCATTTCTGCGACCATTAACAAGGCGCATTGCAATATTTACAAAATGAAAATCAAGGAAAAGGAAAAATTTAAGAGCTATAAAATGGTGTTGAGCGAGAGCTGCGAGATAAGAGGAGGAGAGTAATAATTGGACGTACGGCTGGTTGTTGTTGTGGCCGCTGCAGCCACTGACAGGGGCGCGCGACGACGATATGCGCGCGCGACGCTAGTTCGAACTCGACTGTTGACGATTAGATGACAGTTAGCCGCTGATCGTCTAACGAGCGCCGAGCATGATGATGATGATGATGATGATGTTTACACGAGTGCACGTTCAGTGCAAAATGAGTACATTATATATGATGTGTCTCTAGCGAGATACACTTCTGTCTTATGAGGCTGAAGCCATCGTGTACAAATAATTGAGCTGCGCGAGGATGTTTGTGTAGCTGTCTTATCAATTGCACGCGCAAAATCTACTGCATTACGAACACTCACTGCTGCGGGCTGTCCGCGCTGCGATCTCGTATCAATTAACGGCCTAACTCAAATACGATTACAGTCGGAACTGGTACTGTACCGTCAGGCGCTTGTGTATTGCTATTTAGTATAGCAGTTTAGTAACAACATTGGAAAAATAAACCGAGCGCGCGAATTATTTCGAAAATGTAACCGCGCAGGCGAACACGTACGTCGAGTCGTGCCCATGCATAGATGCAGGCGAATCGTTACGTAATTAGAGCTGCCTCATGCGTACTCGTTTCTCATACACGTGTGCGGGTATATAACACACCCCATGCAACGTGTGCGCGTATATACCGTCGCAACTTTCGTCTGCGGTAATTCGACACGCGGCGTTCGCTTTCGCTCGATACCGCAGCGACACTGCGTATCGATGCACCGCGACCGCAGCTTTATATTCATTCGCGATACGAGAATTAATACTCTCTTCGGCATCTATTGATAGAAAACGCGGTGTTTGCAATCTTCGTTGGCCGTCTCGTCCTAAAAGGACGATTGGATCGCGTGCTGCTCCGCAATGCTCGAGGTGCAATATCAATTTTTGTCAACCGCGCGAGATGAATCGATAAGGTTCTTGTGAAAACTATCGGATCGTGCGCCGGTTACACGTCAGGTGCGCGCGAGCGCGTGCCCGATAACGATCGCGGCTTGCACCTATAAATACACAGCCGCGTTTCTCGCTTCATGCACACACACACACATATATTTTTCAGTCAAGATTACGGAGAAGCAGCACTTGTATGAAGATTCGGAGCTCCATTGTGATTTGATCGTGCCACTGCCATTGACGTCAATCGTCGAGCCACTCGATCGCGCGCCGATCTTTTGATCGAAAATCGATCGTGTACAAAAATCATACGAATTTGCCGATAACAGGTAGCGCGTGTTTATATTATTGTTAGCCAATAAAGCATTCAACCGATGATTAATGAATTTTAAAAAAAAAAAAAAACAAAAAAGTCCATAGCGTCGCGTGCATTGAATTTATACTTGTGCAAGCGTATTAGCACGTACGCGCATTATTTCCAAAAAGTCCGTTGCAGTAATTTACGGGGCCACGAATTGTGCGCAGCGGTGCGCGTTGCAGTTGGGAAGTTTTTTCTTTATCTGCGGGCATATCGACCCTTATTACGCGCGGAGGGTCCTGCGCTCTCGAGATAGAGATCTAACTGGCGCTGAAATTAGCCGCCCTTGCGGCCCTAACCGTGGACTTAAGTCTCCTGCAGATTGGCGATCTCAATGAGACAGGTGCACGAGGTCGGCCGCGCGGCCACGCCGTTCGTACGTAACAACAGCTCGAGCCTCGAGTGCACATTTTTTTCGGCTGCGGTGTGACTCGCAGGTGCAGATATAATATTCGGGATGCTTCAAAGTAATTTTTCCCCGACTCGCACCCATCGAATTCGCAATTTTAACGCTTTTAACGCCTCGAAGCAGCAGTCGACTGAGTGTCCGTAGAATCGATCGTTGATCCACGCACGCGGACGAGTAAACGATTTCGTTGCCCGCGGCCGCCTATATTGATTGCCGATGAGCTGTAAGCCCGCCAGCCCAGTAGTGGACGCGTGCGACAAATCATTGCAAGAAAGCCTAATACGCGCGCCGAGCGAGCCCAAATAACAAGTAAAGTTCAAGTCGAGCTTATTTTCGCGAATCGCCGCTCGCGCATATGGGTGATTTGCAAAATAGTTGCCATTTTCAACTTAATTTTCGTCCCCACGGTAAAAATTAAAAGATTAGATTAATAGATTTCAGGACTCTTTTTACACTTTAAAAACCACAAATTCCTGTGCCGTAAAAATTTTTTGATTTAGTCTGTTTGTAGAACAAAGCGATTACAGTACTGACTTTTTTAATTTTCCTTCGAAAAATAACGTTTAAACGTTCCTGTAATTTGGTTGGAGATAAAAATTTTAATCTAGTATCTACGTGGATTTATTCCTCGGGAATTTTAGAATTGAAATCGTCCGTTGCAAGGTGGCTGAAAAATATTTTTAAAGTTTCCAGGGCCAATAAAATGGAATGATTCAAAATTAGGGAAAAAGTGATGACACAATTCAACAGTTTATGCCATGCAAATGTCTCAAATTTTTCATGTCTAAGCACATGAAAGAAAGGTATTTTTCATATACAAAATGTAGGTATATATCATGTTGGGCATAATTTACGAAGACATCGTTAAAATACGTATACATATAAACATAGTACGATGACCGGTTACGGTACTTGTTTTTTGCATACATATATGCATCTCACGTTAAGATAAACCATTTTCGAAGTTGGTATTACATATTCTCAACAAGTTTAGTACAAAAGAGTACAGAAAAAACGTTCTAGATTATTATGTTTGGATTCCAAATGCTATTTTAACGCAGTGACACCATAATTGCAACTATTTTGCAAATCACCCATATAGATGAACGTCTTCCGTATAGCCCAGCAGATCTCGCGTCACAGCAATATAGGCAATTTCTTTCGATTGCGCAATCTTGCGCGTGCGAGTTATGAAATGTATACGAATGACGAATATTCCTCTGGCAGATAATTTACATAAGGAAAGTTGGGCACGAGCGAAATTCGCGTGTGTCAATAGCTGCCTCGATCTGTACGTATTCGGTCCCTTACATATATATATATTTATAATCGACTCGACTCGGGCCGCGCCAGTGACTGTCACGTCACACGTAATGCGCGATAATCATAACAACACGTGTGCGGTGGCCCAGACGTTCGCGTCACGGTGACTGCATTTTGGACTATACCTGGCCCGTCCCGAGTACTCCGTGTGCGTAAAGCAGCAGACCTATAGTCTGCACAGTGCACACACCGATATATATATACAACACCTATACTGCAGCACGTTTGCTCGATCGCAGCATTCGCGCAGTGTAGTACCTAAGAAGTGTTAAGGCGTATTCGTATAGTATGTTTGTCGCTGATTCTCTCTGCTGATATACGACGAGTAATGTGTATATATATGCCCTATGTTGTAAGTATGTATAGCAGCCTGTGTAATCGCAGGAGTGCGAGCTGCTGTGTGTACACATACGATTGAAAAGTGGAAATAAATAGAGTGTTTGTGCATAAATGGCATCGCGCGGCGCCCAGCTGACACTTTTGCCGATGCGTGATATGGTATGGCAGCCTCAACAAGGAGAAAAACATTAGCGAAAAGTCTCGCAGAGTCGCGCGAGCCGAGATAATGTACACCGAACCTCCTATGCTCGCTGCTCGCGTCACAACAGATATGAAGGAATAATGCTACGAAAATGCCCGTTGACATCAATCGGCTCACCGATGGTTGGCTGGAACTCGAGAGTGATCCAGGTTCGTTGGCAATTTTTTACCCCGCTTTATCGACAAACCTCTGTCTAGCCCGTCCAGTCCTTTTCCAACAACAACAACAACAACAACAACCACTACCTGTATTTCAATGCTCACTTTTTGACAATTGTAGGCCTGTTTACACTGCTCCTCGAGGACTTTGGTACTCAAGGAGTGCAAGTCGAGGAAATCTATGACGTGCAAAAATCACTCGAAGGGCCTGTTTATGGTTTCATCTTCTTATTCAGATGGATAGAAGAGAGAAGATCAAGGCGTAAGGTTGTAGAGGAAGATGAAACATTTTGTAAAGATGAAGAGACAGTCAACAATATGTTTTTTGCACAACAGGTTTGAATTAATCAATTACTACAAAAATTAATATCAAATATTTTCTCAGCTCATAATTATCCTATTATTTATGTTTCATAGGTTGTGCCTAACAGTTGTGCAACACATGCGCTACTGTCAGTTTTACTTAATTGTTCAAGTATTCAATTAGGTGAAGTGTTGACGCGGCTAAAAGAACACACAGCTGGTATGAATCCGGAAAATAAAGGCTGGGCCATCGGAAACACACCAGAAATAGCTTGTGCTCATAATTCTCATGCAATGCCTCAAGCAAGAAGACGTCCACCTGATAAAAATGTTACAACTGTCTCATCTGCAAGATCTACCAGTGAAACTTTCCACTTTGTTAGTTACGTACCAATAAATGGAAGATTATTTGAATTAGATGGTCTTAAACCATATCCAGTTGATCACGGTCTATGGTCTGAAGATGAAGAGTGGACAGATAAATTTAAAAGGGTTATAACTGAACGTTTAGGTATTTCAAATGGCGAGCAAGCCCAAGACATTAGATTTAATTTGATGGCTGTTGTACCAGATCGAAGAATTGCAATAACTCACAAATTAACAATGTTAAAAACTAATCGTCAAATAGTTTTAGAAGCTCTGCAACAACTCATGAAATTGACTAATCAAAACAGTACAGAAAATTATAGTAATAAGAATAGTGCTAGTATTATGAATAATAGTAATAGTAATGCTGACATTGGAAAGTCAGAAAAATCAAATGAAAAAAAAGAAAAGACTGAAGATGAAAATAGTGATGATGTAGTAAAAATGGAAATTGATGGTACAAATTCTATCCCTATTATTAGTAAAGAACAGTGCCCCCAGTCAACTACAGAAGCTTCAAGTTCTAATGCAAAGCCTTCTACAAGGTAAATAAGCTTTTGATGAATTATGATGGAGAGAAAAGTTTATGCTCATTAATATTATTTTTTAGCACTAGCAATCCTGAAAAGTTTGTGAATGTCTATGAACTAGACTATGCGATGCCTCTGCAAATTCAAACATCGCCATCCCCAAATAGTACATCTAGTACTGAAACTTCATCTGAAATAGGTTCTGCTTTCAATTCACCTTCTCAAAGTAAGAAAATCATTGTTGTACTATTATACTAAATTTTCATTTTAAGAATAAAAAAATTACCCATTTTTCATTTTAAATTGTAGGGAATCTTAGTCCAACTGCAATAAAAGATTTTAAGAAATTTGTTGTGATCAAAATGGCATTAGATGATAAGACAGAGAATGGAATAAGTATGTGATATTTATGACTATATTTTGATAATTCATTTATGTTGAAAACTAATGTATTCACTATATTTGCAGCGCATTCTTTAAGCAACATCAACATAAATGGAAAAAGAATTCCTCCCGAAAATACATCAGTAAATAAGAAAATTTGTCTATCTGGAGAAGTCAAAATTCCACAAACTCAAGTGAAAACAACTAATGGCGAAGTTCTTACAGAAGAAAAAAAAGCTGCAAAAATAGACTCTGAACTTGCTGTAAAAGATTCAGAACTTATGGAACCACATACTTTCACTCCTAAAGATTTATTAGCTCTCTTAAAGAATTTAGAAAATGAGATTGGCGTTTGTGAAATAGCTTTAAAAGACGAAAATGATAAGCGTGAAAAGTACAAGGTAGAAATGTATTTTCGAAATAATTACTTCAATATTGAAAGTTTCTAAACTAAAATTCAAAATGAAATTTCAGGTGGATGATTGCAGAAGAACCCACAACTATGATGAATTTATCTGTACATTTTTGTCTATGTTAGCTCAACAAGGTAAACTTGCAGAACTAGTTCAACAGAATCTACAACTTAAAAAACAACCCACTGTAAATGTTAACAGAGTGTCAAGGTATAAACCACTCATTTTACAATTTTCTATATTTTGTTTTTGTAATTTATCGTTATACTAATATATTTTAATTATTGATTTTAGAACTGCTAAAAGAGCAGCAGCAGCTGACTCAAGTCGCACAACAACAGCGCCAAAAAGAAGACGAGGCAGAACAAAAGGAAAAAAACGAAAGTGAATTAGACCATAAAAGATGAGGTTTTTATTTTATTATAGAGACTTTGAGTACCTAAAAAGTTTACATAAAATATTGTGTATTCTTTGCTTAGGATACATGTGTGCTTTCTCATCAATTTGTTGATATTTCATTTATTGCGATAATGTTTAAAGCTGTAAAGTGAATGACTTTAATAGATATTGTATAACTGTAAGTAGATTAAGGTTTGTTACTTTCAGTGTATGTAAACAAATGTTTTAATGTAGGAATAATAAAATTATGACATTTAAATTTTTTATGAATAGACTTATGATGAATGTAAATGGAATTAGGGCAAAAAATTCTTCACAAAATGTGCATTGTAATTTTGTATATTTCTCTTGATCATGGGTTTAAAAGTTTGTTCTAACATCGATATAAGTCTTTTATCTCACTATGTTAAAATTTAATTTAAAATTCAATAGTTACAGTAATTTTTTTCATTACTGTGTAACCAAATATGTTGTTGTACAACAAATGTTATAAAATATAAAAATACAAAATGTATTTTTTGAATTTCCAAACAGAATAAAAAAAATTTTCTTCCATCTACAAACCTCTTTGAATTATTATGTTAATATTATAGGAGGTCCAGCAGAAGGTGGTAGTTCAGTGGTTTCTTGAGTTTCAATATATTTATTTTCAATTATATTTCCATGTTCATCAATTTCGCCAATAGATATAACAATATTTGGCATGGATTTAGAATAATCAGTGTTTTCAATGACAACTTGATAAACCTAAAAATTTTATTCAGAACTTTTAGTTTATAATCAAAATTTGAATGATTATGATTGCCTACAATGAAATTTACCTCTTGATTTGCAACAGTTTCTTTATCCACATCTGCTTTAGCTGGTGGATTATCTTTAACAGTAGTATTATTTTCATCAATACTCTCATACCTTACTGTTTGTAATCTATAACAACCATCATCTTCAAGTATATATTGAAATCTCTTATGTCCACTTAGCCATTGTAAATGATGATCTTCAATAAGATGTCTAGTAAGTCTGTAACTTTTTCTATACTTAATGGGACACTCATGACAACAGTACCATCTTATTTCTAATCTGTGAACTTTTTCAATGTGCCTGAAAAAAACGTTAGAAAATTAAAAAATTTTATTTTAAAAATTCCTATTTCTTCAAACAAACTCAAATGATTGCAAACAAACACAAACCTATCTAGAGTATATGCATTTTTACATGCATAAGAACATCCTTCATATGTACAAGTAAAATTAGAACTAGGACCATGTAAATTCATATGACTATCTAAATCTTGTTGTGACTTAGCTCTATGAGAACATATACTGCAAGGAAAGTTTCTTTCTTCAGTATGCCTGTACAAAACATGTTTTGCTAATCCTGAAGGAGATTCACAAGTCATATCACACATGCTACATTTGTAGTGGAATATGTGGTTCCTCATATGTTCTCTTAAAATATTTTCAGTTGGATAATACTTATTGCAGTGAGAGCATTGAAATCCTTGAACTAAAAAACGAAACATAAATAAGATTTTTTATGCATATAACTAAAATTTAATATAAAAAAAGGCATGTTTTACCTTCTAGAGGAATTTGCCGTTTACAATGTTCATGAAATTTAGAATTTGAAGCAAACATTGTACCACAATCTGGACAGGCAACAATTCTTTCCTTTGTATGAGTTCTGAGATGTTCTTTTAGTTTATATAAACTTGGAAAAGAACATTTACATGATTCCCACAAACATTTTATTCCACCAGCTATTTTGTTGCCCCTAGGATTATTTTCAGCATGACTTTGAACATGATAGAGAAAATAATTATAATTAGTGAAATCTTTTGCAGTGCATGATTGCCACTGACACTTATGATCAGGTAATGACTCAATGATATTTTTCCAATCAGTATCTCTTCTACATTTCTGTGAATAAAGTAAATAGAATTAGGAGTAAATTGAAGTTTATAAAATTGTTTTTATATCAAGTCAAGATTAATATGCTTACAGGTAATTTTATTCTCCCCCTGATATTGGTTCCTAAACATTTGATCTTAGTATGAAAGGCATGGTAATTCACATGCTTCATGATTTGAACATCTTCATCACACTGATATTCACAACCATCCCACAAACAACAATAATTCCCAATATCATCAGAAATTTCTTTGTATTCTACTTCTGGGATATGATAGGAAACGTGTTTGATAAAATTATCCAAAGACTTTTCACTAAAATTACAATCACGCCATTGGCAAGACAAATTGAGAGTCTCAGCTTTCAATTTAACGGCAATTTTTCGTCTCTTGGCCCCACATTCTGACACAGAATCGAACTCCGAGTCTGTCTCAACAATCGATTCACCGTCATCTTCAAGTTTATGTTTGGAATTGTTAGTCACCAATAGAAGAGGATCGATTTGATCTATCCACTTGCTGCATCGTTCTTGAGCGTCTTTGCTCACCATCAATTGTTCCATTGTTTCGTTCATTGTTATCAAAATTATTTTTTTGCTTTTTCAATGTTACTCTCTTTCTAGAACTGTCGTCAACTCCACAATCTTAAGAACCATTTCTCAATACTTAATCCAATGAATTTCGCTCTAATAGATGCACTTGAAACCCAAAAATACGACGCATCACAAGGAGGATCGAGCACAAACGCAGTTGCAAAAACAGGGGAAGCTCGACAAGCCGCCAAAATATCAACGATCACTTCTCGTCTATATGACGTTGGCGGGAATTGAAGTGACATGCAGCACCTGTGATAGTCGACAGTTGGCTACTTTATAATTTGGTCTTCCTCGCAATACCTGATTTTTCTGCTTTTTTCAGGTCAACTTTCAAGGAAACTTCATTACTTCTTACGATTGAATTTACGAGATTAGTAGTGCCCACTGAGAATATAAGAAATTCGTTGAGTAATTAATTCTCCGAGGAGCAAATTAGATAGAATTATATTTATTCTTGAAGATCGATTACAAAGTAATAGTTTATATTTATTTACCAAAAAGTTCAGCTTCTTGAACAACAATTTTTTGTATAGAACTACTTATGAGCATGAAGTTCGATTGATGTTTTCATTATTGTAGTGGTGTTGTCAATAACATCTGCCACTCAAGTGACGCTGTCAGTTGCAGAGCAAACGTCGTCTGCTTGTCGTTACTGCGGGCTCTCGCCCCTCTTTATTGCGCCGATTGCGCGAAGGAACATTTCACAGGCAGTTAAAAACAGTCTGCTTTAGTTCTGAATTTCCGAAGCACGGTCTTCGAAGGATCTGTTTTGGATACATTTTTTCGGAGTAACTCGCCTAAATCATCATGTCTTTGATGCTACCATCAAGATGTAATGTATTTTTATACATTATTAATTATGTGATTTGTTAAAGTGATAAGAATGTGCGATATTCGATTGCTAATATTGAGTAATCATAACCTATTCTAGTTATTGCATTATTGTACGATTCGCGAAAAGTTTTGCATATCAACCAAAGTTTTACAAATATTTATTTTTCATCTGATAAATTAAATTCCATTGTGTTCTTCATTTTCATAGCATCTTCTTATCACTCTGGCATTTTCAATCGTTTATCGTTATGTAAACACAAAACATTAATTGACTTAAAATGTTTCAGTTGCCAAACTCAAGAGCATAGCTCCTAAAATATTGGCTGTCTCTTCTCGTAGTAAATACTATGTGGTTAATCCCCAAAAAACTCCGGATGAATTATCTTGGCAGGATATAAGGGAGCGAGCTGTTACATCTTTGTTTTTCCAGGAACTGATTCGAGGCTTAGGAGTTACACTTTCTTATTATTTTAGAGAACCAGCAACTATTAATTATCCATTTGAAAAAGGACCTTTAAGTCCTAGGTTTAGAGGAGAACATGCTCTTAGAAGGTGATAAAAATTTTCTTATTTTATTAATATCAAGCATACAAAGTGACATAGAAAAATTAAAATGAATAAATTATATCTTATATAATCAATTTCTTTAGGTACCCATCCGGCGAGGAAAGGTGTATTGCTTGCAAACTCTGTGAAGCTATTTGCCCCGCTCAAGCCATTACAATTGAGGCTGAAGAAAGATCAGATGGTTCAAGACGTACAACACGTTATGATATTGACATGACCAAGTGTATTTACTGTGGTTTTTGTCAAGAAGCTTGTCCTGTTGATGCTATAGTTGAGGTAAAACATTTAACAATATATTTATAAACATGATATTTATACACTCTTGTTACAATAATTTTTATTTTAGGGTCCCAACTTTGAGTTCTCTACAGAAACACACGAAGAAATGTTGTATAATAAGGAAAAATTATTGAACAATGGAGATAAATGGGAATCTGAAATTGCTTCTAATTTACATGCAGATCATTTGTATCGTTAATGTGAAATTTTGTCTTAGTAAAAGTGCTATAATTAATATCGTTGATATTTTAAAAAGTAGAAAATGAGAATTTCATGTACTATAGATTGTTATGATGATAATACATAAATGATTTTTGTTATTACGGGCCGTTTTGAGAGAACTGTTCATCATTCATCTTCTTGAAGTTGAGATGTAGACCTCATTTTATTTTTAATGTACATTATTTGATTATGAGAAAATATTAAAGTAAATAACAATTAGGATTCATTTATATTGCATTCTAACTTTTTTTTATTAAAAAACCATAATATATTGTAAATACTACATTTTAAGATGGTTAAAATGTTCATGTTCTCCATCTTAAAATGCTACAAAAAATATATATAAAGGAGACTTATATTATTATTCTTGTTCACAATTAACAAAAAATTAGACACAAGTATCAATAAATTATTCCCAAACTATACATATCAATTCTAGCAATAATTACGAATAAATTTTAATAATAAAACCTAGTTATAAATCTAATTTAATAACTGTCAACTGGATGAAAAAATATGCTAGAATTCAATCTGGCAAAAAACTCTTAAGCTCGATTACATGAACTCTTATATGCTCGAATATTTTGCTTTAAAAATACAATCATGGATTTCATAACAAAGGACATACAAACGTCATAATTTATAATAATGACATCGACTATACACAACTATTATAGTTTTTTATTTTGCATTTAAAATTTAAAAGGATAAATAATTCCATTAACTTACGATCAGATCTGTGATTGGCTGATATTAGAATTGTATTCAATGAAAACGCGTCCCTAAATAATTATAAATTTACTTCTTCATTCACGATCGGTTCTGACACTGAGCTTCCAGAGCTCTCAGTCTTTCCAGTCTCTGCAAGGTTGAAGCTTCTAGGACACTCTTTCCCCCTTCGGTGGTACTTCCTAAACGATAATTACCTATAAAACGAAGAACAGTTACTAATTTTTGCTTATCACTCATATCATTATTTGTCATTTCTTTATACCTGTACGATTGTTAACTTGATCAGTCATGAGATTTTGATTTTTTCGAGTTCTATCTATTTCTTTCAGCGCTTGTTCTACGTAGTCTTGAAAATACTGATGAGATTTTTCTAAATACGGTTGAACGTCGGCTTCCGGATGACGAAGTTTGAAGTCATATAGCTGAGTAATTCCCTAAAATAGAATATTTATTGTTATATTTTAAAAATGTAGCTTTTAAAAAGATTTGTGAATTTATTTAAACACTTTAAATGTGACTTACTTCTCGTTTATGTTGTTCAGATCCAATTTTCTTGAATATTTCCGATAGTTGCTGCTGCACGGAAAGATTTTGATTTTGAATTTGATTGTTGCTTGATTTAGATATTCCTTTTTTAGTGACATCATCCGGTTTAAACGTCTTTAAGAGTTAAAAAATGCATGGGTCAACATAAATAATCTTTCAAATTGTTGTAGAATATATGTTAGGAATACATACCGATATAAGCCTCATTAAGTAAACCCGAAGTTCAGATTCATTTGTATTATTAATTTGAGTAAGATGACAAAGTATAGTGCTGCCTTTAACTTGAGTCATACTGTGTAATACTGTTTTTATAGTGCGCATCGATGTATCAGGCTTCTTCTGCTTTTTCCACCAGGAGGTTGGATAATCCTAAAATTTAATTCAAGAAATTTATGACATGTTCTGCAAAATATTAAGCTTTTTGTGTATTCAATTTACTTTAAAGAAGTTGTGCGCCTCCAAAAGAATAGCATCGTAATCCAAGTCGCCAGCCCAATTAGGTATGGTTTTGACAGTTTTCCATAGGCACTTCATAATCAAATCCTCGTACTTATAGGGACCCTTGGAGTCGGCGCGCTCATGCAATAATTTTATCAGTACACTAAAAAGTATTGAAATGTTAATTAACAGTAATTCATTTTAAAACAAATGTTCAATTTCAATACATAAACATCATTTTTATTTACCATATGATCGTGGTATGGTCCGAATTATCAATAATCTTTAGAACTATATTATTTATGACTCTCACGTAAGCCTCAGAATCACTCATACGTTCAAGTTTATTCTCGGCTAAAAATCCAATAAGTTGATCCACTAGGTCTTTCAAATTTTGTGTTGAAACGTTTTTACCAAGTATACCAGTGTCGTAAAAAGTGAGGATTAGCATAAACGTATTTCTAAAACCTTTTGATACTTGGGAATTTCCATGGTGCAATGGGTAAGTTTGCAAAAGCTTCAGTTGCATGTTTACTGAATTAATAAACTTGTCTTCTTTACTTTTCAACATCGTCACGTGGTGTGATTTTAAATACTACAAATTTTAACACAATTTATATTAAATGCAGGAAAATTAAGGGATCGATATATATGTTCGATCGAACTAAGAGAAAAAGAGTGGCTATTCGACGGATAAAATAACTTATCCATGTTCATTAAATATTGTTTTCGCGTGTGCGAGAATAACAATATGACTTATTTCTGCCACAAATATTCCCTCTAAGAAATTTTACTTACTGTTTCCATGGCGTTCATTGACATAATTGCTACTGAAAGATCCAAGCTAGCCATTCCAAGAATAGTACGGTCTAAATTATCTTCTTTATTCATATTTAATGAAGGAGAAATATTATCAACTGAATTAGGTTGCAAAAGCTTTGGAGGCGATATTGGGATAATTCTATAATTTTAAAATATAAATAAGTCAAAAGTCACATCATTATCAAACAAACATTATCGACACTTACTGCCTTGGCTGAGCAGAATTCAACAACTCAACAGATTCGCCCATATCCAAATTCGGCTCTATTAACTTAGGAACTCGACATCGAACTGGAGCGCTTGATTCAATTTTGTGTAATAACTCCATGTCCAATCCAAATGGTCCCGATACCTTTGGCTGTACTTTTATTGGTTGCGGCTTAACTTGCGGCACCGGAACATTGCTAAAGAAAAATAATTAATATGTTTATAGAAAGTATACTTTCTTAGATAAGGTAGAAGCAGAAAATAAAAATAGTAAATTGTAAGATACGTGACGAACTGTAAACATTTTGCAATAGACTTAAATTGTCGTTTCATAAGACAGACACAACACAATAATCTTTTTAGCAATAAAATCAAATTGAGTTGCTGTAAATAACGAAACTTTTATTTTACAATCAATAATTAATTAGAATATAATGTTTACACTGTGTACAAAGTTTTACCTGTAAATAACGAAACGACAATTTAGTCTATTGCCAGATGTTTACAGTTCGCTTATTCATTCAATATTAATCTGCTTTCCTCGTGTATCTACAATTTACTACTATTTTTATTTTCTACTTCTACCTTAACTTATATTTAAACATAAGAACAATACAGAGCACTATATTCTATTAAAGAAAGTATACTTTCTTTATAATATATGTATTGCAGTTTTTTGTCAATCCGAATAAAAAAACAAAAACAAAGCTAATCTACCGAGCAAAATGATATTTTACGACATTTTCGAAAAAATACAATCAAAACCTAGTGATATACTGAAAAACAATGTCCACCACCATTATGGAAAACATAAAAACTCATTTTATAATAATAACAATCAAAACAAAGAGAAATGAACGAACACTGCATTATTTGACTTGATTTTATCTAAAGACAAATTTTTGATTGTTTTTCATGAGAACTAGTATCCTCTTTCAACTTGGCACTTTCGTACTCTGTACCCTTGTTGCAAACAAATGTTGATTCTAGATATTTGCCGTCTTCTACCTGGATTGGAGTTTTTTTGTTCCTAAACATCCGATGAAGTTAAAAATATTTAAAAAAAATGATATAGCAACCACGAAAAATAAAAATTTCTTCTAATCTTAATGGCAAAATGTATTACATGTTATTGTTTAAGAGACTCACTCATCATTTTCTTCTTCCATTTTTTCTTCCTCTTCTTCCTCTTCTGGCTCATCGTCGTCGTAATTAGGCTCATCCACTTCCTTCACGTTTGCGGGTATAGAAGCTTGAGTAGCAGTTTTAGCTTTAACCATAGGTGCTGGTTTAGCAGGCCTATTTTTTGCCGCTCTCTTAATACGTTCATCAAGTAAAGATTGATCTTTCTCTGAAATCTGCGCAAATTATAGTTATTTAAAAAAATTCTTCTATATTCATAGAAGGAATATAAAATTCAACGTACTTGTCCTACAAGCTTATAAACTCGTTCGCCTTCCAAAAAATAAGCTTGAACTATACAGTTCAAAGCTGCATTTCTAACCGAGTTATCACGATCAGCAATCTGTTTAGCGACTTCTTTCAAAGCAGCTGCAGGAGAAGGTTGACAAACGGATACACCATAGCTTTCTATGAGTACTCCTAATTGATCCAAACATTCCGTTCTTTGTCTAGCATTTTTAGATTTCAAACCTTCCATTACATATGAAAAGAGTTTACTAACTGGATACACCATAGCTATTTGTTTGAATAAGGCTTTGACTCCGTTTCGAACCGCATCTTTTGGATCTCCGATCTAAACGAAAAATAAGAAAATAAGTTGAATTTTTTTGTAAAATAATACAATAGATCTAAGCTGTTATACTTACTTTAATTATTAAATAAGGAATAAATGATGATGCTTCATTTTCCAACATATGATATTGATCTTCAATCAAGAAGTTAAAGACTGTTTGAAGGTATTCTAATCCTTTTAGCAATACAGAAGGATTTGTATCAAAGAATCTTAGGGTAAGCCATTTCAATATCAAATCCAAATTCGATACTAATGCTTTGCTGTTGGTTGGTAAATCCTATTCGAAAAAAATGTATTAATAAATTTAAAAATGAAAAAAAGAATAGTTTTTTGATTTACCTCAGTCAAAGATTCAATTGCTTTAAGATGATAACGAAAATCAGCATGGAACATATTTGCCATCAAAGTTTTATTAACATTTGCCGTGGACATCAAATCCTTCAGCAAATCGACGAATTCCTCTCTGGGCGTTGTAAAGTTCCATTTGAGAATTTTCAACTTTTGCTCGTCAATCGATCGCTGATGTTTCATGTTATTTACAGCGAGTAGGGGACTTGTATCAACATCGTCGTCTTTCTTTCGAGCACTCGTAGGTTTACTTGCAGCATTGGCACCCTACAAAACATTGAAAACTAACTAGTAAAAATTACAACATTTTCAAAATGTTTTGAATTTTTTATTTTACTTTTGTCTTGATTCCAGCTTTTGAAGCTTTCTGCAATGCTCCTCCACTTTTAACTGTTTTGGAGCTTCCATCGTCAGCAGGTGGAGCTTTTTTAGTTGGTAAAGGCTTGACCGGAAGATTTGGACGTACTTTATCCAATACCCCAATCACAGCATTTTTAGATCCAGGCTTAAAAACAGAATATCGAGTTATTTGGAATGTGTTTTATTTTCTCACAGTTACTCTATGTTAAAATATAATTACCTTTAATTTTTCCGTTTGTCTCAACATCGATTCATAAGATAAATGAAGCATAAATCCTAATACAGCTTCTTGTGCATTTTTTCGTACATCAGAATTTCGGTCTTCCAAGTTGTTATAGAGAACTGGTATACAAACCATGAGTTCTTCTTTTGGAATCTGTTTTGGAGGAACTGCAAAAATGCATTTAGTATTATTACATTTGGGTATTTATAATTACAAAAGTTTTGGTTATAAATGAAGAAATAAATCTAACTTCCGCCCAATTTTTCGGATAACCAGATCCACATTTCATTCCGCATAATTGGAGAACCAGATTTCAATGCATCTCCAATTATTTCACCGTCAAAAAATTCTTTGTAGCCGCATTGATCTCCCCAACAATTTATGCACGATATAGCTGCAGTGCGCATCCACGCCTAAAAAATTTTTTTTTAGACCATGTTCATATTTTTGATAGATAAAAATTAGTACATACTTTCGAATCACCAAGACTTTGAAGAAAACCGGGAAAAAGGGCACGAATATATTGTTTGATTGGTGGTCCCATAGCTGTTGCTAAAGTTTCACAAAGACCTAAAGTTGCCTGTGCGATCTTAATATTGCTGTCGGATAACCGTTGAGCTAATGCTAAGGGTAAATCTCCGAGAGACCCTTTAATCAACTTGGCTTCAGTAACAATGTTACTAATTTTTTGAACAGCTTCGTTTCGGACTTTCCAATTTTTATCAGACAATTCGTTAATTAGAGCTTCTGTTAACTGATTACTAATGTCAACTCTGGGAATCATTTCACTCAAATCAATTGCAGGTGCCGAATTTTCTTCTACATCTTCCTCAATTTCTTCATCTCCCTGTCCTTGTTTAGCACTCTTTTTTGACTTTGCTTTACGAATCGGCGCAGGAGGCACTTCTCCTTCAAACTATGCACAATTTTGGGAAAATAATTTTCGTTTTTTTAAAAGTAAGTTATTATGAATGATTAAATTACGAAAAAAATTAAAAATACCTTCTCGCATTCTTGTTCAATTTGCTGTTTTAGAGCTGGCTTTTCATTTTCAAAGAATGTAAGCAATGGCTTTCCCATAAACATGTACATAGTACCCACTAATGAAATAGCAGCTGTCCGAATTCCAGGATTTGTTGCTGCAATTGCCTTCTTTACATTTTCTATCAAAGATTTAGCATTCAACCTAAAATAAAAATAATCACGTTAAAAATAAGCAGTGTACTAAACAATAACCAGAGCACTTACGTGAAGCCAAATTCTGTTAAAGATTTTGATATCCAAAGTAGAGTTTCTTGTTGAACTTTTGGATTTTTTTGATTAAAAGCAAAAGTCATAACTTCATTTGCTACATACTCAAAACTTATGACCTCTGCAATAGCAGTCAAAGTTTCAGATGCAGTAGTTGTATTCTTAACATCTCCTAATTTCTCAGTAATATCGGTAAGACAATATTCACAAACCGTGCTGTGAAACAGCAAAATTTACTTAATTCTTTTAAACATAATATTTATCTTTTTACATCGTTTAATATTAATTCGAATTACCTTGTGAATTTGTAATTCTCAGCTAGCATTTTAACAAGTTCGATGCGCAGCTTGAGAACTTGGAAATTAGTGTCTTTAAAACCTGGTTTCTTGCCTAGAACCCTGACAATTATTTGTGTGGGTACATCATCCATTTGCTTGACATGCTAGAAAATATTAAATATAACTTTTTAAGTTCTTAAAACAGCCTTATACATTGATATAAATAAAAGAAATATTAATTACCGTTGTCAATTGCTCAACAGCGGCTAAACGATTTTTCCAGTTGCTATCAACCAATCCTGATAATATTTCTTTTGGAAGCATTTCAGCAGCCATTTCATCAACTTCTTCAGTGCTATAATTTTTTTCAGTTTGAAGTTTTACTGGAGCTTTTTTGTTTGATGCAGCATTAGAGCCAGCGGATGCCGGCTTTTTGATTGCTTGTTTTTTAGGAGCTGCAGTAGCAGGCCTTTTTGGTTTGCTATCATTTTCAGAATTTGTAGATGTTGTTTCTACTTTAGCTGGTGCAGTATTAGGCCTTGTAGCAGGAGTTTTTTTAGGTGCCGCAACTTTCACGTGAATCACTGCTTTTTCAGCACTTTCTTTGATCTAAAACAGAGGGTAATAATAAAATTAGTTACATCATAATGCTTGAAAAATATTTTTTTCAATTAGATATTCTTACTTTTGTCATTTTCAGATTATCTACATCAACAAGAAAAGCTGACATAGTTTTATCTCCAACTAATTTCAATGCTGTTCCTATAGCATCGGCACTATTATCTCTAACAGCAGGATCTGGTTCATTAAGTGTTTTGAGCAAAGGACCTGTGTAGGCTTTTAATAACTTTTTATTTAAACTTGCAGGAGGTGTTTTTGATAAACATCGAGCTAAAAATGAAGCAGTTTCAGCCTTGACTGAAGGATTTTTATTTTCTAAAGCAGCCAAGACATCTTCTGAAATTTGTTCAATATTCACGCTCAAAAATATTGCATCAGCACATTCTCTGAGAGCTACTACAACAGTCTGTTTCTTTTCTTTGAATTTTTCTAAAATAGCAGGAAGACAAGTTAATGCATAAGGTTGGAAACGTTTCTTCAATCCACCTGCCAGACCAGCCATGCATTTAACTGCTAAGGTCACAACAACAACATTAGAATCTTTAGCCACAATCTAAAAATAAATATACATTAATGAAACATCCGCATAGAAAGTTAATAAAATCAATTTTATTTTGTAAATGAATGGCAATCATACTTTTTTTAGGGCACGAGTACATTCCCCATAATCTCCATTCTCTAACTTTGGATTTTTGACCAATGTATCCAATGCTTCAAGAGATTCTTTTCGCTCTTGCCATTTCTTCGATTCAAGTTTATCATAAAAATCTTTTGGTAGTTTAGAAAGAATATCAACTGGATCAATAAGATCATATGGATCAATGTCAGGCTGATTACTACCGTCATCATCAACTTCATCATCTGGAAATGAAAAAAAAATAGCTTATGCTTTGGTAAATAGAGATTTATTAATAAATTTGAACAAATACCAACCATCTTCAACTTCACAATCATTACTTTCTGCATTTGTAACAACTTTTGGTTTTTGAGACCTAAGGTATCTATTTGGAACAGCTTTATCATTGCCCAAATTATTAAATTCTGTCTCTAATTCACTCAACTGGACAGGCTTTAAATTACTCAGTTGTTGTTTAAATGAAGGACCTAACCACCTATATATTTCTACAACTAAGCTTTAGTTTCATCACGAACATTTTTATCTCTGTCTTCAAGCAGGGTAGGAATTTTCTTCATTAAAGGCTTAATATTCATGACTTTAGGTCCGAATTCTCTGTAAAAATATTAAATTCAATTGATTGATCATGACATAAAATTATTTAAAAAGCTTATAAAATATCAAGTACCTTAAGGCTAGGGTCAATGTCGAGATACAGGCTGAGATAATTTTAGGATTTTTTGCCTCTGTTCCTTTAATAAGTTCTTCTTGAACAGCTTCCTGCTTTTCGATCTCAATGTACATTAAAATTATTTGCACAGCTAGTTCTTTAGTCTTAGCTTTAGGTGCAGCAATACATTTTGTGACAATTCCACTTATAACATCATTAGTTGTCCTGTGGAAATAATATTTACCATTAGTGATGACAAAATTGTATGTCAACAAGTGAAAAGATCAACACTCACTTTCCAGCAACAGCTGCATTTTCCACATATGCCAGCACAGCTTCCAATCCCTTTTCTTGAGCAGCAGCATTACTGTCGGAGACAAACTTTTTAACGAGACCAAGAAATTTGTTCCATTCCGGTGACTTTTCATCGTCTATAAGTCTAAAATTTTTAGCACACTCTTCATAGCCATGTAAGCGAGCTTTCCACAACTAGTAAAAAATTAAATAAAATAGTCATTTAATTATTATAAATATAGCAATTTTAAACAAATCTGTAGCTTAAAAATAAACTCACTTTGTGCACGCAACGATCCTCGACGGGTAATTTGGTGAATTCAGTGTCTTCTTCCATTTTTTAAAATCTGCAATTCCAGAAAGAAAGGACTTTTAGAAAAGGCAGAAATCACATAAAAAAATATACGAGTCGTGACCAGTTACTAGAGAAGATACGTAATTTATGCAAGAGGACCTACAACCGTCCGCCAAGACAATATCAGTCTCCCACTCTCGGAAAAAATTCAAAAACGATCACAAACACATGGAAGTCGCTTATTATACGTATTATGTATTCCTTCTCTTTGGCCGTCCTACACATATATAGGAATCTTGGTCGATTCGTTCCCTTACCCACAGTGTGTGAAGCTAAATCTGAACCACTTCGCGATAACCCCAAGTTTAGGTTTCGGTGCACTCACAAACAATCTCAGCGACAACAATAACAAACGCAAAGCTTCGACGGTGTAACAAAAAAAAAACCAAATTACCAGTTTATTATGTACACGAGTGTACCCAAGGAGCTCCTATATTTATTTGTCTTTGTTCCGTGGACAAAAAAGTCGGAAGAATGCGGAGTCGTTGTGAAGGGACAAATCGATGCGCGGGTTCTGGTTTATCAATACATGCAGTGCGGCTGACAAAAAGCTAACTGCACAAAAATCGATCAACGCGAGAACGCGGAAAAATGAAAAGGGTGAACTTACTTCATGTAATTGTCACTGTGGCACTTTTCGACTGAAAGTCTGCAGGCTCCGCTCGACGAGTAATAATAAAGAAAGTGTCAAAGTCAGCGCCGAGTTGGCAAAAAAACAATAACAAACACGAAGTAACTATATCACTGAGTAAAGTTGAGACGAGATCAGTTCGACAAACGTATAACAGTTACGAGAGTTATCCAGGAGCTTCAGTTGTAGGCCACGCACGATCGAGCAACAGTCAGTAATATAAAGTAGCGCGTTTTCTCTGCTACAGTTTGCCTGATCAACTGGCGCCTTTATTAGTACTACGTCCTAACCGACAGTCCGCAGCTATATTTCGGCGGCCATTGCGCTTATTTCGCGCTGCTGCTTTGCGGTACACTTATATTACACTAAAAGCTGCTGCTGCTTCTAGCCGTGGTGTATCGCTTTATACGTTTGCGCGGAAATATCTACGCACGGCGTGACGACACACATACACACTATATACATAGGAAAACCTATATTTTCAAATAATCCTGATCTATACTTTGCAGTAGAAAAGGCCAAGTTTGCTCTTGCGCATCTCGCTGAGAATCGCACATATAAACGTACTTATAAGTGCAGCCTTACAAGGTTGCACACAGGTATAACGTGGATAGGTATATAACGATGCAGGCCTAACGGCGATTCTTCATTTCAGGAAGATGAATCTCGCGCATGAGACCGCGGCGGGATACCATCTCGAGAGTTGCAGACTTCGCGATGACGCGCCGTTCGATCGCGGTACATCGTAATATAGGCATAATGTGCCTGTCACACGTGCGCGTGGGTGTCTTTATACACCCAAAGTTCTTATCTCATTCGAGTGACTTTTAATTTTGCAACGCTGCATCGAGCGAGCGCGATCGGAGTCGGACTTGTTTCCTGCGCTGCTCCAAACTCGCGCGCACCTCAACGCGCTTACCTTTTTTCGTTATCGCCTTATTTTCTCTAACGCGATGAATCAATACGTAGCGGGCATTAATCATCGCTGAATACATACGACTTACCTTCTTACCGGACGGCATATTTTTATGTTTTTAAACGTACTTATTATTGACCGATTTTTCGCAACTATTTATTGAGGCAAAAAAAAATTATAGAAAAGGCCAACGTACGCAGCGCGATTTTATTGCGCACCTAGTCCCAGTGACGAGCCAAAATAGCACCTATCCGATTATTATACAATGCATCAAGTTTGCGAATCGTGTATCGAACTAGTTCTCAAGGTTGAGTGCGAGAGCAACATCGGCTGTACTGTACTTGTTACTTGCATTATTCAAGAGCATCGACGTTCGATTTCATACCTTATATGTCGCACGCAATACATACTGCAACACACAAACATATTGAATATTACTATGATATGTTTGTGTTGCGTGTTAAATGTTGTTTTATAATCGACAAGAGTTTGTCGCAAATGTTGATCGAGTTCATTGGGCATCAAATTTTGATAAAAGGGTGCAGCTTGTCAATAATAGATGATCATGCATTTTCAATTTAAGTGTACATCTTCGATTTCAAATTTTCGGAGCAGTTGAATATTAAGAGTTTGCTCGAGCCCTGGCATCAAATGCAACAAGAGTAATATTAATAGAATTATTATTTAACAATAACCATCATTTTCAGGCATTTTAAATCTTATTGGAAATAACGTGCTAATTTCGTCTAAGAAACATAATTATGAATAAAGGTTTTGTGATTTTTAGATAAATATACTTTGAGGTTAATGATTGAATTTTAAGAATTAATGTAGATTTTACTTGCATTGAACCATTTCTTGAAGAAAAAAGAAGAGCATATTTTCCGAGTTGCTCTTTTGATGAGCAATAAATTTGTTTTTGGGAAAAATATTCTTTTATTAATAAATAATCAATGTAAAAAAAGATAAGGTTTTACCCAATGAGACATTGCTCGCTGAGGTCATTCACGCGAATTCAAATATTAATAATAATTTTTTTTATAGCTTACGGCATTTTGTTATGAATCAAAGCATTGATACATTTTTTAGCGAAGTATGGAAATTTATTTGAATACCTAATACATTTTCAGTATTGATGTAATTACGCAAATATTGTTAAATATTTATCGAAAGTTCAGCTCAATTTGCAGACTCCCTGCAGAAGAGTACCTATCAAATGCGTAAATTGTTCGTTGAAATTGTAAAGACAGGCCGGAGCAGACATTAATTCAAAAAGGAGCTTGTGTCCAAAATGCGCGCGCTTCGCTACAGTATCTTTTGCGCAAGCTCTGAGCGATCAGCTGTCGTCTACCCGTTGGCTTGACGCACGCTCTTAAAATTATAAAATGTATCGTGCGTGTTAAAAGACAATCGAAATTGTCAATTTTTTTCCGTTTCTATTCTCTCGCAGACAAGCGAATCATTACGGTCATCTGTTGGAGCAAAATTCGGCAACGTAACATATGCCGTCGAGAGCTGTCCTGGCCAAAAAGTAGGTCTTATATTGCTTGGCATGATGTTATATAGGCAACTATTCTATATACGCGTATGTTATTAGTCATTGGCCGCCTCGCTCGGATACAGTCGCCGCGCACTTATATATTTGCTGCGGCGTCGCGACTGATCGATAAAAAAAGTATATCAGGCGTAGGCTTTTTATATATAAAAATAGTATAAGCTCGCGCGTATAGGTGTAGCGTATACAGTTGGCGCGACGAGTAATCAGATAGCTAATAAACGCGAATATACCGCGTTATAAAGCCATACAGAGTGCGAGTGCGGAGTACATTGGCGGAGGACTGTTCGCTGCACCGCGAGCTTCGAGACTTCGAGAGACTATATCTATACGAGTCGACCACTACCAAACGTCCAACACATACTGTGGCCTCTTGTGTGCACACACACACTCACGCACAACGTACATGTATGTAAATATACACGCATATAGCCATATAGCTGCGTGCAGGCTGACGACACATGCTGCTTTGTGCTGCTGCTGAGTATGGCAGTGTTGAATTGCACGCGCGGATAACACAAGTGTCCAAGTCTGCGTCACCACCAGCGACAAAGACGCGCGACAACGACGACTGACATGATGGTAAGCTCTGGACTTTTTGCCTCAAGACGTTAAATATTTGCAAGAACGGCGTGAATTTCTCGCGCTGCTCCGAATAGATCTGTATACATAATTCGTTTTTATCGTTCTGTCAATGAGTGGCTTCGGTGCTTGGCCGCGGCCGCCGCCTCGTTGCGTCGTCGTCGTCGTTCTGCTTTTGCTCCTCGGTAATATTATTTTTTTGCTTTATCTACGTGTTCGGTTTGTCGTAGAACGCGACGAATGCCATTCAATGAGTAGCCGCGCAGTGATAAAAATAAAAAACTTGACCGATCTATCCGTTATTACTGCTTATGTCATTCTCCTGTACGAGACTCGATGAGCGTTTCGCAGCTCTCTGCTATCTGTCGTCTGATAGCTGCTGCTCCTATAAGCAGAGTGACTTTCTTCCGAGTTCCATGGTAATATGCTAATCTGCTCGTCGTAAACGACTGACAGAGAGTCGCGCTTTATAAATGCTGTGGTATGCATTGAGTAACTCAACTCGTTCTTGCATCTCTTTTATGTTGTTTTGCGTGCGGATATCTCGAGAATAACTTACGATCGAATTACAATCTCAGGTTTGTCCATGTATGTGGTTTCCGTAATATTTCTTGCCGTTGCAGCTATACTGCTGTCCGTGCGTTGATTATGTACTATTTTTTCGTCTCGAGTACATACAATATGTATTATTGATCAATTGTTAAATATCTTTAAACATTTCCAATTGAAAAGTAAGAAATGATCAAGATTTTGAGTAATATGTCTTTTGTGTGCTTACTTTTTAGTTGAATAACCCAAGTAAAGGGATTAAATTTAGATTCAAACACAAACAAAATTATTATATAGACATTTTCTAAAGAATTTACTTATAAGTTTTATATGACAATTGCATTTTGATTATAGACAACTCTTGAGCAAATGTATAACAGTCATTCAATTTTGTTTACTGATACAAAATTCTGGATCTAATTATATTTCATTTATTGCAGATGAAAAACATCAAACCTTGTGGGCTCATTTGATGGTAATACAATACCAAAACTCTTAAAAATTGTACCAAGTGTGATATAGTGTAGAACAATAGTTATTTATTTAGAAGACTGTGATGAGTGATTCGGAACAGCGTCAACTGCATGTGCCTTATCGAGAGTATAACAGTAACAATAGTACAACACCAGCTACTCTTGTAGAAACAGATGCTCTCGTTGACCTGTCAGTCACCCCAAGCAGTAACATTGCCATACTTGCAAACGGTGATCCAGTAGTTTTAGTACCAGACGTTGAATTTGCTCCTAACCCTAGTGTTGATCAAGCATTAACCATTGATTCACCTGGAGCAGACCGGGAGAGTCAACCTCTCCTTGGTCGCTTAGAGCTGGATATTACGTACAATAGGTTTCCTGGTAAATAATTTAAATATTTTCAATTGACTTAATGTTTTGTTTATGAATCTTATCATTTTAATATTTTCTTGCAGACGATCCACAATTTTCAGAATTAATATCGCAAGCAGAAGGTGCAATAGATAATGGAATATTTCCAGAAAGAATATACCAAGGCTCAAGTGGAAGTTACTTTGTTAAAAATCCAGCAGGGGTACATATTTTAATTATGTGATATTTAGTTTTACTTTTATCAGTGTGCTACTTGTACAATTTTTATCTACTAACCTTGACAACTAAAAATATCATCAGTTAATTAATTTCACATGTTGTGCTCAATTTGACAGCTCAACTAATACTGTATGAATATTTTTTAGCTCTTTTTTTTGTTACTTTTTTTACACCTTGCAGTAAGGTTCATTAGAATCTCTTCACAATTAACATAATATATTAAATTTGTTTGCATTAAATGATTAAATTAATTGAACATAAAGGATAGTAATTGATTTCTTCTTAACAGAAAAATATTGGCGTATTCAAGCCAAAAGACGAAGAGCCATACGGCCGTTTAAATCCAAAATGGACCAAATGGATGCACAAGTTATGTTGCCCTTGTTGCTTTGGCCGAGTTGCTTGATACCAAATCAAGGATACCTCAGCGAAGCTGGAGCAAGTCTTGTAGACCGAAAACTTGGTCTGGGTGTTGTTCCAAAAACAAGGGTCGTAAGACTCGTCAGTAAAACTTTCAATTACGTCCGCATAGACCGCGAAAAAGCTAGAATGAAACAGGCTATTCTGGAGCAGTTTCCAGCTGTAGCGTCGCGCTTCCACAGGATAGGTCTGCCGCCGAAAGTTGGCTCATTCCAGTGCTTCGTCGATGGTTTTAAAGATGCTGACTTTTGGCTGAGGCGCTGGGAAAGTGATCCACCACCACCGCATCTGGCCACACAATTTCAAATACAATTCGAGCGTCTAGTCGTTTTAGACTATATTATTAGAAATACGGATAGAGGTGCGTGACAATTTCAATCGTCAAAATAATTACGCAAGTGCGAAATATTTATTCATTTTTTATGTAATTGAAGATTGCGAAACACTCCAGTGCATGAGAAATACCATAGTGCGTGAATAAATTATAAGCTTATATAAGAGAGATGTGTGTTGCAAAATGTTGCAGGTAACGATAATTGGCTGATAAAATACGACGCGGCTTCAGCGAAGAATGGCACTGAGGGCGAAGTGAAAATTGCCGCAATCGATAATGGTTTGGCATTTCCCTTCAAGCACCCAGACTCATGGCGCGCTTATCCTTATCACTGGGCTTGGTTGAGCCAAGCCAAACTGCCTTTTAGCGAGACTACAAGGGAACTTGTTTTACCTCAATTAGCCGATCAAAATTTTGTACAAGATTTGTGCGATGACTTGTATCAATTGTTTAAAGTACGTTGAATAATTTACACGATTATATTTTGTATATTTTCACTTCAATACTTATTTTTCTAATTTTCGATCCAACTTGCAGCAAGATAAAGGATTTGATCGACATTTATTTGATAAACAAATGAGTGTGATGCGAGGCCAAATATTTAAATCTTCAGCAGGCTTTGAAAGATGCCAAGAGTCCAGTGCAACTCGTCCAAATGCCGGCTGTTATCGTTGAAAAGTAATTAAGACGTTAAACTATCTACTTCTCTCTTCTATCAACAGCAACACCAGATTTTTTAAAGAGTTAATATTGATATTTCATAAAGAATATTTGCAATCAAAATAATGCTATCTAATATCTAACTCTCTAACAGACGCTTCACACAAACACACTATATAATTCATGAACTCGATGGTATTTTAAATCTCTTTGTTTTTGCAGGGCCAGAGGAAACGAAGCACCGAAGCTATTTTCATTCTCGGACACGTTTACACAGCGCTTCCAAAACAAGAGTCCTTTCTTCTCTTGGTGTTAATTAGTTTTTCTTCGATCACCACGGACTTGTAGTTTTTTCATTTTATATTTTTTTTTGTCTCAAGTGCTCGCGTTACTGTTTCTATAAATAAATTTTATTCACCGAAATGTATTTTCTTCGTTCAACTCATTACAGAGTTATTTGAATCGCATTGATTCTTATAACTTTCTTAAAAAATGTCACGTGAAGATTATTTAGTTGTTCATTGTAGGAGTATAGTTATTTACACTGAATCAGTCTTCTTTGTACGCATGTCTTGTAAGAATGTAACACATAAAATGAATTGAAATTTTGCAAATCACGAGCGCTGATTTATACTATTTTACTTTACTGTAAAAAATTTGCTATAGTAACGATTGTATGGACTACTATAAGTCCAAATCTAAGAATATATTTATTGTAATGCAACGAAGAGAGTTTTATAGACTATGTGCCAATTGGTGAAATTACTTAAAACGAAGATAATCCTTGAAAGATCATTTATATGTGCATTCCATTAAATTGCTGGGGTTTTTTTCTTTTTTGTTATATTATATTGTGACTTACAAGAGTCTCGTGAAGTAACGTGTGTACAAAAAATAGATCAAAACGAAATGAAAATAAAACTTGTAAAGTGTGAAAAACAATGTATAATACATGCAATTGTATGAAAATGGTAACAAAAATAGATTGTGGACTCAATGAGTTATTTATTTGTTATTAAATTACGCAATTTATAAATTTGCGTTGACTAAAAACAGTGCGGTCAGTAATTTTTGTAAAAAAAAATTTAAGATTTAAAACAATGGTCGCATGCACACGACGTATATTATGCTTATTTATTATACTGTGTAAATATCGTTAAATTATTCCTTTATCTGTCTGGTTCTATTCAATTGAACAAAATAATTCGATAAATAGTTAGAACATTTTTTTATTTGTTTAATTTTATGTTCAAATTACACTATGATATAAATACATGTATAATATGAATTTTATTAATTAACAAAATGAAGAGTCTATTATATTTATTGGCTGTATGTTGTTCTGTTCAAAAACCTTTATAACCTATGGTTAGTCATTTTTTCCGCGTACGGTCAACAATAATATAACCGTTTACGTACTCACCTTAGTCGTCGGAAATGCGACACTGAAGTAACGTTAAAAAACAACTTTAAAGGGAAAACTCGTCGAGATAAGGGGGCGCGATGGAAGTAGTCGAGCCGCAAATTCAAAATAGAAAGTGTTGTCAATCGGCGGCGGTCCGGCAACCGTCTTGCGATCAAGAAAACCGACCGGCTAAAAAAGTAAGAGGAACAAAATTATATTCTGTCGCGTGCGTATACCGGAATCGGAGAGCTGTATCGCGTGCGTAAATACGTCCTTGGCAGTGCACGCGGAAGTATGTGCAACCGGCGCGAGCGAAGCCCTTCGCTCCGAAGCAGAACATCCGGCCGGCGAAGAATCCGTTCGAGAGCCACACGACGTACCTCGAGTCGTATTTCAAGGCGCAGCGCACCTCGCGGGCCCAACCCTTTCTGCCGGTGCACAATATCACTCTGGTCAACGACAAGTTCACCGACAACACGACGAGCAAGCTCAGTTACAAACCCGTTACGGGGATTTTCAAGCCGAAGCCCGTGAGGCCTCGCCAGAGGTTTGACCATTTGCCTCGAGTTTCCTCGACGCGTTGGCCACTTTTCTATGTACTTACCCCTCGCCTAAAATTATGCGCCAAGACTGTCGACTCAGCAAGGCCCAATGGAAACGACCACTACGCTACGCAGCAGCTACGGACCCAAGTTCGTCGTGCCCACGAAAATGATAATACCGCCGGGGAGTATAAAATCGTGCAAGGGTCAATTCGAGGGTAAAACGACGACGACGCTGTCGTACATAAATCCAGGACCCGTCGAGCCGGTGACGAACTTCAAGCCACGGATACTCTACGACAGGCCCAAAGAGAGCACGGCCAAAGAGACGACTCAGCGCTTGAGCTATCCGCCCTGCAAACCGGCCAAGAAGGAAAAATACCCGTGGGCCGAGAAACCCGTTTACAAGTGCGTTCGTCTTCGAGCTTTTTCCCCCTCGCTAAAATAGTTTATAGAAAGCTGCAAAAACTACTCGCGGGCCTTGAACTTAGGCCACCGGAAGTCGAGATGCCCGGCGAAACTACCTACGGCAAGAGCTACCTGGAGAACAAGGCCAAACGCGAGCAGCCCATCATGCCGAGAGACACGGGGGTGCTTCCAGTCGGTGTGGACTTTGTCGAGAGCACGGTGTACCGGGAGAGCTTCGTGCCGTGCCAGACCGACGTAGTGTCGCCGATCGTGAGGTCCAACAACATTTCGCTCTCGGATAAAAAGATGGAGGGCGACACGACGAATAAGGTACTCGCGACTGCGTGAAATTATTGCCATGTCTCGCTCGTGCACAAAACACCGGGAACTTCGCAGCTGAGCTACCGAACGGTCAAGGGGGAGAAGCGTAAGCCAATTCTGCCGAGAAGGAGAAAATTACTGGACGGCGAGGGGCCCGTGGAGTCGGCAACTGTCACCAAATATCCTTCGAGCCCAAGTTCTGCAAAAGAACGGAGCCGATCGTGCCGTGCGGCCACATCCGCTCGTCGAGCAAGCCCCTCGAGACGCACACCACCACCGCCATGTCGTTCATGAAGCCGGGCCCCGTCGAGCCCGTGACCAACTTCAGGCCCAGCATTCAGTACTCAAGGCCCAAGACCAAGGTCGAGGCCGAGACGGTCAACAAGTTGTCCTATCCTCAGTGGGCGATCGCGCCCAAAGAGGACATGCCGTGGGCGCGAAAGGGGGTCTACTGCAGACCCGAGGCCAAAATGGAGAGCGACACGGTGGCCCACGCCAGCTTTCCTCCGCCCGGCCACTTCGTCGAGGAGTGCGAGGACGAGGAGGATACAGAGAACCCGTGCCAGCAGCAGCCCGCGGACGATTGCCAATGACTCTGAAGCCATTTCAAAATTCAAAATATCCTGTTCGAAATCGTTTGAGCATGAATAAATTACATATGGTGCTTACCTCTTTTTCTGCTGTCATCAATATCGTTGTACTTGTCATGCGACCAAAAAAATGCTCATCGTGCACTAAATTTGCGTATCATACTTACCGTTGTGTTTTACATGCTAAAATCCACGAATGGATAATATCAATTTTCTTTCCGTTTATTTAGATGCTTAAAAAATTTTAACAACGAAATGATGAAAAACTTATAATAAAGATGGAAAGAAAATATTCGTAATTTTTTTTTTTCAATTGTGTCCATGAAATTCGATCTTTGGACGGGTATATCGTCCACAATTACGTCCTCGTCACACTATACATTAATTCGTTATGCTCTGTATGTTTGAATTATTTAATATCTTAAGACACTAGTTTTTATACATGTATAATTTATACTTCCAATGATAAGTCGAAATTGAGAGTAGTGAAAAGAATGCACATGGACTTGGAAAAGTTCACTAGGAAGAAAGCAAGTTTTTTTTAGAGTGGGGTTTTTTAATAATACAATGAGAAAAGAAACAGATTTTTGGAGATAAAAGAAAGCTTTCAGTATTTTTAAATCCATTTCAGCATGAGATATCGGAAAAAATTAAGTAAAAAACATAAGATCAGGTAAGATTTAGACAGCGAGCTATAAGATTTCTACAGAATATTCAATTGCGTTATTCCAAGTAATTATTTATACAACTAATTGGTGAATATATCTTATGATCTGTGAACATGATCACAACCGGACTATTTTAACATTGCAGAATTGAAAAATCATCATTATGCTTGTTGGAAATTATTCAATCTTCGAAGAAATTTGTACAAATCTCTGAATCGAAGAAATGATTATTCTGTCAAAATTCGAATTGTTTAACAAATGTTTAATTATTACATGAAAAATAGAGAATCCCCTCTATAGATAATCCTAATTTGAGTATCATGAAAAAAACCGTAAACAAAGTACTAAAATTTACGTTAATTTTATATTATAAAAAATGCTTATTTTAGCATGAGAGTTGAAAAAAACGTAATCATCCCTTTCTTAGAACTGAACTATTTGTAAGATACTATTGACACAAAAAGTTTCAAAACCCCGCAAAGTCAAAAGAAAAATGACTTTGCTATTCTCAGCGTAAACATTATTTTTTTATTTTCATTATATTATTCTATATCTTATTATTGTTCTTCTATATCATATCGATTGTTATTGTATAACATATAAAAACATTTTATAGAATACAGTCATAATTCAACAATTCAAATATAATTCAAAAATTAATTTTTAATTTTCTTTTTGTTTTTTATTATTTATTTTCTTCATATTTCATTTGACAAATGTGTTGGAATAGATGCTCCAGACTCACGGCATAGCCTGATCGGCGAGTACGAGGAGAGAACAGTTTTCACGTTTCGGTAACGCGCGTTGCTGCTAAATGACTGATACTTTGAGAATGAGAAATTCAAAGCAAAAGACTTTGGGAGCGAACATTCAATTGACGAGTCGATACATTGTACACTATGTGTGTGGTCGACATTTATCTTAAATCATTGTGTATTTATGATTATGTAAGTAGACACGTGTATAAACGCGAGATATATTCAACTTCTTTCCATACTGTTCGTCTTGCCTATATCGTACGCGTGAGAGTAAACTTTTCCTTGCCGGCTTGGATTTCTTACAACACAAGAAAAATATTTTCATACCAGTGACCCGAAAGTGACTACTTCCCGGCCGCTGCGCAAAACGAGAAGAGCTATTTTCGGGCCACGGGATATGAAAAATTGTATACAGGCCTATGCCGCGAAAAAAAGCCTCAGGGCACGTGTTTAATGGCCTCAGCTTCGCCTCGGCCACTAATTACACTACTCTGAGACTTTTCTGTTTTTCGCAGCCCAGGACAGTAATATACTATTTCTCATTGCGAAATAATTACGTTTCGAGTGAAGAAAAGATTGAAAAAAGTATTTTTTGTCAGTTAAATTGTTTGCTCTATGAACACGCGAATTAATCCCACACACGTACAAGTCTGATTCATGTGGCATCGATGCAGGTGCACGCGTATGAATAATAAAACGAAGTAAACATACACTGTAGATATTAAACATTCACGCTAAGAAAACATCGTTAATCCTGTTACGTGATTATTTTCTACCATTTTAATGTTTATCCTTGAAAAATAAGCGCGAGTTTATTTGAAAAAGAAAATTTACTTACGAGTCCGGAACTTGAGTGAGTTTTTGCACAATGTTAATTGTACGGGGATTTTTCTTCAAGCGTAAAGTGCAAAATAAAATAGGATAAGATAACGTATGACGATAATGCCAAGGTTACTATTACACGTACATTCAATAAACTTTTTCAATTTCCGTCGGCTTATAATTTACTTTCGCACATCTACTGAAAATGAGCTCAGAAATTTCTCGATTGTCTCATCGTTCTTGGCTGCTTTATGTTAAAGATACGTAGCAACTTGTACATCGAAAGATTAACGTTCTCGATATGTGGCACGACCAATTATCGATTAAACAGGAATCATTGAATTTCGATTAGAAAAGATTCGGGTAAGACAAAATATTAAAATTTGGACGCATAATTTGGTTTTAGATAATTTTGTAGAGAAAAGAAAAGAAATTAAAATCTAGATGTTTTTATTCGCCGAATTTAAGTGATCAATGGCTTAAAAATTGTTGTGAAACAAAAGAATAATGATAGCGAAAAAAATCGCTTATACAAATGAAAAATATGTAAACAATCGTTATTTATGAATAATGCACACCTAAAAAATTTAATGATTGTTCAATAATATACTTGTCAGTTACATACAGATAGTATATAATATTACATTAGTGCACATTAAAGTATTATTTATTTCCCAAAATACTTCAATATTTTCCCCAATTCATGTAACAATTAAATTTAAAGTCCGTTCATCAAATCATGATATGATCATGATTGGGAAGATCTATTGGAGTTTTTGACAAAATAACTAACGTCGTTGTACACTTAGTCTTTCTTTCGCATGTAGTCTTGTAGTTTTTCTTTTTTGTTTTTTTTTGTTTTATTAAATATGAATTTAGACAATGAGAAATGCAATTTATAATCATTATCTACTGAACAAAAATGCCACTAATACAAAGCATAAAATTACAGCATAATAAAATTATATGTTAATAATTCTTAGATCTTAATGGACAAAATTCTACGTTATACATACAGAAGTTCCAACAAACTAATAAATAAGAACGACAAACTAGTCGATAAGTCATAATAGTAAAAATTCAGTTTTCATCATATGTATCATACACAAGCACACTCGCATCGTCTACTTCAGCCATTCTTAAAACAGTCAAAACTGATCTATTAAACTATAAACTATAATAAATTATTCAAATTTGATTGATAATTAAAATCTAATGTATGCAGAATAATGTGGCTTCTAGAATTGTTGATCGTTTATTTAAAAATTTTCCAACTTCATGCATACGTGTGTTTGGGTGTGGTGTGTTTATGTGTAAATCGGTCTTTTTTTCTCCCTGCCTTATTGATGTTTGATACTGTCGTAACTTGGCGGTGGCTGCTCCTGTGGTTGCTGGGCGTTCATGAAGTCGGAAAAGTTTCCATAGTTATTGAGCTGATCCAAGCTGTTGAGATTATCCTCCATGCCCGACAGGTCACTGTGGTTCATCAGCTCCACGTAGTCCATGTCAGCGTTACTCCTTACCGATTGGCCGAGACCCGGAGCGTAGCTGAATTGCAAAATCAAAACACAACCCCAATCAACTGGCAATTCTTACTGAATTTTATCACGGATTAGATTGAAAAATTATCGCGTGACCGATATTTCTTTCTAATCTGGATTTTATTATTTTTGGTAAGCAATCATTCCGAATGAAGCCGGTACAACTACATTTGATCGACATTATTACATTACTTTACATGCAAGCAACCACAGAATATTTTTAAAAAAATCAGGTTTCAATTTAAAAAATAAATCGGTCGTTTAGGTGAAAATCAATTTATTTACGAATTATTTGAAAAAATAAATTTAAAAAATTCAAAACAACAATCACTAGATTTACATATATAATATATACAGCAATAAAATCATGTCTATATAGAACATATCGAGTTAATGAAAAATTGTATGAAAAAAGCAGCATCAAGTCATTATCACTAGCTATTGAATGAAGATAATGGAGTATTAAATCGAGCAGTTGATCGAGCAAATAAAAAAAATAGGATACAGTAACACATGTCATGCTCTCCTTAGTTTTTCTGTGCACGCGATAGTAACGATTCGTAGCGCTGATTTCCACGTGAATTGCGGTTATCATCTCCACTCGATTGCCAGTTAAACTTGATTAATATTTGATTCATCGAGTAGTGATTGGAGTTGCGTTTCATTTTTTTCCTTTATCACAGTGAGTTGAGCTTACATTATAACTTCTGTCACTGCCCATAAAAATTAAATTTCATCAAAACAAGAAAAACCATAGGATACATTTTGTGATTCAACATGTGGTTGTACCGGCTTGCTCCAGGCCTTTGCCTTATATGATAAATGTCGTGATCTTCAATGTTTTTGCTTTTGATGCAAGAATCACAGTTTAATTGCGATTCAAAACTTACTCATGAACGATGAATGATAGGCTCGATCACACATAGTAGCTATGACTGTGTAGATGTAAATGGTTATTTATGATGATATTAGTTTGTGATAAAAAAAAAAGAAGAAAAAAATCAAAGTTGAAAGCCATGAAAGAGCCGATTAGTAGAATATATACTGATTTTTTTCTATTACTTAGATAAAAAAATGTATCTTATAATGAATAGTTTTAGCAAGCAAGTAAAGCTGCATGTATGCTTTCAATAAAAACTTTATTGTACTCATATATAAATAATCAAAAATTCATTCTTAATAAATCGTAAGTAATTGTAGATTTGATAAAAATTTTTTAAAGAGCATCGTGTCAAATAAGTCGTTATAATCATCACAGTTTGACAACTCTATCGACAATTTTTTTTACAATTTGTTCTTTTGTTTTTTTCTCAATACATTTTATTCAAATTATGTATTGCTTGTAGTTAGATATCAAATATAACATTATCAAATATAATCTTATCATAAGAAAATGTCATGTAAATAGAAAAAAAAGTATACAAAATCGACGATTAAAAAATTCATCGCATAATATTGTCACGCAACTTGTGTTCTTATATTGGAAAAAAGGCGAAAAGATTATAAAAAATTGCGAATACTGATGCAGTATATGGATGAATGTCTTAGCTTATAAAGTTGCGCAAAGTTTCATTTGTATACAATATTGTAATCGTCAATAATACAAAATTTTTTTACGATGTAAGTCAGTGTAAAGAAATCTACTTTAAAATACTGATTAAGCTACAAATGATGTAAAATTTTTCATTATGAAGCTATCGAAATTAAAATTATCAAATCTTTAGAGATCATGGAATGCGATTCTACAACATGTTTAGCATTTGACTTTGAAATAGTATTTTTCAAGGCACATGTTTTTGGATTTCAAATTCAATTATTATAAAATTGCGACGTTAACTCGAATAAAAAATAAAAATTATAATAGGAAAATGAGATCATGTCAAAGTTCATATATAATTAACAATATTTAAATGGTTAAAATAGAAAAATAACGCGATTTCTCAAACTTTGGCGCACCTTCATAAAATCTAGCTTATTAAATCGAAAAGAGGTAGCTTTTGTTCGTAATTGCATATGAATTGCAACAATAACAGATAAGGACGTAAAAAGTTATAATTAGAAAATAGATTGCTACATCCAAGGCACTGACCTCGACGCGACCGAGGGTGTATCTCGTGTTACAGAGGGATCCGGACTATGGGCTTGGAACATAGTAGACGGCGTCGAAGGGTAGCTGCCATGTCCATGACCAGGGCCCATTCCACTCATGGACGAGTGCGAAGGAGTTTGAGCACCAACGGATGACCAACCTGGCACGTGTGTTACCAATAACGGTTTTACATAGCCATTATTCAATGGTTGACTTTCGACTGCAAATAAACATTTGTAAAATTAAAAGTTCGTTTCATTTTCCATGAAAACTAACTTAATATGTGTCCAAAAAATTTTCATTCTCAATGCTTACCTTGAAACGGAGTGTAGTATTTTGAAAAAGCTTGATCTTTAGATAAGTCAGGATAAAGATACATTAAATATTGTAAATCTGATATTCTGTCAGCTAAGCTTCTGATAGCAAAATCTTTGCTAGTAAATGGCTGCAGCATAAAAACTTCAGCATTTTCTAAAAAAAAAATATCGTTAACAATGAATGTAAGTATTTGCTGTAAAAACAATATTTATTATGTCAAGTTAATTTTACTTACCTCCCACCCAAGCTATTGTAACTCCTCCTAATTCTGAATCAGAAAATCTCATGAGGAAAGTACCAGAAGAACAGTTGGAAAGCATTTCTTCAGCTTGCTTCTTTCGAACAAAACCAAGAATATATCCATCATTCCAAGGACCTCTGAGATGCTCTCGAGTGAGCTTCATGACTGCATAGAACCATTCCCAAAATGTGAAAGTACGTTCAGGAAGGGGTTCTTTGCAAAACTGAGCCCAGCTTAACATTAAATTTGTATAATCTTGGCAAGTTGCACCTCCTCTAAAGGCTTTTTCTGCTAGAAATCGTAGATTGTCGTCAGTTAACGCACGACCAGTGGCCGATCGAAATTTAACGTTTAAAGCTTCAGCTACTTGACACCATGGAACTTTGTCAGGGACACAGAACGGAACACGTCCTGGTTCGGCAAAAGCATTGTCCCATGTGACTGTAGCCCAAGCATGGGGTTCTTGATTTCCATGAACTATTACCACAACTGGTAAACTTAATGTCCACACCTGCAAGAAACCATACATAATTTTTAAAAATTAGTTTTCATTTCAAGTACATACATTTTCTAAAATTATAAAACCTTTACCTGAAAAACTAGTTCGCCATTTCCTACAGTGAATTGAGATTGGAATAAAAGTGAGAATTTTTCATCCATAACTGATTCTGTTCCTTTTTTTTCAGCTCTTTTAATTTTTTTCAATTGCATATTTCTGAAACTGACAGATAATTGTCTGGTGCCTTGATGATATTCCATGGAACCTGAATTGTTTAAGATCTCACCACTAGCTTCTCCACGATTGCACATTTTATCACTTTTTAAAAGAGCATTTGCTTGAGCTTCACTTATAATGCTGACTTTGACTTGTGGAGGAGTCATGTATACATTAAGCTTGCTACCAACCAAAAGTCGCACTGTACTAGTAAAGCGTGTATTAGTCTTCATTACTTGAGGTGGCTGTTTTTCAATGATAAATGTGCTTGTCACAAGAGAGCTTAATAATTGAGTAACTTGAGAATTAAGGGCAGGCAACACATCTTGGAATTAGGTGGTTCCAGAGTAAGTTTTGTTTTCAAGCGCTCAGCTTCTTTAACTTGTTGACGATTCAACCATATAAGTTCTGCAAGACTTTCACACCATTCTTGAATGGCATCTAAATTACTTGTGAGCATAGCTCCATTTCCTGCAAGTTGCTGATCTCTCTTCCACCTAAATAAAAAATTATTTCAGTATTAAAAAATGAGACTGAGTATATAATACCATGTCATGAATATGGTTACATACCTAATTAATTCGTCATCTAGTACTCTACATTGTAAAAATGCCAATTTGCCAATAGTGTCTTTAAGTCGGTCTGCTAAATTTATACGCTGTTGAAGCAAACTTTGCACATGATTATTCAATTTGAGCTCTTGAGCTTCTTTTTGTCGACGAATTTTTTTCTCTATTTCCATGGTTTGAGGTGTCTGTGGTTGAGTAGTGATATTTTGCAAATGAGCATTTAATTTTGTACATTCGTGATAGGAAATAGCAAAAGATTCTTGATCGTTCTCTAATTTTCGCACTTCTTCACTTGTTTCTTGTGTTTTACGTCTGAGGAGATCTATTTGATGGGCAATTTCTGCCATTGAATCACCTGCTACTAATCCTGCTCGATTACCAGGAATATTCATCAAGTTTCCGCTACCATCAATTGTTTGATTAACTAATGTCATTTCTGTTATCAAACAATGTTTGATCAAATTAAATAATGTGATTGGATGTGCATTGTATCGTTGCTGAAATAGTTAAATAAAATTTGGTTATGAAAGTTGTTTCATCAATAATTCAAGGGATTGTCTATTCGCAGTTCAAAAAAACCTATATCATTGTTTCGCATGCACAAACTTTTATATATAAATATTCAAATTGTGTTATCTTGGACCACGAATAGACAGACTCAATTAAAATTTTTAGAGGTACTCACACGAAAAGTCTTTGCAGCTTCCATTAGTTTAATTTTTGTTAAGAAAAGATCTTCAGTATTGAGTTGTTGAACCTTTGTTTCCAACTCTTGAATAAGAGATTGAATGAGGGTGGTAATGTACTGTTCATTTTGTGGATTTTCTGGATCAACGTTCGTCCTATTTTAAGCAAAAATTTTTCATGAATTTCAATAATGACTCGATAAGAAGCTAAAAATTTAATTTTTTACAAACCAAACTCTTTCTTCGATCCATCCTGCTAAAAAGTGACGTACTTCGATCGGAAAGTGTTCGCCATATACCGAGCGGACCTTTTGCAACAGCTCGGGTGGGAGCTGCTGCGTTTTAGCCCAAAGTGACATTTTCCTTTTTTGTTTAGCTACAATTACTCAAGCTAAAAAAAAAAAAGAATTGAATAGTTAAAAAATCTTGAATACAATGAAAATATCAATTATTATAAATGATTAACGCGAAATGTTAGATTAAATTAATTTCCAACGGCGATATCGACACATTTCCAGAGATAATAATTTTGAAAAACGAGTGTGTGCCTGCCTTATCGAGACTAAGTGTAATTTATTTGCATCATTCAATTATCGCGTCGTACATTATTATACGCTTGGCAGTCACACTCGGTCAATACGACGATGGTATAGGTCTTGCACACCGAGGCTCACACATGCACACATCGCCGGGCGTGGAAAAAAATACCGATTTTTTTCTTTCTTTTTTTTTGCTCAACGCGCTTTGTTATGCAGGGCGCTATTAAAAGAAGCTGGCGCGTTCGTGCCGCTGCGAGATTGGACGCTCCGGTTAAAACGAGCTTTATATACGAGAGAAAAAAGAAAATAAAAAAATGTCCTCGGCGGTATAGTGTATATAGCAAAGCAAGCGAGGCAGAGAGCACCAATACCAAGCAACACCTACATACATTCGAATTTCTCGGTATAAACAAGTCCCGCGCGCGCAGCGGAGCATCATCACTTTCATTTCGCACCACCGCACATATACGACGAAGAGACGGTGACTATTGCTGCGACGGCGGCACAGCGGCAGTGGCAACGATCGTCGCGCGATTCGAGATTTCGTTCGTTAGCTTTTTTTTTTTTTTTGATTATTTCGATTTCGACTGGCAGTGCACATAAAAGCACTGCTTTGCGAAGCAAGAGTCGGAGTCGGTGCCGTTGGCGGCGGCGACACAACACACATGTGTCCACAATTGCGCATCGTCGCTCGCCGACTGTATACACATACACCTATATTTGTATATTTACAGAGCGAGAGAGCGCGAGAGAAAGAAAGATAGCAATGCACAGAAGGAGCTAAAACGAATTTAAAACGACGAGTAGCGTATGAGCGCGAGCAGCAAGTGTGGAATGTGTGATGTTCATTTCCGGGAATTGGGCGCGTGTGTAATCGCTGTCGCGGTTTCCCATGTACAACACTGGCAGTAACCCTTTGGATCTCGCCGATTTCTCGCCTCTTTTTGATTATTAGTACGCGGGGAAGAAACATTATCGACAAAAACATCGGCATCGAAAACATGTCACAAGGGCACCCACAAAGGGAACGATTCGACGAGAACACTGGTTCGCGATGTATAGTTGCAAAATTCGTACAGGCATTCAAAAAAATACAAACGAGCATTGTTGGCGCGTTTCGGATCTATATATTCACTTACACGTACGCGCGAATACGCGGGCGCGCAACCACATACACGGCACACTGATACACTTAACTTGTACACATGCAAACACAAAATCACATATAAAAGCACAGAGAGTGAGTAAAAGAGTAAGAGGGTAAGAGAGAGAGAGAGAGTGAGCAAGTGATCGCGAATGAGGAAAAGAAAGAGAGAGAAGAAGGTATATAATAATCATCAACTCACAGCGAGTGCAAGCAGCAACGAATGCCAATGGCATTACGAAGAAATGTATGTGTATTATATGAATTATAATACGTGCTGTTGTAACACACGCGCTCGAGCAACTAAACTGCGGCATGTATAGAGCTGCCCGTGTAGGCCTGGCCGCCGCACGCCTCGGCACTATATATGTGATGTGTAGATATAGAATATATATATCTGTGTGTATAATACGCGCAGAGCTCTCTAAAGTCTCAAGACAGAGGCAAGAGCAGCAGCAGCCAGAAAAAGACGAATCGTAAAAACCAGTGACGAGTTGCGCGCTGTATATAACGTTCCTACCTATACGTATGTATGTGTGTGTGTGCGCGAACGAGAGAGTAAGCATTGGCTCGTGCATGCGTGAATGTAGTATGTACCCGAGCAGAAGTAGTAGGAGGTGGTGGAAGGCAAGGCAGCGCGGCGGCCCCCGGGGGGGAAAAGAGGAGCGCGGGACGAGAAGAGGGGGGGGGGGCACACACTGCTAGAGAGGACGCATGAGGAATGGTGAGTGAGCTGTGAGTTCCGAGCTCCGAACTGCGAACTGCGCGATCTGCGAGCGAGAGAAAGAGAGAGACGAGAGACCGGGTAAACGAACATATACGAATACGAGAAAAGGAAAGACGGATTGTACACGGGTCGCGCGCGCATGACGACCAAAGTATATTATTGCGAGAGAACGTCGCTCTTCGTGAGAGAGAGAGAAAGAGAGAACAGCCAGTGCGAAAGAGACAAATACAGCGATCGAGAGAACGAGAGAAAATGAGAGAGAGAGAGAAAGACAGACTGCCCTGAGATATTTCTTCTGTTCCGAGTCCGACTCTTTGTGTATGCGTGTATATTGGCTCTGTACTGAGCGAACGTGTGAGAGCGAGCAAATACACGCGCTCATCTCTGTGTACACAGTAGCTTTGTAGTTTTTTGTTCTCGCGGGTATACACGTAGATGATAAAGCGACAGCCGCGAGACGGTCTAATCATTGCTTTATTCGCGCGAGATAAGACTTGTCTAATCGATCAAACCCGCTGATATCAATGAATAAAAACTAGACTTACCAATTAATGTTTGAGAGTCACTGACACGGAGATCGGCGGAACCGCAAAACGATGGCTCCGCGGAAAATGTCTTCTTCTTTCTCGTCCCCTAAAACGTGTAGAGACAGATAGAGAAAGAGAGAGAGCGAGAAGGAATAAACAAAAAGACAACACCGCACACACGCACAACACTACTGCAGAAAAAGAACACCGCGGCGTGTCTGGTTGTTTGGCTGTTCGCAAGATGCTGCGAAAACGGCAGTAGCGACGAGTAGCTACGAGTCGATGCCGACCGCTGAGTTATCACGGCGTGTCGAGGAGCCCCGAGGATGATGACCGGATGATCGTCGGTGTATTATTTTTTTGCGCACAAAACTGCAGCGGGGCGGCAAGTGTTGATGCACGACGCGCCACACGACTGCGAAGCGCCTCAATCCTCGTCGAGTCGGAGCATCGCTGCGATGACGATTGGCGACCTTCGGACTATTGACTCGGAGTCGGCGGCGGCGGCGGTGGCGGAGACGACGACAGCTACGTCCGCCTGGCTCTGCTGCCTTTCCAATGGACTAGACTGCACATATATATATATATGAATGATACGACGTGCGTCGATGCTGTCGGTGCCGCTGCCTCGCGACACACTCGGTATTATTATGTCGTATATGCTATGTTGACACTCTCAGCAGCAGCACATTGACGCGCGCTGGGCGGCGATGGGTAACAAGTGCGCCGCTGCAGTTCGATCGTTCGATCAGCTATGTGTCAGTGTGTATGTGTTGGGTGACCTGCAGCCAACACCGTTGAATATCGTAAACGATGTACTCGTCGTCGAAGCTCGCCCTCGAATGGCTGTTAATGCGTCTGCACAATTGACACTGGTCGTTTCGCACTGTTGGATCGATCGATCGGTCGATCCTTGACAAAGAAAACAAATCGACTCGGACGATCGTCGTCGTCGTCGTCCCTCGTATATACTTGTGGCTTTGCTAACTTGCACTGTGCACGGCACTCGAAGAAAAAGAAGGAGCTGAGAGAAGTAGCAGCCAGTTGTCGGCTGGAGAGACACTACACTGCGAGCACTCGAGAATCGAATGAACAAAAAAGCGAGTGAGTAAGTATGAGTAAGAGAGCGAGAGAGAAAGAGAGAGAGAAAAGTAAAGAAATAAGAAGGAAGTTGAAAAGGCTAAAAACGGAGCAAAATACTTGGCTCTGCCGAGGCCGGCTACTGAATACAGAATACAGAATACAGAGAGCGATACAGCGGAGTTGGCGCGTTAGATCGGCGTCGAGCGTCGACGCCGTCGTCGTTGCGGTGCCTCCTCGTTGGGTTATCTCGCCCGACGCAGTGCAGTTAGCAGTAGCAGCAGTAGCAACGGTAGCAGCGCTGGCAGATCGTCGTAACGCAGCACAGGAGCAATCGCGGAGCACGGCTCGGGCCTCCGCAGGCAGTAGTAGGCACTAGAGCTCGCGGTGACGGTGGCGGCCACGGGCGTCCGTGTCCGATACTCCGTCCGCGCCGCACGGCGGGCGGGAAGAGACGCGCGGAGCTCGGCCGATTCCGAGAATTTCGTAGCCCCCGCGCTCGTTTCGCATGTGCTCTTGCGCTCGCACGCACACAGCCCCGCGCGCACCTACACAGCTACGCGAGACCTCGTCCGTGCGTGTCTGTGTGCGTATATTGGCAAGGCTCGTTTCGCGCGATGGTGGAGGGTAATCCTCGGCCAGCGCTGCGCAGAGGGGGGACAAAAGTTATTACTCACACACACACACAAAGGCAACTGGCTCTCTGTATGTGCGAGCGATCCTGGCGTTCATTGGCCGTTTCGCAGATCACGTGGAGTTTCGCGAAAGCAGGCTCGCATCACAATGAGGCGGCCGGCGGCGGCGCACTCGACACTCGTGTAACCGGTGCAGTCTCCTCCGCGTATAACTCGTCCACGCACAAGTGCAACTACTGCAAGTGCAGCCAGATACGTAATATAATGAGATGTTTGCAGCCGCAACGACGCGCCGTCGCCGGCCGGCCGCTCCTATTTCTCTACTATGCACGTATACCTATATATATGCACGCGCTGCTGCTGCAGGTGGATTTTGCTCACGCCGGTACCTGCTTACCTGTCTTCGATTATGCTCGACTCGGCAGCGACATACGATACGCGAGTGGCAGTGATACCCCCGCGAAAGGATTCGACAGGCGAGAATCGCGACTTGCTAATTTCCCAGGCGACCTTATATACGTTGCCAATGCGATCGTCGTGTACGCGTCCGATCGACGAGGGAGCGACAACAGTTGCTTCCGAAAGAAAATCGATCTGCGGAAACGATCAGTATTACGATGGTCGCGTGCGGTCCGAGCTATAGCGATCAACGATCGCGGACGGCGCTGCGCACTTGAAAGCCAATCGAATTTATCGATTTTCGCAGCCGCCACCGGCCGCTAGCACATGCCAGCCATCATGAGTAGTACTAGTAGTAGTAGTAGTAGTAGAATCTCGAGCTTCTCGAGTGACTTGTTCCGTTCGGACTCGGCATTTTTAGCTGCCTTTTTTTTTCATCGTACTTTCTTTCATCCTCGAATCATCCAGTCGAGAATGCGCTGTACCTTATCGCGAGACCACATCTCGTAAATGCCATATCTTTACACCGAGCAGTGGTAGCAGCATCTGATCGGCGTGCAACGATAAAAAAAATCAAGTTCTCAAGCCGACCTTGAAACCGGTACTCGTCGACCTGCCCCCCCGCAACTGATCGGCTTCGAACTCCGATCTCTCTCTCTCGCGCACACATATTGTAAAAACGCAAACTCTGGGGTAGTAGGAGTTTGGGTGGGGGACGTCATCGTAGTCGCGCGATGTAAATGTGTGCTGCACGCATATTACGATATTATATTATGGAGCTGCGCGACTTTGCGAGGCAGCAGCAGCGGCGGTGGCGGCTAAAGTTCAATGGCCATCGGGGCCACGTACCAGGCGCCACACACACACATATTCACACACGCGCGTAAATCTCTGAATTAGACGAGTGTGTAATGTGTATACGCGTATACAGGAAGAAAAGTCCTTTGTGCTCGGCGATTGCCGCACTAAACGTCATGCCTTGTAAGTATTAGGCGTAGGCGCGAAGGGCCACCACCGCAGATCGGCTTTGTAATACAGGGGTGGGTATATTAGGTATTATATATATACGCGTGCGTCGTGTGTCGGCGGCGGCGGAAAAGTCGTATATAGTGTAAGAGCGGGGGGCGCGGGTGGATGACTGCGAAAATCAGCAGTTATACGAGCGCATGCCAATCGATGTACGGAGCTGGCCTCGGACGAATCTTGGAAAAACGAAGAAAGATATATTGTGCTCGAGTCTCTACCTTACGCACACACACACACGCATATGTTCTGTATATATTAATGTCGTAGGTAGACGCGTACAGGTAGGTATCCGACACGCAACACACGTATTTACGCTACAAACAGGGCAAAGGGACTCCTCTGTATGGTGTACACATATGCCTCTAATGTGCCGCCGGCTGCGGTGGTCTGCCGCTGCTGCATGTGCTACACTTATATATGTAGTATACCTGTGCTCCTGCCCGCCTATAAATATGACGAATTCCGCGAATTTTTGCGTAGTCGCGCTATTATATCGCGTACACACATACGCGCCTCGTGTACGTCGCAGTCGTCGTCGTCGTCGTCGACGGTCTATTGTTTACGCCCCGGGCTCGCCCCCGATATTGTCTCTTTTTTAGCGAATATATATGTATGCGCAAGTAAGTACTCCGTGTGCCAGGCATATGTATATTCTCTCTCCATTTGGCCGTGTGTGTGTGTGTAACTTTCGCGAGCGGCAACTTGGCAGTTTCAATCGATTTATCGATTTCGACACTAGCCGCATCGCATAGAGTTAGCGCGCGACATTTTTAAGTCGCGACTCGCTCTGCGGTCGACACATCGCGAGCCGGCGAGCTAATAAAATTTGCAAAGAATATATACGCCGAGAGGCAGAAGAAAAAAAAAGTTTATTTTTACGTACACGCGGCTCGAGTGAACATTTATTAATAAAGCTTTGACGTCCTAACGATGGCTTATGAAAAAAAAATGTATATATATCAATCGCGAACCTGCGGAAAAATTCGGAGGTATTAACACCGAGCACGAGGCGCACAGCCGAGATTATACACGCTCGTGCGTTTATTTTCGTTTCGGCCGAGCTTTTGGAGCATCATCGCATCGCATCGTACCAGCTCTGCTTATACACGCAACGAGCCGATTAAAAGCGACCCCCTATATATATACATATAGCAAGCGAATTAATCTGCACGATGCACGATTTATCCGTGTAGGCGAAATAAGCATCGAGTGCACGACGATTGAAATAACAAAAATAAGGAAGTCTGGCGGCAGAATACATAATATACATTATACACGTAATGAGCGTGTATGTACATGACACGAGTTTAATTCGCGGCGTAATCGCGAGTACACGTCGAGATAAGACGTCGTCGTCGTCGTCGTCGTTGACGGCAGCAGCTGTTGCCGCTGCTTCTGCAAGTCCTACCGGTTTTCTGTCGCGGCAGCTATTATACGAGGTAGGCAGCCGGGCACGATTTACGAGCTATTCGCGTTCGCGCGTGCGAGCAAATCTTTTAATTATTACACGTGTGCGTAAAAGTCCGCATGGTGTCCGACACGGGAAAAATGTCGAGTCTATTCGGAGCTGCCGAGCATCATCGCGTACGTATGCTGCGCCGCTACGTATCGTATTATATACGGATACGCGTCTCGTATACGTATACTACATGTATATAGCACGCGGCGCTTAGTGGGCCACTCATAAATAACGTAAATCGCGCATTTTTTAATTTCGTCATATAGCGATCAGCGATTAACGGCCGAATATAATCTTGCTCGTCGCGACCGCACACTACGCCGCGCGATCGATATTGTAATGCGCGGAATAATCGGCATCGACCGGAATCAGTATTATATGCGTAAATTATATATCGGATTTTCGACTATCTCGCGAGGATGATTTAGGTGCTCGCGAACGGGATTTATCTGATTGGCATGAGTTACGGTCGAGATCGATTTCCTTAAAAAAAAAAAAAAAATCGGGTGCAAAAATCGAGGTGAGCGGAGCAAGTTATTCGTGGACAAGGCCTCGGTGCAACCGAGGTCAATGTCGCGGCCGCCACAACCGAGCAAAGATGGCACAAAAATATGTTATATGTACGTATGAAGATATCGAGCGATCGAGTCGGTGCAGCGAGTTCTTGGCTCGTTGCAGTTGGAGCTTAAAGCTCGGAGAGATCCTGCACAAGGCGAGGCAAAGACGGCGTGGTAGGTAGGACTTTTTGACGTTGCAGAGTGCACATATCGCTCGGTACACGCACACTACACATACGCACACGAGCAGAGAAAGAGAGAGAAGAGAAGGGTACAATGAGCATAACACGGACGCGTATGTACGTACACACGAGTACAGAGAAGCGAGCGCAGAAATAAAAGAAGAGAGGAGGAAACACTTAGTATGGTAGACTGTGCAAACGATAGGCTTTTCACGGAATGACAATTACCCCCACTGCAGGCCTCGAAATTGTTCTTTCTCTCTCTCTCTCTCTCTCTTTTGGTCTTTCGCTGCAGCAGTCAGGCAGGCAGGCGCGCACGGCTATGCTATTTTATCACGCAGCAAACGTGCATTATACTTATATTCCTTCTTTGCGCTCGTACTCGCTCTTTTTTTTTTATCTATGTATAGCTGCTACTTGCGCATGGCTGCAAATGCACAATACATATGGCCGATTCTCCGCGAAATCGAATCGCCTTCGAAATAATATTTTTCCCCGATGTCGTAAAAAATTTTGAGTTCGTGACCCTTCGTCGGAGACGTATAAAAAATTCCCAATTTTTACATTTCTCTTCGCAGTAGCAAGCTCTCGGAGTACTCAGACCCTCCGCTATAGTACTTTTCCCGAAGTTTGTACAATTTCGAGTTAAAAAGCTCTCCGGCACTTTTTCCCAAAACCACTCCGGGCTGAGCACGGGGTTTTTTTCAATGTATAAGCAAAATCGTTCGAGTCAGCAGAAACAAAATAATATTTCGTGCGCGCATTCAAATTCAAGATAGAATCGGCCGTATACATCGTGAATGCGCTCGGGCCCACTAATGTGCGCAACAGCTCCCTTCGATATGCACGTATATCTATATGGATATTCCACTCGTGCTATCCTGTTTATTTGAATAAAAGCTGACGCGTACGTATATACATATAATATATACATGTGTGACTGCTGTGCACACATTACATGCATATAATACAGCAGCACTGCACATGCACACGCAAACGTATGCAGCGCGTATTATATATATATAAAACTCGACTGCGGCAGCTGATGGCTGCACTCGCTCGAACGTATAGAACGCTAAAAACTGCGCGCGCGCGAGAGCGTGTAATATATTTGCGCAGACCTTTTGCATTATTCGAAGAGGAAAAAAAAATTAGCTGCCGATGCTTCTGCCGCGGTATTATATATTTTCGTGACGTTACACAGGATCGGTTGTGGTCGCGAGGGAGGTATACATCGTGCAGCAACGCGAGACAGAAAACAAACCTTACCATGCACATGTCAGACGAAAGTAGCTGACTCGATCGATTGCTTATGTTACAGGCCGCACACGTACGCAAACACATAAATCACTATTGCGTATGTGTGTGTGTCTGTCTGTGTGTATAAAACGAGCCTATGTTGCACTGAGCGAAGCGGCCGTACATTTGATACGTGCCAATGAAATCATACGAGCTCAGTACAGCTATATAACATGTACATATATTACGCGCGCGTGTGTGCGTAAGAATATGTAACGGTATCGAGCCCTCCTCGCTTCAATATATATTGTTACGCGTTTGGACGGCGCGCGAGATCGGCACGTGATGCACCAGCACAGCATCAGCAGCAATAATCGTGGCTCGTAGCTCATTGACTATTCAACGAGGAGCTCTGCGCGCTTATAATACGGACACAATGGAAAATGACTCGCCACAAAGTGAATAAAATAAAAAGGAAAAAAGGAAAAAAATCCCGACGATAGCCGGCCAGCTCCGACTTTTACTCGCGCGTCGATTTGTCCAATCGCCTCGTCAATGCCTATTATGTACGGCACGATCGTGTTTACTCGGCTCGTGCTACCGGAAAAACATAGCTTTATCATGTCTCTATATATGTAAACGTTTCCGTTCGACTTGCTGCTTCTTCTTGCTTCTCGCTCTTCGTGCACTGTGCAGTGCAGCAAAACACACACACACACACACACACACACATCGCGCGAGAGTAAGACGAGAAAAGCGACGGGTAATGCTACACTTAACGCACATCGCGATCAGATAAACAGACTTCGGGAGCTAAATAACTTCGTTTTTTTTATTGACCAGATATAGGATGTACTCGTGTCGATAGAGACAGATATAGCTGAGCGCAGATGGCCTCTGGGACCAGCTATATTGTGGATACAGTGGACTAGACTATCGCAGCCTCTCTCTGGACCGATTAAATATTATCACCGCGGCTAAATATCGATCCTCGTCTCTTTTTTTTTTGTACGCGCCTTCACTTGTAATATTCATCATTGAGGCGTTACGTCGATACGCACACATACCCGGAGCACGTAAATTTTGATCCGACTCGACGGATTAAATCGCTGAGAGAAAGAGAACAAAGGCCTGGAATTTCGAAAATCCTGATTGATCGAACCAGAGAAATAATACAAATACAGCCGAGAGCTCGGCACGATATAAATGAAAAATATATATATCAATGTTTATTCAACGATTATTTGTATAGCACGTGTATACGAGCAACATCGTAATTCGTTATTTACTAAAAATATACATAGATATCATATAAACGTGGACGGACTTCATGATCGTGTATACATGGCAAATAAAAATATATACGCATATATAATGGTCATGGAAAAGCGGCAGCGCATCGAGCTCAGTCGGTCTCGTGCACAGTGTGCGAAGACGACGACGTACGTTTGCGTACGTGCAATACAAGCGGCGAATGTCGCATCGATTTTTGAAGCATTTTTAATGCTAAAGCGCACCGTAACACACACGTATTACGAGGCGCGCGTGACAAAAGAACCATGCGGGATTCGCGACTGTCTCGTCGTTCGACACTTGCACGGCAAAAAAAAAACTCTCGATCGCTGTGCCGTATTATAACACAAAGTATAAAATAAAAATATATATAATCTACTATTATATACAAAAACGTCATACGTAACGCATCATCTAACGAGATGTCGACGTATTTTATAAAAATACAAAATCTACTCGTTGCCTAAGTTTTCTTCTACTTTGTCTATTGTCTAGAGGACGACCTATCCAAGGGGTCGTCGAGTTATATACGTATTTTTCTCAATATCAACGGTGGCACCACCAGAGCGGCCGCTCCGATCAAGTACGTCGTCGAACTGCCCAAGCTCCAAAAAGCTGCACAAGAATTTCACAGTCAAAGGCATATCGTTGCGATTTTAGAATTTCCCGATGAAAACTTACCGATCGACGCGACGATCGGACCGCAGGCCCGAGCCAATGCCCCGAGCGAGCGGAATATACCGGTTATGGCGCCCGTTTGATTTTCCGGGCCGATTCTCGAGACCAAGGTCATCATGCAGGTCACCACCATGGCAGTAGCTGCGAAGCAATTATAATCATTGATATATACATGCGAAAATCGATCCGGTCGTTTATAGAGCAATTTTGCAACTTACAGACTGAGTAAACAAATATTCCAAAGCAGAGAGTCCAGACGCTTTTGGCCAAAGCTACGATCACGTACGACGGTATGACCAGCCACAGACCCTGCACATTTTTATAAAAAATGTAGTCAAAAGTTCCCATTTAAATGGTGAAAAATGTTCAGACCATGCCCGGATCGCTTACCAATTCTGCGTAGAATTGAGTCCTGTGAGGTGGGATCCTCCTGACCCAGCAACCCTGCAAGAGTGCCATGGTCATACCGATTCCCAAAAACATCCAACCTTGTTGCATGCGGCTAAAGCCGAAGGTATAATGGCACAAGAACGTCAGAGTAAACTCCAATCCGCTGTAAACGAACAGGTAGAAGAAGTAAGCCTTGCCCAAGCTGCGCAATTGTTTGGTCGCTAAAAAGACAGATCGAGCGAGAGAGTCGGTCGGTAATCAAGGGAGTTTGATCGGTAAGCACGATATACAGGAAAAGCCAATCGAGGAGGCCTACCGGTGTCGGTGAGATTGCTGACGCTGCTGAATCGAAACAGATCGGTCGGATTGATGTAGGCGAGCGCCCCCGATATTCCAGTCGATAGGGACTTGACCCTACCCTTGGCCGGCAGGCTCTCCTTCATGCAGCAGGCCACGTAAATCAGGTCGCAGGCGGCGTGTAAGAAGGCGCACAGGGCCGGCACCACGTACCAGGGTCCTTGGCGGCCGCCCAGCATAGTCGCCTTGGCGAAGTACGCCCCGATCATCGGCCCTATCACGAAGCCCACAGAGAAGGCGATCCCGACGAGGGCCTGTGAAATCGCGACTCCGTCTTACTATTTGTGCCTGTGTATCGAATGGGAATCAGCATCTGCGGCCTATAGCAGTACGTACCATTGCCCGTTGCCTCGTGCTCTGGGTCGTGACGTCGGATATGATCGCCATGGACAGGCTGACGTTTCCCTTGCTGATGCCGCCGATCACTCGGGCGAGTATGAAATGCCGAAGTTGCTCGACAGGGCCCAGAGCAGGTGCGACAGGGCGATGCCGCTCAAGCAGAGCAGCATCATCGGTTTTCTCCCGTAGACGTCGGATAGGGCCCCGACGATCGGCGAGCCGAGGAACTGCAGGAACGAGTACAGAGAGCCCAGAAGCCTGTCGATCAATGATCAAAGTTAAATAAAAACCGAACGAAAGGCCGAGGCTGAGATTTTGCCGGTCGACTCGCCTCCGTACAGGACCGTGGTTACTTTATCGGGCGCGTTGAGAAAGCTGCTGAATTTCTGGATCTGCGCCTGGATCGCCGAGTAGAGTCCCTGGCCGTCGTCGACGCTGCGGTAGTGATCGAGCAGCGCCGGCAGCAGCGGCAGTATCATCGTGAACGCCAACAGGTCCATCAGCAGCGAGAAGAACACGACCCTCTGGGTATTGTCCGAGGGTAATTTTTCCTCCTCCCTCTTCCCCTCGTTTTTCTTCTCGTTCATGATTTGCGACATGCCGGCCGTCATTATATTATATTATAGCTGTACTTATCTCACAATGTACACACAGACCACCGGTATTAATGAGATTTCTCCTCCTGAATATACAACACCCGCGCGCAATCGCACTCGCACTTTCTAAAAACGTAACGATATACTCGTTGCGGTCGTATATATACAGTATATGGTAGCAATATACTGCAGTCGAAATCTTCGTCGAGAGATAATGTGTGTGCGTTGGCTAATTCACACGGGCTGTTGAAAAAAACAAAACAGTACACAGGTATAATATAATTTTGAGTGGTCTCAATTGTAACATCGAGGTGCTATTTAATCGAGTTTGTATTTGCTTTCGCGTTATATTGAACTCGAAACACGATAATGAATCGATAATAATAAATACCTGCTCGAATCGGCCGAGAACGGCTGCATATGAAAAAAAGTACGTCATTGTCAGTCACGTAGACTATTTATCGCGTGTATCTAGATAAGGCCTGGTCCGTATCGATATGTACTTTATATGTAACGAGCGACGACTCGCCGGCCGATCCTGTCTGTACGACGACGGAGCAGAACATAAGCCGTTAGTCGATTTTGTCTGGCAGCGATACGGCCGCGCTCGGTAGCTCGTGTTTGTATACTTTTGCGTCGATCGATGAAAACCTCAGCGCGAGGAGATCCGACGCAGCAGCAGCATCGGAGATTTAGATCGATGAGATCCTATTGTTGGGCTTTTGATCTCTGTTTATATTTGTGTACGTACGGAAAGGCGGATGCTGCTGTTGCGCACTGTGTATTGTAACAAATGAGGTATATAACACTCTGCAACGACGCACCTGTTGACACAGCCAAATACGGGCCCGTACTAATAAGCGAGTCTACACGGCATTTCACGAACGCGGAGTCACGAACTCGCCAAAAGTGAAAGGCTTTTTTTCTTCCTCTCTCTCTCTTTCTCCTCTCGTGACGGCATATATGCCCAAGACGTATAGCAACTGACTATTTTTATACGGTCTCTCGCTGCCGAGATATATACACTATGTGTTATGTTATACTTTCGCAGGCTCGAAAGTGTATATCTGCTCCGTTTTCTGTAACGTATAGCTCGTGCACCGACGCCGCCGGCTTCGTATACTCGACGTCGCCATGTGAATATGTGTGTTTTTTCGCTGCACTGACTCATATTGGATGCGCGTCATCGCATGGGCACCCAGACTCGATCGCGTACAACGAACGACGATAAGTCGACGCGAAACGCAGCAGCCGAGGCGATCGTGTGTAGGGCCGCGAGCGCTCGGAACGCCCTGTCGCGCGTCTTTATTACCATTGACTGCACTTCTTATCGGTCGACTCTCGAGAATTGCAACCAACTTGGCGCGCTACATTCGAATGAACCAATGACGCGCTAAACCTGCCGCAAATTTCGGAACCATCGGTTCGGTACATTTTTTAAACCGATTTCGAGTTCAGATTTAAAGGGACACACCTTAAATCCTATTAATTAAAACACATGATAATAAAATGTTAATATTAAAATTTTTTTTTTTATGTGAAATTTTGTTTTTACAAGTGTTTTCACATAAAAAAATATGTCTCTTGTATTTTCAATCATTTAAACTAATCTAGGATTCATCTGTAATAACTTATGATTAATGCTGCATGAATCTAATGCAATTTTTAAAATCTTAAAGAAAGAAAGATTTTTATGCTCATTGCTAGTTTTTCAAAATAGTAAATTGCATAAATCATTTCATTAAAAATCTGCTTCCCTTAGGTAGAGGAGATGAATTCTGGACTAATTTAAATAATTAAAGATACGAGTAACATACTTTCTGGTGTGAAAACACTTGTGAAAACATAATTTTACATTAAATTGTTATATTTTTTAATTTTATTTGTTATATTTACAAGATTTAACACAGGTGTCTTAACCTACAGACGGCCGGCAATACCAACTTAGTGGCGTACCCATGATTAGAATATATCCGAGGATCATTGAGGGATATAAAAATCCCGGTCGCCAGCAGGTCAATAAAAGTTTTTCTATTCATGATCCATCATGTAGCCGATATCAAAAGCAGTGCATTAGCTTTTTTGAGATTTCTCTACAGATTTAATTCAACGGGGAAAATATACTCGAGTATTCGTTCAGAAATCACAGATCGCCTATTCGATTAAATCTGACCAAGTCATAAAGTTAAAACAATGACTCTCACGTACATTTTTATCAAAGCCCAATAGAAAAGTAATCGTGAACTTTCACACCTTTATTGAAGGTAGTAAAACTACGTTGAGAGTTGATACAATGCCCAAGTGTATAAGAAACTTAATTAACCGATGCCATAGCTCCTATGATAAAACCTTTTTGAAAGTAAAACAGTGCTCAAGTGACTAAGCATTTTGTACATTTACTTATTCGACCGAATAAATTTTGACCTCTCAATTAGAATACATCTCATCAATTTTAGAAAATATGATTCAATTGGTCATTTTGATTTTGATTATACAACATGATTATCTTTATGACTATGGCTATTCAAAGCAATATTTTAATCAAGAATTTAGATCAATATAAATTCGAAATTTTCGTAAACATAAAAAATGATTGCGGTTGATCTAGGATTATTGATAAGGTTCCTTTCAAACTCTGACGTAATCTCAATGAAAGTACCATTTCAATCTTATCTTAAAAATATTTTCATATAGCTATAAACAGACAATAAGTGCAGTGGTCGCGTTTGAATAATTTATATTACACGAGAATAAAAGTTAATAAATTCGAAAAGCGCCAGTAGGTGAGTAGGTGTCATAAAAAAATGTAATAGAAAATAGTTCATTCAGGCAATAGCAGATGCTAAATCGTGAAATTGTTTTGAAACCTCATGACACGTGTCGGAGAACTGTCAGTGGCGATTAAAGAAGAGAGTAAAGTGGAGACACCTGCCACACATACTTCGGCCTACTGATCTTTACAGCAAAAAATCTTGTCGTACGATTCATCTGTCAATGAAAGCAACCGTGCAATTACTTTTAAGAAAATCAAAAATAAATGATTTTTCATTTGATATTTTTATTTATTTGTTTAATGAAAGTTAAAATGAAAGTTTGACTTAGCTGATAGGTGGCAAATACCGATGTAGATTAAAGCGATGCTAATATCGTAATTTTTAAGCTTATGTGGCAAAAATAAATTAAGAATTTGGGAGGCTGCTTTTCCCATGATTTTTTAAACAAAATAATAACTTTATATGCGACCAAGTTGGTGACATTTTCAATGTATAACCGCAATTAAAATTATTACATTGAATGTAAGAACTTTTTTTTGGTCCATGAAAACAAGTGATCTTTATTTCAAAGACATTTTTTTCGATCAAGTGTACTACTTATTCAATAATATCAAATAGTTAGCAATATTTTTTTAATAAATCTTTTGATGGTAATAGAATTACCCACAGAGTAAAATTCAAATGACTTTGGTGCTTACCATAGGTAAAAGTAGATTCCTATATGGATACTGACTGTCGGTACCGCTGCTTTCACTTCGAATCCCCACAAGTTACATACTAATTCCAACTCCTCTCCACAGCTCGCGTCGTACTAAAGAAAGCAATTCAAATTCAAACGCAACAGTTATTACCATTTTATTATGAACACAAATGCCTCAATAAATCGCGTAAGTTTATAGTCGTTGGAAAAATTTTGTTTTTCACTCAACTGCGATGTATTAAACATCTAAAACCTTTTATTTCAACAGTTTTGTTTGTGTTTTTAAAATTGTTTTGATATATTAGGTTGTTCTGTTATTTTTATATGACCATGCATTCCTTATACATTAATTTTAATCTTAAACAAGCAATTTTAACGATGACTTTTGAATAATTAATAATTAACGTGAATAAAAAAAGTTCGCTAATTGACATAAACTAAAATTCGTCATATGAAACTGGAAAACTGAAAATTGAAGACGCTGAAAAAGAAATAGTAAAACAATATTGTTGATGCTATATACAAACTTTTCAGACTTGAGCTTTTAAATTTTGCCATTAAATTCAAAGTTTATTATGGAATTGAAAAAGTTGTTTCATCCTTTGACACGTTACTAATTTAATTTTTAACGTACTTTACCGCGGTTTCTCTACAAGCTTAGAAGGATCTAGATAATTTTTAGCTTCCTCCAATGGATCGATCAACACAACAATTTCACCCTAAAATGTTTGCCTCTAATTATGAGCTTGCTACATCACACGTTAGTGCCACAACGCTTACTTTCTCAATATCCGGCTAAAATTAGGCGGGTAAATTTATTTAGATGACTCAAAATTTATAATAAAAGTAAAAGTGATTCATGAGTTTTGATATTTTTAAAAATTAACGTACAGGAATTAAAAGATAATTAGGTCTAAATTAAATAGAAAAAAATTTAATTTTCCGAAAAACCGTGTTTGAATTACTTATGCAATGATTTTCACTTTGCCACTTGTAGATTTACAGATAAAGGTACTTGCCATCTAGTGATCAAGACTGCAAGTGATTATGACCATATTTTCATGAATTTTTTTAGTAATTAACACACAAAAAAATTACCATTGCAATATAATTTTCTATTAAAATTATATTTTAATAGACTTTTTTGTTCATTTTGATAATTCAATTTTAATGTCTAATTTTTTTTTATTTCCAACGGTGTACACAAGAACTACGAATTCGTGTACAAATATGAGCTCTACACATTTTTTAGATACGATTAATTGGCGACTCTTCAGCGAATCCGAGAGGCTCGCTGAGCAACGATTTTTTCTCTCTCGCAGATATAAGGTCACACGCGATGATTAATGAAATAAAAAATAAAGAGGAATAAAATGTACGAGGTTGAGGCAGTAGTAGGCCAAATCCCTCGGCGTGTAACACCAAGTGTCGCATCAAATCGCTCGTTATTCAGTCGGTTCCCGGGCCCAAGTGCACCTTTGGTATGTGCGTGCGTGCATATTATATGTGTATACACGTAGACAGGGCATCGTCGGTGAAGCGAAAAATAGTCCGAGTAAATAATATACAAGTCTCTAACTCTTGCGCGCGTGTGAGTGTACGTGCAGTGTTGTTAATATGTGTGTGTGTGGAGCAAAGGGTGCGCCCATTTGGATGGGGCATTAGTGCGTACGTGCGTGTGCAGGCATGCCAAGCGTCACGAACTTCCGGTTATACCCTTACTCTGGCTCTCACTTACACACACACGCACACATACGCGCACACGCGCACCCATACAGTCGGCCAGTGGCAAAAAAAAGAAGAAAAAAAGAAAAAGATGGAACGAAGCAGGCGCTCGCGCGCAAAACTTTAGCTCCGCACTTCCTCGACGATCACATATATATATGTAGCACCGCGGCGCGTACACACGAAGGCGCTATTACATGCAAACAAAGATCTCAATATTTTTGTCGACCTGTCTTGTTCCTTCGCGCCGATTTCATCTGCCGCTGTCGATGCTGTGCTCAACGCACGAGGCTGCCTGTATACAGTCCCATGGAATGACGGATGTTCGGTGTCGATTTCCTCGATTGCATCGAAACTCAAGTGTCCCGATCGACGCTCACGAAACATCTTGCGCAATGAGAATCGGACGCTTACTTTGCTTACGAAAAGAAAAACAGGATTTTCGTATTTGCATCGCGTCGCGACCCAAAATAGTTTTCACTCGGTATCATTCGAGAATCTAATCTAGTCCCAAGAGCTATGCCCATATGTCACGTTTACACGAGCTATATATCTTATTACGGTACGATAATCGATTCGAATTGGTGCTTTGAAACGCCTTGGCACTTTCAGCTGCGCCAAATAACCCGAACATACGTCGGTCGATTCAAATCGGGCCACGATGTGCATTCTGACTATATTTCTTTTGCAATTACTTGAGTTTCATGTAGAAAATTTTCGTCGATCGATGCTCCACAATAATACGTTTACACTGCGAGAATGTGCACATACTACACGATCGACAACCGCGAGAAGCTGCCGAGGAGGAAAGAAAGAAGATTTTTTTGTCGGAGCATGGCTGGAGCATGGAGATGGTATACCGTTACGCAGGAAGGTTTTTGATGTTTGGTGCCCTCTCTACATCCTCTGGCGTCGGACGCGCGAGACCAACGTCAAAATTTCTTCTATACGTGTAATGTACTTATGCCCGCGTATACGCGGGAAGCTCGAGCGACTTTCGGTTCTGGGTACAGTGGCGCACGCACGTGATCACGAATCCAAGTTATCCAAACTGTAAAATCGGTGCACTCGAGTGTAGGTAACTTTCGTATAGGAATTTTTTCCTCGAGCTATAATATACATTATATATACTTGAATACTGTGAGCTCGTCGAGATGCGAGAAGCTATCGCAATGCGGTCGAGCACGCGCGCGAGCCTTCGGATTTCTTTCATCTCTTTCTCTCGACCGACGGTTTGTTTGATTTAAATACAGCTGCCTCTGTGGTGGTAAACAAAAAAAAAGAAGAGAGAAGAGAGGACACGATTTTCTCTCTAGGACGCTCGAAAATCGCGTTATATAATAAGGCGCGTAAGTGCGGTTGGCGCGCGCGATCGCGGAGAGACGTCGAGGACGACGTCGAGAAGGGAGGCGCAGTTATATGGGCGATTCTCTCTCTCTCGCTCCCTCATCCTTCCGGCAGCTCGAACGATACGGTTTGAGAGAAAAATTGTTTGTATAGATACACAGCTCTTTCTCTCGCGGCTCGCGATCGACGCGCGCCCAAGGGAAGAGAGAGAGAGAGAGCCCAAGGAAAAAAGGCACAAAGGCAATACGAGAGCTGGTGAGGATATTTAAGAGATAGCGTACGCAGCGCGTCTTTCTCTACTGCTGCTCGCTGCTCGTCGAGGATATATGGGTATTTTGGGCCGCGAGCGGCAGGTGCGGTTCTGGGCTTGAATTTTCGAGCGTGTGCAGCGGACCAGCGGCCGTGTGCTTCGCTTACCATCTGGATAGCAATATATACATATATGCGTGTACGTGCGCACATACATTCGAGCCTCTGCATCCACGAATGTGTGCGTGTATGCAGACACGTAATATAGGATGGCTGCCGATGCATCGGCCGCCGAGGCACGTGGCTCGATCGACGCACATACATACCCTCGGCCCGCGCATACCTTTGTGTGCGCAGTATACAAACAATATCTATTCGGCAGTTTATATACAATGTGCTAATTTGGAGTCGGGGTTTCCCTTTGTTCGAGCTCGCTCCTGATATGTCACGTGCAAAATATTCCTATAATCATTGTATTACGAATAGAAACATTTTCTCTCAATTTTCCCTTGCGAGAAAAGCCAACCGATTTTTTGACGATCGGCTGCAATCGTTTGCCTGCAAAACACCGGTACTCCTGGTAGTCGGCCGATCGTGGACGGACGCCAGCAGTAGCAGCAGCAGCAGCAGCTTGCGCTCGCGGGCGCGCGATTCTTTATCTTGGAGGCTCTACATACGCGCAGAGCCAGGGTGCTGCCGTGTTTTTTTCTTCCCTCCTCCTCCTCCTTCGCGCTTCTTTCTTTCTTTCTCTTTTTCGAGCGGCCGAAGCTCGCGACTCGAGCAGGTGCTGAGCAGCGCCTGTTATATGCGTTATTTCTCTTGCTCGCTAATATCGCCTCTCGCAAAATCCCGCACTGCGCTCGACGTGTGCACTGCCTGTTCGTCCGCCACGCATGATTGTTCTACGCTCACATTTGGCATTCGCGCGCAGCTTTTCTTTGTTTCGTCGTGTCTCGATGCAATCGTTTTCTCCCGCGTACTTCAATTTTCAGAGCAATCGTCGTGGGGCTTTGGTAATTTTCCTCGAGATCGACGAGTAAACTAAACGATTTTAAAGTCCAGAAGTAACGATGAGCAAGAGTCGTTACTTTTCGATCGAGGCCAAAAATATTGCCTGCACACATGCCCTTGTACATTGTACGCGTGCAGCGAGTGAGCGAGCAAATTTACCTACGGGCATGGGCAGCGTACAGAGGCACAATTGCACACACTCGAATTGTAATCCAAGCACACATGGGGAAGTACGACGCAAACATAGCGCGCGCAACATATATACATTACGTATTACATATTATATATATATATATTATACAACGTCATACACGCAGTCGACGATTCCACGGGGTGAGGAGAACGAAAGAAAAGAAACGAAAAATCAGACGCGCGTAATATACATATTTTTGGTGGGCCGATCGCGTGCATTTTTGCCACTGCACCGGATGTTGTGCTGCTGCTGCTGCTGCTACTGCTTATTCTGTCCATAAAACATTAAATGAATCGCCGAATTGTTTGTCCCTACGCCCTTTTGTTTCTCTTGCCTCATTCCGAGTAAGCGTAATATATGTAACAAACATATATTTAGGTATATGTATATAAAATGTGGTACCCGTCAGAGATCGAATTGGCGGATAAAAAATCCCGGCCGGCGCGCGAAAGCACCGACATTGCCAAATGAGATCGTTGATTTACGCTCAAATTGCTGCGAGGCAATTCATACTGGTATGAACGTAAACACTCGAGGGACGTTAGATTTCTAGTGAATAATTTGCCACCGCGCTTCGGATACGTCCTGCTCATAAACTTATATGGAAAATCTGAACTGTTTTTTTTTGTTAGTTTTCGTATTGCTATGATCGAATGATAGTTTAATCGTTTGCACAATAGTTTGGAGCTCCCGGAGGTTACTTGAAAAAACATCTCTTACGCTAAAAAAAACGATAAAACTCGTAGCGCGCCAAAGATACAAGATCCTCATGTACGATCGAGGCAAGGAGCATAGAATCTTTAAATTTACGATCTCACCCTCTTTGTGCTTTCTCTAGCAGCTATACCATGCTCGCTCTCTTTCTCTCTCTCTCTTCTCTCGGTTAGAATTTGAACAAGAGGAGGGCACACACATGAGCTGCTATGTAGGTACATTTACACGAGCTACGCGTTATGCTTTCGCATAAACAAGCAGCTTTCTTTTTCTCGTCAATGTCTATTGTCGCGTTCTCCAGGTGCTGAGCTGTTTGCTGCTGCTGCTTATGTACGTATTCCGATGCTGGTTTGCGTCGCACTTCCAGATCGAGGAGTAAAGAAGCGACGAAGAGAAAAAAAATCAAGTAAGGCGCGCGCGAGCGAGTACACGTATATAAGAGATTGAGCTGAGGCAGTTGGTACGAGCTAAATATGTTAATTTATGACAAAATCTAGCCATTATACTGGTCGGTCGAGGCTCGGGATTACTTACTATATCACCGATCCATCGGGTTGAGAGTTGTCACATAGAGGCCGAGGATAAAAAAAAACTCGAGAACGAGCTCGAAAGTCGCCAAAAGTGCTGCATAGCCACTTTTATATCGCAAAGAGGACAAAAATGTTCCTGGAATTTTCTACCGAGAGAGCCTCGAGGTGCGATCGCAACCGGGGCAACGAGAAGAAAATCCAAAAGTATACGACAATGAGGACAAAGAAATTGTCCACGAATTCTCTCTGCACTGCCATATTCTCATATTTATACGAGAGAGGAGAGAGAAAGAAGTAAAAAGACACGTGGAGCAAAAGTAGCCCAGCTCTCCGGCTATAGGGTAGCAGTTATGTTATAGCATTTGTCAAATGTGCTCACTCGCACACAGCCACACACACGCACACAAGCATCCACGTACATAGGAGAATTGTGAGACCGGTAGCTCTCTGCGGCTGGTCTAACGGGGGGTTGCCATTTTGCCTATATACCAGGAGGGTGACTTTAACCCTGTGTTGCTAAGAGACACCTTCCCAGCTCGTGGCAGCGCGCGCGAAACCTGCCATGTTTGCACGCGCGTGCGTATGAATTTCGGTTTTGATTTTATTTCATTTGCTTTTTTATAACGTCGTATCGGTGCCGCGTCCTTGGACACATACAATTCAATGACTTTTTTATTTCAACATTTACGAGGACTTTTGATGTTTCGTACTGTTCACAATTGTTAGAGATGGTTTCACTTGGTAGCGCTCGAGCTGCATAAATGTACCACAATTCATAGCCAAAATGGATAAGGGAGTCCCACATTTTTTTTAACAGTGTCAAGTAACTGCTATCGTGTCTTCGTGAAAATATTCAATTCACGCAATAAAAATTCCATAAAAGCTCCGCTATGGTTTTTGCTTGGTGCAGGATCACGTATTTTTTTATGTCTTTAAGCTGTATTTATAGCACATATTTTATTCTTTGATCCATTGATAAATTTATTTCAAGTTAATGTAGGGAATTATATTATGTGACCAAAATTTTCTTGGTTACCAATTCGTATATCTAATACTGCACGCATTCATAAACCGTTCTTAAATATTTTATATAAAGCCTGCAATCGAGCTGCAATTCCAAGATCTGTACAAGTCAAGCTGTTTTTACATGAACCTGTAACTTAGACCTGTAACTCGCTGAATATAAAATGTCAATGCAAATTTTACACCTCACACCTGCATCACGAGCTCTCGCGGAATTCACAAATTGTTTTCCGATGCTTCGGTAAATAACGAAAGCTGTCCTGTAAAAAAGCCCTAATTTTTTGAAAAATTGGGTATCTTTCGGATGACAATAAAAGAAATTTCAGGTCTATCATTATTAATCGTATACAGTATCATTCAGATATGTGTTGTGACATACGCTGTTTTACTACGGAAACCATGGGGACAGACCTAATTGGGTCAGCCTTTCTTGTCACTTTTAATTACTTAATTTTGCTTTACCACTTGCAGATTTACAGATGAAGGTGCTAGCATGTAGCGGTTAAAGCTTACTTCAATTAAGATTGAATTTCCATACATTTTTAGATAAATTAAAATAAAAACTAAAACAGGCACTGAATTCCTGCAGGACTCCTATATGAATTTCGTGATCTTACAGGAAATTTTTTCAAGCATTAATTTTTTATTTAAATTTTTTAATTCAAGTATTTTTTCGTTGATTTTGATACTAAAATTAATGTACGTGCTTGCATTTTATACAAAGGATCAGCACCGAAACATTAATTTACAATGAAGATGTCACGTAAAAGATTAATTTTACATTTAATATGCATTTACTCTAAGGTTTGTTTAACGATACACATTTTTTTTAGAAAAAAGAATAACTTTTTACTTTGTTAGTAATAAGTTTTCAATAGATAAATTATTTCAATGATCAATCCAATGAAAAGTGGCGTAGTTTAATGTCATTCCCTAGGGAAAAATCTGCCCTTAGATGAAGCTATGAAAAAAAAATGAAAAAAGGGAATTAAAAAACACGAGAAGACGCAAGTAACGCGTACTCGACTGGCTCGCGAATTTATATTATATATAGCTGGCAAGCGAGTGTGTTACACATAAGCAGCGATCGAACAAAAAGCGAAAAGGTGGGCTCCGGCAGCATAAAGCGCGCTTAATACTGCGCGCTCGGTCGGCTCGGCGGCGTCGATGGCAGCAGATGCGCGCGTGTGCCTCGCCTCGCGACCGGCCGAATACGAATTCGAACGAGCGAACGAGCGACGTGCGTGTATATGTAGGTATATACGAGCAGCTGCCATCCATCCATGCACAGCAGCATATAAAACGTATACAGCCTTAGTCCTCCTACAAGTGGTGCTCAATCATCGTCGTCAACAACATCCCCTTCGGTGGCCCGTGCGGCACGCGTTCCGATCGGCTCGAGGCACTAAACACTTTATATATCCTCGTGCATCCTACACATAATAATGCCCACATTTCCAAAGAAAGAAACTGTCGAGTTCCATGACCGATATCCTGGCAGCTCGGCCGTATAAAGGAAAAATCCCCGAAACAAAGAGCTGCGCGCGCGCTCAGCCCTGCCAGCCACGATCATCCATCGCCATCCTGACATTATCGATGACAAAATTCGCTGCCGCAGCCGATTGCGCGATCCTCGAGAGCTGCATATGATATTTAACTGCCAGCCTTCGACGCTTCATCCGTCATCTTTAGCAATTGTTTCCGATAAAATGCGTCAGGCGCGCGTAACAGCGTCTCTTCTTTTTTCTTTGTCAATATAGACTGCGCGCAGTGCACATCGTCCCGGCGAGCAGGGCTGAAGTGCATCGCGGTAGAAAAAGAAAAGAAAGAGAAAGAAGGAGTTTAGTTGGCAACGTGCCCATATGTAAGTTGCTGACAAATTTTTTCCCTGAAAAAAGGAAGAGAGAAAAAAGAAGTTACGAGGCTGCTATACACAAGCTGTGAACGGGCTCGAGGGTTGCCAAGCAGATGCAGGAGGTCGTTATTGCAGCAAGGTGCAACGCCGAGTCCTCGAGACGCATCGAGTCTCTGCACGTTTATATAATGCAACGTGTCGCGTGCGCCCGATGAGCCGTTTTTTCTGCGCTTCTTTATTTTTTTTCTTTCGAATGCACGCATATAGCGAACGCCAAGCGGACGATTTCGCGGCTCGAGCAAACGAAACGATCATTCGAGAGAAATTAATTTTGGGTGGTATTTAATTTATGGCTGCAGGCACACGAGTGGGCGACAAAGGAAAATCCTCGAGCTGAAGAGCTGCTCGTGCCGTGCTGCAACGACTATACTATAGTGGTGCGGTGGACTACAAGAGCTCGTGGAGTGGAGGCGAGCGAGCTGCGCGCAATCGAGTATCAACAAGCCATAAGTCACCGGGCTATTATTATGTACACACAACGTCCAAGTTTCGCCGATCGATTTTTCCGCCGCGAAATTCACTCCGCACGTATTGCCGCCGATTATACCCTCTCTATATTACGTGCGATCGCAACGGACGCACGGCTACAATGGATGGCTTTGCAACAAAGATACGTTTATGTGTGCGCGAGCGATACAAAGCTCTCGCTCCGTTTGGGGAGCTGCTGCAGAGAGACCGTGTGGCGAAAATCTTTCAAACAGCCGCACGTACGGTACGAAGCCGCTACTGATGTTGCTGAATCTTTGGTGGATATATGCGACAGATCGCGTAGCTCGATCTAGGCACCATGTGTATACAGCAGCCAAGAGAGATCCAAGTCCTTTCGATCTTTCTTCGTCCTTTGTGCTGCTGCCGCGTTCATCCCCCGAATTCCGATTACCTCATGACACCGGCCGGTGTTACTTTTCACGCGAGCTGCCACACAGGCTCGAGCTTCTATGCGTGTACGACGAAACTGGATGCAGTAAATTGAAAATAATTTTGGAGTTTCGATCGTACGCAACTGATACATATTTTTCGTATGAAGATTTCAATTTCTCATTCGCCGTCTAATATACGCGCGAAAATATTCGACGACAAGTAACGAAGCTATATTTAAAATGCAAATCGGTACACTCGGATATTACGGCCTTGAGGCGCGCGCCACAGGGCCAAGGTTTTTTCCTACTTTTTCCCCTTCTTTTTCTCGGTATTCCGGCTGATCGGCGAACGTTAGCCCCGGAAGAGAGCCGAGATTATCAAATGCCCGCGCGCTGCGGCTTCGAGATCGGCTCGCTCCTTTTACCTCGAGCACATGAGTAAAGCTGCGCCTGCAACCGTCGTTCGGGTAGGTACGCGATTCCACGCGAAGCTCACGGCTCGCTTCATTCGTATGTAATATGTACATAGGTGCGCGTATATATACATACGTAGAGGCATGGCTCGTTTTTGGCTTTAATTATACAATAGAGCTCGTCCCTTTTTGCCTCCTCTGGCTGCCTTCTTTCTCCGAGCGCGCGAGGATCTATCATCGTTGCCGAAAGAAAAGAAACGAGAGAGAGAGGGAAGTAAGCAGCCGATCTACTACACGTATAATATGGCACATATCGAAGGTAGGCAACATTATTTAAAAAAAAAAAAATATGTGGCTGCTCGCGCGTATAATAATGTAATATAGGCCAGAGAAGCAGCAGCAGCAACAGCTCTTGGGCAGGAAATTCAAGACAGCTGATGCGATTTTTTGGCGGGCAACAGTCGTCGGATCCACTGCGAAAATCAGGCCATCGCTTTCTCGCGCGCGCTAGGCCTATGTGCCATGCGGGGCACAAAGGAGATTTTATGTAACGAGGGGAGTTTATATTACCGATGATGTGTGCGCTGTTGTGCTGCTACCTACCCCCTTGCCTCTACTCCACCGTAGAAAGAAGAGAGAGAGAGAGAGAGCAGCTTTCGATTGTATAGGGGAGGACTTGCGAGATTTGTCATGTAGAGCTCGCGCGCGCGGAGGTAAGTACGGCAACGATAGCTCACCTCATATATGCATACGCGCATAAATATTATAATTCGGACTCGCAGGTTTGTCCGCAAGGCCTCGAGCATGTTGGTTCCTCTACACGGCATAATATATATTTGTCCTCGAGCCATGGCCATGACAATGCGCGACTGGGGCCGGTGTAGCGGTCCGCGCGCGAGAGAGAGAGAGAGAGTCCGAGCAGCTAAAGCACAGGTTATATTATCCGCGCGCGTACTGTGTTATATACGTGCTGCATTCACAAAGATGTTGCTCATTGGGGTTGCTTTGCTATATACATATTCGGCAGGCAGGGCTTTGTTGGCCCAACGAAACTGGGTCGATTCGGTTCAGGGGGCAATCGTAGCGAATTCTGCGCTCGCTATACTACCAGGCGCAGCTTCCTTTTTTTGTTCAGCTTTTTTTGTGCCTTCGGCTATTTTAATTTTATACCTAGCGCGTATAAGCAGCTATACACGTGCTATACGCGCGTGGTATACTTGCGCAGCTGCAGCGCGCTGAATTCGAGAGAAAGAGAGCTTGAGTCGTTGGAAGCTCCGAAATTCATGTGCTATCGTCGAGCTTACTCGCGTCGAATCGGCATCCTTCGTGGATATTTTTCCCCGGCTCTGGGCAAAGTTTAAAGGAAGCGAGTAGCCGCCCAAAAGCTCGATCGCCTCGCGTCGCCCTACCTTTTAAATGGCACAGCGATGCGAGTTGGTATCCCTCGAACGTTACGGGCGATTTCGGGTGCGAAAACGAGGCGATCGAGCGCGACTATACTACCGAGCCAACCGAACTCAACCGAGCGGGGTTCGTTTTTATAGGTAATAATACGTTTATGCAGTGTAACGCAGTGCTTTTGGACTTACGACATGCACGCACAAAGGGGAGGAAACGAGGGGCGGTTGTTGAGCCACAAGCCTGTGTTTGTCTGTGTGCGTGTGTGTGTGTGTGTGTGTGTATGAGTGCGACGTTATATAGCACATCAAAGAGAAAGAAGAAAGAAAGAAAAAGAAGAGAGCGAAAGAAAGAAAGAATATAAAAGTCCCCACCACCACTGGCAGCAGCAGCAGCAGCACAGTACAGCGTATAGCTACTCGGAACGATGGTGTGCGAGGCATCGTATAGGCAGAGGCTGGCAGCAACCGTACAGTGCGAGAATCGAATGAGCGCGGAAAGAGAGGCAAGAGAGGCAAACGAGAGGCAGTTGGACAGCTGAGAGCACATACGGCAGCGGCAACGGCGGCGGCGCCCATAGCGATCATCCGGCGATCCGGCCCCGACTCCGATATACGTCGTCGTCGTCTATGGGGCCCCGAAATCAATAAAGACCCGAGGTGCCGACCGCGAGAGCTGCAGTTCGCCATTAGATCTTAGGCGAGTAACATCTCGAGCCGAGCTTGAGGAGGACAAGCTCTGCCGCCGACTCTCAGTGACAACTTGCAGCATCCTCTCGTCGGCTCTTCGACTCTCTTCGCTTGTGATTATAGTGCCAGCTACCAAAGTGCTGTGTCAAATTTTCGTCGCGATTTTTGGCCTCCTCGCTCGTCGAGGCATCGACGAAAAGAAAGAGCCGCCAATCTCGACGAGATAATGGAAACCGCGCGATCGTGTGCTTGTACATATTTGTCGCGTCTCTTTCTTTTTAAAGCTGAATATTGCAGCCTCTTTATTTGTGCATCTCATGCGTACGGTATACACCGATGTTATGACACAAAGTGGATCCCTCGCCGCGCGCTGCACTCGCAAATATTATTATATACGCATATACACACGTATAACGCGCGCTCTGGTGCGTGCAACGTACAAAAGGAGAGCGCGAGCAAACGTCCAGGGCCCTCTCGAGACTTGCAGTGTGCGTGTGTTTGTGTGCAGCAGCAAAATTGCCGTCAAAAACGAACGCCAAGACGAAAATAACAAATAATAAAAAAGGCAAGAAAACGGAGCTAAAGAAAGAAAATAAGAATTAAGGGAGCAGCGGCGCGTTCGCAGTTCTTCTTCTTCGCAGCAGCAGCAGCAGCACAACACATATAGCAACAGCAGTTTTACAACGGAGCGAGCGAGAAGGAGAAAAAGAGAGTTCCTGGCGCGTCTTTGTGCGCGCAGAATATAGGATATCAGAAGAGAATACAGTCATGTGGATCGTAGCTGCTGCTGCCTGCCGTTGCCGTTGAGTAAGACGATATATTACCGAGGATATAGCAAGAGCAGCAAGTGGGGTAATCGGATATGTTAGTACTAAAATAAATAATATTACGTATTCGCGCGACGACGCGATGCACGCGCGTTTGTTTTCGACTAATGTTTTTGTATCGATTTTCACGAATTTATGCGGCTCGACGTTGCGGAACAATCTCGCCTCATTACCTGTCTTCAACGCGGCTCGAACGTCTTGTGCTATTCGCGATAAGGCCACACGGCCATCCACGTCGATTCGTCAACGTAAACATGGCAGAGTCTCGCGATAATCGACGTCGCAAATCGTAAATCGTACAATGGTGTAGAAGCGTCGACGGGCATCAGCGCGCCCGTCTTCCTTAATCCTCCCCGCGTGTCAACGATGACGTATCGCTCGACTGTCTTTTTTTTCATTGGCATTTCGTCGCGCAGCAGCAGCAGCAGCAACGCAGACGCGTAAGCCGGCGCGCGGAGCTTTTTCTCGCAATTCTTCGTGCAACGTCGATACTTGTAAGACTTTCTTATCTCTCGAACGTACCGAGAAAGCTTCGCTTTTTCGCCTCAACTCAGCGAATATATAGAGATCTGCTGCGATGCTTTTGAACAATGTATCGAGGCTCCAACGCAGTGCCCGTAATATACGCAGGCGATATCGTTGGGCGCATCCGTTTAAGTAAAATTGTATTTCGGCGCACCGAGCGAGATCGAGACGCGCGTTGCACATGCCTGCGTTCGGAGCTTATATATATATATATATATGTTCGATTCCAAAGAATCGATTCAGCAGCTGTTCTCGTGCATCTCTCTCGCATATACACTATGAAGTACACAAAAGTTTTGGAGAAAAAAAAGTCGAAATAAAAGAGGGGGTACTTCGGGCATAAAACGCGCGCGCTCCGCGATGAGTAATGCACGCTGCTGCTGCTGTTGCTGCGGGGCCGCGAGGAGGGGATGAAGGGAGCGCATGTTACACTACCGAGCCGGTGTTGCCGTCGCTCGCGTCGTCTCGCGTAGTTGAGTTTTGGTGCTCATTGAGTCGCGACACCACCGAGTAGCAGCAGCCTGCAGCCGCCTATCTCGTCGCCGTATCGTACCAACGCATTTTTTACCGCTTTGTTGTGCACATTTGTACAATTTTATATCGAGACATATGAAGATAATCTTCGTCGTTCATACGCGCTTTTGTACAAAGTTGTGCATACAACGTAATCATCGGAAAAAGTGAGTGCTACGAGAGGCCATAACAATAGTTCGTGCTGTGATGTTTCAATCTATCGTTGAACACGTCTTTAAATTTTTGTTTTTACTGCTCGAGGTATACACACATCATCATTTTCAATAAGGACTTTATTTTTCTTCTTTTTTTTTTGTTATTCTTTACTTCTTCCTTGCTTATTGTTAAATCGAACAAAAGAAGAACGTGGGTTTGTTTTGAGCGAGACGAATATTGCTACAATTATTTTGGTTCTCTCGGCTCAAAGTCCTCGCTCTCTTTCTTTCTCTCTGTCTCTCTCTCTCTCTCTCTCTCTTTCAACGCATTACTTCTCGCTCAACGGTCACGTCTTTTTATCCTGATTTTTACAAAAAATTTAACCTCGCGCGATGCCTCTCGTATACGGCGCGCACACGGCTTCTCCATATATTCTTTCAATATTCGATCATCCTTCCTAGAAAAGCCGGCCGGTCTTTCTCGCTCGCTCGTATATACGTGCTATATAGCTGCTGCTGCGTGCGTTAAGCTTTTGTTCTGTTGGCGCGCGCGCAGCAGCTTAAATGATAGGTTCTCTCTTTCTTCGCCGCAACGCCCGTAGCGTTCCTCGTCCTCGCGCATATTCGGCGCAGCACACGCACACACACCACACACAGTCGCAGTCGCGCTTCAGAAGTACGATTCGAGTGTGCATAGTAGGGAGCAGCGTATACGGTCCAACTCACGAGTATTTAGGAGGCTGACCCACTCAAGGCCACGGTATACACACATCGACGTATATTATACAAATAGTATATGTGCTTCTTTCGAGTTGTGATAGTATACACACGTACGAGAATTCGAGTGTGTAGTCGTGTGCGCTCGCGAGACGAGTGTCAGTCCGTATAAACTTGAGAGACTGGATGTGCAAGAGCCCGGCACGACTGAAAAACGAAGCGATTTTACGTAACTTGTATCGTAACTTGTATACACGCGCGTTTTGAACATCTTATTAAATTGTACGCGCGTCGATGGCGCTCGATTCTCTTTTGTCCGAGCGATTTTCGAAATTCCTGAGCGATTCCCGCTTGCTTCGCTCGCCGCGTGTGTGCGTCGCGTTGGCTAGAAGAAAAAGTTCTCGATCATTGTCAGTAAGTAAGAAGAAATTGCTTTTTCAGCCGGCCGAGAAGAGAAAACCGAAAAATTGAAGGAAAGAAAGCGCAGTTGCACGAAAGGTAGGCCGTGATCGGTGGCAATGTTTGGTCTTTAACGACGTGGTGTGCCACGTTGCATCCACGAGCACGTTAAAATATTGCACTTGTCCCGGCCTATCGGAATGCATGTCAAATCGTCGTACACAGGATCATTCGAGCCAGGCCACCGTCGATAGTCGTGGATGAAGCTGTGTCGAGAACGAGGGATGCTTTAGCAGGCGAGGTCGATGGCAACATTTGTGTACGAAATAATCATATTGCACTCGTCCCGGCCTGCCGAAGTCATCCCAATTTTCTACATCGACAACAAGAACAGCGCAGCGGAGCGGCATTCTTTGAATTCTCACGCGTCAACACAAATAGAAATCATGAGTAGCGTATGTTTCCTTTCAGCTGTTGGTGTACCGCGCGTCACACGCACGCAGCACCGTCTTCATACACTCGTACGATGATGATAAGCCGCCGAGTGAAAATTCAAACACATCGCGTAAATTGATGCCGTTTACTATACTGTTGCTATACTTGAAGAGCTGTACATCGAAGATAGCGCATTAAGCAGTATAAGTAGTCGACAAATTCGATGAGAATTTAAAAGACGGTTCCGAAATAACACGTGAAAATCGTGTACAACCACTGCTTCGATCTTCCTGTTTTGTTTTAAAAATAATCCACCGAAGCAACGCATGCATTTGGTCGGAGAGAGAGAGAGAGAGAGACAGAGTCGTTAGTTGACGCATAAATTATAAACATCCCCCTTTCAGCGGAATAACTCATTGTAATGGAGATTTCGATGCAACGGTGAACCAACGCTGAGCAACAGCAGCATCGGTCAGTACTCGGCAACAACAGCATCTACGGCGCGTTGAACGAGATTTCCGGCGTCGTGGGAACGCTTCGTTTTCGCTTTGTATAAACTATACAAACAACCAAAAAGATCTTGCGCTCGTTCTCTCTTTCTCTCTCGTTCGCGTTTACTTTGCTTTTCTCTTTTTCTCATTCGCCTCCTTTTTTTTTCTTTCTTTTTTTTTTATTATTATTGTGTACGATTCTTTTTTCTCTTGTACTTAATATAACCGCGCGTTTTCTTACCCCGGAGGATTTCAGTCGGTTGTGAGCAGCGCGCGCCCGGCCAGAGTGCGAAGGGGAACAGCTGCTGAAAAGACTCTTGAAAGCGGAATTGCTATATTTTGTTTTTTTCTTGCAACTTGTTTCTTCCTCTTTCTTTGGCTGCGCATTTTTTATTACCGTCTCAGTTGTTTATCTGTTGAATTTTCCAACTATCTTAACAAAATGGAGAAAATCTACTGGATCATTTTTCGTCATTTTATCCTGGGCGAAACGAGAAAGGACACGTGTCTACTTTCACAGACAACTGGTGTTGCCTCGATGTGACACGTAATAATGAGAAAACAGGAAAGTCGATTTTTGGCCTCCAAATGTTTGTAATAGGATTCCAAAATACGATATGTTCATCGATCGCGTCAAAGAGCGCCTTATGCACGTTTTTCAGCTGAATCGGAGTCGCGAAAGTGAAAAAAGAAAAAAATTCGTCCGTTTTGTCTTACCCCCTCGCGTTTGCAACACTACTACACATCTTTCAGCATCGCTTTTAACGAAATAAACGTGAACTTGTGAATCTGTCATCGATTCATATCACTTATTACGTAAATTTTATACAAGCATAGCCGATATGTTTTATTTTTTTGATTTTTATTTCTTTGATGTTTAAAAGCTGAAACTTATTAACATTATTACATGTGTAGAAATATAATTTCAGGTACTCATTATACATCAAGTTTTGGTGTAAATTTTTCTCATTCATATCTCCCAGTGAAGAGAATTCACATGATTGATTCTGCTTTAATTACATGTACAAGGTAAAAATTTCAATTTAAAAGTAGTATCTCAAATTTAGAAATTAATGAATTAAACGTGATCCAAAACTCGAAATTATCATCACAATGAGTTGGTTTGTGCATTTATAGATATACTCGAGAGGGAGGTTTGATTATTGCTGTCAAACGACGCACGCGAATTACTAAATTATTGTGAAAATATGTACTATTTTCATATTCATTTTGATAAACAGTAATATAAATCTCATTGGACTGTTTTTCAAACTATCAGCCATTTCAATTGCAAATTAACAAGTAGAGGTAAAAATAACATTTACTCTTGGGCATCTGATGGGATGATCACGATATCCGAAGTCGATCTAAACCGCCTTGTACTTAGGAAATTGAGAAATGCACACACTCCCGAAGCTCCTAAGCATATAGTTTTCCATTTTTAGATTTATCTTGCCAGATGTTAAATATATTCGTACACGGGTGTAATTTTCCATCCTGCGCTCTCTCGCAAAGCGATTAACGTCTCAAGAGTCTTGAGAGAGAGCTCCGAGCAGATGTCGCGCGTTCTGTTGCGCGGAGAGCGCAGCTTTTCGAAACTCTCGCTCGCTCCGCTGTCCCACCGCCCGCGATCATCAGTGTCGAAAAGAAGAGAGGAAATGATTTTGGGAAATTTGAACGGGCTGTAATGCGCGGCGGCGGCGCACAGCTTTCGGCTCGACCCAAAGACCTACAAATTGCACATCGATCCGTTCTCGCGCAAACATCGCCTGTATACCTCATCCTTTACGTAATCCCACGCTACACGCAGTCGCTACTACATACTGCCGGCGTCGTTGTTGATACGCTTCCCCTAATGGCACACACACACGCGTACAGAACCCCGCGGTATTATACGACAAAGAGAAAAAGGGTGGCAGCGTCTCACACGCACACATATATACACCAGACTCGGAGCGAACAAAGAAACGCGTTGCAAGCTCGATACGTGGCTACCGCTCGAAAAACGGCACGTGGAGAGAGAGAGAGACAGACGCGCTTTCATACGTACGAGGGGAAAATCTGCTGCTCCCGGCTTCGATCCCGATGGGAATACGCTTGTAATAATTTTGCAGACTGCAGGTTCGTTTCTATCTCGCTCGTCAAGTGGCCGAAAAAACCCTGTGCCGTCGATATACATTGTATCATACTTGTATATGGAACTGGGTCAAAGCGCCACCGCCTGTATATCACGCGCGACATTTTCAACACGGCACCGTGCGTCCATGGTTTTGTTCCCGAATAAAATATAGGTAGCAACTATAAATGGGAAAAATCTAACGATTATGTAGCGGCTACTTCGTGGAATAATGTGGCCTTATATTTTTATGATTTGTGCATCATTTCGCTACTTTATGCGAGGTTCGTTACATTGTCGCCTCTCTAGTGTTCAGAGAAACATTATTTCTGTCCCAAAAAGTGTAGCATTATGTAGCACGTATAAAAACGCGCGTGTCTAACTATGTCGGCCTTTAAGCACACACATAATATCTCTCGCGAGTAATGAATGGACAGTTTAATTAAATAAGCAAGCGATCATCTCGCATAAATAGCCTCGTATTAGCATAAATATACAAGTCCGAATTAATTTCATTTATCTCGTCCGTAACCGAAAAGATTACAATGTATAATGATGTAGCGCAGGCATTCTCACTTCATTAAAATATCCAAAGCCCCCGCGCGCGCGAGAGGAGGATTTGGAAGCTATTCGCCGTATTATTATTTTATATTATACCCAAACACACGCGTGCGCGCGCGAGCACGACGTAATCGAAGGAATCTCGATTCTCGACTCCGAATCTTTGCCGAAAACGCGTGTAAATTTCGTTACGTAATTGCGCGCGCCCCTGACAATTAAGCTCTCTCTCTATCTCGCGCGCGCGAGTTTATGTTCTATAAATTACACGTCTATATTGGCTTGTAACGCGCTCTGGCCAGTGCAGCAGCCTTGATCTAAAGCTGCTATCAAAAAAAAAAGAAGAAGCAAAGAGGAGTAAATGAAAAAAAAAATAAGGTGCTGCGCGAATTGCGTCTATATAAACGTGTATAGTAAGAGAAACGAGAAGAAGGAAGAGAGACGAGGAGAAGAAACTTGTATTAGAGGCTAACGAGATCACACAACGTATCCCGCAGAAAAAGATGATGGCGAGAGAAGAAAGGGAACATTCCGGTCGCAGAGCAGAGCAGCAGCAACAGTAACAATACAAAAAATACATCTCTCTCTCTTTCTCTCTCTCTGGACCAGTAGAAATTTAATCGCAGAGAGCAACTATACGCTATATGTACGCCGGAGCAGAGTATTTGTGAAGCGTTGCGGGCAAAAAAACGCACCCCGATTGCCGCTGTCGTTGCTGCTGCTGCTGTTGTTGCTCGAGCTGCTCCTGAATCCTGTTTTCCATTCATTTCATTCATTCATCCCCGGCCCGTGCAAATGCTCCCGTGCAGCAACAGCAGCACAATATGCTCGCTATATCCCACGGTCTTTACGCGCTCCCGAAAAAGATTCTCTTTTCTTGTACCTATGCTGCTGCTGCTGCTGCTGCTGTTCCGTATATGCGCCATACACCTGGTTTTTTTCGAAGGGCTGTGATCGATAAGATGATGATCTTGGGATCGTCGAGGAACAACCGAGTTAATTTAAATGACACGTGTGCGCCTCTCTGCGTTATCGAATTTTCCCGTTCGCCCAGCGCGTCGAGGCGCAATGATTTTCTGCCCTTCGAAAATTACCGATCCGTCCAATTCGACAGCTGACCTTTATAAATGACGCGGAGCCGTATCATGCGATATCATAAATATCTCCTGCGATCAAGTCGCTCGGGATGTATAACGTAGCGATCGTCTTAGTCATTCCGAGTATTTAATCGACGGGGAGGGTGTAGTAGCTGTAGCGGCGTCGCTGGGGGGTGACTGGGCTTCTCCGAAAGAATTGGGAAAACCCCGTTTTTGCCCAGCAGATTAATCAAGCTTTACGAGTACCATTTACTATACGATACTCTGGCATGAAAAGGATATAATGATTCATTTCAGAAGAAAATTGGAAATCTAATGAAAAGATCCATCAAACATTTTGAAACGATAGTATTTTGAGCATGTAATAAACATTTTTGATTCTTTGTATTTTAATGTGGAAATAATAAAATGACTTGATACATACCATATCCTTTTTGCTGTGTGATTTCAATTTTGTGTCTCCTTATCTGAGATTATTCACATATATTTAAAATGACCTCTTACCTCTTATATACGTCAATTTCTCCAAATTCCTTTGTCTAGAAATAAGATGATAATTGGATTAATATATAATTGCTCAGTAACCATTTCAAATACGTAAATCATAAAATTACGAAAAAAATTTATATGAAATAATGAAATTTTTTTTTCATAAAAAATGTGTATATGGTGATTTTAAATAAAGGACCTTGAAAAATATGGATGCAAACTAAATTATTGTTAACCCTTTAAACTATTGAACAATATTTCGTATTCATTTCATATAAATTTGCTTACTTATTCAATTCATTCGGTTAAATTTTTACAATTAATGTTTTATACTACGTACGTTATATAAGTATATTGACCTTGAGACTGTCAGTCGAGCCAGTTTAGTGAATAATATTGGTGAATTGACTCTATCTATGAACATCACCTTTTAATGAAAATAGATCAGTAGTGTATAGGTTAATGATCTGTATCAAATCTCATTAAACAAAATGTATTGATTAAAATAAGCAGAAATAATTAATTTTTTGAGTCTAATGCGTTCAAATATTCAATTAAAGATAGATAGTAATGATATCATCATTCGAGTGATCATTTAATGCGAGTCTAATTATGCATCAATCAAATCTTTTATCAAATATAAATTACATTTACGCTTGGCTAGCAAAAATTCAATGAACAAATAATTACAATGACGTAAACAAAATATTCGGAGGCACATATTCTGAGGATTTCATGGTTGAACCTTATGCTTTTGTAAAAGTTTATAGCCGAAGGTTGCAAGAATCGAGGGATAAGGTCCAACACGAAAATGAACGAAAATAATAAAACCTATATCTATATGGCCCATACCTACATCATTGTTTAGAATGCAATGCATATTACACGGCAATTCGAGTGTTACGTCACGCAGGGTAGGGAGTGTGGGGACCCATTGTTTGGCTTCGAGGGTCCCCAAGCTAAACGCCGCTTTTGCCGCCAGAATCGGCTTCTTAGTTCTCGAGCCAGCTGCAAAACTCGCATGGTAAAGCCGTTTGCCAATAACATTACGCCGTTTTCTGCAACACACGTGTGCGTTATCAGACCGCGTGGTATCGCGCCGGACGCGCATCCAAGTTGTTTATTATTGTTGAATAATGACTAATTCTCGTTGAATTGTTCTCATAGTTTTATTCAAATTTGTGGAAAAATGTTAAGTTGTTCTCAACCCTGGGAAAATAGGCGACCTTTGTTGTTTTTCTTCGATTTTACATTGTGACACTGGTTACAAAGTGTGTACCGGCGAATGGGCTGATGAATTAGAAAATTATTGAGCTTGTAAATAATCGTTAATTATTGAAATGTTGTCGAGAATACACTCGTTAAAGTATCTTCAATCGTTGGAGTGGCTGTTGACAAAAACTATACACAGACATCGCGTTGCTGTTAAGTCATATCACGACATCAATGAAGAGGTACCTGTTATTCATTTATCCGAAATTAAAAAGATATTAAAATCTGTAAATAGTATGACTTTGGAAGGCCATGCTTGCATCACATCAAATTACGCTCTTTGTGAAGATTTAAAGAAAAAAAATTGTAAAATACATATTAATAAAATTACAGGTATTTATTTCCTTACTTTACTTTATCATTTATTGTGGAGTTCCATTTTTTTTAAATAAACCTTTAATGAATTTTTTAGGATTTTTCATGTGTGAAAGTTGCAAACGTATTGGACCTTGGAGTACCATTGAAAGAATCATAGTGCCAAAAAATCCAAAGAAAGCAGCTGAAGAAATAGAATTATTGCGAAAAGGTATAGAAGTGTTACCAGACTTCCATAAAGAATGGGAAACTATCAAAAAGTCAACTCAATCATTGGAAACCTTGCCAAATGATAGATACTTGGATGTTATGGAAAAATTTAATTTAGGGGTACGAAATTGTGATTTTCATATTTTCATTACAACAACAGAATAATAATTATTTATATTTTCTAGTATGTTCCACAAGAAATAATGGCACAAATGAATACACTGTATGACAGTTCCTCAGATACTTTATATTTTCCTATTTTAGCTTTTCGTAATTTAGTAGTTGGATATAAATTATTGTCTATTGATCTCAAGAACTTGAAAACTGTTCCTGCTATGAATGCTAGTGGTATTATAATTTATAAACAAAAAAATATAAAAACGGATGGAACAGTTGTAGTAGTATCCAACATAGAAGATCTATTGGCAATAGCTTCATCAAAAGCTGCCACTACAGTTATTTGTCTTCCTTATGGTTTAAAAAATATTCCTCAACAAATATTACCCAGTTTAGAGTCTTACAAGAAACTCATTTTGTGGTTTGGGAATGATGAATCTGGTTGGGACACAGCAAGAACTTTTGCCAAAAAGCTAGATGCCAATAGATGTCATTTTGTTAGACCTACCGATAGACAACCCAATGCAAAAGTTGCATCAAGTTTGGGATACGATTTGAAGGAAATTATTCAAAATGCTCAACCAATATGGCACAAAAGTATAACAACTTTTCAGAGTTTAAGACAAGATGTGCTGAGTGATTTACAAAATTTAGACAAAGTTCAAGGAATTAAATGGACAAGATATCCATCATTGAATAAAATTTTAAAAGGTCATAGAAGAGGGGAGTTTACTGTAATCACAGGGCCAACTGGTTGTGGAAAAACCACCTTCATGAGTGAATATTCTTTAGATTTAGCAATGCAAGGTGTAAACACACTATGGGGTAGTTTTGAAATAAGAAATGCAAGATTAGCTAAAACAATGCTGCAACAAATGGCTGGGGTACCATTGGATGAAAATCTTAAAAATTTTGATCACTATGCTAATGAATTTGAGAAACTCCCAATCTATTTCATGACGTTTCATGGACAACAAAGTATAAAAGTTGTGATGGAGGTAATTAAAAATTTTTTTTTTATTTGTATGCACAGTTTAAAAGAATAAATTGTTTCTAGGCAGTTGAACATGCTACTTATGTACATGATATAGCTCATGTGATCATTGATAATGTACAATTCATGATGGGAATGTCAGATGAGCCTAAATATATGGACAGGTATGTGTTCTATCAAATGATTTGTTAAAATTCTAATATGAATATTGAAACACATTTATTGATTGTTTGTAAATGAAAGATTTTTAACTTTAGTACTTTAAATCTTAATTTTCAGATTTTGGAAACAAGACAAAATTATAGCTATTTTTAGAACTTTTGCAACAAAGTTTAATTGTCATGTTTCATTAGTTATTCATCCAAGGAAAGAGAAAGAAGATGGAGACTTAACAACTGCTTCAATTTTTGGTGGAGCTAAAGCAACACAAGAAGCTGATAATGTTCTAATTGTTCAAGACAAAAGATTAACCAGTGTCAGAGGCAAAAAATATTTACAAGTATGTGAATTCTAATAGAAGATAAAATAAACTATAATCCTATTCATGAAATAATTTTATTCAAAAGGTGGCTAAAAATCGTTACAGTGGTGATTTGGGTATAATGCTACTAGAATTTGACAAAAATAGTCTTAGTTATTCTCAAAAGAAAAAAACCAAGCCTGAAGAAACAGTAGCATCAAAATATATTTTGGAGTAAAGTCAATTTCACAAAATATAATGTAGTATAATGTAGTATAATGTACAGTATTTTTAATTTGTATATATGTGTGGATAAATATATCATCATAAATTAAATTTTAGTTGTTTAATAAATGAAATATTAAAATAAATTAACCACTCTTTATTTGTTCTGTTTGAACCTATGTAATGTTATTTCAGAAAAACAAAATGAAAATAAATCAATTATTTACATCACCCAAAATAATTAAAAATGTTCGCGAAAATTTGTGGATAGGTAACCACCAAACGAAATTTATATTGTTTGAATTTGAAGCCATTTTGGTAAAATATAAAAACTCTATAAATGAAATTTACTTGTACAAATTCATGAAGTGTTTTATTTTTTTAGATTTTTAACTTTTGTGAATCATTAGTTGAAATACCTAAATAACAAAATAAAATTATTTTCTTTCTTAAAAATTTCAAGTAATTTTAAAACAAAAAATATATGCCTTATAAAATTATTATTCAAAATCATAACATCAATTATATTTAAAACTTAATTTTTTAATAATAAACTTTTTTTATTTTGAAATGCTTTTCAAAAGCGATATTAACATACAATTCTAAATTGGAGTAAATGACAAGTTCATTGGTGATAATTGTGAGCTTTGTGCTGTTATATTATTTCCTGTTTCACAAATTGGATTTGTTTCATTCATATCTTCAACAACCATAGGATTATCTTCAACTTTGATTCTTTTTTGTGCAATAGTCCTCAAGAATGCCTTAGCTTCTTCTTTTGTTTCTTCATACTGCAAACACTTTTGAGCATAATGATTTGCTTGATCCAATTCATCTCTTTTTAAATGATACTGAGTTAAAAATTTATAAGCATGACTTAGTTCAGTTCTTTCAGCATTTTTAAATTCATCTGTGACAAAATCAGTATACGCAGCAGCTGCATTATCATGATGACCCAATTTTTCATACAATCCTGCTAATCTTATCAAAGCAACTCCTTCTATATCACCAACATGACATGCTTTATAATAACATTTAAGCGCTTCTGGTATCTTTTCTTGTTTCTCATAAGCTTCTCCCAAAGCAAGAACCATTCTACTATCACGAGGCCTTAGTAATTGTGCTTGTTTGTAATAGTAAAGACCATAAAATGGCATTTTTAATATTTCATATGTTTGACCAAGACCATACCATGCTCTATAATCTCTTTTATTAACTTCAATGGCTTGGCGATAACTGTGAATTGCACCATTAGTGTTTTTCATTTCCATAAACTCATGACCTAACAATGTCCATGCTGATAAATATTGAGGATTTAGTTTTAATGCTCTATGGAAGTACATTACAGCTTTTTGATGGTCGGCTCTTAAACTGTAATAATTACCAACTATGCAACAGGTTTCTAGTCTATATTTATCAATTTCAGTTGCTTTGTGAGCCAAATGAGCCAACTCATTTTTCAATTCTTTCACGTACAAAAGATTAGAATATGTATCCATATTATCTAAGCAAAAAGGATCATCATCAATGATCTGTTTAAATGTAAGAATTGCATTATCTACATCTCTTTTGTAATGTATGGCAATAGCGGTTTGAGCTAAAACGTAACCATTTTTTTGAAAGCCCATTCCTTGCAATTCACAATATAGAGCTAATCCTTCATCAAGAAGTTGTAGTTCTAAATATATGTGAGCTAAGAAAAATTGTTTTATCCAATGATTGGGTAAAGAAAGGGCATCTAATTTTTCTTTGTCTGTAATTAAACTTGCCAATTCCAGCCAGGTTCCCCAGTGCATTGGTTCTTTGTGGATTGCATCAACTAGGACATCAATAGCTTCCTTAGACAACTGCAATTTTTTCAAAATAACTCCATACAAATATAAACAATACCCATCTAGTTTACCAAGATTATGCTCTTTTCTCAATTCACTACAAAGCAATTTCAAAGAACTGTTTTTTAGAGGATCTGGTGGAACATCAATCATATTGTCAATCTTCTTTTTTTCACCAGACAAATATTGCGAATAATAATAAAGAAAATTGGCTTTTGGAGTTTTACAATTTTTCAAGAAATGCGCAGCTCTATCGTATTCTTTGAGATCGAAATAACTTTTGGCCAAATTATAAGAATCGACATCGTGTTCGCTAATTTTAATCGTGGGTGGAGTGTCAGCCATGAGATAAGTGTCATCGTGAGAAATATTTTTCAAAGAATAACTCAATTCAGCTAGCCATTTTGTTGTGTGCATGAGTCCTCGTTGAGAACATTCCGAAATTCCCTTGATGAGATCTGCTTTGATTCGCTTTATATCGAATTTAATGGATGGATCGTCCATAGTATTCATTTTTTGAAAATACCACTATCACTACGAAAATAACAACTATTAAATTAATCTTAAAAGAGAACTGTACTTCTAACTTGTTTACAGCACCAAGCCGGCTGATGCTTTTCACGAATCAAAACATAAGGGGGCCGACACACTATTCCTTGTCGAAAAGCTCGAGCTGCGACCGCGGGTCACATATTTAAGGTTGTAACACAACATCACGACTGAATACTAATATTTAATATTTATAGTTTAAATAAATTTCTTAAAATTAAATTGGCTTGGTTTTATTGCAGTTTTTCATTCGATAATTTTTAAATTCAATTAAACTCCACGTAATATAACTGAAATAAATTTTCGAAACAATAATTTACTTAAAAATATAAAAGTTATTTTACCTTTTTATTGATAGAATTTTAATAATTTTCAACAATTTAATCAGTCTAACTTGACTTAAAATTTTTCGTGAGACGTTATCGTGCGATGTACAATTTCAATGTTTTCAAATATAATACGTTGTAACTTCTTTGTGCTAAATGCGTTTCATACAGACTCTATATGATAAGTCCGTCCTCTTTCCTCCCACACTAGTTGCATAGTTAAGCTCAAAGATTTCTATTGGAACTTATTTCTGCAGTCCGCGGCAACACATTCTAACCCACATTAATGTGTTTGTTTACAACAGAAACACACTGCAATACTGCTATTATGTGATATATTTATCAAATCAAAATATAACAACAATGCTGTGCCATAAAATTAGTATATTATTCGTTTTGCTGCACATTGTGATAATAACAAGTAGCGAGCATCATGCAAATTTTCAGAAACCTACGGTCTTGATCGGGATTTTGGCTAGAAATAAAGCTCACACATTGCCATATACATTGAGCTTTTTAGAAAGTCTAAACTATCCCAAGGATAGAATCTCGTTATGGTGAGATGTGTTCTTTGATTTATTTATACTAAGGATGAAGAATTTTCAACTATACATGAATGGTTTTTGCAGGATTCAAAGTGATAATAATATTGATAATACTATCAAAGTTTTAAACACTTGGATAGACGAACAAGGAAGTAGCTATCATTCAATCGATGTTTTTCTTGATAAAAAATCCAAAGGATTTAAAAATGAAGAAGGAGTTGCAGATTGGGATTCTTCTCGATTCGAACATATTATTTTGTTAAGAGAGAGAATACTCGATCAAGCCAGAAGAATGTGGGCAGATTTTGTATTTGTATGTATTACTATTATTATCTTGTATTTTTAATGTGAATAATTGTAAAAAAATTTTTTGTAATCTTTAGATGCTAGACGCAGATGTTTTTTTAACAAATCCAGATACTCTAAATTTGTTGATCTCACAAGAAAAACTAGTTGTAGCACCTTTGTTAAAATCAGATGGAATGTATAGTAATTTTTGGTCTGGTATGACCGATAATTATTATTATAAGAGAACAGATGAATACGAACCAATTCTGAATCGAGAAAATCCTGACTGTCATATTGTTCCAATGATACACAGTGCAGTACTAATCGATCTGAGAAGGGAAGCTAGTAAGTTGCTAACTTATGATTCCAAAAAAATATCTAATTATGATGGACCAAGAGATGACATAATTACTTTTGCACTTCAAGCAAGTTATTCAGGTTTGTATCATTATTATTTCTTTTTATAAAAAAAAACAAATAAAAATTTGACTTTGTTTTTGTAGATATTCCATTGCATGTTTGCAATAATGAAATTTATGGATTCATTATGGTCCCACTGGAAAAACAAGATAAACTAGAACATGATTACCAACAATTAATCAATTTGAAACTTGAAATGTTAGCTATTGGTGAGAACTTACTTTATATCATAATGAATAATTTATGAGCAGTTTCTAATCATCTTTCATTATTTACAGATGAAATAGAAAGTATACCTATTTCTAAGACTATGGAACGTTTTGTCATTTATCCTCCTAAAGACAGATTAGGACTTGATAAGGTTTTCATGATAAATCTTGAAAGAAGACCTGAACGACGTCGTAGAATGTTATCATGCTGTAATGAGCTTGGAATAGATCATGAAATTATTGATGCTGTAGATGGGAGGTATGTAAATTTAAAATAACACCTTTAATTGAAATTTAATTGTATCATTTGTTCCAGAATGTTGAATGAAAGCTTGTTAGGGTCATGGGAAATCAAAATGATGCCAGGTTATAAAGATCCTTTTCACAATAGGTAATTTTCATACAAACTTGTTGATAAATAATCTCTTTGTTAATCTGTGTTATGAATCTTTCAGACCAATGACAATGGGAGAAGTTGGATGTTTTTTAAGCCATTACATAGCTTGGAATAAGGTGAGTTTAAACTTAAAAAAATGACCCCATCAATAAATACAATATGAAAATTCATTTATAAAATTATCTTATAGGTAATTGAGAGTGGATATCGATATTCTATGATTTTAGAGGATGACGTAAAATTTGAACCATACTTCAAACAGAAAGTCTTATATATTCTACAAGAATTGGAAACTGTTAAAAAAGACTGGGATTTAGTGTAAGTAATATTTATTGAATAATAATTTTGTTTTTAATTAAACAATGAAATTCGATCTTTTTATTTATTTATTATTTGGGCATTAGTTATTTGGGAAGAAAACGATTGCAAAAAGATCCCGAAAATTGGGTGGAAGGATCTCAGTATTTAGTACATGCAGGATATAGCTATTGGACTGTAGGATATTTACTATCAGCTAAAGGAGCTAAAAAATTGATTAATTCCAAGCCGCTACAAAACTTGATACCTGTGGATGAATTTTTACCCATCATGTATGACAAGCATACAAGGTAAATGAAATGAAAAAAAATTTAGATTAAAAAATGTTCAGTTTATCAATTATTTTATTTTTAATTCTTATAGAGAAGAATGGAAACAATTTTTCCCTGAAAGAAATTTAGTCGCATTATCAGCTGAACCTCTCGTGATTTATCCGACGCATTACACAGGCGATGCAGGCTACATAAGTGATACAGAAAACTCCTCTCAGTTGCCCGAAAATTCACGGGGCGATAATGGTAGCAAAGAAGAGCTTTAGGCTCATAAATTTTATTATGTAAGTTACAAGAATCAAACAGTACAAACGTTTCTTTGAGAAACCGTGAACAGACTGATTCAGCAATTTTTTTATTCACCATGACAAATGTCGAACAAACATTTTTTACATTTTTCAATTGTGAAAAAATATTCAAATATCTGACCAAAGATGAGATCGTAGTTTCCGACTAGTCTATGTTTTGACAAGTGCCATACACCAAAAAGAGAATTTATGTTAAAATTTCTTGATGTTTGAATCATAAAACAAAAAAAAATAAGTTAAAAAAAAATTAAGAGTTGCCAGTTAATTTTCAAACCATGTAATGGAATTGAAAAGTTTATTTATGAAGATTTTGTACCTAATAAATGTGTATGTTAAAAGCTTTGATACGATATATTAAGTTTTGAAATGTTTATACCATATACGTCGATAGTTATTTATCACTTAATATGTACAAAAAGTAATTGGAAAATTGAATAAAAATGGTAGGAAACTGATCTAACTGGAACGTTAATGACTCTTGTAGCCGTAGAAGCGCGAGAAGCGGAGTCGAGCTGAAATTTAATGCACTTATCCCAAGTTCATTAGCACCTGTCTGAGCAATCTACGAGGCAGAGATTGGGCGGGGGTGCACTCGTGATTCGATAAGCGTCGTCGGAGCTGAAAATCCAGGCGAGATTCAAACTTTCGCGCTTATCGAGTCAGCGCCATTTGTCGCCTCTGGATGGATGATAAAATATTGCACGCGACGTTGGCGGGGGAGGGTGCAAGCCTATAGCTGTGTTGGTATTGTATACGACGTAGGTAGGCGCGAGGGTGGGCGCGCGCGAGAGAGATATTTGACGATAAAACGTGACGCATATGCCTGGACGTTTATGTATATATACAAGCGAATATTATAAAGCTCGGAGGAGCAGAAGTAGCAGCAGCAGCAGCCGAGTGCTCGTGGGGTAGTCAAGGCAAATACATACACATCAAGCTTATTATAATCGTCGCGGCGCGAGAGGGTGGAATTTTCACGCCGCGCGTGACGGAAACTTAATATCGAACGCTTCTCGCGACGACGTCTGCTGCTGCTGCTGCTGACGGCATAGGTGCACAGAGGCTGGCTGCTGCAGAAGAGATCTCGCAGCCTGCAGAGATGCAGTCGTCATCGTCGGCGGCGGCAGCTGCTGCTGCTGCTGTGCCTGCAGCTTACCGCGAATTGTTATCATCTCCGTCGCTGCTGCCACTCGAGTAGTAGATTATAACAGAGAGACAGAGACTGTCTCGAACGAGCATAAAAAGAAGGAGATAGCGTGCAAGCCGCAAGAATACGACCGAGCATATACTGACGCATACTCGGCACAAAAAGGAAGGACGAGCGCTGTAATTACAATCGTGCACAAAGACAGAGTAGTAACAGCAGCAGCCTTCGCTTATGGACTGCGATTATTTTCATTAGGCTGTGCCAATTCATCAATATTTATGCATCCTCGGTGCTTCGTGGTGCCTCCAAAGCAGTGAACGTGTCGCGGCCTCTCACAGTTGTCCTAGGCTCGAGTTTACCGATGACATTCCAGAGCGTACGTGCGTACAGTGACACTTGTCAATCGAATTAGCGCGCAGATGTTTATTAAAGGGAGTCGTCGATCGGAGACAGCAGCTGGACTGCGGCAGCCATAAACATTGGCCCGAAGAAAGCAGCGACATCGTCGCGCGATAATTGCCGAAAGTCGCCAAATACGAAATTGGAAAGCTATACCGAGCGAGGAGGAGCCCATACTCGCCGCTCCGCGCACAGGCTGCAAATTGCAAGTAAGCTACAGGAACGGATAATCAGCAGCTCGCCAGCACGCCTCGTAGCATATAGCACAGTCGCTTAAATGCCTCTGCTATATCGTCGTCCCGAGCCAAGGCCAACCAGCTGCATTACGTTGATGATGGATCCCCAGGAGGGCGGCGATCCGTCCTCGGGCGAGATGAGCGATCAGCTGAGCGACCTGTCGGTCGTCGACGTCTACGACATCGCCTCGGAGATCGGCAAGGAGTGCGAGAAGCTCATCGACACCTACGGCTCGGACTCGATCACCTCGCTCATGCCCAAAGTCATCAGCGCCCTCGAGCTGCTCGAGAATCTCGCCACCAAGAACGAGCGCGAGAACACCCAGGTGCAGGAGCTCACCGCCAAGATCTCGCAGCTCGAGTCCGACAAAATTGGCAAGGCCGAGGACAGGCAGAGATTCGAAAAGGTACGCAAACACACACGTACACACCAGTTGACGCACGTGCTTATTACGTAGCTGCCGCGGTTATTTTTACTCGCTGTATTATTATTTCGCAGGAATTGGAGCAGATAGAGGAGCATTGGAGGCAGGAGTCGAGGGATTTATTGGACATGGTCACGAGATTGCAGGAAGAAAATAGACGCTTGGCCACTGTTATACAAGAATCCAGGAGTGACGTAGATCACGAAAAACAAGGTATGTTACTGTAGAATAGTGCTTTTCTCTTATCAACCTGACAACTCGTGACTCACCTATTTATTACTCGTTCAGCTGTTCCGACGAGTCAAGAGGTGGACATCGCCGTACTTCAGCGCTTGAGGTCGATGATTGACACCCAAAGAGAACAAATTCGCAGCCGTGACCGGGAGCTTTCGCAAAAGAGTACCGAAATCGAAAACGTCAGTTTCCCATACTTTCGATCGAAAAAAGCTCTGAAATCTCAAAATTGTCTCACCGTTCGTTTCGTTTGATTCTAGCTGACTAATCAAGTGGACAAATTGACGGTGGTGGGCAGAGAACTGAAGCGAAAACAGAGACAAGCTCAAATGCAGGCGCGAGGACTCGTCGAGGAGCGTGCCGATTTTCTAGCACAACTGCAGGATCAGAATCGCGAGCTGATAAACCTGCGGGCGAGGCTCGGCCTCGCCAGAAAAGAAAACGAGGACCTGACCAAGTGTCAACAGCCTTATCCCGATCTGTCGAACAAAGCCGTGTACGATCTGGACGATCCCGACAGGCCGCGATTCACCACGACCGAGCTCAAGGAGATACTGCACGAGAGGAACGAATTGAAGGCTCGAGTCTCCGATTTAGAAGACGAACTCGAGCTTTATCGACCGAAAGCTCAACCGTAAGTTGGTCTTTTAATCTATATTTGAGCTTTGAACTTGAGCTTTTTTCATCGGTTCTCTCATTTATAGTCCTGAAGAAGAAGACGCACCCGTGCAAGGACCATTGCCATACGAGCCAGACGATGCTCCCTGGAAAAAATCTTCCGAATCTGGTATTCGCAAGTTGTAAGTAGTATACTTCTCAAGAAATTATAAAAGAATGAAACTTATAACTCGAAAATTGTGGTTCAGTTTCAGAAAAATATTTTCCGAGACGAGTGGAAGCTTTTTGGGTGGAAATAGTCCTCGGCGAAGTCTTTCTAGTCTATCGAAAATGGCACTGTCTGGTAATAGTGGCGGCGAGACGTCGAGCTAATCGGCAATCCAACGCAATGAATGAATGAGTCGAAGAAAGCACATGTTTTTAAATGCCAAAAGAATTATATAGATATTTCAAAACATTCCCTTAGAGACAAGAGCCCGAAAAACATAGAGAAAATCAAATTAGGAACGTTTATAATCCTACTATTAGAGTTTTGTCTCTCAGCTGTCATATTCAATGATGTTCGTACGCGTTGACAGTTTATTCAATATATTACAATTATTAATTATTAGCAGATACTATATATATTATATCTATTTCATATGTTCAAATGTGTATTTTATACGATATATTTATTTTGCGCGACGTTGTTATTAACCGGAAATGAACGATGTTGACAAAGTTATATCTTTAAAATGAATGTAAGTTATTTAAAGTCAATCTAATAACTAAAACAATTTGCAGATTTTAATTTTAATCGCTTTGTTGAGCAAATAACGAAACTAATAAATAAAAAGATGCATTTTTCAATTAATTATTTAATAAAAAGTAAATTATTTATTATTATAAGAAATTCTTTTTTAAAAAGTCATTACTTTTATTAAAAACAGATTTGATGTTGTTTTCAAAAGAAATAAAACAATTTTTTTAATGAATTATAAAATATTCACGTTATTACACTGCTTGGACTAAGCTCACTTTTATGGCATATTTTTCACTAACATAAGTGTCACATTTTGGCATTTCAGTGTGTGCTTACTTCACGTTGTGATGCTATAATGAGCAACTTATTTGTCTTAGATTATAGGGCATAAAAGTGAACTTAGCACAGTGTTACAAAATATTGTAGAACACTCGTGCCATGAGTAACACTTATAGACTCGCTTCGCTCGAGGCCCTAAACTATACCTTGTCATTAAGTGCTACTTTTGGCACTAATATTGTAATATACGATTATGTATATACTACTGTGTGATAGAAAGACCTTTTGTAGAGAGTATTCAGCAATATTTTATAATGAATTTTTTTCTTCCGAGGTGCCAATATAGTTCTCAAAAAATATCCCTTCGTTATTTATTCTTCTATTCGATCGATTCGATTTATTCTTTTATTCTATTAGACAACTAATCTTCCAAGAAGAAATATTGTCCAGCTCTTTTCTGTTCCACATCCTGAAAAAATTTGATTTTGAGTAAAATGATATTTTTATAGATAATAGATTATTTTTTTATTATTCTACTGCGATGTTTTACCTTCACGGATTGGCTCTTGTTTATTCGAGGGCGGAAGTTGTTTGGATCTCTTCTGAAAGTGATACCTAATAATTCTAAAAATCTATTCATTCCATTTAATAGGGATTGTGGGCTGTGCGCTACCGTCGTCATAGACGGGGTACCAGAGAACACAATCACACGATCTGCCAAATATGTAGCCATGATGAAATCGTGCTCAACAACAAATCCAGTTTTTTTGGCGTGTAGAATAAATCTTAAAATAAAATACAAAATTATAAGTATTCGGAACACATTATTTGAAAATATGTTATCGTGAAAATGAATTTACCTTTTGATAACTTTTGCGGCAACTAAACGTTGTTCGGAATCCAAATAAGCTGACGGTTCATCAATTAGGTAGACATCAGCCGGTTTACCTAAGCATAGAGCCAAGGCAACACGTTGCAATTCACCACCAGACAAATTTTGAACTTCTTGATCTATGATGTCATCAATCTTTAATGGTTTCATAACATCTGTAATGAACTGTGGATGGATGTATGCATCGCGAATCTTTTCGTGAAGTAATTGTTTGACAATTCCTTGAGATTTTGGACTGATTTTCTGAGGTTTGTAACTGATGTGCAGCATTGGTAATTCAGCTGAGCCACTATCTGGGGTTATATTACCAGCCAACATTCTAATAAAAGTAGTTTTACCAGTACCATTTTCTCCCAGCAAAACTAAAATTTCGGAGTCAGTAAACTGTCCCCTCTCTACTTCTAAATGGAAGTTACCCATAGTTTTTGCCATAGCTGGATATTCATAATGGCTCATACGTTTAACTTCTTCTTCTGTGGCACTTTCAGCTACTTTGAAAACAAGTGATTCTTCTCTGAATCGCAAATTTTCTGTTGGTACAAATCCATCAAGGAAAATATTAATTCCTTCCCTAACAGAGAAAGGCATAGTAACTACTCCATAAGCACCAGGAACTCCATACAAACAACAGATGAAGTCGGACAAATAATCTAATACAGATAAATCGTGCTCAACAACTATAATAAACTTATCAGGATGTATCAAAGATCTGATAGTAACAGCAGCATTCAAACGTTGCTTGACATCAAGGTACGAGGATGGTTCATCAAACATGAAAATGTCACCATCTTGAATGCACACCATGGCGCAAGCAAAACGTTGTAATTCTCCACCAGATAAAGCCCCAATTTCTCTGTCTCTAATGTGTGTCAAATCAAGCATTTCACAAATTCTCTGTTGACTTTGAGTTTCATCTTTTTTGTCTAATAACTGTTGGACTGTTCCTTTGACAGCTTTGGGGATCTGATCTACATACTGTGGCTTGATCAAAGCTTTCAAATTATCCTCCAAGATTTTGGTAAAATAATTTTGTAATTCACTACCTCTAAAATGACTCAAAATATCTGTCCAGTCTGGTGGGTCCTATTAAAAAATACACAAAAAACAAAATGAATCAATCAATCTTCAAATGACTGAATGAAAAAACTTTCCAAAACAAGCCAAAATAATCATCAGATAATCACCTAATAAAATATTATTAGCATGATTTTTGACTATATTTTAAGAAAGTTTAATGATTAAAAAACTCTGTTATCTTACAGTGAAGCGACCCAAGTTGGGTTTCTGTTTTCCAGCTAGAATTTTCAATGCAGTTGATTTACCAATTCCATTTGTTCCAACTAATCCAAGTACTTCTCCTGGTCTTGGTATAGGAAGCCTATGCAATTTGAAGGAATTTTTTGAATATCTGTGGGTTGTTTCTTTTTCCAAATTACTTGGTAAATTGATGATTGAAATTGCTTCAAATGGGCATTTCTATATAACAAAGAAAAAACAATTAGAGTTTTTTTTCTAAAACAAAAATTATTTCTTTTTCAAAACTCTTACCTTTACACAGATACCACAACCAATGCATAGTTCTTCTGAGATTGATGCAATTTTGGTGTTTGGGGTAACTTCAATGCAAAGTTTTCCCATACGTACTACTGGACAGGACTTTTTGCATTCTTGACGACATCTTTTTGGCTTGCATTTGTCAGTATTGACAATGGCTATTCTGGTTAGCTTATCGGTTTCCTCTGTTGCACGTTTTGGTGGCATTTTGACGAAGACTTATCAAGCACTGCAATAGAGCCCTGGAAATAATACATCTTTTTATAGCACATCATATGTTAAGATATTACAAGTTGCTAAATAAATTATAATTATTTATTAAAAAATTTGGAGTTAAAAATGATTTAAATTAAGTACGAGTTGTCATCAACAAATTTAAGGGTCGTGATAACAAATCCAGATTTTCTTAAATAAAAAAAATTTATTGATAAATTCTAGGTAATGTTTGAACATCTGGATGGCAATGTGATTCTGAATATAAATTCTAACCTGCAACACACTACTTCTCAACTCTTTTATTCTAAAAGCACTGAATGGTTTTTTGATATCCAAAAATTTCGTAAAAAGAGATTCCACTGAGCGGAATCGACACGTGGTGCCAATATCAATCAGAAAAGTTTGCTTAATAAATTGTACTCACTCGTCAAATAAAAACGTGGGCCACCGAACTCGAATTTTTGATAAGTGGACGAGACCTACGATCAGCGTTGAGGATAACGTTTCTGGTATGTATATATGGCTGCCGTCGATATTGGCTTATGTAGTATTGCCAACGTAAACCTAAGCGGTAAAATCGAAATCATTCACGGCGCACACTATTATCATTCACGCCGCTCGCGTCTAGATTGGCAGTGCGTCGGCTAAAGCAGACTCCATATGCCGGAAATTGAAACGTTTTGCACGACGACAAGCATACTTAGCAGACCGTCCCATTACCATCATAATTCATGCTGCTCCGAATTGTCGAGTGTTGACTGTTGATTATGAGAAAGGGAATGCTTGATTAGAGTTCTGTGTAATATTTATTTTGCTAATAATATTATACAATACTTAATTATTGCTGAGTGATAAGATATTTTTAATTTTCTCTCGAAAAAGTGGGTACTCGCTGACCGGTATCTGTTATTTATTCATTCCAATTAATTTTATTTCATTCGGCTGATTTATTAAAATTAGAATAAAATATTTGCATTAATCGATTGGCCTTGTAATTGAGATCTAATAATCATACGAGATTGAGGACTTAAAATGTGCCCCCTCTCCGAGTTTTGAATTCCACACTTTTCGGGGATTACAATTTTGCTTTGCAAACATCCTGTGTGTCGTGCGTTGCGGGCTCAGTTGGCACTCATATGTGAGCCGCATCGTTAGCGGTTGTGTGATATTCAATGATTCCATACGACGAAACTTGAACCTCAAATTCATTGTCAAAGTTGTAATTTCTAGTTTATATCTTCTTTTATGTTACAAACGTGTTAGTGCACGCGATATTATACGTTGTCTGATTAATTTAATTGTCTTAATTTTGTTCGTGAAATAATTAATCGTATAGATAAGTAGACGTGCGGGTCGCAAGTATAACTGTTACCCCCGTCGAAGTGTCATTTATTTTTTGTTATCATTGTCAGATATATATATTTTAATTAGTTGTAATTTCGTTAAGATGTTTCTCGTGAATTGTATCAAATTATTGGATTAGTGCAGTCTATTGAAAATTTATTGTTAGTACAAGCGTGTGTGTGTGATATATTTATTCTGTTTTGTGTATATTGTGATTGTGTACACGCGTCTAATCCGTGCGAAATCATCAAAAGTATTTTCCGTGTAAAGAATATTACTTTCGATTTTCGTACTTTCGTGTCCATTTGATTTTAGTAGCATTTAAAAAAGTACCATGATTATGAATGAATTGAGAAAAAATGTGGCTTTTGCCTGTGTTACCGTCGGCCTGGTACTGCTTGCCTCGAAGTACCGCAATAACGTGCTTCAGAGCGTGCAGCATCTTTGCCAAGGCATCACGAAAAGCCGCAAAAAATCTAAAGATCAGAAAGATAAAATGATCGGTCAGCGTCAAGACACACTTTTTTCATTGGACAAGGTTATTTTGGCTGATACCCCAGAAAAGTGTGATTATGCTATTCAACGTATTCACAGGTAAACTATCTGTTTTGTAAACATTGACTGATAAGATGCTTCACCTTAATCTATAACTTGTAGAAATTGGCAATACTTCTATGTGAGCTTGAGTTTCAATCATGATTATTATGTTTACACTAAATATGAATCAGATTCCATGAGAAAATAAATTTCATCTACTTCTTGTTCCTTTCAGAAACATGTCAGATGGAGTCCTAGGGTTTGATTGCGAATGGGTTAATGAAGGTGCTGTCTCACTGATACAACTATCTACTCGTAATGGAGTGTGTGCATTGTTTCGCTTATCTAAATTAGGCCATGTTCCTAATAAACTTAAGGTACAGTTAATTCATAAATATATACAATTTTTGTTAATTAAAACAATAATCTTTACTTTGTAGGAGTTATTGATGAATCGAAGACTAATAAAAGTGGGTGTAGGATGCTTCGATGATGGAGAAAGAGTAACCAAAGATTATAATTGTCAAGTTTTTGGAACTGTAGATGTCAGAACCTTAGCTAGCCACTTTTCATTACCATGTCCTGAAAGTCTGTCTTCTCTCTGTATGGAATATTTAGGAACTGAAATGGTGAAAGTTCGAAGTGTCAGATGTGGAAATTGGAATGCTGAAGAACTCAGTACTGAGCAGATAGCTTATGCTGCTTATGACGCTCATGTATCTGTTCTAATTTTCTATAAGGTTAGAAGTTTTTCATAGTTCTTATGCATTTCATCAAATTAGTTTTTAACTATTTTATACAAATTTTAGATTCTGCAAAGAGTCAGACAGAACAGATCATTGTGGAAAAGTTTAATATTATATATTAAAAACATGCAGAGTCATAGCAGGCAGGATGGATTATATGATTTACCATTTTCAACTATTGACACGAGGTAAACATGAAAAAAATTTAATATTAAGACATAAGTTAACAAAAAATCAATTGAGAGTACTAAAATATAAAAAAATTTCTGAATTCTGAATTCCTGAAGTAAGTACTGTAAGTTAATCGAATTTCTTGCAGTAAATTTAAACAAAAAATATTACTTTTTATAATTCTGTTTTGTGAAGCTTACAGTTCCAAACATTTTATAACATAAGCAAAAGAAAATAAGTGAAAGAATTTTTCATTAATAATTTATACTGATCATGTAATATTTTCAGGTTCAAGAGTAGTTGGTATAAAAGAGTAACAAACACACAGAATGAAAATGTTCCAAATAATATAGTTCAAACAATTAATCGTACTAATGATCAAGTAATTAGAAAAATTAATGATTCTGAGCCTAAATCCAGTGTACCTACGAGAAATAAACCTTTGTACCATAATTGTTATTTGCAAGCACCTGATGGTGATATTTTGTGTACATGTGATAGAAAGAAAGCTGATTGGTATGTCTCGAAAGGGCTTGGAGAAGTGGTTTTAGAAGATCCCTTCACTGTAAAATTGAAGTTTGAACCATCAGGACGTGCTTTAGGAGATGTTGGAAAGTACTACACACAAGTTAAAGTCAACCAGTGTGTTGTTTGTGGCTCTGATGAAAAATTTGTCAGAAAAAATGTTGTTCCCAGAGAATACCGTAAATACTTTCCTTGTGAGTATCTCTAACTAAGCAATTTTTTTAGCTTTTTTATATTATTGTTATTATTATGAAATGCATTATTTTTCAGTGGTTATGAAATCTCATCAATCACATGATGTTTTGCTACTATGTCCATCGTGTCATGAAGTTAGTAATTGTCATGACTTACAATTCAGAAGAAAATTAGCATCACTGTGTAATGCTCCTTTAGTTTGTCCAGTACAAAAGAAAAATGACGACCGCTCCAGAGAGTGGCAGACATTAAAATCAGCTGTGAAAGCACTGAAAGATGGATCCAACATACCTCCAGGACGAAGAAGAGAATTAGAACATTGTATTCAGCAGTATTCAGGTTGTGATATTATCACACCAACCTTATTAAAAAATCTTGAAGAACAGCTATATAAGAAAATTTCGGTAAATGATGCTAACTCTAATAAACCAAATTTTCCTCCTCATGGGCAAAAAGTAAGTAACGAATTCAAAGAATTCTTTGATCAATTATTTTGTATACATAGTAATTTGTATCTCTATTTTATTCAGGTTGTGCAATTCTTTGAAAGTCAAGAAGGGGGTCTTGTTGAATTGGAAAAGTTATGGCGAGAACATTTTCTAACCACAATGAAGCCAAAGTTTTTACCAGAACTTTGGTCAATTAGTCATAATCAAGAAAGATTGAATATCCGTCAATCTCAAAACAGGATAGAGCCATCAGATGCCAAAGTAGCTGGAATTCGTTAATATTAATTATAAGTAATTAGTAGAAAATAATTGTACCTGAAAAAAGTATTTGTGAAGTAGCAATTACTTTTTACCAAAAGTACTTGTAAAGCAGCAATTACTTTTTACCAAAAGACTGCCATAAAATTAAATTTTATAGACCAATAATAAATTACAATTTCTTGCGAGAGATGTTATTTTTAGAAAAGAAAATATTGTTTTTATTCATATTTTACTTTCAGCCCAACAAACAACATTTTTACATTCATTGTGGATGCAAATATTCAATTCAAGACAAAGATGTCATTCCACAATTGATGATTTTATTATATAATAAAACTAAAGATTGTAATAATATTTACAAAGAGCTATGAAACAATTAACAAGAATTCAAGACTAGGTAAATGTCAGCGAGCGGAGGCTGAATCTTGCTTCGTTTCATCCGATTTTGGTGGCGGCGTCGACTGAGTTGCTTTTATTTCTTCGTCTAATCTTTCCTTAGCTCGAAAAACTTTAGATTGTAAGTAAAAAGAACCACCTTTGGACCTGTCATTTGCTTCCATGAGATATTTGTAATTTCGCTCGATAACATCGACTTGATCTGGCTTGTCGGCGTTCAAAATTCTTAGCGCCTCGTCCAAAGTCAAACCAGTCCTTGTGTTGGCGGCCACCCTTTGCGATCCTTGTTGTCCACCACCTGCTCTTTTAGCTGCTTCTTGACTAGCGGCGATTTCTTGTCGCAGGGCACGAGCGAAAGCTCGACCGACCATTTGAGTGCCCAGCACGATGATCTGAGCAAGATATTTTGCCATTTTCACTCACTCGTTGGTCTCCTGCGGCGTGAAAAACAAAAATTTATACATTGCTTTGAAATTGAAATGCGGCCAATGTACGAGTTGAAAGATCGCAAACGAAATGATTCTAACCTCGCTATCGATACAAAGTCAGAGGAGAGAATGGTTTTTTAAGTGAACGTTCGATTGATTAAGAACAACTCGGTATTACATCACGAAGCACTAGTTGCACTTTACCGTAAATATCACACACGATTCATTTTTATGAACTGTCATTGATGTAAACTTACGATTTTAGAGTAGAAACCAAACAGCAGCACGTGAACACTTGAACAAATTTCGTCGACTAAGATTGCATCGCAGACGGCAAATTATACTGCGGTAAGCTCACCACGACGGACGGTCAGCTGTCAGCCTGTCATTGCCCCTTCAAGTTTTTAACTAAAAATTGACATGGATTGTTTCACATTATTGCGTTATTTGCACGATCATAAACAAGAACAATTTTTATTTCTAACATGGATTATTTATAAAATTTTACTTTCAATAATTAATCGGAAAAATTTTGATTTAAATTTCATAAACGTCATCTGCTGCGTGACTTATTTAAAATTAGTTATTAATGTTCAATCGTTGAATATTACCTCATTAAATTATTCGAATAGTTTATCTTTTAAATCAAAATTTATTTACCTAATGGTTCTTGCACGAAATTTAGAACCAAATTTTAAGCGTGTGCATCCAGCTCCATAAATTCGTATTCCGATATAGTTATCCACTACATATATGCACTTCGTTGCCTATTTCAGGTTGTCGGTCTGTGGGTACCATCTACACTCATACAGTGTGAGTTGTTATTGAGGATAATCCGTAATCGTATCGATTACTTTGTTATATTTCTTAGTGAAAACGAACGGTTTTGATGAGAACTTGAATCGTACATTAAATAAATGTGTTTATATTTGATTTCGTGAGTCTAAGGGAGAAAATTTCATTCATGAATTTCCGTACAAAAATATATTAGCTTATCTGTGTTGTTTACATTGGTTGTGATCGATTTTTTTAATAATCATGGCGAATAACGATTTGAACGATGACTTCAAGGGTCCAAGGACGTATGTAGAACTGTTGAAGGAAATATTAAGTCCAGAATTTGAAACTCATACCACTAGAGAACAAGTTAGTTTATCCTTTCTTACCTTTTTTTGTTATGTATTTTTTACTTCAATATATCGTTTATGTTTTAGAGCAAAGTTGAAAAAAATGTGCTTGAGTTATACAAAGTTAAAAAACCATTATTATCCAGAAATAGACATGTTAGTTATTTAAAAAAATCAATCACAAATCTTTCGAAAAATTATGAGGTTTGTTTATACTTATTCTTCTTTCAATTTTCAATTTTATAACACTTGCTATAAAATAATTTTTTTGTTTTGCAGTGTCTAGATTGCAGCAGACCATGGCTATGTTATTGGATATTGCATTCACTTGAATTATTGGGCGAAAGATTGGACGATGATCTTTGCTCCAATGTTGTTCAGTTTCTAAATAAGTGCCAATCACCAACTGGAGGATTTGGCGGTGGTCCTGGACAAGATGCTCATTTAGCATCAACTTATGCTGCAGTTAATGCTCTTTGTGTAATTGGTAGCAGAGAAGCTTATAACATTATTGATAGGTAAATATCCAAAGCTAACTATATCTGAAAGATTAGATACAAAACTTTTTGTGTTCAGGGCAAAAATTATTTTGTACTTTGTTCTTTCCTAAGTAACTGTTTATCATTAAAATCATCATTCAGAGAAATATGAATAAATTCCATAAATAATCTAATGTGTGCAGGCAAAAAACTTATGAATTTTTAAAAACACTACGAACAGATGAGGGTAGTTATCATATGCACGTTAATGGTGAAATGGATATAAGAGGAGTTTATTGTGCTTTAGCAGTGGCCAAATTACTTAATATTTATACACCCGAATTATTCAAAGACTCTGAAAAATGGGTAGCAAAATGTCAAAATTGGGAAGGTGGATTCGCTGGATGCCCAGGAATGGAGGCTCATGGAGGCTATGCTTTCTGTGGATTAGCCTCTCTTGTTATGTTAAACAAATCAACTGTATTTAATTTATCTGCATTTATAGTAAGTATATAATTCTTTTTTTATAAATTTAAAGAATTATGTGCAAAAAACGATTTTTTGTTATTAAATTTTGGTTAATATTATTCATATTTTTAGCGCTGGATTGTTAATAGAAAAATGCGATTAGAAGGAGGGTTCCAAGGTAGAACCAATAAGTTAGTTGATGGTTGTTATTCATTTTGGCAAGGAGGAGCTTTTCCTCTAATCAATTCAATATTAGCTGCAGAAAGTAAAACAAAAAATTTAGAAGCTAATTGGATGTTTGACCAAAAAGCACTTCAAGAATATCTTTTAATATGTTGTCAGGATCCCTTTGGAGGGATGTTAGATAAACCTGAAAAGTAAGAAAATGATTTTTATTTTTTAAATAATATTTAATATTTAACTATTGATTGTTTTATTTCTAGGAATAGTGATATATATCACACTTGCTATTGCCTTAGTGGACTTTCAGTGGCCCAGAATTCTCCTGAAAAAGTTATTATAGAACCTTGTGAGGTGAATGCAGTTGAAGTAACCCATCCTGTATATAATATCGTTTTTGAAACTGCCATGAAAGCAATAAAATATTTCTCTTCTTTACCATTACCTGAAAAATGAATAGAGTAACACGTTTCACTTCTTTTATATTTCATATAAATCATGATGATTACTAAAGCTTGTAACTAACTGAAAACTTTGAGTGAAAAAAATGTGCAATTTTTCTTATGAATTTTAATGTAAATTTTTATTAATGAAGATCTAAAGAATCAAAAATTAAAATCAATTGATCAAAATTGTACTGTGTCATAAACAAAATTCATTAAAATTTGATTATTTTTATAATAAAAAATGAACATGGAAATTAAAATTTTCTGATAAAAATAAATATGGAAATTATAATTTACAACGAAAGTGAATACAAAATTGAATTGACTTCATTTTGAAGTACTTTACCTTATAAAGTCATACGTTATTTAATTGTTATTAGTTGGTAATAAAGTACTATGAAAGTGTTTGTATAAAGAAGTTTTAAAAACCATAATTTAGTTTTTTATCAAGAAATATGTTCAAATAAAGAAGTCCAATTTTTAAAATTTGTATTTTATTTTAACAGAACGCTTACAAAGAGACAAAAACTCTACGTAGGCGTTAAAAATTTTGTTCAATATTACAATTGTTTAATATTTTAGTGTGCTCATTACATACTTGAGAACAATATACTGTTTTTTTTTCATTCAATCATAAGATTCATTGCAACACACAAAGAAATATACGTTTTTAAGAAAAACACAAATGGCTGTAAAATATTTATTTCTCACACAGACACACACGCTCGCATTTAACGCAACACTATAAACTATGAACGAAATTATGTTTTTCGTAGCACACAAGCCTTCAATTCATTGTAATCGGACGTCACAATAACCTTCGGAATGTGAACTTAATGAAAAAAAATTCAATGCATCATTGATGATTCATTAATGTTACAAAAAATAACATCCTTAAAACTATTCTTTATTTGGTTTCCTTCTTCGTGTGTTACTCGAATTTGATGGCTGCAAAATGTTTAAAAACATTTATTATCAAATAAGTAGGTTACTTAAGATATATTTGGAATATTTTTATTACCTTTGATGGGATAACTTCTTCAACAACTTCAACTTCCTCTTCAGCTTCTTCTTCCTTTTCATCTACCACCTCCTCAACTTTTTCGTCATCCAAAGTTTCTTTTGAAGTTGACGCTTTTACATCATCATTTTCTAGTAACTGATCGTTTTCTCCATCTGAATCCTTTTCTTTTTGAGGGACTTTATTATCCTATATTTAAAAAATCGAAATGAGTTTAATGAGTAATCATAAAACCAATAAATTAATTGGTCTAAATGCATCTAGCACTAAAATAACTAGCACTACATTGTACCTGACTTGTAAAGCAGCAACAATAAATAATAAGCATTACAGGTATGCCTAGCGCTATAATGTATACAGTCCATATCCATGGGTTTTCAGCGGTGAAATTTACAATTCCTTGCCACAATCCAGACTATAAAAAAAATACAGCCAAGGTTTAAATAGTGATAATTTAATTTCTATTATTTAAAGATATAATTTTTAATATATTATGGATAACAATATGTAGGTCAACGAGCTTAGTTTTAGTTTTTGCCATTACTTTTTACTTTTGTAATTTTTTACGATTCAAATAATATTAAGTAAGACTTTTCATTTTGTGTGTACCTCACGTGCTCGAGAAATGAGGAAACACGCATAAACACATATAGGAATAGCACAATATATGAAATAAGCAGCCCACCATCCAGGCTTGTAATTCATCATCCTCATCATTTTACCCCAAAATGTTACCTAGTTTTTTCAGTTTATATAATTTGATTTTAGGTTTAATTTAGAATATCTTGCACAACATTTTTAATCATTATTGTCAACCAAGTAATGTATGCTGAAAAATATTTACCGCTTCAGTCGCGATTCTCTGTTTACGAAGATCAAAAGTGTCTTCAGCCCACTTCTTAGCTACCATCTCATCGTCGGTAACAATGATGTTATCAAACAGAATATCAGGTGAAATAGACCACAATTCAAATCCAACAGCATACTAAAATGATAAAACAATATTAATTAGTTAAATCATGAATCATTTGAAAAAAAAAAGGATGTAATTAATATAGTATTTACAATAGGAGTCATCTTGAAAGGATGTTCATCATTGAAATAGTCTGGATTGTGAATCAACTTAGGCTTCCATTTCCCTTTGTAGCTAGGATTATCAATTAGAGGGGGCAACCATTTACCCTTGTAGTTAGGATTGGTGATGAGTCGTTTTTTATAAGGACCACAGCCGGAAATTTTTTCGCACTTGGGATTTGGAATCTCTGGTGGTTCCCACTCGCCATCCATATCATCGTCCCAATCTTCTGGTTTGACCGCATCGGGATTTGGTATATTAACGGGTTCTTCTTCGAGCCAATCTTCGGGCATCGAGTCATTTTCATCGACGATTTGAGGTGGAGCATCTTCGTCCCAATCTTCGGGTTTGACAGCATTAGGGTCCGGTATTTTTTCCCTTTCATCCCAGTCCTCGGGTCTCTTGTCATGAGGATCTTCGATCTCCAGCGGTGGATTTACAGGAGGCTGGAAGTCGTCCAAAAGGGAGCCTTCATTGACGACTTTTCCGTCAACTTTGATGACAAAGCTGTTGTCAGGGCGTACGATCAAAGTGTACAAGTGCGGTTGCTTGTCTTTGAAGAAATCTTCCAACCTTTCTTTAGGCTTGTTGGCGTGCTTTTCTTCAATGGATCCATTAAGAGGGTTCTTGTGTCTAAAGATGAAGTGAAGCTGTAAAAACAAAGAAACGTCAAGTCAGTTTGAAATATTTTTTTTACATGTTATATTTTGCCACGCGCTTGTGAAAAGATGAATTTAAAAATCGAACCGAAAGTGTTTTTCAAAATGCTTACAGCAAAGATTACTAGCTCGCGTTGAGCTAAGGTAACTTGGTAATACATTATAAATAACTCGAATCACTTATCTGCGTCATAAGTTTCGTCGAAAGTATGTATGTCTGAAGTAAATTACCTTGTGATCGTTGCCGCACTTATCGGGCCCGAACATGATAGTGTAAGGGGTTTTATCATGGAAGTTGTTGAGATCGGCGTGCTTAGGATCGGACGACAAGAGCTTGAGGTAGGCACCGCCGCACTCCTGGCCCTCCTGGAAAATCACCTCGTACTGGACGACGAGGGGCTTGTCCTCGAACTTGAAGGGCTTGCTCAGCTTCTTGGAGATGGCCGCGTGACGGGCTCGGCTCTTGAGCACGAGGCCCAAATTGCCGCTCTCGACTCCGCGTTTCGGCTCCTCCAGAAGCCATTTTCCTGTAAATTGCAGTGGATAAATGAGGCCGGCTCTTGCAGTCGATTGATTATATTCATCGTTCGAGTCGTTAAAAAAGCTAATGAGCGGACATTGCGACAGAGAGACAGTCGCGATAAGTATTACAAGGTATGCACATGCATAAGCAGGGGAATTTTCGCAGCTCTCAGCGAGAATCCTTTCAAAATCGCCGAGGTTGGAAAAAAAAGAAAGGCCAGACCGGCACACATCGATATTACAGCCGTGTGCGTATACACTAACACAGATAATGTCCGTGTCGCGTTAGTTTTCCATATAGTTGTCTATCCGACTGTTTTTCTCTTTCATACTCGCGAGTCCGGAGATGCGCGAGCGTTATTATAAGTACACATCCGTTCTCCTGCGCTAAACTTAGCCGCGAACGCGCGTCGAAATTTCGAGAAATACACGCGCTACGACCTGGCCTAGTGCCATATCGCGTCGACCAGGCAATTCCATTTCTCATATGTATTATAACGAGAACAGCTCATCCGCTAGTCCTCGTCATGGGCGTTCGCGCGAAATTCGCAAAAACAAAGGAGCGGAAGACAGGCGCGTTTGGTAATTTAACTGACTAATTCGACGCAATGATCTCACACGCGGCATATCTCGCGCACATCGTCGTGCTCCGATATCATTTGTGGATTGGCTGAAGCTCGTTGCAGCGATAAAATGTCGCTCTCCGCCGGTGTGTGTCATGCATATTACACGTTCATATAAACGCCTATAAAGAGGGAGAGAGAGAGAGAAAGATATGGCACCGCCACGCAGCATCGATATGCGAACACGGTGCGAGGCGCAAAAATGCCGAGCGAGAGTACTACGGATACGTAAATCTATATCGGAGCAAACCAACTAAACGTTGCATATGATATATCTAACGTGTGTATATTGGACACGGCTAATGTCCGTAGATATACACTCTGCTTGTGTATGCATATACCTCTGTAAAGTATGACAACGCTCTGACGCTGCTTTACTGCTCTAATAATGTGGCACTGCGCCGGAAAGAAAAGCCCCACAAATGCTCTGCTCTGTGTGTCTCTCCTCTATATGTGTGTATATAATGTGCATACATTTGTGCGAGTGCGCGCTCTCGTCTACACACAGAAGTGTAACATCCCTTATATGTGATATATACGTTACGCGCGCACCACTACTCGTGCGGCCGGAGCGCGATCATCCCCCAAGTTCAGCTTCGATTACTCGGCACTTTTCTTGCCTGTACATAGCGGCAGCTAGCACTAGCCTACGTGTAATGTAGGACAGAGAAAAAGATGAAGCGAGAAAGAAGGAGGCAGGGGGGAAAAAAAGAAGCGAACCACGAAAAAAACGACTGAAAGACGAGCGAGAAAAAAAAACATAAAATAAAACAATAATGCCACGAAGCGAGCGACAAAAATGTTGCAAATGAATCTGATTTTTTCAGGTAGCGATTAGTGCCGACCGTATACAAGAAAATTGACGCTAAGTGCGTACTCGATAAAACAGTCGCAAAAGTAAGTTAAGGTGTTGATGAAACTAATCGATAAACCCTGAAGTATGGACGGAGCTTTGCGGGATGCGTTTACACTGCTGCGGTTTTGAATAGTCGACACGGGGGCAAGAACCCTGCACGCAATAGCAAACGTTATAAAGTAGGTCTCTTACCGTCGTATTTGGCGATTTCCTCGTCGATTCCGTCCTTCTTGGCCTTGGACTGGATCCAGGACTTGGCGAATTGGTCCTGATCGTCGAAGTGATCGGCCAGGAGTACGTGGCCGCTCGGCTGCGGACTGGCGTAGGGGGTCTTCTGCTCGACGAGCAGCTCCTCGGGCTCGTCCTCGACCACGGCCGCCTGGGCCTCGTCGTCGTCGTCGTCCTCGTCCACGTCCAAGTCATGGGCGCGTACTTGATGATGATGCTGACTGCTGATGGTTAGCAAAAAAACGCTGGCGAGCAGCAGGAGGCTCAGTAGGATTGGCCTGCTACGAGCCATGACTGCCTGCGGAGGATGTACAACGCACACTCACACACAACGCACTGTACGGCAGATGAGCACTCGGCACACTGCACACTGTCTCACGGCACACGTTCGAGTCAACGAACTCTCTCTCTCTGTCTCTGTCTCGCTCGGTGCGTCGTTGATGATAGACGGATGGACGACGAATACCAAGTGGAGTCCCGGCTGCCGGTGGGTGCGATGTACACACACTAACTAACTATAATGCTAAAATCTATATGGTTAGGCTCGGCAAGAGTAGTCGCGGTGGCGACACTGGTCGTTGTATTCCGTATATGCGGCGGCGGCGACGCCGACTATGCGTATCACAGAGTGGAGTGAGCTGCTGCTGCGAAGTGGCGGCCTCGCGTATCACACACATTCAACGAGTCCAAAATGAGTTATACAAACTGCCAACAGGCGAGGCGACGACGAAAGCCGCGAGTCGAAAAGTCGAGACGCGCTGCAGAAATATCGTGTGTACACGTCGCGACTTTTCAAATTCGATCGTCTTGCAAGTTGCAGTGCTTATTACGCCGACTGCTCCGTTCTGCGCTCTCGCGCGCTGCCCAATTGCTCGCGATTATTATTATTATGCTTATGTTATTATATATATCGCGAGAGCTGCACCTTTTCTCGCACCTTCGGGCCACGAGTAATTTCTCGACTTTCACTGCTGCAATTAAGTCACAGAGACCGTCGCGTCGCCCGTTACTACCTTCGCTGCACTCTTTATACTCGAGCGCTCCTCTTTTATTTATTTATTTTATTATTTTGCCTTTCTTGTGGCGATGATAGTTTCACGAGCGCCGCCGCCGATAGTGGTGCATTTTACGCGAGACTCTCTTACTCGTACACGTAATCGACCCGTACTCCGTGTATATAGTAGGTACGTTCAGTGGCTGCGTCACACGCACGTATCACACGCGCGTATACGCGATAGGCCGTTTCGCGAGGAGGGAGTACCGGGTACCGACCGCGAGTGTTCACGCACACTCTCTCATATACCAAACGCAGAGTGAAAGAAAGAAAGACAGATGAGCAAATACGTGCGTATTTGCATCTATCTCGTATCAGTCGGCAAGGCAAACAGTACAACAAGGTGTATTCCGTTGCCGGCGTTAGTCGTCGTCGTCGTCGTCGTCGACGGGAATCGTTGCCGAAAGCGGGTCGAGGTGGAGGGAGGCAGCGAATGTGCCAGCGGACGAATGGCAAATCGACACACCGACGTTCATTAGGCGCGCGACCGAATGAAATTGTCGGAGAGCTAAAAGTTGGCTCGCGCGCGCGCAACGTCGACAGCTGATTTTCCTCGATCAATTATTATTAACTGCGTGAGTCGTCGCGCTTGTCCACGCGTACACCGTGGTCGCACCCAAAAAAAAAAAATGATAAATAAATAAATACAAAATTTTCTAGGTAATCGGGTATTTTGGAGTTTTGCGCCTTGCTCTCTTCGGGCCACTTTCGAATTGGTCTCGCTGGGCGGTCATTACCCTTTATACACCATGTTCGTGTATATACCAACTCCAATTCTTGCTCCGAATTTTCGAACTCTCGTGTACGGCCGTGCTCCATATGTAGGCAGAATAAATTCACAACGGAAGCAACGTATTATCAAGCAGCGATATGGGCGAGTCGTCGTTGGCATATATCGGTACCTCGACAGGTGTAAACGTGCACGCGCCGTAAACAACCGTTGCAAATTACGTTGAAAGTAAAAAAAAAAAATAGTATGCTCGCGAGGATATGTTGCAGCAATCACCGCAGGCGAGCCGCCTGCCATTGCTGTGTATTTTTTGCACGCTTGCGTAAACCCCACCATCGGCCATTGAATAAGTCATTCACTCTGAATTTTTATTTCTTGCTCGTGATAAGTATATGATGGAATATCAGTCGATGCAATAACCATTCTCGTTAAGCCTTTTCTACTTTTCTTTTTTTTTATCTGAAAGATAGTGGTTATGCATCTTTAACGAGCAGTTTTATCTCCATTGACCTTGGAAAGTTGTTATTCACGAAAATTTTTTTTTTCATTAGTCCCAATAACTCTTACTCATATTATAATCTTGATCTGCGGCTGTGAGTAGATTGAATTGTAAATTTTGGAAATGGTTTACAGTTCAAAATTTGACTTTCAAAGGACTTTATAATATAATATCTTATCGTCTATTTTTGACAGTTTTGCGCTTAAAAACCAATAAATAAATGAAATTTAGCATAAAGTGGCCTTTAATTTGGGGACTCATAAATACTTCGTATCTTCGTACGATAAAACGAAGGAGCTTTTTATACGCCAACTTGCGATAACTGCAGCTTTTCGTTCGAGCCCGTTAGATGCCGTTACTATATCAGCCTGGAGCGATAACTAAGTGTGCGTTTAAGTGTTGCATAAGCACTTGAATTTGGGAAGTGTCACCTGATAACGATTCGTTTCGATTGTAATGAATGATGATGAAGGTTACGAATTTTATTTATCGGTCTGTAATGAGTTAGAAAATTGAAATTTAAAAAAGAGCCAGATAATTAACCGATTAATATCTGTACGTGAGGATAAGTATGACTTGCAAATCGATGGATAGTTTAACGTCCATTAGTATATTTAATTAGTTGTGAGCATTCTGATTCCAAAGTACTTCTTTAATTACTTCTTTAATTATTGAGCGATAAGCATGTTGATCTGCTTTTTGTAAAAGACATCAATCTTCATTTTATAACATGATTATTTTCATTATGTACCTACATAATTACATAAAACATATGCTCCCACCTATAATATCCCATGAACGAACTGTCATATCAGGTTGTTGCTAAATTTTTGAATTTGTTGAAATTCCTGAATGAATGCTTAAACAATAGACCTCATTTTTACTGTATTGACTCATAATTTGCAAGCTCAAACTATAAAGATCAGCTAATAATTATCAAATTTATAAGAAAATTGTATATTATTGTATGTAAATTTTAATTAAATAAATTATTTAACTTACCATAGAAGATGCATCATATTCTTGTGTCAAACTCTGGTCTTTGTAGATTATACGATTTTCTTAAAATATTACTAGTTAATAAATTTGAGCAAAAAAGTAGAGTTACTGATTATGAGGCAATAGAGAAATATGGATTAATGATCTTATAAAATAAATGTCTGATAAATTAAAAAGATTAATTACCCATAGAAAAAACCGCTGCCAAGTTATTGGCAAAGTGCTTCCTCATTCTAATTTTTATTGTATTATAATAAATATTAACCTAATAGTGGATACTAATAAATTTAAAAATCTATAAAAAATTTTTAAAAGAAAGTAATGGCCTGGCACATTGTCGCTGTACGCGCGCTTGATCTTATTTTTAGCCGCACGCATGCGAAATATACTTGTACGTTTGTAACGACGATCAATTTTTAAGTCCCGTTTTCTATCTATTTGGTCTTAAATTAAAACTTGACTGCTCTGCTCTCATGATGACAACAAAAATTGAGATAATTCCGGCAACTATACGTGAAAAAATGAAAAAAAATTTTTTTTCAAATTTACAAAAAAAAATTCAAAAAATCGAAAAAAAATTTTTTTTCCCCGTGTATTGCCAAAAACCTTTTTCTAGCCTCATTATTACTACAAACGACAATGAATGCAATTGAAAAATTCCCGCAATTATACGTGAAACATGAAAAAAAAAAATTTTTTTTCGAATTTACAAAAAAAATCGAAAAAAATCGAAAAAAAAATTTTTTTCCCGTGGATCGCCAAAAACCTTTTTCTGGCCTCATTATTACTACAAACGACAATGAATGCAATTGAAATTTATACAATCAACCATAACATTTTCGAGATTTTGCTTCGGACATACGTACATACACACACACACACACACACACACACCACACACAACACACACCCACACACACACACACACACACACACAACACACACACACACACACATACATACATACGGACATTTGTTGAGAATTCAATCTAGTTTACAAATATGTAAACCAAATTGTCCTACGAAGTCTGGTTCAAAATCTCGTTTTCGAGCCTATCACAGAGCTTCCTCTATGAGGAAGCAATATTTTTGACACATTTCTTTTAGATCATTCTATACTTCAATGTAACTAGAATATATATGCAGAATTGAATAATCAAAATGTCAATTATTAACTAAATAAACAATGATATTTAATTTTAATAATTAAATTTTAGATATAATAAATACTTCGAGTTTGATTTGATAAAAACGATAAAAATATTACTTATAGCTCGTAGTAAACAGCTCGTGCATATCAAAATCAACCAGATCAGACCCACCTTAGACTCACAAATTACCAAGTCATTCATTTATGCTTCATTAAAACGTCTGATTGAGAAATGTTTGAGTTAAATTTGACGATTGATATTAAATTTCAAGAACAAATAAGAACAGTTATTGTGACTGTACCATATCAGTAACAAAAAAATCTTAAACTAAATTCAGTTTTAATGTAAAATTAAAATAAAAGTAATCGATGTTGAATTTTATATTAAGTTATTTCTATATAAAATCTTCGTTAAAAATTAATGTACGATTTGCTTTTGATTTATTTTTTTACTAACTCTATAAAGGAGCTAAAAGGATTTAATTCTATACTTGAATTTATTTTTGTCGTTGATTGCTCAAAATGTATGAATATTTAATGATAATTAATGCTACCCTCTACCACCAGATGGCGAGTACCTTTATCTGTAAATCCGCTAGTGATAAAGTGATAAACATAATAGTATAAGTAACACAGTTACACGCAGTTATCAAAAAAATATCAATATTCGGCAGTATCTAAAAAATATCAATATTCGGCAGTATCTAAAAAAATTGGATATTTTGTGCATTTAAAAATCATTATTGGTTTTTAATCATATTTTTATGTTAAGCTTCTGAAACGTGAATGAATGAGAGTGTCTGTAACAGATGTGAGTTGATGATCGAAGTTCATTTAGTTTATTTTTCTAAACTCAAGGCACTCAAAGAAACTATTATGGATTGTACATCGTCGGACGAATTCACTTATTCTATGACGGCATCGCTCGAGCATGACCATATAAAAATTCTGAATTATGGGGTCGAGTTTATCTTCTCCGCAGAGATAAGGTATATACACGTGCCGGCAGTGGAAACCCCGTAAAAAAAGCCGTATATAGGCGAGCGTCAAGAAAGAAAAGGTTTTTCTTGTAATTCTCGAGGATTTCAGCGGCAATTGCCCGCCATATACGCGCTACTTTGCTGCATAAAAGGTATTTTTTACTCTGCGCGCGCGCAAGCCTGTTTCAGGTACTCAACTCCAACGCGCGGCTCGTTTACCTGTGAATTGCCTTTTTCGAGCATCTATTATTCTTTCGATTGATAAATAGACGCGTGAAAATTAATCGTATTTAAGTATATGTTGCAGTAATAGATTTATAAAATTGAAACGGGTTACTTACATATCGTATTTAATATTATTAAAATCCCTCGATAAAATGTCTAATCCTTCATGGGTTAATTCTGATAATTTCGATCTTAATTGAAGTATGTGTGTAATATTCGATTTGCAAGCTCTGAAAATGAAAGTATCTTGCGATAATATTGAAAAGGTTTGATTTTAGTTAAAAATAAGATAATACATTTTTATAATGAATTATGATACTCGAATATACCTTTAAGAAATATTAAATTGTCTTCATTTTAAATACTGATGTTCAATGACTTAAACTTTAGAACGATATTTATTAAATTATCTGAACTTTAATGTATTCTTAAAAAATAGAGTAATCATTTTAATCTCTGAAGCAACTTAGCGAACTTATTTTCTTATTAATTTTTGTGTAATGATTGAAAGATGACAATATCAATTTAAGAATAACGTATATTGACTATGATCTTTTACTAAAAGCACATATTGTATTTGGTCTACATGAGAATAATCTACACATAATAAATCTACGTTTGTCTCAATACATTAAAAACTCCGTAAGAAATTCTCAGGATCTATATAAAGGAAAGACAATTCGTGTAAGTGAAATATCAATTATAGCGAATAAAAATATAGTTTGTAAAAATAATACACACTTGTACGAACGAGTTCAAAGATAAAACGATGAAAAATGCTTTGCCAATGTAGACCGGATACATAGTCCTGGCAGTCATGAATAAAATATCCTTTTTCGATTTCAGACACAAATCCATCCAATTGGCAGCGAATAACGCGTAGGTCAGTTTGCGGCTCTAAAATAAATGAATTTTCTCTCACTTCGTACCTCTTCGTTCGAACATTATAACAAGGCGTTCGACTCAACTTTGTTGGTCAAGTGATCACCGAAGTAGCAGTAGATGCTGCTTTGCAAAAACATGCAGGATAAAAAAATCAACCTCATCAGGAGCTGAACGTCAATGGTCGTCGTGCCAGCCAAGAGATACGTGTTGGCCGTCAGTTGAATGAAACAATTGGAAAATTGAAAATCATAGAGGAGCCGTAGCTCTTGGATAATAGATCTGCAAATCTTCAATTGCAAACGATAATTGGCTATTGTTAAAGCGTGAACGAGCGTCGCTGACACACAGCCCGAAACTCACTCCAAGATGTAGCGGTGGTGATTGACGCTCTCGACGATCACCTCCTTCTCGCAGGCTTCGATCGACCTCGAGCTTCTGTGGGCTCGTCTCCTGGCCTCCAGGGTCATGTATCTCACGCGATGGGCGAGCAAATCGAACTGGCAGCTGACGAAGCTCATGACGGTCGCGATCGAGATATCGTGGCCGATGATTAATATGACGGAGATGAGAAAAGACGCCGCGTCCGGTATCCAGAGCCACCAGAAAATTCTGTCGGGTATTGGGCCTTCGTGGGGTAACCAAACGGTCAGCGGCAGGTTTCGATGGTCTTTCTTTTGAAAAAACGGAGGTAACACCCAAATGAACCAGGCGCCACCGACCCAGACGTAAACCAAATTTAAAAATTTTCTGCGAGCGATAAAAAAAAGTAAAAAATAACGTATCGATCCTGTGGTAGCTATATTTCAATGAGCCTACCTCAAAAACTCGCTGTAAACTTTTTCAATTTCGATCTCGGTTTTTCCTCGTGGCTGAGCATAGGGCGAGGACAACATGTCGAGCAATTGAACCAAATGTTTCCGGTTCATCCACAAGCCGACAGCTCTTATGGTGTTGTTTTCGACCGTCAACATGAGCAGAAGCGTCGTGTACATCTCGTCCTTATCCAAATTGTTCAAAAACAATCCCAATATCATACCGGTGACTATGATGAACGGCAAAGGCAGCAGTACGAAACGAGTTAGGGTGTAGATTCGATATTTTACCGACAACTGATCCAACGGCCTCCAGGCTCCAGCTATGGTCATGAGAGTAAACAGTTCGTTCAATACGTCGATAATCATTTTTAAATTTTGAAAAATTAGCGAGTTTTAGATACGAGGCAGCTCGGTGGCAAATGAGATCACGAGAATTGCATCATTTCTTGACCAGGTGGCTTAAAACGACCTCCATGTAAACGATGCATGAAAATCGATGAATGTTATACTCTGTCATTAAACTCTTTTTCGATGCAAAATGTCGAGCGATTATTGCTGCTTGAAATCATAGGGTAAACAGGTAAGAAAAATATCACATGCAAAAGATATCAATTGGCAATGATAGTCTCTCGGCTTGCTTACAGAATATCTGAGCACTTGCTTGTAATTATTTTTCGATCTTTATCCACGGATCGCAGGGGGAGTAATATTATCTATTTAACTTACCGAATTTTTCAATAAAAAATGAGAATTCGCTGTGTGACTATATGCAGAAAAGGTAATGATGGTATCATGCTGTAAAATTAGATCTCAAAAGTTGTAGTGTTAATTGAAAAATATTTAAGCGTTGACTACTAGCCCAAAGATCGATGGAGCAATTAATCAGATCGTTTCGTAATAAAGTATATACAAGATTAAAAGTCGTTGAAGTGTTTGGAAGGAAGAGGTACAAGGACTTTTATTGAAATTATCGGTGCTAAATTCGCTTCGGGCTCAGGCAGTTGGGCCGCGTTCGGTCGTCGGGGTCGCCAGTTCTCGCCGGAGAAGATCGCGCGCAGAGTCATCGTCGCATTAGCCCGAAAGGGAAGAAGCCACGTTTTCTCTCACTGTCGCAGGCACGAGAAGTTGCTTACTCTTTTCTCGTTAAAACAGCAATTTAACGCCAGCAGCCAAGAGGGGCACAAGAGAGAGAGAGAGAGAGAGAGAGGGAGAGAGATTCGCGGGCATGGCCGCTCCTATTGGCCTAGCTATCGACAATCACGTTTATCTATATAGACTGAAAATAGGGTAGACGCGTTAGTTTTTTTTCTTCTTCTTTTTTTATTACTCGTCTACATCAGCACATATTATTTCATGCGCGAATCCTACCTGTATAATACATTATTCTCGCGATAAGATGTAAAGATTTATAGCTGGAAACTTGCACATGGACTGGTCCAAGTCCGATTGCGCAACTCTGCCGACGACAAATGGAGCGACTGCGGGTAAAATGAAATGAAAATCGACTCGTCGTTCGAGAAATGTATACAGCATTTGGCGGCTCGCGCATAAACACTATACAGGCACTGTAATTGATAAACACCGACGCGCTTACATGCCACAAAGAGGTGTGCGAGGGGGTAAGTCGAAGAAACGCGCGTCTCTGTTGCGGACAGGCTCATTCTTGCGTTGGCTCGATTTTGATTTTCTCTCTATGCGCGCGTGTATATATTTATCCTAGCAGCGAAGAGAAGCTGCCACGAGAGAGAGAGAGAGAGAGAGAGAAAAGAAAATCACACAGGACTCGATCGTCGAGTGTTGGCTCTCGAGTTAATGAAATCTAGACTAGCTATATACGCTATCTTTATATAGAGCACATGGAGGAGACTGAGACTTGCCTGCGCTGGTCTTTTCACGCGCACTTTAATATCCTCGCGCGGCTCTTTTACATTTCCCACGCCCAGACCTCTCGTATATAGCATTGGAAAACTCATCGATCGGTTTGACGTCGACTTTTTCCTTCGCTAAAATAATGTCTAAATTCGAGTTTAGGTAATGATATCACGAGGAAAATAGAGCGCGTGAATAGCTTGTATAATATGCCGTATTAGATCGGAGCAAATGTCTTGCAAGTATTGAAAGGAAGAAACTAGGGGAAAGGAAAGACACACGGCTGGCTTTTGAACATATCTATGAGATCTGTGTATATATACAAATTAAGCATACATAGAGTCGAGCCGAGTCGGCAAGAAATTGGGTTAGAGAGGCTTGCATAAAAGAAGCAATCGTAGAGCTTTATTAAATTTTTGTTTCCCGCGCGCACACGCGAATCTCGTAAAAAGGGACTTTATGAAGTCGGGGAAAAATTAATATACAACAACGCACGATGTATATATCAAGTCCAGGCGCGCTCAAGTCGTGCACACGCATATAATGTATTTTACTTCCTTTTTTTTTTACAAAAGTCGAAAAAAAATTCATCAAGGCAGGGGGACGACGAGGATGAAAATAGTTACAGAACGAGATATACGTAAGACTCTCGGGCATAAGTAAGTCAGTATATTAGAATGGCGCATGTAGAGCAATTGGCGCTTGGGGCGTGACTCGTGCCGTGGCTCGTCGTTTTAATAAAGCGCGAGACGTGCTGGATTTCCCTCTCATATCGAAAATTCCGCGGCTGCCGGGCATACCGCGGCTCGCGCACCCACGCGACAAAGCCCTAACGCAGCAGCGGCAGCTGTAGCCGCAAAGAGTCGTCGCATTCTTTCCATCGTTCCGCAAGGCGCAAATTGCTGCTTCATCGATTGCAGCTTAATATACACCTATACACAAAGCCGTCGAGCACGTAAGTACGTGCGAGGGGGCAGTTTTCGCTGCGCTCCGTGAGCTCGAATGTATTATCTATATATAGGGTCGTGGCAGCTTCTTCGTGAAATTGTCAACCCCCGCACACATCCTCATTCTCGAGCGAGAGAAAGATTCGCTTTTGTTCTTTCATCCTGCGGCTCGATTCTGTATAACCGATCCCTATACATTTTATTCTTCGCGAGAGTCCGTTTCTATACAAATAGTTTCAAGAATCGAATATGAATTATTTGTTCGGAACGTGCGTCAATCGAGATGACGATTTTCAACCGGAAAACCGTAAATCTACTATTATATCACCCATATACTATTGATTTCTTTTAATGATCATCGTTATACAAATTTCCATGATAAATAATGATTTTTGAGAATTTAATTTTTACAATAAAATTATGAAGTCAATATTCAAAAATTAAGAACTCAAAAGAGGCTTGAAAACAAATAAACTTTCATTCAATTTCCGGTAAAGAGTTTTTTTCTTTCGAAACTTAAAAAATTTGGTTTATGTATTTTTAAATTAGACTGACAATTGTTATTGTTTCAGTTTTATATCTCTATTATTTTGTGCATAAATACAGATACACTTAGAGCAACGACAAATAATTTTTTATCAAACTATATTATTTACTTAAGAACAAATTACTATATTATTTAAATCTGAAATTTTTTAATAAAATTTTACAGTTTAATATTTTAGTCATTGTATTTTTTTATGTACTGCACTCTTGATTAAATTTTACCAATCAAATCGTAAAGCTCTAAATAATTTGAATAAAATATAACTAAAATATATTAAAATAATAGCAGTACGGTTCTAGTTATATTTGTATGTAATTCAATAATTAATAAGTGACATCCTAATTTTTCCTCTCCTAATTTTAGATGGTAATTGAATATAAAGAAGATATAAACATTGCTCTAAAAATGGGTGTCATCTACATATTGTGTGTCGAGGCTTTGCTCACGGCAAGTTATCCTTCACAGAAAATTTACGATGCCAGCAGTGACATTTTTGAAGACTGGTAAAGATGACGATGAAAAATTGAAATATTATTTCGCTCATGTTAATTTCAAGCTTTTTGGCTCAAATAGTTATTCTACTGATTGGTATAAGTAGTCGATAAAAACGAGGGAAATGATACAACTCATACTAATAAGATCCAGTAGGCCTTCATGTGTTAGAATCGGGCCAAGTAAATTTTTGAATTTTGAGACAAGTGGCCAGGTAGCTATGAATATCAGTAAAAAAACATATTTTGCATGTTAAAAGAAAAAAGTTAAGACATTTTTTGGAGTTTCAATTGACGTTGTCGAAAATATTTTCATTAATATTAGTATACAAGTGGAAGAATTCTTTTTCTATTCGTTTACCCAGAAAACTTCACAGCCAATTTATACAAGTATCTTCACCTTGCCACTTGCGGATTCACAGACAAAGGTACTCGCCATTTAGCGATGGAGGTTGGTTTTACTCATGCTTGAGTTTTCATAAATCAGTGTTCATACGTGCTAATACTTGATCAGTATTGAATCTCTATAATCTCTATAATTACCAATAAAAAAAACTTAAATAATATCAAAGACAAAAAAGTTAAAGTCCAAGCAAATTATATAATTGATTATATTATATTTAAATTATTGTTAACAAAGGTATTTTGAATCACATTACAACTGTGTTACCTATTCTAAACACAGCTCGACAAGATTAATTTACCTTTACTATTTGCGATAACTACAGCGACCAATGTATATATTATTTATACAAGCTTAATGGCTTATTGAAAAACCGCCGCCTCGCAAATATCTCGATTCTCCTTCAACTGGTCGATGACCAATTCGCAGGACCTGTACGACAGGCCGAAGCTCGTCAGTTGCCACAAGCATTGCACCGCCCAGCCGCTAAAGAAACTCCTGGACATGATCTCGCACAGATGCAGAGCCGCGCAAGCCTCTCGACGCCTTCTCGGCGCGAGGTGCCACAATTTGCTCGAGCTCGTAAAAACGTAGTAGTCCGTGTACGTGACTCGTCGTCTCGACGCCGCGCGTTCGGTGGACCGATTGAGTTGGGGGAGCGGATTGTATATATAGCAACACGCGCCGATTTATCATGACGCGTGGCGCGTTTTCCATGGTCGCGCCCTCCTCGTTCACCCCATTCGGATTGAATCCTTCCCACAGCAGACTCCAGGTCGTCCTCTCCAGGCCGAACGTCAGTGCAGCGGCGAGTCGCCCTTCCACGTCCAGCAATCCGTGGGCCTCAAGTGCAAAGCGTTGCGCTCCATCAGGTCCGCGCCCTTTTCCAGCAGAAACGCGGCCAGTCTCACTTTGCCGTTACGCAGAGCCAGATGCAGCGGTGTGTCGCCCTCCATGTCTTTTGGGCACGACCTCCACCTCTCGCCGATGATAGTCGAACAGAGTTTTGGCCGCGGCGACGTCGTCGAAGCCGAAGCAGCAGGCCAGGTGGATGTGGGCGAGGCCCAACTGGTTGGTATACGTCACGTCGAGCCTCGGGTATATCGCGAACAGAGCTCGGAGATTCGAGGCAGACCGGCAGCCGGTCGCGAGATGCAGCGGTGTGGGGCAATACAAGAACTTTGGCGAGCTGGCCTGTTTGTCGACGGCTGGCTCGACGCGGTAGCCGATCTGAAGCACGAACTCGATCGTGCATCAGTTAGAAGAGTCTGAATTTTGTACTCTTCTTCTTGACTTTCGAAGAAATCGATCAGATCGGGAAATTCGCCCGTCCATCGAACGATCAAAGGGTCGAGTCGACGGAGAAGATTGAGTCGTTCCTCTTCAAGATGCCAATCACTGAAGTCCACTAATAAGCTCCGTAATTGATCCAATCGTAATCGACAATAATAATAGCTTTATGTTGATATCGGGTTGAAAATATCACGAATCCATAGTTTTGTATTAAAATCCAATAAATTTATTGTAACACCGAACGTGATAAATTATTTCATACAGTACACAATGTTAAAGGATTGAATTTTTAAAAGTCATAAAGAGCTTTCGATAGAATCATCGACTCGATCTGTAAATCTACAGCTGACTTGGAAACACACGAAGAGTAAAATAAAATACGAAGAAGTCCGTGCGTGCTCTTGGAACAGTGGATCTTTTTCAATTAGTAAACGAGAAAATATGCTTGAATATAAGAATGATCCGCGATTAAGGCCGGTAATATCAAAAGATACGTGTAGACACGAAGCAGCTATACATGCAGCGGGGTAGTTATACGTATAGGCAAGTACATAGGTATATCGTCTGGATCGAGTAGGCGTCCCGATCCTCGGCTTGGGCGAGCTCGCTCCAGCTACATATATACATCCTCGAGTCGCGGCTCCGATTGTAAAACGAGCTCGGGCCGTCGCGTGCCGTGCAGCTCGAACCAAGTGGGTGTGTTCTGGAATCGGCGAGCAACAGGCGCCCCTATACATGGCCTGCATCGTCCGCAGCATCAGCACGATCGCGCGTGGACAGCAGCAGCAGCTCCGCTCGGAAAAGTGGGCTGGCTGGGAGCATGCGCGACGCGGCTCTGGGCACATTAGCGCGTGTCTTCTCCCTTATCATCGTGCCTCTCGTGCACGTACAGAGAGGGTGGACGTATAGATAGTGGGCGCGCGCTAGTGACACGCGCGTCGCGCGAGAGAAGCAGCGGCAGCAGCAAAAAGTGCCGCGCGTAACTTTGCACATCATCGTCGGCGAGCGTTGTGGCAACAACAGCAGCAGCAGCCGCAGCAGGAGCAGTTGGAGCAGCAGCCTCGTCACCACCGAAGGGCCGCCCCGCAAAGCTCGCTCGCTCGGCTCGCCCGCGATCTAGTCCCCCCCTTTTTACGTTCTTCTCTCTATTTACCCGTTTTGATTTTCCTCCGAAAAAATTCGTATTATGATCGGAAGAGCGAGAAAGGGAACGCGAGCCGAGGACGAGTGAGCAGAAGTGCGGTGGCTGCTGTCGTCGAGAGTCGTCGAGGCGCGCACAACGGGACTCGGAGACATGAGCGATCACTACTACTGGCCCGAGACTACTGTGGGATCGGTGCGGATGAGCTGGACAATCGGCCGCGCAGTCGGCGACGAGCTTGCATCGGCCAACATCGCCCAACCGGCAGTCGCGAAGCAGCTGGACCTTGATCTAGGCATCGGCAGCCGTCCGCTCGTGGCCAGCAGCTTCCTCGAGCAGTAGTCGACCTGTAAGTCTTTTTTCTTCTTCTTCTTTTCTTCGATCTTATATGCACGTGAGTTGGGAAATGATAATATTGTACCGCGGGACGTGCCCGCGACAGCCGTCGAACGATATTACATATTATCCGCATGAAATTATTACATAATATTTACGACCGCGTGCTGTACAGTTAAATTGTATTAGTCGAAGATGTACTGCGAGTGAGGCGTAGGCGCATATCATATATATATACACGTATAGGAGCTTATTGTCATACTTAAGCTACTTAAAATCATCGACTGAAGAAAGAAAGAGATGGAGAGATAGTCAGAGGAGGGAGGAATGGCAAAGACAAGTCGGAGCTCGTCGTCACTTTGTAGCACCGAGCGAGCCCCTATCAAAGTTATTATATATGCGAGTCGATATACCGCAGCAGCCAAGATATCGCCGCTAGTCTTTGGGCGTGCGCACGTGGGAAAGCTCGCGAACATGTGTCAAACGCAGCGTATCAAGCTCGGGGGCAGCAGCATCAGCAGCAGCAGAGGAAAAGCTGGAGCGGGTTGTGACAATGGATTACGTCGCGTATCGCATTATGCACGCCCGCGCGAACTTCTAATATCCTAGCAATTACATGGTAATGCGTTTAGGCGTAAGAGAATCGAGACTCGTCCTCGGCACAAAGCGACGCTGCTCATTTCCTCGCGCGTCACCAGCACCAACAGCAGCAGCTATTGTGCGTCTCTCGCTGGCCTTCCTCGCTGCCGCGTCCAACTTATAATACGTGATCGTCGCGTACGACGATGCAAAGCGATCAGGGAACACCGCTCGAGCTCCCGCCAAATGAAATTCTTCGTAGCGACGTCGAAATTTCGAAAGCTCCACCGGTGCATATCGCAAGCTCGGGTTTTCGGTAAAGCGAGGGTGAGGCGCAATTGCGAGCCGGCGGTAATTAAAAGGAGCTCTCCTCTTGACTTGCGCGCGTTCACGCGCCCGGGCTCCGCAAGCACGCGGAAGTATCTTTCGATTTTAATAGAGCGAGGCGATCGGTAATCGAGTTACGAAGCAATCTGCATAAGCCCCACGGACTGCTTCTCGCTACTTCACACATACACACACACCACTCGAGAGCATCACTTTGACTGCTGTACACGTCGTCGTCGTCGTCGTCGTCCTCGGCCCCGTCGAAGGCAACAGCAGCAGCAGCAACAGCAGCCTTTGGGCGCTTAATGTAGTGCTGCTGCCTCGGCGTATGCGTTTAATAATAGCCCCTGCGTGCCGCGACCCCCCGAGCCTCCGGTATATATACTCGCACAGCGCCAACGAAGCTGGCCTCAGTCGGCACTCGTAATTCCATTAAAGGTCCATATAACCAGCTGCACTCCTGTCGTGTAGTAGCCTGCGCTGTCCTCTCCCTTCATTACCCCCCGACGGCCGCCGCATCGCTATATATACTTACTCGCAGTTATTTAATCGCGCGTCCAATCATTTTTTACTCGCTCGGCATTTTCATATAGAATTTCGTCACTGAATACCTAGTGTAATGGTAGCATTACGAAGAGCAAGCACATAGTATGTCAATTCGAAAAACACCAGGGGCCAATCAGGTGAGGGGATGTATCGAGACGTTGCTCGGCAATTGAATTTATCGCGTATGTAGAAAGCTTCGCGTGGGGCATCGAAACGACATCTCGTAAAAGTCTGCAAGCTCCCCAGTAGTCTCCACGTTGTATGTATATATTACAATCATGTTAGGATGCGGAAGAATAAAAAGCTTCATTGGATGAGCTGCTGCTGCTGCTGCCGCTGTATCTGCGAGCTGATTGAAATAAACTACCGGAGGAGGCCTGGCGAAAGGTAGCCGTATGCATAATACGCACGAATCATGTTAAATTCAATTTTACACGCAGGCAAGAGGCAGAGAGGGAGAGACAGATAAAACGGATTTTTTTTCGTCGGTACTTCGATAAGGGTTGCTGCTTTTGGCGCAGGTTTATCGAAATGGGATGGATATCGCAGTCTTGGAAATAAAGGGGAGCTTACATTTTGACTGCTCGATGTATGCGCGTGCAAATTGCGTAATCCAGAAGCAAGCCAACAGATTCTAGACGCGAGGCATTGTTTCGATGCGGCGCGAGCTTAAAACGATTACCGAGCCTATTTTCAGAGCGTTATAATTTTGAAAATTCGCCCGACGACGATACAGCTACCGCCTGTGTGCGCCGCGACACTTTGATAATAGCATGACACTGGCTCGGAGGAGCTATACGTTGTAGCGAGTGTTGGAACGCGCCTATGTGTACGGGATAGCTATCTCGTATCAAAGTGGCAATCTCTCTCTGTGCATCGGGTGCGCGATGTGACGCGCCGCACGTGTATGTATGTGTACGCGTGTACGATATGGAGCGTTTACTTCGCTAGCCAATGCAATTTTACCAGCTCCCATGACTAATTCGTTTAGCGCCGTAATGTCGCGAGAGAGAGAAAGAGAGAGCCAGCGACGTAAAGCGGAGCTTTTGCCTTTCAATTAACGTGCGTAGTTGCAAGCTCTGCGCGAGTGTGTATGTGTGCGCGCGCGAGAGCAGCTCACTTTGATTTCCACTCTGTCACGACGCACCGACGACCTTTTCCCTCTCTGTCGTGGGGCTCCGGAAAAAATATCTTTGATTTTATTTGCTCGAAATATTGTCTCTGCTCTGGACGTCAATGCGCGAATTCGAATGGTCTCTCGACAAAGCTGGATGCGCTCGCAGCTGCGTTAAGTCGTAGTCGCGTATGTATATAACAACTTGTTGAGGCCAGAAGCAACAGTTTGCTCGTTCGCATAGACGTTCTCGCGGTGCTGTACGCAAGCTGCTGCAGACAGACTCGCGAGCGAGTTGGAGTACTCGCAGAGCGTGTAATTGGCTAATTTGGGCTCGCTCTACGATTATATTTTCGGCGCGCTCGCAAAGTTGAGCCGAGGAAAAAAAAGTTCGCAGTGACGGCTATGTGGCAGAAACGAAGCGCGACGAGGCGAGGCGCGGCCGGGCCGAGTATCGATAAAACTGGTATACAACTCTAGGTGCTATACATCACGGCGGCAGCTTTCGCTACTCAATTGAATCGCTCTCTCACTCTCTTGCTCGTGCTATCAAAAGCTAGACTATCTCGGCTCATCTAATTGTCGATCTTGTCGTTGTAACAAAGTGATTCGAAGTTTAACGTCGAGTGTACGTGTTTCACGAGTCCTCTTGCAACTTTCTCTCTCTCTCTCTTTCGTTGCCGAGCGTCGGCAGATCTGATTAGAGCTCATTCAAGACTTTGGCTATTGAGCGTCACTAATTGCCTTTTAAAGACTGGCGCGCGAGCGGGATATATAGAGCTAGCTGCCAGACCCCCGCAGCCCCAGAAGAGACGAGGAAGCGAGGCGCTCACCTAAAGAGCAACTTACTTACCTTACTTCCTTCCGAGCTCGCGTCAACTTGTCCCGCGCCTTGTCCCATATTGGCGCTCCTCGCTCCCTCTCTCTCTCTCTCTCTCTTCTCTCTCTCTCTCTCTTCTCTCTCTCTCTCTCTCTCTCTCCTCTCTCTCTCTCTCTCTCTCTCTAGCTGCCTCCCTTTAATTCAATAGTTATTTCGCGCACGTTCCGTGTTATATAACGTACTATCCTCCCATATATATCGTCGGACGTATCGCTTCAAGTACGCTCGCGCGAATCATCATTAGCCGCATCGTCCGTTATTATTATAATTAACATTATTCAATGCGATAGGCGGACGACGGTGTGCGGTTGTTTCGCGCAATTGCAAATTTGATGGAGTGCGCGTACGGCTATCATTTACAGACGCGCGGCGCTGGCTACGGACTCGAGTGGCGGCGGCGGCGGCGACGCATAGATTGACGCGTTAACGCGTGGCGCTGCGGGGCAGGTACACATCAGTCCGCGTTGAGTTTGATTAAGTGGATATGTATACTCGAGTGGGGCTGGGTCATACGCACGCACATACGATTTCGCCGATTCATCGCGAGTTTGACTCATTAGAGAGGCTTGACCCCCGCCGAGCCAGTGGAGCAGTGCAGTCATATACACCCTTAATAGAAAAGTCGTGTATTAAATTTTCGCCCGCCCGAAAGCCTCTCGTCGCTGCTGGTGAATGCCGTGATTTTTTGCGCTCCTCGATTAAGGCTGCTGCGAAAAAAGCTGCGGAGAGAAGAGAGAGAGAGAGAAAGATCGTTGGATTGATTTCTCATCGGGCGGCGCGGCTGCGGACAATAGGCTTGCGCGGCGGCGGACGACGTGGCCACCGAGCGCGTCTGTTTGTTGTGCCTTAATGGCTCTCATAATATAAAGCTCCCGCGCGAGTAAACAAGCCGTGACTCGACGACGGTCATTCTTAATTCGTAATTACACAGAGCTTTTTTCCCCCCTTGCGCAGCAGCAGCAGCAGCAGCAGCGTTAGCGCCAACGTCACCGCAGCGGCGGCAGTAGCTCTACACGGCTCGCCCAAAGAATTTCAACAAAATAAAAGATAGAGAAAGAGAGAAATAAACGCGAGAGATCGAAGCAAAAAAAAAGGATAAAAAAGAGGAAAACGGTTAAAAAGCGCTTGGGGTAGTAGTAGTAGTAGTAGTAGTAGTAGCAGTAGTGGTAGATAAAGAATGGAGCTCTGGCTTTCAACTGGAATATAATGCTCGCTATATATACACACGTAACTCTCGCATACGTAGCAGCACGAGAGACTAAGTGAAGCTCGGAAGATGGAGGCCGCCGTCGCTGCCGTGGAGCTCGTCGAGAGAGTGAGAGCAAGAGAGAGAGAGAGAGAGAGAGAAAGACAGGCCGCGTGAAGGAAGCTCTTAGGAAATGCTGATTGCCTTCCGCGACCCTCCGAGCCCTAGTAGCAGTAGCAGTAGTAGTCGCTTCTTACGTACATATAGCAGCGAAAGCATATCTGCTAGTCGCTAGTAGCTCGTGTACAGTTCTTACTTCCATCCCCCCTTCCCCTCCACCCCCCTTCCACCCCACCGTGTGCGTCTCTGGGGATCTATACCGATTTTCTTGCGTCATTTGCTTCGATTTTCTTTTCCCTCCTTAGCAGCTAGCTGCTGCTGCTGTATACGTATACTCGACGACGTGGCTGCCTATGAAGGCTGCACATTTTATATGGAACGGCCTAAGAGCTAGTGAAACGATTGATTTTAATTGTACGTATTGTACGTACGTATAGATTCGCCTCTTCCTCCTCCTGTCCTTTTTTTCTCCATTTTTTTCCTCACTCGTACTGCAACGAAATTAATTTGTCATTCTAATAGTCTTGGCGTGTAATTCGTACAAAGCTCTGCCGCTCTGATACGCGATAATTAAATTCTGATAAAATGATTATTGCGCGTCGCCATGAAAGTCACGTATAATATGAGAGAGCGAGAGAGAGAGAAAAGTTGGCTGAAAGCTCGAGCATGATACAGCTCGCAGCAGCAGCAGCGCGTGGCCTATGATATTAATGCATTCCTGCCGGCCCCGCGAGCTTTTCTTTATTTTTCCTTTCCGACGCCAGCGTCACTGCTGCTCACTTGATGAAAGTGTCTTTTGTAGCGCTTTAATTGCGATCTTGGAATACGTTAATGTACAGCTATATAATGTGTGTGTGTGGCGGACATATGCTCTTTATTATATATAACAGCTGCGAATGCAATAATAGTCGCGTACATTTTGCTTAATTTTTGTGTCGCAGGTTGATCGTAAACTCGCAGGCTGGACAGAGGATAAAGGCAGTCGGAGAGGATGTCTGGAGGCCAATGGACCAGTTGGCTGCAGCGATGTCGCGAGTCACGCAGCTTGGTGCTCGTGATCGTCGCGATAGCTCTGCTGCTCGACAATATGCTGCTCACCACCGTAGGTAAGGATCGCAGCGCGCACAATTTCCGCGTTATTTCTTTGACAGGCTCGCGCCAGCTTCCCATGTACATTTAAAGCTTCGTGCACCATATTAAATAGACCACGAGGTCCGGCCGAACAAAAGCGCAATTATACCCACTTTTATTCTCGCAAGCTCGGGCCGCGCGGCGCGACGCGTTTCGAGGTGCAAAAGGGCCGCAGCAACGACCGAAGAGAGAGAGAGAGAGAGAGAGAAAGAAGGATGTTAATTTGCGATACATTTTAACTTGGCTCTCAAAAGCTTCTCTCGGGGTTAATTAAAAACTTTTTCACTCGGAACCTTTGGCTCTTGTCTTCCTGCTGCGAAGCTCGCTTCTCGATAACTCGCGCAAGCTCTCAGGCGAAGTGGCCTTTGCGCCGCTTAACTCGACGGCGGGACATTTTATTATTTTCGGCGACTGCTGTGGCCTGCTGATAAAACAGTTTTCACCGGCTCGAGGCGCCTAAGCAGGTGTAAATAATGTATAGCCAATCTCGGCTGTTCCCTTCTTCTTTTTTTTTTTTTACAGGACGTTGGAGCTTCTCGCCCGTAGTCCTGTCTACGGAGCTGCGCTCTGCTCGTGTTCTTTTTTACTCTTCTCACTCCGTCTCTCTCTCTCTCTCTCTCTCTCTCCTTCAACGTTGGCAGTTCACGCTCGCCGAAGCACAAAGACAAGCTGCACAATCCTAATACGCGCTGCGAAATTCCTCGCCCTTGTCGGCTGCGGAAAAAGCTTCTTGTTCGTCTGGCAGCTGCTTCTTTATATAATTTTTAAGTAAAAGAAATGCGTATACGCGTGGGTAGAGAATGCAGGACGATTGAGAGCACTAGTGCAGCTTAATAGAAAAATGCATGGCTCGAGGGTTGACGGTTTTGATACTTTGATTCTTCGGTTACGGGAGAACGTTTAGAGGGCCTCGCATTCGAGCTGGTGAGGTTTTAAAAGGCTAATCATTTTTTTTATCCGCGTACTTGTCGCTCGAGATTATCAAATCAAACCGCCGCAAATGATACACGCGTTCGCAGGTACAGCACTCGCAGGCGGCTCACGAGCTGGCGTAAATCAAATCCTCGAGCAAAGTCGAGTCGTAGCATATACAATAGGGGATGAAATTGGCAATCATATTAAGGGAAATAATACGCAGTGAACGTATAATACTGCTACATACGACGATGACGAGACTGCACTCGTATCCTTCGTCTCGCTCTCCTCTCCTTCGATCTCTTTTCGTTAGGGTACAAGACTGACAGAAGGTATAAGAGCGCAACAAGGGGGGACGAAAACTCACCGCACGCAGGCAAGACGAAGAAGAAGAAGAAGAAGAAGAAAAATGACGGTCGCAGGAGGAGGATGTATCCAAAGGATTTGTTCCAGATTAGAGGGGAAAATTCTCTTATCGCTAGGAAACAATGTCCCTCGAGATTTCCTGTATCAATTATAGCGCGTAAATTCATGCTGTATACGCGCGTGCAGCAGGTATGGTACTGCCTATATGCGTACGCAATATTACTCTGAGAAAAAAATAGTAAAATAAGATGAAAGCTCGTCGCGCACGAGTAATATTTCCTTCGTCATTACTTGTTTTTTTCTCTTTTCGCTCGGGCAATCAAGCTGATGCGCCAAGAGCTAAGTAATTATACAGCCTATCAATGCCCGGTCAAATGAAAGGATGAAAAAGCGATGCGATCCCGGTACGCAGCTCGTAGTAATAGTAGTAGTATAGCACACAAGAAGAAGAATAAACAGCCACATCCGAAGTAATTATTTGCGAAAATAAAAGCGGCTATAGTATGGTCGATGGTGGTGCTGTACGGGGGCGTTTAAGCGCGCGCGAGCCCCGAGACCGACGAGATGTCGACAGATGCCAAAGCGTCGGGGTGGAGGAGGGGTCGGCAAGACGCGGGGGTAAAAAACCAGGAAAGCCACTTCTAGTTCCTTCTTTCCCCCGGACGAGTACTCGCGACGGAAATAATCGCGCACGTAGCCTCTTACGCGCGTTTTCCCGCGGCTTTTAAGCTTTTTTTCTCTCTCTCTCTCTCTCTCTTACCTTTCCCATATACGCTATATACATCGTGTATATATAGAAATAAGCACTGCTGGCGTGGCGGGGGTGCGCACACACGCGCGCGTACACACATAGCTGCTGGGGCTGCAGTCGAGTGGCTATAGGTGTGGATGTTTAATTCAAGAGGAGACCGACACGAAACTTATGGCCTGCCGTATGTCACGCCAGTAAATATAGCCCCGGCAATCCAGATAAGTGGTCATGCATTTATGGAGGTGTTGAGTCATTCTTATATATACACGGGCCCCCCACGCACTTAAGCTCGCTCCACCGCACGCCATTATACGCATAGAAAAAAACATCGAATCTCCAAATGTTATACGCCTCTGATTCGACGCCTTGGACTATGATAATACACATACATTACGTATACAATATACAGGCGTATAAACACGCGTACGGCTAGTGTATACAGTTTCAGCACAATAACAATAGTATGCGTGCGTACGTTTGGCGAGCCAACTGCTGACTTTCTTATCAGAAAAGTATCGATATTTTTGCGACAAATCATTTTCTGCTCCGAGAAAATTAAAATAACGAACATCGTCGTGCTTTAGGGTTACGGCAGGGGGATTTTTTAGCAAAAAACAAAAGAATGTTTGGAGGAGCTGGGATTTGAACCCAGGACTTTCAGCATGCGAAGCAGACACTCTACCACTGAGTTACACCCCCTGATATTTACAATGCTAAATTTTGCTATGATACGCTGACTGAAACCGCGTAAACGTCGCTCTTTCAAGTTGACCGTAAAAACGTGTTTCGTCCACTTTTTCATCCACAGTTCCAATCATCCCGGAATTCCTTTACGACATGAAACATCCAAACGCGACGTTGAACAATTTCATGGAAGGCGCAAAACATACAACAACTACGGTCCGCGCCTACGTCACCAACGTGCAGCTGCCGCAACAAGGCCACAGCAATCATTCGGCCCTGGAATTCATACAATCGGCAACGGCGCTTCCATCGGTAACCAAATTAATATATCATAAGTAACAAAAAAAATTACGGAGCTTTATTGAAAAAAAATACCGAAAACAGAGGCAACGACTGTAAATCAAACGGCATTGGAGCTGGTCGAGAGAAAAGCGTCACAAGGAATTGGTCGAAGAGACCGTGGCAGTCGGTATCATGTTTGCTTCCAAGGCGGTGGTTCAATTGTTGGCCAATCCCATCGTAGGACCTCTGACACACAAGTAATTGACAAAATGCCAAAATAAAAACTCCAATTAGTGTTTTGGAAAAGAGAGTAGAAATGAATATAACGCCGCATTGAATTTTTCCCGTTGCAGAATCGGTTATAGCATACCCATGTTCGCCGGATTCATCATAATGTTCATATCGACGGTGATCTTCGCCTTCGGTCGCAGTTACGGGATTCTGTTTCTAGCCCGAGCCTTGCAGGGCATCGGTTCATCCTGCTCGAGCGTTTCTGGTAATTGTCTCGATGTTACAATAGCCGAAGAAAAAAAATTAACTTTGCTTCGCTCTAACTGTTATTGTTGAATGCACGACGATTGGCAGGAATGGGAATGTTGGCCGAACGATATCAGGACGACAAGGAGAGAGGAAACGCCATGGGCATAGCCCTCGGCGGCTTGGCTCTGGGCGTGCTCATAGGACCCCCGTTCGGCGGCATCATGTACGAGTACGTGGGAAAATCCGCACCGTTCCTCGTTTTGTCGGCTCTCGCGCTTGGAGACGGATGTGCGTACGGCAATAGCAATAATATGCCACGGATTCGTACATTGAAATAATTTTTTTTTCTTTCCTCCTAACGCAGTACTGCAACTTCTGATGCTGCAACCGTCGGTTATATACACGGAAGCGGAGCCACCCTCGTTGAAATCGCTCGTCACCGATCCCTACATTATTTTGGCCGCAGGTGAGTAAAAGTCGATCGCAGCGTTGCGCGATTACAAGAATATTTGAGAGAGTTTGGCGTTTCGTTCGATGCGTCGCAGGTGCAATAACGTTCGCCAACATGGGCATCGCCATGCTCGAGCCCAGCCTTCCAATTTGGATGATGGACACCATGGGAGCAAGTAGAGTGCAACAGGGAGCGACATTTTTACCGGCCAGTATTAGCTATCTCATCGGTACGAATCTTTTTGGCCCACTGGGACATCGTATGGGCCGGTAAGCGATCGAGCTCTTTTCAATTTTTGCCACCCAACGCCGTTTCAAGTATGAAAATAATAACGATTATATTTCAGATGGTTGGCTGCACTCATTGGTTTATTTGTCATTGGTTTTTGTTTGATGTGTGTAAGTACTTCATCTGGATGAGTTTACGATCAGTAGAGTCTTATAAATTTAAAACTAAATCTGAAACTGGTCGTCATGATCGATTGTAGATACCGTTGGCGACGAGAATCGACCACCTGATCGTACCAAACGCTGGTCTGGGCTTCGCCATCGGCATGGTGGACAGCTCGATGATGCCCGAGTTGGGCTACCTCGTTGACATTCGGCACACCGCAGTTTATGGAAGCGTCTACGCCATCGGCGATATCGCTTTCTGTCTTGGTTTCGCTATTGGTGAGCTCTGCAAGCTTTTTTTTTATAAGAACGAAAATCGACGTTTTCGTTATTGCTGATTTTTTTCCGCTACAGGTCCTGCACTGAGTGGTACATTGGTTAATTCCATCGGCTTCGAGTGGATGCTCTTCGGCATAGCCATTCTGAATTTCATTTACGCACCCTGCATGTATTTCCTGAAAGCCCCGCCGACCAAAGAAGAAAAGAAGGTACGTACTGCGATTTATTTAAAAGTAGACGATTTCTTAAAAGTTATATTTGCAAACCTTTTTAAAGACTTTGATTGTTGGCGAAAAGTCTTCGGTGCGCTACGTCACCTACGAGAACGAAGAGGAGGATCAGTAAAAGTACAAAACTTGTTTCCTATTTTAGAGTGATTTTTTTTATTCTTGATAGAGCAATCGATCTCAAAATTCTTATTTTCCTGTCGACCAACATTTATTACTGTCTAATTACTAATTAAATATTTGTTACTAATATTTATAACGATCAATCATTACTGTTTCTTATGCATTAAAAATTAACACCACACTTTTTTGTTTTCAAACGGTCATTAATTTAAAAACTATTTATTCACATATATTTTTATAAAATCAATCCAATAGCACTATGTATTATAAGTTTATAATGCACTTGAAAGTATAATTTTATTTCCCGGCACTTATTCAGTAAATTTCCTTTTGAGTTATTGCACAGATGATTTTTTAACTTAGATAGAAAAATTAACATTTATAAAAATTTGATTTTTTTCATTCGTAGATTAGGTATATTGACATTTTCTTCAAAGTAGAATTCATAGATCTTAAAATTTAGTTATTTTATCTTGTTCAAATTTTTATACTAGAAAATAATCCATCAACTGAATCATACGCTTAGTACACATAATTTCCCAATCACGACACTTACAAAATATTTGAAAAAAAAAATCAAACATAGTCCAGTTGATTGAGAAAAGGTTGACCTGTGGCTAACTATGACGAAAAAAACATGTAAGAAAAAAGATAAGGAAAGGAAGGGAACGAGTATCCGACGATTCTCGAACGATTTTATCAAAGGAATACCATAAATTTTTTTTCCAAACGTATGAAAAAACTCGAAAGCCGCCCGATTCGGATTTCCTGAATGGCTGCAGGAAAACCGTGCGAAAATGCGATCGGGAAAGCATGAAGGAGCTTTCAATATTCGATTTAAATTTGAAAAAATTCGACGAAAAATATTGTTCTAAGGTATTTCCTAATTTAACGCTTACCTGACGACGGAACAAACACTACTTTGAAACGTCCGATCGCATTTGGTAGGCGAAATTGGGTGTTGATCGATATTCCATGTACTATTTCCTAGTCTATCTCGGTTTTAGTAGTTGAATTTTGATCTTTAAAGTACATAGATATATAAGAAGATATTTCACCGAAAAACGAGCGGACGTTTTGAAAAGCGATATGATAACGACGAAAAGTGACGAGAAAATAACATATTTAAGATTAACATATTATACTGCGCGGATCTGGCGCTGTGCAACGGATGTGAGGTGATCATGAGAAAACTTAAAATGAGAGGATTTGCAGCGGGAACCTCTGGCCTCTATTCGAGTCTTTTTCTTTTACCAAAAATCGTAGTATGTTATGAAAAAAAAAGATATAAAAAATGCCTCACAAGTAGCATTCGTAGAAGCAATACATATTATTAGAAATAAGATACAAGTTATATATTACTACAATATATACAAAATATATAACATATGATAATCATGTTAGAGTAAGTAGTGAAAAAATTTTAAAAAATACTTAAAAAAATAAGCATTGAATGTTTGCAGTAGTTAAAAAAATCTGTCTTGTATTTATAGTGAGTTATAAAAATGATATAGCGATCCTAAGTTATTGCAGCACTCGTTAGTATATATTAAAAATAAAACATAAAATTTTAGTGAATCTATGGTAACTAGTAGTGACACACGTATAATGGTAAAATATTCAATATTCGGCTAGATATATAACAATATTTATGCATATTACATGTGAAGCTTCATTTCGTTGTAAACACTGCAACGTGAGACAAAAAAAAATAAAAAGCAATTCAAGTCATCGAAGCAATAATTCGATTTTATTATTTCTATTCTCGTAGATGAAATTGAATAAAATAAAATTTATTAACGGCTGCAGCATCCCACTGCAAAATTCATGAAACAAATAGGGGCGTTTTCGAGCGAACCTACTCCCGGAACGATAAGTGAGTCAATTCGATCACCACAAATACGTTGCACAATCCAGATCCGACTATATGAAACTAAGCTGAAGCTTAAAGATTATAAAAACTCTTGTTGAACATGAATCAAATATATATTGATTGTCTAAAGAAGACACGGAATGAAATTTGAAGAAAAAAACTGTGACTAGTAATTGAAACTACTTCGTTCATCCTACTTATTTTTAGTTTATTGTAATTAAGTATTCCAAATTTTTTCATACTAATTGTTACTTTTTCAAAGTGTAAGTGTAAATTGAAAGAGCTTGTAAACGAACTTATTTAATATATAAAAATATTCATATGGGAAATATGAAAGCGAATTGCAGGTGCAATCAAAATCAGATGCAATATTATTATACATTACACGAGAAAATTTTTTCAATATATTATTAACAATTCTCATGGTCGACGTGCAACGAAAACGTTTGCCGATTCATATAATATGTGAATTGCTTGTAAGTGTGATTCTAGTTTTTGGAAATTTGTTTCGGATAGATGATATATTTATTTCGTCGAAGGTAGAATAATTAAAAAATTATTGCGTGTATGTGTGACTCAAATAATACGACATTTGAAAATTAAATTAAATTGTAGCTTCATTTCTAACGTTTATTACAATTGATACGTGTAAAATATATGAAATCATAATTTTACCTACCTTTGCATGATCATAATGGATTAAATCGAGCATCTCTGGAACCTCTAACGAATTCAAATGAGATATATATATAACAAATATCTTGTATTTATTGATATATATATGTAAAAAAAGTATATTAACAATATGATATATACATAATTCCCTTTTTTCGTACTTTGAATTTTTCTTTGAATTTACTTGAAAATTGTGCATAGTCGTTTTTAAAACTTTGAAGAGAATTATTAATTACTCGACGAGGGCTGCTATTGTGAACAGACAATAAGCAAAGATTTGCAGAAATCTCCGGTTACTCGAAAAAAATGTTTAACTTACAAAATCAATGAAACAGCTTCTCTAACTAAGAAACAAATTAAGTAATTGTGTAAATTAAAAATCATTGAGAATTTTTAGAAAAAATTCGTAATATTTTTCAGTGATTAGAAATGTGTATCCTAAAAATTAAATCTTACTGGAATTTTTGAAATCTTGAATCTGCAACCCGATTATTTATAGAGTGCCGGTGAATTGGAGCAGTATAAGATTCTGAAATTACATAATCAGTTACAACGAAAAAAATATATATTACAGTATCAATATGGTTAAATATTATTGGTAAATGAGTTTAAAAATGAAACTCGATAGTAATTATTGCATTATGTATAAAGAAAAATTATATTACTGAATAATAAATAAAAAATATTGCATTTAACTATCAGCTGGTGTATGGGTCCGACAAAACAAAGCAGTAATTAAAAACTCTTATGGGAAACTGTGGAAAGAGTTTCGCTCTATCGAATATAATGGCGTATACATAGTCTATACTATACAATAATAATATTAAATTAAATTAATTTCTTCCAAAGCGACATGATATTTTCGATTGTCTATTGATTATTTTTGTATTTTCACCATCAAAATTGTATTCCATATATTTTTAAAGTAATAGAAAGTGCAGCTTTTATTTCAAATGTAACAGTACTCATAAAAAAACGAATCTCAAAACAATTCATTTTTTAATTTTTATTAAAATATGTAATAAATATCCACAGGCTAATTTAATAAGCAATTAAAAACCAATGTTGATATAAATTGATGTATGTATACGAAAAAAGTTCTGTAAAACAATAAATCAAATTATAAAAATAACATTTTGTATTCTTAATCATTTAGAGATACTAATGGATAGAAATTGAAATTTGACACACTCTTAGATTTTTTATTCGATTCGTGTTGTTACTTATAAGGTTTCAGTCAATTTCAGTACATATTTATAAAACCCAGTAAATTAAGAATTATAATTTACGTTTCAATCGATGTTCATAAATAGTTTCATTTTCGAATATCATAACAATCATCTTTTTACAATTGAACCGATATTTTATTTGTTTCAAGAGATTAATATTCATCAGCTATTTAACCTTTCTTTTAGTAATTAATTTATTCATAAGGCTCTTGATATATTTACGATTGTTTCTTTTTCTAATGACTTCAAGGTCATTCAAATAAGCTTCGTACAATGATTATTCAACTTTTAATATTTACACTTAAAGAAACTTTTTTTTATAAAAGTTTTCGTAGTATCTTTTATTCATTAGTTTCAACCTATATACGTAATAAAATTCATCAATAATTTTAGTTAAATAGTAACACTTTTGTTAAATTTTACTTTTTATTTTACAAATATTAAGAAAGACACCTTACTAAAAACTATAATATATCAAAATCATTTGCTACAACTCTTGAAATGATTACGGGAAATAGCGCCAAAAACATTATCAAAGAAAATAAAATAATCTTACATTAATTAAGTTAGCAACTATTATCTAAGCATCTCGGTTATTTACATACGAAACTGTAAATGATACACAAAGTCAACTTATATTGTAAAGTATTTATTTAGAGCTATAACATAATTATTTTCTGATAATCAATATATAAAACAGCTACTCCTTCAAACTCCATTAATGCACTAATGACTATCTAATTTATATATTTATGTATTAATTAATTAATATTTATTTATTACAAAGAATAATTGATTTTTTAAATAATTAATCAATCATTAAATTGAATATCGTTTGAGCAAGTATTGTAACTACGATATATTCAAACTTTTTTCGCTGTTAATATCATCATATGAACTGCGATTTTACCGAAGATTATAAAAGCAGCCTGGTAGTTTTATTATTTTTTTATCTTAACATTTACCATTTTTTTCTTCGAAATCATGCCTTCACAAGGTATTCGATTTTATACTTTTAATAGGACTCATTAATTTTAAATAATTTATAATTATTTATATACAAACATGCGTCCGTTTGAAAGGCATGTAAAGTTTACTTTAAAACGGTATACCGACTGTTCGAAACGTAATACCCTAAAAATATTGAATTTATTCCAATTTTTTAAATAAATTTAATAAAAATAAAAATGTTAAACCTCAAAGATTAGACCAAAAAATTATTTCTACACTCAAAAATCGAAATAAAAACCAGAGCAATGCGATTTAAAATTAACTAAGAAATCTTGATCATTGACAATTGTTTCACAATTAAATTCGCATTACCATTTTCTCTGATTGCCGAGTATAAAATAAATGGGAATTCTGAATGTAATATATAAAATTTCTCCTTTTACTATCACAGCATACTAGAAGTAAATGAGCCTGGCATCTTCAGGATTTTGATCCACAGGGCAGTAAGGGCATTTAAGCCTAGAAACAAATTGGTTCCTTAAAAAGTGTTTTCGCAATCAGCTAATTTATGGCAAACTCTTTCTGAATTACTTACTTGTTGGCATTTGTGAGCTTATTCAGAGCATCTCTTGAGATTACATGACCACAAACCAGTTTCATAGGTGGATTATTTTCAGTACTTTGTTGTCTTAAAATTGGACATGCAAACACTGAATGATAACGGCCTTGTTTCCCCAGATCAATTTCAATCTAAAATATAAATAAAAATGTAACAACATTCATTATAACTTAAATGTACAGTGCGCATAGGGATAATCTTACAGGAAGTTCATCTTTGCCACTCCAAATACCAGAAACTTGACGTTGTTGCATAACTTGTTTAATGTTTAATAAAGCAGGAAGTGCTGTGATTCCAGCATTTATACTGCAACGAAATAATTATGTTATTCTGATATTTTTCATTGGAAAAATTAGAAATGTATATTAAGACTAACCAAACAGATAATGGACTATCAACACTTAATCCTAAAAGAGTACAAGCTTCTTTAGTAAAAACATCATGAATATCAAGCCATAACATTGGATCTAATAAATGGCTATAAGGAGATGATTGAATTCCATTTGGTAAATACAACAAAGTTCCCATGAGGGATTGCACTTCTTTTTCATGTCGATTAACAAATTGTGTCAAATGTTTGCGAGCATAAGTGATTGCTTCGCTTTGTTTGCTTGGTCCTTCTTGAACTAATCTAATAAATTGAAGTCTATGTAGTTTAAATTCCAACGAAGAGTTCTGAAAAAAATAAGTGGTTAAAATTTTATAGCTAATGTAAAAGAAAATTTGAATAAATTTTTACTTGTGCAATTAAAGCATCTCTGTGCCTAGTTGCCCATTCCAAAGCAGGATCAAGATTTTTTTGTTTCAAGCAATCCAGAATATAATTTAGTTCAGTAAACGGTTCTTTCCTTCCCTCATCAGTTTTAATACCAGCTTCCTACAGTCATAAGTTAAAATATTTATAAAAGTCTATAATTATAGATTGCAATAATAAGGATCAGTAATTACAGCTGCCAATTCATCAGCAATGTCCAACATTCCTTGACGATAAAAATGTTGACAGATGACTTGATTAAGAAGGTGTGTTTTTTCTGCACCAGCAAATACATCTTCTCTGCTAGTACTAGCAAAATCAGCAATGAAATTTCTGTCAATCGCTTTACCAACTTTAGATACTGTACTGTGCAATTCCCTGTGATCTGTCGCTAATCTAGCTACAGTATCTCTAGCCTTGGTCATCGCTTGTTTCAAGACTTGTACTTGTTCTGGTGTTAGCTGCTGATCTTCTGGAGCTGTGTATAAAACATTCTCTACTTTAGTTTTTTTTATATGGTATGAAAATAAAAATTAGTTTGCATCATTTTGTTAGGTAAGTACGAAATCGATAGTTATCATAGGCAAAAAAAGTTGTGTAATGCGTTTTTTCTGTTTACCGACTTTCTGAAGTTTAAATACTCATAATGATAGTACACTACAATAGAAGGATTAAAAATAGCATTACGAGTTAGAGGTATATTATCATCGTGTTTTATCTAGCTTCTCGAATCTCGAGTCAAACGTAACGTAGAAAACAAAGCGAAGTGACGTTCAATGAATTCACAACAAAAAGAATAACATATAGAGTTAATCAATGAGTAGTTGAAATTGTGAAGCAGAACAGTTGGAAAATGCACGAATTGGGAAGGCACAATTGGGAAACTGACCTTCCTCGATCTCTTTGCTGAGGGACTCGATGTGATTAATGATGTCCCGTATCGTAGTGTCCGCATGGTCGTTGATAGCCCCGAACTTGGTGAGGACCTTGTCGACCTCGCGCTCCACGGCATTGCAAGCCTCCATGATTCCAATTAACTTGGCCACTATTGCGGCTGCGACAACAACAACAACACAGTAATATTGGCGAAAAAGTTTATTATCATCGTCGCGCACAACGAGCTGCAGGCCAGTTTTATCCGCAACTCAGCGCCGAGATTATCGCGTACGCGGATGCTCGCTGCATTTAACAATACGTATGTGCAGCATAAGACCGTCGTATGTATACGTACGTATTTGCGCTTGGCAATGTGTCTGTATTATGTATATAATAGCAGCAAGTGCCCCGTTTGCCTTGTTTGTGTGTTTGGCAACTTGGGACGTGCAGCTGGCAGTTCGCAGCCAGCAGTCAGCAGCCAACAACTCGAGAGTCTCGTTCGCGAAACGCAATCCCCGAATCTGTGCGAATAAGCTGAGCTGCCTGCTGCGGCAGCGGTGGAAGAGCTGCAGCCTTAGGCGACCAACTTTTTCGCGTCACTATACTTCGATGCGTATGACGTCAGCAGTGTTGCCATATTTACCCATTATGAATGAACATTTTCACCGAATAATTCACCATTGATTCTTATGGCGATTATTTTAAATCGACTTGTTTATATTTTCAAATATTTAATTCGTTACGAGTCAGGAGGGAGTGTCATGAATAATTATTTCAATTTTTCGGTAAATTGAAAAAGATTTTTATCGTCTTATGAAACAAATGCATAGCAAAAATCAAATAATTTTTACTCCTTTTATAGCTTTATTTATTGCAGAATTTACGCAAACTTTAAACATGTTAAATCAATCGTCTTTGTCCTCAAGATAATTCAAGAGCAGAAGCCAACCCAAATAAAGACGACGGGCTTTCTTTGAAGAGGCTGAGGTCATTGCTCCGTATTTTAAAGGTCATAAGTAGGGGGTCAATTTACGGAAAATTTGGCCAACCATTCTAGTCTTAACTTTCTTTTCAGCCTGTAATTTAACTAGAGCTGTCAAAATTTTACATGTTTCCAACTTTTTCAGAAAACCTAAAGTAGTCGTATAATATGATATTTTAGTTATGACAAAGTAAATTAAATTTATTTTAAATCCAATAGTTGTTATTTTCACAATTTATTCTACAAATGAAGCTATGGTAATTGCGAATTTACTAACTTGCATTTTTGTAATATTACGAAAATCTTTAGAGATTGATATGTAGAACTGAACTTAAAGTTTTTTTTTATTAGATTAAAAAAAAATTTCAATTAATTTTCTTTTTAAGAATACCTAATCACCAAATTATTTACAGCAAATCAAGTATGAAGAGTATGGAATTAGTAAAAATGAAGATTTATCTGAGTAATGTTCACTAGAATTAAGAATTAAGTCATTTTCATTATAGTGACCAAGAGTCAAAATGATAAAATTATTTTGATATTTGTAATGCAAGTATTACAATTGTGTCATACATAAGAAATGATTCAAAAAATTGTTATTTATTTTGAATCATTAATTAATAATGATCATGAAGCTGAACTGTCAATCATTTTCTTTCTTTACAAAAGATAAATGAATATGATTCAGACACGAAAAATGATACACTTGATTGTGAATAGAAGGGTTGTACCAATGTTTTATTTTGCAGCGGAAGCTTCAATCGTAAATTCAGATTGCATTGTATTTTAAAAGAAGCACATAGCTATCAAGTTTTTACATACAATTCTTTTATTCTAACACATTTAATAAAATAATATATGGAAAGATTTACAATGATGAGACTATTTCACTACACATCATTTAGTATATAATATTATATTTTTTACATTTATATAATTTGGTTTTCAAGTACATATATTGTTTAATGATGATGTATGTCTAACATAACAATAAATATTGCATCGAAAACCTTTACAATTTTGTAAAGCACAATATAACAGAATAACAAGATACAATTCCACTACAATCTTTGAAAGGGATCACAAATTTCTTTTTCACTTGCAAGTTTCAACGTACAGTATTAAGTTACAGTGCTAAACAAAACAAAATTAAATCACATTTTGAAATGGAACTATCACTTGAAATTTATGGAATAAAAAGAATTTCAGAAAAATAATTTAAAAAACCAGAATAGAGGTGGTTGTAAATAAAATGAAATAAATATTTGATCAGTTGTACTTTACCAAAAAAACTTTTGTACAGTCATTAAGAATAATTCTGCACTTGCAAAATTTTTAATGTTTTCTTGATGTAATACTCACAACGTAATAAATATATAAATAAACCAAAATTTAATTTAACTTCATGGGTTTGCTGTGAATGGGTTGTTTTTTTCCTGAAAAATAAAATGCATATGATTTTTATTTAAATTAATGGATTTTAAGTATTCATATTAAGATAAAATCAATTAAACGATGTGAAAGTATTACTTTATCTATATTCTTTCTATATCAAATAAAAATTTGTAGATAAGTTAACTATATCTTTCTCAGTGCCTGTCATGTGACAACCTTTGGTATATATGAGTCAATACGGCTAATTGTATCATTACATGCACTTTTCATTAAAAATAAGTTATTTTATTGAATCTAAATTTGTAAATGTTTTATTTCAGTAAATCCAATTCGAATCTTCTAGTTTTACTTCTTGCTATGATTTAAAATTATGAATAATATCTGCACTCACCCATTCATTTCCCATTGCAAGAATAGTATTTCTTGATAACAGTGGCCCAACGAGTGGGTTCATTTGTGCCATGTAGCAGCATAACCAGCTAAAAAAGAGATTCATTAAATAATGCACTATATGTATAACGTATACTAGGTACAAGAGTATGAGAGTAGTTTTCATATACTTGTGTACTTACAATAACCAACATGTGAAAGCTGTTAACAATAGGATCACGTGTAGAATTCTGTAAATAAATCGGAAAAATAATTTAGTTCGATTTTTAAACTACGTTGAATAATCAATTATGTCTGAACACGAATGAAACTAGGATTTATTATCTGATTCCTTAGTCATCATAGCAATTTTTGCTTACCCTTTATTGGGTCCTTTGGGAATGAAGAATGGCAAAACAATGCCCACGCCAGCCCAAAGGGCTGTAAAGAAAAGAACTGGCAGAAAAGCTGCTCCCATGATTGGTTCTTAAAGAATTTTCCGAATTAAAATACGAGCACCTATTTTCTATTGTGTATAGGCAGATACTGATGATATGTGCTGGGTGTCTGCTTTCTGTCACATGATGTAGTTGTGTGCTGGTGACGTACTTTGACGCACGCGCGTGGCGCCAAAACTGTTCAATGCATGAAATCCTACTGGAAAACATTAAATCAATACACAATGAATATTTTTCTTGAACCATTTGAATTTAAATAAAAACAACGGTTTAATTGAAATAATTTTTTATTGCGAACTATTACTTAGATACAATTCAATGTAATTCTCATCAAAATTAGCATTATTATGGAAAAAATTATTAATTATCATCATTCAAAAACTGTATAAACTACAAATTATTTATAACACATTTAATAATATAAATCTCAATAACTATTTTAAAATATAAATTAACTGCAACATCATAAGCAATTCAAAATATTATCTTAAATGATAGAGAAATAGATCAAACTTATTTCACTGGCTTACAATTAATGACCAGTTTTAAAAAATCGAATATTGGTTGATTAATTATATTAATTTCAATACTGTGCATAATACAAATTTTTTGATTTATGGAAATTTCTTTCTAAAATATTTGCTTCTATCTAAATTTCCTACAGACATAGGAGCATCTCCTCCACCTGTAACTGAACATTCGGACAATCTTCTAGTAACTTTATCTAGGCATGATTTGTTAAAATTTTTTACTCTTTTCATAGAGGATGGTATAAATTGAGATCTTTCAAAAGTGTTAGGGCTACTTTTTTTAATTTCAGAACTCAATGTATCAGAAAGTCTACTTATATTTTCTAATATATCTGAAATTCAAAATATATTTTCATTATAGAATGAACAAAATTTAAGAAAAATACATTTATACTCACTTGTCAAATCCAGGCTTTCATTGGTTGAGTTTAATTCAGTCTCTTCAAGAAAAGTGTCTCTGCTAAATAAATGTTGTCTAACACTAGCTAGATTTTTAGTTTTTAATCGGTTTTTAATAACATTATCAGACTTGCAGTCTGTAAATGGGGTTCGTGGAGTTTTGTACATTAAAGACCATTCATTACGCATAGCTTGTCCTTTTTTAATATAAGGTAATAATACTGATACGTCTGATTCATTTCTAGGTACAGCATCAGCTGGTTGAATTGTGAGGGGCTGCTTACAGTTTTTGACTAAAAATGAAAAATTATTAAAATCAATTAGAATATTTTATAATATTTTTGTAATGTCATTAATTCATCAAATAATTAAATATTACTAGAATAAGGAGTTGGAATGTAGACAGATGACTTCTGATCAAAAGGTAATTGATGAATACTGGATGGAAAATTCATTGTATTTCTACAAATCGAATCTCCTTGACCTTTCATAGACTTATAACTACAAATTGTATGCATTGAACTTGCTAGTAACGCAATCGAGTTTTTAACAATATTAGAAAGCACTGGAAAAAGCCGTTTAATAACTTTGAGCATTATTTCACATCGATTAATTACGCGTAATTGCTCCGCTGAAGTAGCTTCATTCCCTAAAAATTTTTTTGACGCCGCATCTACTTCAAATATAGCTGAAAAAAAAAACATTGACTTTGAATTTTTTTTTAAACGATCTTTTTCATTAACATTTTAAGGTTCTTTACCAGCTTTGAATTCACGAATCGTCATATTTGCATGTTTGTCAATTGTTTGAGGTCCAATATCTTCAATAGTTGCAATTATTTGACGAGACAATGATATAGCTCGTTGAATGATAACTCCAACTTCTGTTGAGTGATGTTTTGTTTTTTATCTAAACTTTCAGTCATTTGATGGACTCGTTCTTGCAAATCATCATAAACAATCTAAAACAATTATCACATATGAAAAATATGAAATAAAAGATACAGAAATTAAATTTGTATTTTACTCAACCTCACAAAATACCGCTGGATCTATAATTAAATTTACAGTGTGTTGAAATTCATTTGTAACTGACTGCCATTCAGTGGTTAACAATTTTACACATTGTCTCATTTCAATGTTGTTGGGATGCATGTAAAATGATGTGATTGCTGGTATAACTTCCGTTTCTAATGATTCAAAGCTTGCTAAACAGTTTTTTATTTTTTGCACTCCTATTGATTAGAAAAATAAAAAATTAATGAATTTATAAAATTACATTTTTGCTTTCAAAACTTACTATTTTTATCTCTGCAACAAGATATGGCAAATTTTCCTATTTGTACACATTTATCTGTCCACTGATCAAATTCTTCTATGGCTGAATCTAAATCATTCTTAGTCCTATTATTCACATTTATTGCTATTCCACATAAGTTGACTAATTTTTTTAATGGACCGACTATATCACTAAAAACTTCCATGACCAGTGTAAGTACTGCAATATTAATTTTACGTTCCAATCTGTATATAGCATCTGTTAATGTATTTATGAAAAAATTATTCATTGTTAGATCAGGAACTACAGCTTTCAATTGATTTTTTAAATTATCAAATTCTGTCAAAATTGACTGAAGAGAACCACTGATAGCCTTAAAGTTATATGGCTGACAAACTTGAGCTATAGACATTGCATGGGCAAAAATTTCCTCAATGTTAAACCATAGATCTTCACATTCTTGTATTTTTTGTTCTTGTGACTTTTTTGGTAAATTTGCTATGACATCGAGTGCCAAATCAATCCTAAGAATAATCAATTGATAATGAATCATTAATAAATAAGAACCAACATTGCAAATATTACTCATACCTATGAACAAAATTATTTTCTTCTTCAAGATACTCTTCTTCTTCAGAAGCATTTGGAGCATCAATTATATCTATAATGGCTTCAAAACAGTAACACGTTCTTTCACAAATATATTTTTTGCAACTCTGTAGAAGATAATAGTATATTTTCATTTCTCAAAATTTAAAACATTTTTTTCATGAATTACTTACAAATGGGAGCTTTCAATCGATGTTGCTCTTTAATAACTTGTACCAACATTTTGAATGATGCACACAATTGACAGCAATAAAGTAATAATCTTTCAGATAGTAGTTTTGAGTTCAAATTTTTTCTGTAGTATTGTAAAGGCCTCAAAAGTTCGTTATTGATAGTCCCAATTCCTATAAATTAAAAAAATTAATTTAAAAGTAATTTTATTTATGCGTAAATAACATAATGGATATATATTACTTTGATATTTTGTAAATCTTCTATTTCACATATACCACTCATTTCTTTAACATATTCAAGACATTCTTGTAGATTCTGTTTTAGTGGAGCAGTTTCAGTTTTTTCCAAATTTTCAAGGATTTTAAGAAATTTTTCTAGTATCACCTGGAATAGGCTTTCATCCAAAAAGTTTTTTTCATTTTCAACCTGATCAAAAAATATTTATATTCAGTAATAGCTATTCTAAAACAGTAAAGATAATTTTAATAAACCTCACTTTTTTATTAAAATCCATGGTACAAAATTCTTCAATTATAGATGTGACCTTTTTCTTCATTTCTCCATAAGTGTCACAGCCTTCTTTGGATGCATTCTCCAATTTTTCGGCTAAATTGTGTAGTTGATCAATTATCAATTTCCGAAGCGTGACCATTTCCGTCGCATCGTTCTTTGTCTCATTCATCAAGCAAGACAACTTTTTTATCTAAAAAAAAAATTCGTCAATACAAAATCCGTCTATTCGGTAATCGCTTGCGATTTTCTTGGTTATCGGTTACTAATGGTAGCACAGATTTCGATTGCGGCGACTGCTATACTTACTTGCTCTTCGATGGGTTGGAAAATTTTCAACATTTGTGTAGTTTTCAACGACATTTTGATGCTGTCCTCTTATGCAATTGTCGGTTGAATATAGAAAGTTGAATTTCTGCCTCCGTCGCCTGGAAGAAACAACGACTGTTTGTAAACAAACAACTATCCCGGTAACAAGAGTTAAAATACTCGGCGTTTCAAAAGGATGATGGCGTAGATGACGCTGCAGGTGCAATGGAAACGTTCGAAACAATTTGAATGGAGGTTCTTGTAACGATCTTCCTCGCAGCGCCTCTTCCCTTCTCTACCGAATTTCGTATAGGCGCATGAGTGCGCAAAATTTAATAGAGGAAAATAGTTGCGCAGTTTCCTAAAGTTCTTATGGGATTGTCAATTGTTTCCTAGTTTTATTATAAGAATCGCGTGAAAAATATTTACTTGTATACACGAGTAAAGTAGGGTCGAGTAAAAACAAGTAAATTCTTTTTTATCATTTGTGCAAAATTATTCCAGTGAGCAGTTAAATAAATAAAAAAGTTATAATAAAAAAAGCATTAATTCGTAGATTAACCATTTCAAGTTGGTGAATAGAACTTTGATTTTTCGTTCGCTAAAATGCCAAGTTTCAGTGAAGCAGTAACGAATGATCGAATGGGTAAATTTCAGTTTTATTCAAAAAGTATAATTTTAATTGTTACAAGTGCTAGTGTTTTGTGTTCAAGTGTTTTTTTTTTAATCAATTTCACAATAAACGAATTAGTGCAGTTTAAAAAGTGTACCTCGATAAAAACAGTTGCACGTGCTCAAGTGTAGTGGCCAAACAATGCAAAAGCGCGCGCATTTGTTTCAACGGTGTAAGGTAGGATTCGATTGTTAATAATGTAAAAAAATTTAATTCATTTTTCATGATTTTACCAACTTACAATTAAGTTGTCTCGAAATCATAATAAGACCCCGTGTAAACTCTGGTTTTTTATAATTCTCACGCAGAGCAATTTAGTTGGCGGGTGCGAGGCACTCGTTTATCACTTGATAGATGCCGCATCATCCATCGATATGTATAAAGTTAAAGCCCATAATGAATACTGCGACATCACGAGTGTTTTGTTTTGTTCGAATTAACACAGTGACTAACCACATACCATACACCCGCAGCCTATATCGATGAGTACATAATAAATAAAAACCTCGCTTATCCAAATTCGAACATCAAGTGCGTGGAATTCCAACTGCATAACCTATAGGTGTGCGCGTGCACGACTTTGTTTTGATTTTTCTCCCATTGTACTCGAGCGGGTATTTTTTTGCTCGAATACAAAAACGAATTTCGTTAATTTTTTTCCCCCGGGGCAAGATCGGATTGATCGAGACGCGTGAAGGCGACGCGCACTCGACGTGTCTTTCAACCCATTACGAAGCGCGCGAGGACTCGGGCGATCTTCATTTTTCTCAGCGCGCCACTATTTGTTCGATCGCATTTATAACAAGCGGTGCTGCTTTTTTAGGCATAGCCATTAAAATAATTGAAACATTATTATCATCGACGCGCGGTTGGCGCGATTTCGCACCACTCGCAGCAGTCGAGTCTCGAAAATATCCCTACGCGAGGCTGAATATAGAAAGTAACCGCGAATTTAGCCGCGCGCAAGAGAAACGTGGGCGGCCACTCGTTAATGGCCTCTAGGAATGCAGCATGGTACACACGAGCTGCCGGCATGTTTACGCTGATTAAGATTTACACGTCCAAACAAATGCATAATTTTGACTCTTTGTCATCTCGAGAGCGTCGAGAGACAGTCGAAACGTTCTGGAGTTGCGCGCGCCGAGCGAGATCGCCGCCACTTTCCCGCTGTGCCACGCCGCCGAGGTGCCGCCCGTTTGGCTGCCCCCAGCCAAAAAGCTTGAAATACAAATATTTGTTTTGATTACCTTAATCATCTTGATCGTGTCTTAAAAACGATTGTCCTCTTCTCTCGTTCTCGGGGCCAATTAATTAGATTGTCCCGCGGCATCGCGCGGGATGAATGCGGAATATACTAATTCTGTTTTCGCTATTTCCTCCTATTATTATTATTATTATCATGATTTTTATTGCCCAAGCGCTGCTCGTCATATAAAAATGATAGTAGAGAGTCGTGTGAGGTCAACAACTAATATAGGTGCACAGTGCACGAGATGCGTTTTCGAGCAAGCCCGGCGCGATCATCAAAGTCAGAAGAAAATTATTTACGAGCGCGATTCCGTGGAGCTTTTTTATTTCCGTTTCTTTTTTGGATTCTTCTTTTGTCGCGGACGTGCGAGCGAGCAGCTATAACTATGCCGTATACGTGGGACCCTGGTGATGATTACCAACGACACAATGACCGAATGAGTCTAATCGTTGCTTTCGTCGATTTTTTATGCGTTTGTTGTTTCTTTTCGCTTTTTTTTCGTATGTTTCTCTACTTGGCGGTCTGCGTGTATGAATATATTCCGGTGCTTTATTGGAAAACGAAGTAGATATACGTGAATTGTGAGCCGAGCAATTTTGAGAATGTTGCATCAGCTACTCAGGAATTTTTGTGATTCTGCCAATGAGAGGCTGTCGTTCCTGCGCTTCGGGGGCGGGACTTGATTTTCAACAAAACACACTCAAACGTTTAGCTTTTCTTTCCGTAGGGTATTTATTTTACTATTTTATATAATTTATAAAACTCAATTTTTTTTCTACAATTTTGTCGTTTTATAATGATTGATTTGAATAATTGATACAATAATCATTAAGCAACATGCATAACTGGAACACTTGCAATTTTTTTCTCATAATTTTATCATATAACAATAAATTTGGACTATTCCAAGGTACTTTTTTTTACAACAAGATTTATGTTACACTCTTTAACGCGCTTTTAACAAATTTTTTTCACAAGTGCAGTGTATATTCATAGACGATTTTTCTACAGCTAATATAAAGAAAATAATACAAAACTATAATACACAGTAGTAAACATGTACCAGGTCAGTCAGATACACATCATTATTATTCTTACATTACTTAATTATAGCCTTAATTATAGCCGGGTAATGCTAAATTAAAAGCTAAGGAAGAAAAGTTTTCTATTTCATAAAAAAATGGTCTTCGTAAAAAAAGCATCGAAATCTCACCGAGCGTTCGTTTGAAAAAGTACAAAAAATGAAGAGCATATTCAATACGAGTGCGAGTCTTCAGACGTGCTCGTGTATATAATAAGTCATCCAAGGAAATAAAAAAAGTGGTTTCAGCGACGCGACGGCGTTATATTTACCACGATTCGACGATTCGAAAAGTGGAGGTTTGTTATGCAAGTCAATTTGTTGACTTGCACTCAGACAGCTGTGTATACATAACAATACGAAATGTACAAAAGAAATATCTTACAAAATTAATGCTACGTTAAATATTTTATAATACATTCAATTCTAACAGTTCGGTATCGGATAATTTCATAATAAGTATGTACATCGTTTGATTCGCTTCAACAAGACAAGATCTCTACAATAAAAACAGGTAATATATATAAATTCATACGATTTAAACCTAGAGCGCGAAATTATAACTAAAAAAAAATTAATATACAATTATTATCACAGATGAGTGAAATGCCGGGCAAGCGATTCTGGAGCGGCATGTGCACAATGTCACACTGCGCATACTTAACGAAAGAAAGGAAAAAGAGAGCTCGCATTTACACGGTACGTATATTACACTCCTTTTTTTTTGTTGTAGTCGATATAGATATATCGCACGGGCGCGTGCGTTTCCTTTTATTTTCTCCAGCCGAGTCGTTCGTTCACCATAAAGCCAAGGAAGCGTCGCGAGCACATATCTAGGCGTATAATATACTGTTTTATTTTTTTATTATCTCTTCCTCGAGACTTTGGTGGGCGCGCGAAAAATTAACTGCCGTGGCAAATGCCGCGTGTACATACACCACAGATATACATATAGGTAGGCAACAGGTAGGCGCCGGAGCGGTGGCCAAGACTACGGCGACGGATGTTCGCTTCATTTTACTGCTCCTCAACAACGAGCAGAGTGCAGAGAAGAACAAAAAAAGCAGAGAGAGAGAGAAAAAAAGAGCAAAGGACCATATCGTTGAGCTGAATTTTAGAGGTTTCGCAAGTACATATAGGACGGAACCAATGCGCGTACGTCGCTCTTCCTTTTATTTTCAAGTGAATCACCGCAGTGCGCGCGCGGGCGACGGCCGACGAGCATGTGTAGCGAATTCCTCGTATATAATGACCGATACTCGTCGTATACGCATATCCCTCGCACGCACACAGCCACACACAGACACAAACGCAAAGACGCACTCGCTTGGTACTGACATTGCGCATGCACACGTTATAAATACATAAACAGATATGTACACAGAAAATTTGTTCTTATTATCTCGGCGTTTTTTCTTCGTCCTCGGAGCAAGATCAATCGGCGCGTACCGATCGCTCTCTGTTGTCCGCGCGCGTTTCGGACTGGTCCCGCTCGGAAGTCGCTCGTCGGATCCCATTAGCAACTCGTAAACCGAGACGACGTCGACGCGTATCGGCGCGGATCGCTTAATAATCGGAATCGTGACGCAGCTGCCGGATTGCGACACGATTCAATGCCTGATCCCCATTGCAAGCTTAATACAAAATCTAGCCATTCAGGAGCAGGCGCACTCGAGCACCCGCATGTCCTTCCAGTTGGACACCTTGAGCTTGGTCGAGTCGTCCTCGTCGAAGTAGAGGATCTCGAGCTCGGCCAGTTTGCTCGGGGCGCAGCAGGGCCTCGGCGCCTTGTGTCTGTCCTCCTTCCAGATGAGGCTCTGTAGCAGGGCGTGATGGTGGGCCGGATTGTAGCGCGGCGGGCAGCGGCCCTTGCAGTAGCCCGCGTCGAAGTTCTTCGGCTGGATGATGAAGTCGAAGCCCTCGAGCTCCTTGAAGGTGACGCTCATGTGATGGCGGCAGCAGCGCTTGGCCCCCTTGCCGTGGCACTCGGTCCGTCGGCCCCGATGCAGCGAGGCAGCCGAGACGACTCGCCGCCGATCGAGCGCTTGCCGCGGAACATCGTCAGCCAGGACGGCGGCTGCTCGGTCGTGTGGAGATTTAGGGCGGCCTTCTCGATTCGGTGGTAGATCGCGTCGTCCTTCTGCCGATTCTGCATGAAAAAATTATTCATATTTATAGACATTCCAATACCTTTTCTTTTGGTCAAGAGTATGTGAATTAACACGGCTTTACCTTTCGCAGCACTTGGACCATCAACCTCAGCGGATCTTCCGTCAATTCGAGGCCGTCTCCGAGATCAAATTCAAGCCAGCGTCTTCTTATGTTGTCCGGCTCGCTCGTCGATAATTGACTCAATAGGTTGAACGCCTCATCGTAGACTCGAATTTCTAACCGATCGTCTTCACGGTCGTCCTCGTTGTGATCCAGAAATAGCCTCAACGTCGCCGAGTCCAGCTGTGGAGGTGCGTACTCGTTGATATCCAATGAAAAGTTCAGCACCGAGCCATCCTCCGTACTCGTAATTCTGCAAATCAACAAAAGTAGATGCTTCAATCGAGAGGGTGACTGATGGAAAAATCGAGGGCACGAACAATGCACGAACGATGTACCGGGTTCGATCCCGACATTCTGGTACGAGTACAGTTGCTATTGTTTTCTCTTACACATTGCATTTACAGACAAAACGCGATTGGCCGCGGTTCATCAGATTCGCGCATGTAATAATACATACTCTCCCTTTCGCGTTTGTTCTGAAAAGCCGTTACAGGGTTTCTCTGTTTCTGCAGTAGTCGACGAAAAAAAAAGTCCCGCCGGCCGACGTTTGCCGCGGCTTTTTCTGGGTCGCAAATTTCTTGCATTACGCGCGCCTGTGAAATACATACGGCGCACGTGAGGTCGCGTAGGAATTTTTCCAATCGAGCGAGCATCGTCCGCGCATGGCATTGGCTTCGTCGCCGTTGTCGTCGCCGTTGTCGTCGTCGTTACTTCGCGCCGCAATGTGCATACTGCATTTTGCACGCACGCGCGCGCGCGTAATGACATGTTTACGCGGAATAATCCCAAAAGGTTCGGAAAAATTTGACCAACTGTGAAATGGAGAGAAAAGATTTTCTGAAAACCTCCAAACGATTGGCTTATCTATTTGATTGTTAGAAGTAACGTTAAGAAATTTACATGTCGCACTCGACGCTTGTATCGTTGACCGAAACTCGTCTACCTTCGTTCACGATGATACTTAAAAACATGTGTGCTTCTTGTGTTTACAATTTTTTCATCTCCGCATATCTTTCTTTGTTTCGCAATTTGTGTGTATACCCTCGAAAGTTCAACGTAATTTCCTCATCGCATACCTGTCTATCAGTTTATATCTCTTCAAAGGTCCTCCATCAAAAAATCGCGACTGAAGTACGCGGCACATAGATACGATTCCTCGCGAAAAATTGCTGCGTCGAGTGTCCGACAACGGTGAATGATACTTGTGGTTTTTATTCGCGCGCACGACTCGAAATATTTTTGTTTCTTTAAATACGCAAAATTTCGGATTACGCATTCAAAAAAGTGAAATTAAGAATGGATCCTTTTTAAAGTAAAAAAAAAGAGAAAAAAAGCTTCGTTCGTAACCGTATTAATATGTCAAATCAGGATGAAAAAGTAAACAGTAAGACAGAAGCAATTTATGCTAATGGCTCGCGTTTATCGATCGAATAAAAGCGATTTCTCCGAACTGGCTTGCAGAAAAATAAAAGACAGCGGCGAGTGTGTGGATTTTTGTGCGAGTCGATATAGACGAAAACGAAGGCAACAGCCATTCGTCATGAACTGTGCGGCTACTATACGCGACCGATTCACTTTGCATGCGAGAGCAAACGAACGAGGGAAAGAGAGAGAGAGAGAGAGAGAAAGATCGATAGAGAGAGAATTTACCTTCCCAATAATTTAGAAATCGATAAAAATTATTCGAAAAGTGGAAAGCCTCGGCGATTCGATGAGTCTCGCGCGACTTTATTAAAACGTCATATATTTCGTCTTTCGCGTCAGTGGGAATAATCGGGAATTTTAGAAACGACGACAAAGCTCAGAGAGAAAGAGAGAGAGGGTAGGCGAGCGTAGAAACGCTGCTCGCGATACATCACGACGAGCTTGCATCACGAGCTTAGTCAGGGCAAAGTAGGGCCATGCACTCGGGGCTAAGAACTTTTGTTCCTTTTTTTGTTGTTGCAGCTAAGCATGTAGCTCTCTACTTTGCGCGCGGGCTCTCACTTTTATGTCTCAGGTATACTTTGTAGCTATATGCGCGCATCATATCTAGGGGGAGGCTAGTTTGCGCGTCAATTAGGTCTCTGCGCTCGCGGCATAAAAGCGAATATAGTAGGTACATATTCACTTACGCTGAGCGTAGGCGCTGAAGAGCTTCCTCCTAGTGCTGTGGTAGTGGCTTGACTCTTCGCCTTCCTCTTCATTCGTTATACTGCGGCGGGAGCGCGTCAGATGGTAGTACTCCTTATGGGCTCGTTCGTATTCTGCTTGGCTGATGTTCGCCTACAAACGGAGGAAAAAAAGTATCTCACATGTAGCTTGTATAACGGCAGAGACTTTTAAAAGCAACGGTAATTCTCTTATTCTGCGATGTTACGTATATATTCTATATATAAAGTAAAAAGCGAGTGCATCTATTATTAATGCACGATAAGTCAATAATCGACATGGGGGTCGACGCGAAAACTAAAATAACGTCGCGCATTCTGTAAATGGAATGGAGGAGACGATATGCACTTTCCTCGACAATCCGTTACTTTTTTTATTGGACAAAAGAGCTAAAGACCGAGTAGGGGAGGGTTCGCGAAAGGACTCGAGTGCCGAGCGCCGACGAGGGCTGCAGCTCGATGATAAATGAAAAAGAAGTCTTCGAGGCGGACGACACGCACGCACGTATATTACAATACGCGCAAATGCAAAGCTGCACGTCGCCTCCAGCTTAGGGGGGTGCGGTCACACGTCAGACTGCGATGCTCTCTTAACGCGAACACGTCGCAAGTATATTTTTTGCTTCGAAAGCTCGCGAGCTCGATATATAATATTATACACACGCACGCGTAATATTCGATCGCTTGTATAAGTCGCGCGCGAGGCGCATCTGGATCTCGTTACGGCTTTACGAGGGCTCGTCGTCGACGTCGACGACTACTACGCCAGTGTTATGTATGTGCGAGTGCGTGCCGATAAAAATAAACGCAAATTATCATCGCGTGAGCTGTTAATGGCATACATTCTAAATGAATTCACGGAGAGAGAGAGAGAAGAAAGAAAGAGTCGAGAGCTTTATTGCGAGCTCGCCGCGCACAACAACACGTACACACCTATACCCAAGCTCTCTCGCCCACGTTGCGTGATGCATTGCTCGCGAACACGGGCGAGAGTGTATTTTTGAAATAAGAGCCGGTTAGGATCCACCCGCGCGGAGAGTCGATAATGATCTATTTATAAGATCGCACGTATTAGGTGCGAGCTGTACCGCGCGCGCTCTAATACCGACACACTTGATCATCCACAGCGCAATTTCGCGCGGCAAGAATTCGCGCCCCCCGCGCTGATAACCATGTATACGCATCCGGTACCACTTTATTATTAGGATCTGAACGCAGCGGTCGCTGCATCAAACGGCTATATTTAAAATCGATTCATCTGTAATGCAACCACTGCGATCTAGTCGCCTAATATGTGTAAGAGTGCAACGAAATTTCGTCGAGCGTCTAATTCACGCGCGAACGAAACATTTTATACATGCGCCAGCCAGAGAGCACAAAGCTCTACGATCAGCTGCTGCTCGCGGGAAAAATGTGCCAGTCGCGCTATTATAATCAAGCTGGTTTTTAATTTTTTTGACGCGCTGCACCAAGAAGAAAATATGAATATTCCTCATCTCGAACCTTCGAACAATTCATGCCGTTTAGGAGTAATCACGTGCGCGGGCTCGACGTTTCGAGCTTGATCGTTTAAATTATGAGTTCACCCATGGATCTTGTATACGAGGCGCCTATTCGGCTTCGCGTAACTATATATACTCGCTACGTTGCATGCAAATAACGAATAGTTTTCTATTATGACTTTGTCGCGATAAAAAATCACCACGTTTTGCCTTCATCGAAAAAAAGCTCGCGCATAATAACTTCGATAGTCATTGCATATTACGCATTCGCAATTATACTACCATTGATAAATAAACGCCGACCCATTTTAATCGGTTGAGAAAAAAAAGTTTTCATGCACACTGCAGCGACATTGCCACACGTATTAACTTTACTACAGAAAATATTTACGCAGACTCATCTTGGTCGGTCGGTAATGCATTTGCTATCGGAATTACGTCAAGCTTGCGAAGCTGCGTACAAGTATACGCGCGAGCGCGCGCGCACGCACGCATGTAATACACACTTACTCGCGCGCGTGTCCGTCTAAGTGAGTAACGACAACGATGAAAAATCCTCGATAATATACGTACTACTACCGAACGTGAGCTTTATCAAGTGACAGAGAGACACAATATGCGGAGATATTACTACTTATTCAGATGGAAATTCTCAAGCACGAGTGCGAATGCGATAACGCAATCGATTGACTCTCGTGCGCGTCTCGCAATTGTGTCACACTGTACGATGTCGCTCGTTTATTTGTTTTGGACATGAAAAGTTGTCGTGGCGATCTAATTATCGAGAATTTCAAAGTGCACCACAGCTCTCGAGCCTCTGACTCATCGCGTCCAACTGGCGTGAATGATCCTTCGATCGTACTACAATGCTACGCTACGGCGCGAAAATCAAAGTGACACGCAAGTCCGTCGCTAATGCGCTACCTCCCTCGCACGCATACTCGCACAGACACTCGCGCACACGGACATCAAAGCGGTGTAGTACACGTATACCTCGTCATTGCTGCGCTCGGAGCAAAGCGTATCGAAGATGATTTCGTGGAAACGCTTTGTGCGAATCTGTTCTGACCGGCTCGAGGCACTGCAGCACTTTATATTATGTAATGTGCAATGTGTGTGTATATGATATTTCATCATTTGAATCTCGCGGGCCTGCAGCACTGAATCGGCGACACAAGCTGGAGCCGATTTGCCAAACGATCGTTTCTATACTCATAATACCGACGATTCAACGGAATTGATGTATCATGCTGAATTCATTCCTATTTTTTTCATTCGTCTCTTTTGCCTTCAAAATATTTCGTTCTCGATAATCGAATTAACCACACGTACCAACGCCATTTTCTTCTTTTTACTTTTTCCTTTAAATTTTTTCTTCCTTTTTTTCAAGCAATACGCTCACCGATAAGAGTATTGAAACGTTCGACTACTGAGTAAATTTCCGGGAACGATAGTAAAAGTTAAAATTTTAATCAGTATGGCAGTGGGTCGTGCTGCTGCTTGAGTGAGCCGAGACTCGAGCCGTTTTTTGGTCATCGCAGCCATAAAAAAAGATTAATTATCACTGCATTCCTGGATCGCCGTCGCGAAGATGATTTTATTTCGCTTGGCGCTTTTTCTTCTTCTTCTTCTTCGTCTCTTTTTTGTCCTCTCGTATTTGAGCAGGATTTTTATGAACTTGTCAGTGCTGATTTAATTTTGATAGATGTCACATAATTACGGAAACGAGCGGATTCAATTACAGGCGTCCAGACGTGCGAAAAATTCGATAATTTTGAGTTTTTATTGCAAATAAAAAATTCCATTTATCGACAAAGATTCTTCGAGTTGAAGGAACTCATTTCCAGCTTAGAGTTCAAAAATAGCGAAAAAATTGTTGACCAAAGAACGGCTCGGGTCGAGCGTTTGGATAAAATATACGTGCTGTCAAGAATGCAAACGCGAAGCATGTCGTAGGTAAAGAGAGAAGTATCCGTGTGCACACAGATACACACGGGTATTATGCATGAACGTGTGCCATCGATAGACATTTAAAAGTAAACTATTCAACTACCGAACGCCTTGGCCTCAATTGCTATTATACTTGTATAAATGCATTTATGCGAGAAAGAAGAAAGAGAGAGAGAGAAAAAAAGACGTTTCCCTTCCATAGCTCGACAGAAATATTTTTGGTTATCGATTGATTGAAATGTAACGACGATATAATATTATATCGCGAGCAGCACTCGTATGTACGTGCGTATAAATATACGGCGTCCGCTGGATGGTAATTATACGTCGCGCGCTACACATGTATATTACATATCCGTGGGCGAGGCGTGCGCGGGCATTAAAATTATATACAGGCACGAACGAGAGGGAGAAATGAGGTACTTTATGCCTTCTCTATATACTACGCGAGCGCGCACGAGCGACAGGTTTGACCCAAATAAATCCTAATAGGCAAAGTCGACGACGTGAAAGATTGCACTTATCGTACGTTCGCACTTTATGAATAAATGTTTCTGTTCCGACTCTACAGTCGTGTACCCTTGTAGCGCTACCATTGCACTGGCCGCCGCTTCGTTTCTGTTATTGAGAATTTTTTAGACATTGCATCGTTCGCTCGACAGGTCGAGTAGTTGAATTATATAAGCGCAAAACCCACGAGAGAGAGAGAGAAAAAAAGGCGAAGGTTACGCGCGTACGCGATAGTTTAATGAACCTCGCGTCGTGTTCACGCCGTCGCAATATATATCTTTTGTGGGCTTACAATTATATCATAACATAATGATCTCGAAAGAGCAGTTATGCGTTTAGGCAAAATCCTTTGACGGTTTCTCGCCGACTCTCGTTGAAATCATTGCAATTAACTTCAAGTACGCGCGAGCAATTATAAGCTCCTCGAGGATCGAACGGCGCGGTACAATTTTTAAACTCGCGCGCGCTTTCTAACTCATCTCGTGTCACTTTCGAATTATTGCTCCTGACTTTTTTTTCCATCTGCTGATCGTTGAGTAAACAGAGCACTTAAAAATAAATAGCTTAAAATAATAAAATACGGTTGGCGAGGCATTAATCTCGACAGGAGTCGACAATTTGATGAGTATACGTTTTATTAAAGGTGCGCGTTTATATTTGCATACGCACATAAACGGTTTTTCTTATTCCCATACTTAATAAATCCACATTGTTCGTTTATTTACCATCTCCTCGTAATTTACCTATCCCATATATCTCGTCTCTTCAGATATTTTAAGTCGGTCGATTTTAATGAGATCTTTATGGAGTCTTCGGGAGCTCGACGATGATGAGGATAGCAACTTGATGAGTTGCGTTGCCACATCAATCCACGCGGTGTATGCGGCACCGTAAATAATAATACGATGTCCCTCCGGGTTTTTTAAATTTATTAATTTTTATTTTAACGAGAGATAAAATAGGTAATAATTTTTTTTTTCCGGGTTTGTCGATACGTTTTTGTATTGGTCAGCCGCGTAGTAATGATAATGATTATTAGGTGCAGGTTTCATAACCAATTGCACGAATTATTTTGACAAACTTATAGGATACGCGCGTGGTAAAAGCTCCGCGTTCTGTGTGCGTACGGAATTCCACGGCATAATTCGATCGTGATTCGGAGCGAAAAACTGGTTTTCATTTTTTTCGCTTAGCAAAGTAATTGAGCTGAAAAATTATTATTATTCAGTTGACATTAAGTGCCTTCCGAAAAGTCAATTAAGTAATGATATTCCGAAACCGCCGGCGGTGTATGCCGTGACAATTATTATTTATTCTATCGTTGATAAAACATGTGCAGCAGCAGAGAGCTGCTGTGTGCGCGCGTGCACATATAATAAAATAAAGTTTCTCATTTTTCAATTTCACGGGAGCGGACCGATGAAGTTATCAATTTATGCTCGCCGAGAAAAATGATACATTACGCGCGCGCATCGAGGCAGGTTGTTACTGAAGCCGACTACGCTCGTAATTTACATGCGCCGCCGCCGCTGCTGCTTACTCGTTGCGTACCGCTTTCAAAAAAGTGTATTAACAGGTTGTTCGATAAAAGTACCCGGCTTGGCTTCATCAAGTTCATCGTGCGCTGCATGTATTTGTACTTTTTCTCGGAAAAAAATTCCAACGCGAGCAGAAAAAGAAAAAGTGCGTAGCCGTACATGTACGTTATTATACTTGTGCGAGCACGCGTACTTCGACTTATTGAAAATGAAATAGGCTCGAGTCTTGTCGAGTGACATAAACTTTCAAATATTCAGCGTAATTATAACATTTTTGTCCAATCATTGTTGGTCCATAATCTTAGTGTACCAGTTTAATGTCCAGAGTAGCTACTGGTCGCGAGTTTTAATGATAATTAATTCGTTCTAAGTTTTAAAATACATATTCCGAGTGAGATCTCGAGTGGCCTTACTTTGTATACGTAGCGGAGAGCGATTCACGAATTTTCCTTCAGGTTTCCATCACGCTCTCTTATACCAGTAACATGCCCACAAGTCCGGACTGTGTATGAAAAATTTGCCGGTAATCTGCGCAGTTTATCGGGTTGAGTGACATTTTTGCGAAACGACCGAGTATATAGACGATATCGGAGTGAACGTCCTATAACATATTTCGATGTGCATTCGCGAGTGAGAGATGCGTGAGGTCGAGTCCTCGTAGTGGAGCCTCTCGTACATTTACTCGTTTTATATACCCACTCGAGGTCATGCTTATACTCGTCGGCGTCGAGTCGCGCGACTTCGATTGCGGTTCTTTTTACGCCGTGGCTAGCGCGCGATGATCGATGAATGAAATGCCATCCGAGTAAATAAATTATATTCGTTTCGGATTATTTAATCGCATTCGTTCCTTTATTTTATTTTATTTTAATTTTTTTTTTAATTTTATTTTGTGCCCGTCACGATGGCGCGCGTCGAAAAATGTGGAGCTTAAACAATCGAATCAGAGCTGCTGGCCCGAGAGGCCAGATCAAGTGATTCGGATTTAACATAGCTATGCGTTATACAGAGAAATGCACACACACTTGAGCTGCGAACGTACGCAAAATAACGCGGAGAAAAGAGCTCGGCGCGAGCGTATGGCGCCACGAAGATGCTGCTCGACAAGAGAGTGAAAAGTAACATGTTGAATAGGCTTTGTAACGCACTCGGGAGCGCAAAAAATTTCTATCTTTAACGACGCTAATTAATACACATATATATTCATCCGCAAGTGAGCAACAAGAATCTCGCAGCAACTCCGCTGAGAAAAATCTGCGGCCTCTTCAAGCGCGTGTCCATATGCACGGGTTTGCGTGACGGGCTGGACGCGTTGGAATTTCTTCTCGAACGTCACCCGCGTGCTAAAGTAAATTGAGAGAGAAAAAAGACTCGAGATTAAAATTTCAAATTGTACGTTTGTGTGTGTATGTGCTTATACCGAAAATAAGTCGCGGAATTACGGAAAGATTCGATAAGGTCAAAAGTCGATGATCGGTAACTATACGAACACGTACGTGTATGCGCGCCGACTTGGGCGCAAATTTTATGTCTCGGGATTGAATTTGCCATATACTACGCGCGGCAACGTACGATTGCCTCTCTGTGCGTTGGTGTATATATATAAATTCTTTTGTACTCGCGCGCACTTGACGATCTCGACCTTAACGTTTTTTTCTTCTTCGCTTTAACGGATATATGCTGCACACACGCATATTATATATCTGCGCGTTTTGCTTTTCTCTGGCGCTTTAAGCATGTTGAGCACGTTTTTCCTCTTATTGCGCGCTTGGTTCCGGTATATGTGCACATGTGCACGTTGCGCACTTTTGCACTGCTTGTATACAACTTGCTGTATCGGTGGCATGTCTTTAGGGATACCTGCGAAATAGGGTCGCTGACTCGACCTGGCTTTGAAAATTCGAAAATTCTGGATTGCACTTGAATGCCCCCCGGAAAAGGAACCGATTTCGACCGGTTTTCTTTTTTACCCAATAAAACGAACGATTTGGTATTCAGCGCGGCGTCTTTTCCTCGCTTCTAAAAGAGAAAAAGGCTATTAAAAGTTCTATCGAGTTATTTCCGCGAAGGAATGCATAATTTCGATATACGCAATTCAGTTGCAGCGACAATCCGCGACGTCTCAGACGCCTAGTTTCTTTGAAAAATTATGCAACCCATCTCTCTCTCTCTCTCTCTCTCTCTCTCTCTCTCTCTCTCCCTCTCGGTCTCGGCAGTTTCTCTGTTTATAAAAATTAGATGCATCCGAGTGCATTGAATTGTTGTAAGTGTCGAGGCAGCGGCGGCGACAACGACGCGACGCTCGTGTGTCAGGCTCATTATACATGACAGGGAGAGCGCGTGCGTCCCCTTTTTTTCTTCTTTCTTTTTTTTTCCTTCTCTCGCTTCATAATGCACACAGCCCGCGAGACTTTTCTTTATCTTTCGGCTTGTATTGTCGATATCATCATCATCGTCGTCGTAGCCGTCGTCATCAAATACGAGTCGTGCAGTTATATTTTTTATTTCACACCAGCTCCGTCGTTCTGTCAAAAGAGGCCTACTTGGAATTTATATACCGTGGCGTACGCCCCCCTCGCGCGCACTTCACACCTTCTCGCTTTATCATTTTTCTTTTTTTTTTTACCGCCTTTGGGTGCTGCGCGCACCGACGCGTAGATTTTTCGCCTCTGCAGCGCAGTCATGACTCTCCAAGTCGAGCTGCTGATTTTCCGAGCAGCACGATTCTCGTTCTCGCATGTTCGGCGAACCTTCAACTCGACTCCCCGAACGATTTCTTACCAAATTTAACTCGAGTTCCCGGGTGTAAAAAGGCGTGTTCGAACATCGGCATCGTCGATGTTGCGCATCGTACGTGCCGTGCATTGTATATTGTTCGGCGATGAATTATTCGAGAGAGTCGCATCGATACTTAACGTACATGGAGCCGGCTTCTTATCAGCGACTGCATAATGGCCTTTTTTGGCCCATTGAAAATTGACTGCGCCATGTATGTCGAAAAAGCGAGCTCGAAGCTCGTACTTTCACCTTTTCTGAAACGAGCTGCATTTTTCAAGCGCACAACTGAGCTCGGCTCGATACACATTTACTCGCGAGCGAATTAAGGCGCGCGTTGGGGATTCGATTAGACGCCACTTATCAATATAATTTTATGCCTAGACAGTTGCGCGCGTGCCTGTAATACGCGGCGATAAATAAACGTCGCGTGTTCAAGTTGATTTACAGTTACCAGCAGCAGCATCAGCAGCCGATTGGCCAACTCGTGTACCATGGCTTATCGAATATTCAAGTAATTAGCGTCGACTCAGCCACCGTCGCGCCGACCCACGTTTACGTATGTATGCACGATACGATTAGCAACTCGTGTGTATATCGTATAATATATCCGAAAGCTCACCTACTTTTTTAATTTCACGCGACACGAGTTTGGCCCATTGTTCCGCGGAACGCGACACAATTTCCTCGATCGTAATCGTCTCCGCACGCTTGACAGCTCCGTGACTCGGAGCTGGTTACGTTGTCGGGGATTATCGTATCGTATGTAACGTAGTAGCCTCACGAAAGACATTGTGATGTGCTTGTTACTCAATTAAGTAATCGATGAACTCGTAATGTATATCTCTATGTAAGTTGTATTAATGTCGCGCACTGGCCAAGAAGCTTCAATCAGTCGTACTTTGTTCGTAAATATAATATGATTGAAACGATTTTGCGCGCGCGTACGCCTCGATCGTCCTATTAATAGCTCCGTAGTACGTACACACACACACACACACACACACACACATGCAGGCACTAACGTATCTTCGCAGAATCGAGGCGAATATAAATCACGGCTCGCATGGAGCTCGATGAGTTTCGTCAATTAAGCTGATATTTTTCCTACATCTCCGTTTGTCATACACACTTTCATCGAGCTTGTGCGTTTTTTGCCTATATTTAAATATTGTATTCATGTCACAAGTATCATATGCGCGAAATTTCGAAAGTTCGCGATGTGTTTATGATAATGACGACGTGTTGTCTTCCCGAAATTTGCTATTGACACGCGCGTGCGAAATGTCCGCAGGTCCATGATGTATTTCGGCCTGTAAATATACGCATACCCGAGCTGACTGGAACGAGATTACCGAAAATCACCTCACACGTTTTGGCATCGGCGTCGTCGTCGTCATGCAACCGAGGTACATCTGCCGCGCACACGCGAAAGAGACTTTTCGCGAGCAAAGATTTCGCAATCGCGTCTGATACGCGCCGTTATAAAATTTCCGCGTATAAATTCGCAGTGCGGCGACGAAGCCCAGGATCGGGAAAACGAGAGGGATATGCCGCCGCTTGTAGAAAAACGCAACATAATCTTACGCAATTCAGAAAACGTATATGGACACATTATACGGAAATGATTAATTGCAGCGCGTGTTATTTTGCATTTTTACCTCTCCTCCTTGCTCCGTGAGAGCCGAGAGGCAGTTTCCGAATAAATATTATGGCCGCTCGATGTGTTGTACAAGACTTGCGCGGGAAGCCTTACAGCGTGGCGCGATCCAGCCAAGGAAATCCAGCCGTACACAGCGTGGCTATGTGTATCGCTTATATATCTACAATAGCGAGCAAACGCGAAGCCGCCAACGGACACCTGTTGCTCCGCGTCTATACGCCCGTCTATACACCGTCGCAGTTGTTATACGCGCGCGTTATGTATATCGTTGATTATACTACTATAGCCGCGCAACCCGGCTCGAAATGTTCTGCAACCGATAGGCTAATAAGGCATTGTTGGTAGCTGCCCCCGCGCGAGCTAAAAAGCTCCATTCCAATTGCTTTTCTTCGTGACGCGGAAAATTAAAGGCTCGGCGAGCTTTTGTCGTCGCGGCTTGGAGACGCGATGCAGTCCTCGCAGCATATATAAAACGTACATATGATCGGAAGGTCAAAAACCTTGCAACGAGCTCGCGAGCGCGACAGTAGCCGCGCGCGCGCATTAGAACGTTCACCTCGCGACGTCGGTAAACAATTTTATTTTTACTCCTTCGAGTGGCGAGATCGATCGATCGTCTGGGATTCATAAATTTCCCTTCGCAGCTTTCGCGCCGCATACGTAATGGCCGCCGCGGCGCATAGGGAGGCGAATTTCGCACGTACACGCAGGACAAATAATTCGCGCCGATGCAGTCGCACGCCTGCACGCGCGCTCGCACACTCTTTTTCTTCGTTATTTTGCCTTTTTCTCTCTTTGTCTCGCTGAAACATCTAAATTACCACGCAAACAATGTATATCGCGGTGCAATGAATTTTCAAGAGGACAGCGATCCTCCGAGAGAGAGAGCATCGCTTTCAACGCTCTCGCGTGCGTAATGGATATTTAATTGTAATGTCAATACGAGATGCGCTCCAACACGTGCATCGCATTTTTCACTTTTCCGGCGCAAAACACGAGCTTTTAAAGGATGAATGCAGTGCCAGACGCTCGTCGATACAATACGTATAAGTAGTCGCGCGAGCCGTGATTAAGGCCCGTCTACGAGTCTATATATAAAGACGTATAATTTACCTCTTATAAAGTGAGGAAGTATAATAAAACTCGGAGCACACGTTTGCACGTCCATTTTAAGCCTCGAAATACGTATTCCCATATGTAAAATCCATTGAAAAGTGCGCAGCTGATATTTCGCGAGCACAATTTATCGTACTCTAATGAGCGTATACACGTTTCGTATTTATAGAGATGAAGCGCGGGGAGGAGTGACAATTTTAAGACAAAATATTAGCGAGACGTTTTTATTATTTCTTTAAAAAGTTTCGAAACTTGCTTTTGCCAACGTCCCTCTCTCTCTCTCTATTACTGCCCGTCTCTGTCTATCTCACACTCGCCCCACGAGTCTTTCTCTCAAGAGCAGTGTAAATTAACGTTATTTAAATATTGGCATATAAATATCCATTTAATGAGACATATAAATTTCGTTCATAATTGAGAGAGAATGCGGGCGCATATAATATTCTAGAGAAAAGGTATGAGGCTTACACGAAGCGAGCTGCAAACGATTATAACGCGTATCCTTGCGCCTGAGCTATTATCAACACCGCCCAAGAGTCGCACTCGTGCCGCTCGCCGGAGCCGGACAAGGATCATCGCGCATCTCATAGCTGACTCGTCGTCGATAATTAATTCCACGCACGCGTGCGCTGCGTGCGTGTCGGGTTGAGCTGCTGCAAAAAAATTTCGGAAACGTCGACGCCCCTCTCTCTGGGCTCTCTCGCGCGCGCGTCCCAGGACCGCAGGCTGTGAGCTGCTATACAAGATGCACGATATAATGAAAGGGTCTCATTTAAAGGCCCAAAATCGAATTCATCGCTCTCATTCGGATGATTTATGATTATATGTATATTCGGCGTGTAAGTAGGCGCGCGCGCCACGCGTTCTGCGCTGCACACACACACGCAGACGTCGTCTTTTTTCTGCATCATGCCAAGAAGAATTTGCGGGGCCTGCCAGGCTCGCGCGAATAAAAATCACGATACATCGCCTGCGGGCCTATGCCATGTGTGTGTGTGTGTGTGTGTGTGTGTGTGTGTGTGTGTGTGTGTGTGTGTGTGTGAGTGTGTCTCGCTCCATCGTCGACTGATTTCATTTCGTCACTCGCACAGAATTTCGCGACTTTTTATTCTTTCATATATTATATACCCTTTTGCATTTTTATTGACTCGTAGTTGTTTTTCTTTCGGTTCTGGCCTCGTTAATAAGGTAGTTTTTTGATTGGTTTATCGTGAGATTTACAACTAGCTGCTCGATCCTTGCGATCGCTTGTAAGACGCAAATAAAAACATTTTGTTTAAACATTGCGGGTAGTCAAAATGGCAATTGTAAAATTAAGAGCGAAAATGAAAAATATCATAAAAACTACATATTTAGTGTCGTGCATAAATAAAACGAGTCGCGCACACCGCAGTTAAAAGAAACTCTTTCTCGTTTAATTAAACATTAATGTACGCGCAATAGTCATGAGTAGACTGGCGTTTCAATTTTGTGTAATTAAACGCTAAAACCTGCATGTCGTAGACGTGCGCGAAGTTATATATGCACGCTATATTACGAGGAAAAAAGCTTGCGTACGAAGGTAGGACTTTTTCTCGCTGCGAATGGAAAAAAGGTGCCTATTTTCAGTGCCGTCAGACGTCCAGTTTAATATAACAAATCTGACAGACAGTAATGATTTCACAGAAGGCATACATAGTTTCTCGCAAAAAGATTATCGCATTAGCTCCGCAGCTGCGGTCAGTCTTTGATGCACTGCGTGCACGCGCGCTCGCGTTCACCTACTGCCCGATCAACTGGAAAATTGTGTGCGCTTTCGGTTCCTCGGAACGGACAATGGACCTTCCGTACGGTACGCTTTATCTATGTAGCGCATTCGAATTAAAGTACGCAATAAACTCACTTTGGTCAAATCCGGTATCCTCGTGAGGCCGAGCGATTGGAAAATACTGTTCCTCAGATCGTCGATTCTCTGTCGATCGGCCGATCCTGGCGTTGCTGTAGTCGTCGTCGACGCGAGGTCGTCGGCCCCGGCGACGTTCATGATGAGCGGCAGCAGCAGCACTGCAGCAGCGACGCCGATGCAAAATTTCAACTGACGAGGTTGTTGGGCCAGGGCAGAGACGTGAGTACGGCCGAGCGATGTTGATGATTGCCTCACGCGACAGCCCATAGCCTAATTTTGTTATCACTTTCAATCACTTTTGCAGCTTTATATCAATTATTATATCAATTACGAAACAACTTCGGCGCGCACTCTCGGAAAATTTCGACCCCCTTTACGTACTAAATTTTTGTTTTCTTTTACGCTCGGAGTACTACTAAATTGACACTATATGCAATGCGATCGGTAATATTTCGTTCGACTGTTGTCGTCGGTGGTCGATGGTCGATGAACTGGATTTTCGCAATTCACAATAATTGTCGCGTCTCTTATCACACATTTTTCCCCTCTCTTGGCTTGTTCGTGAAAATTTTGTTTTTCTCTCGATTTGTCGCGCACTCGTAAAACTATGAATTCGTTGGGCGAATAGCGTGGGAGAGCTTGCGATTAGCAGCAACAGAAAACAAAAAAGGACTTTTCGTTATGTTATATGTATATGTCAAGTTGCGGCTCGGGCGAGTGCCGCGTGTAGACTGAATGTTTGCTTGAGTCTCGCGCGCGCGACATCGGTACATATACTATACACTCCACGCTCACGTACACAAATGTATGGATATATATGTATATAAATATACGTATATGAACGCGCGAGCCGAAGTCAGCTCTGGCGCTTCGCTCGTATCATCGTCCCTCTCTTTTTCTCAATCTGACGCCGCTCGTTGCCGCTGCTGCTTCTGTTGCTTTTTTATACGTGTGTACTCTATCAAGTAAATGCATAACTCCTTACCCTCATTCCTTCGTCTTGCAGTGCGGCTTTTATACGTGAAAAAAAAAAGAAAGTAATGACTATAGGCGCATGCGTAAACCAACCCCTTTCACGTGTACCTTGGTAATAAGCTTGGCTGCTTTCTCGCTTTCTCTCCTTCTCTCGTTTTTGCCTAGGTATGTATACGCGTATTGAGAGCAACTATACATTCAGCCACCCACCCACACACACTCTCGCGCGCAGAGCACGAGCTACATAAGACTGTACGCGGTAGCAGTGGAAGAGGGAGAGAGAGAGAGCTTTAAAGCTCGGCCGTAGCCAGCGCGCGAGCGAGCGAGCGCCGGAGTGTGGATTTACCTGTGAATGCCGAGTAAAAACGAGCCAGATAGGGATGAATGACTTTTGTCGCGCTCGCGCGAATGGGGACGTGCTTGCTGAAGGAGCGTCGTCGTCGCTGCCGCTCCGTAAGCAGAAGAGCGTGGGTTTTTCTCGCAACTGCACAGGTCGCTTTTATTTATTTCTTTTTTATTCTTTTTTGTCCGCTTCTCGCGCTCACAATGGCCATTCGAAATCGTCTTTGGGGCTCGCTTCCGCGATAAGCCTCGCTCGCGCTGCACGCACACACACACAAGCTCGCGCTCACGCACAACAGAAATGTACTCGTACTCTTGCGAGCTTACTATTGTGCATGATATATGTGTAGTCCAAGTTTCTTGAACTCCGCGCGGGTGCCGTACACATGTACACACATACACATATACTTGGCTCTATCCAGTTGCACAGCGCTTGCACAGATTGGCTTACAATAAGTCGATTACGTTCTGTGGCATATACAGCCTGCACATAGATATATATCGTGCACATGTGCGACCGCGTGTATCTATAAACGACGCGCCACCACTACTGCCGCTGCTCATACACGAATGGGCAAAAGTGACGTATCGCTGAAATACGCTCGGATCGCGCGGGGCGCCGCCAGGAGATAGGAATAGATTCGCGAGTGCGCTACGCGAACAATTGGAATCCGTAAACACGGCGAGATCTCACGCAAAATAACTATTAAAAATTGCGCTATAGCGCCTTAATTTATGTTTAGCGCGCCGCGTCTCCGCGTGTACAGCCGTAGAAAGGCTAAAAAAAGATCGATTCGCACCGTACGCGCGCGCCGACTCGTATTACTCATCGTTCGATCTCTCCCTCGCTTGGTGCGTAGGTGCATCCCAATAGACTCGACGCGTCAAGTATAATGGACGCACCGCTGCGCGCTGCATCGCACGTGCGAAAAGTACATCGCACGATGCCGCCACCCCGCGCGACGTGATTTATCATTAACTTGCACAAGCTCGAGAATTTTTATGCAGATATTGTTCGATTAATTAAAGTTTATAGGACAGGCGTTTGTGAAATCAAAAATGAATTATAAGACGGCGCGCGCATTATACACTTGGGGCTTTTGAAGTGTCGAGCGCGGCCCGAAATAAATTACCAAACTTCGCTGCGTAAACAGCTCTCCTCGGTGCGCAAAAAGCAAAGCCTAGAGCTCGCGAGCCTTTTGCGCGCGCGCCTTTTGTGCGCAGTTCAATTAACTTTTGTGTCCCGTTCATGAATATATACCTCGTTGGAAGGCGAGACTTTCTAGGAAGATCCTTATATTATACGCACATACGAGCGTATAAATGCTCCGAAGTGAAAAGGTTGAAGTTCGCGGGAAAAGGCGTTGGGTGTTCTTTTTCTCGAAAGCTCAGCCTTGTTCGCGAAAATCTACGTTATATATATATGTAACGCTGATGTTTTGTCGTCTTACGCTGCGCGCGTGCCTACGTGCAAAAAGTAAAGGATAAATTGTGCGTAGAAACGAGCGCACCTTTGGAGGCGCGTTGAAAGAACCGGTATATTATTATTGTAACGAAATGATATAGCGCTTTAACACACATTTTATTCTTTGTCTTCTCGCGCACGCGTGAAAATTAATAAATGATAAATCGGCAGAGGTAAAAGGCCTCGTTTCGCGCATACGTGATCCTACGATACATTTGCATTTGTATTGTATTTTTAAGGGGTCAGTAGCTACTATTCCAAAGTAGAACTGCAATGCGGCAGTTTTTATGCTACATTATATAGCCGGCGAGACTCTATACTATAGCTGTCCCAAATGCTTGATCCCGATAGGAGGCCGAGAGCCATAAAAAATTCCCAACATTTTCCAAATGCTCGACCGTATATAATACACGCCACTTGTTGTACGTTTCAATTAAAAGCTGTGCCTCTCGTCTCGTTACCGCGCATATACATTATATTATTTACGCGTGGCCGTCGTTCGTTCGTTCGTTATACCTCTTGTGTACAGCGCGCACACTTGCATATATATACAGCGTATATAACGCATTCCGTGTACTACCGATCATGCAGTAACTTGTGCATGTGTATACGTGTACTTACATAAACATATTACGGCGAATCCCGTGTTTCGCGACTCGCGCGAAGGCGCCCGCGTAATACCTACGTAGTATAAAATATAAAATGAAGTGAAAAAAAAGGCAACACGATCGCAATGTGTATATAGGTACGACTCTCGGCAAATCTGCGCGCCTATGCCCACCTATATACCTACGTTACAGCGATATAATGCACGCGCGGTGTAGTCGTTGTCTTACATGCGCGACCTGTACGTACGGTAAACAAACATCGGAGTATATAAGTTTTTTCGAGAGCTGCTGATCGGCGGTGTAATTCATGTGGCTTTATTATTACATACATTCGATACTGCAGTACAATACAGGTTTCGGCCGATCGGCCAGAAGGAGCTGGCAAGATATCCCGAAAGGTTATCGGCTCTTTTCTCTGCTCCGTTGTGAATATATTTGAGAATGTACAATACTTACACACGCACTCGTGCGTACGCGTGTACGAGCGAGGCATGTGCGCAGCTCGATTACTTCATTGTGCCAAGGTTACATACATGCATAGGCAAAAGTTGTGCGCGTGTGTGTGTGCGCGCGCGCGAGATCAGCGTCGAGTTTAATTATTCGCTTCGACCATTGTATACGTACTACACACACGTACACGCAGCAGACACTCGCATATGGACTACACTGAAAATGATGTTGGGTGGTCCAGGAGGAGCATGGACGGAGGATGCCGAGAGGTAGAGGGGTAAAGGTGCAGAGAGCTGGCTTCGGCCCGTCATCGCCGTCGGCGCGACTCGCTCGTATAATATACCTTGCGTACAGGCTCGCGCGGCACGTAGGCACCGAGCCGGCTCTCGAGCCTGCAGTTCCCGAGTCCCTAAGACTCTATGTGTTCGAGTCGTGCGAGTTATGGCGCCGTCGCTGTCCGCTCGAGAGTAGTCATTTCGACTTTTTATTATTCGCTTAAAAAATCAAAAAGCCTTGAATCGGTCGAGCAACTTCTAAATTTAGAAGATTTGCTTATCTCTTGTCATTTGGCTTGGCTTTAACAGCTAGCGCGCACCTCGTAATTAATAGAACCGCCGAGGAACTATGTCGAGTCGTTCGAGCAGCCGCGCGCAAAGCCAATTCCCGATGATACACGAGATTCCCGAGGAGAAGACCACTTGATACATTATTTTCCATTCCAAACGGAGTCGTAAACTAAGAGTACTTTAAAAGCAAAATCAGACTCGTGTGTATGGAAAACCGTGAATAATTCATGGTTGAGGGGGCAATTGACACAATTTCAACCGCGAGTGTGTCTAACTCTAACGAATAAGCTTTTGCGAGCGTACTAACCGTGATCGATCCCTTCAAAAGTTTTTTTTCGAGAGCTTGACTCTTCGCGATCGTATTTGCGAACGCAAGACTTTTTTGACAATGATTTTTTTATACATTTTTTTGAATTTTCAAACAGAAGCATTATGACTTTTTCAAGAGTACAACTCTTGATACGTTACACGAAAAAAGCTAGCATATCGAAGCAATTCGCAAGTAAATAACATCAATTCATGCGTGTAAAGCGTAAAAATTTATAATTAAATAATTCTGTGATCGCTAAGAATCGTCAGCAATAAATATTAAAATTTCATAACAGGCGCTATCGGTACCTACAATCACCGCCTCTTGCGACAATGGTAAATAAATTGTTATCATTTCTAAATTGCCGCGGGATAAAAATTTTTTCGCGCTGGATCGTTAAAACAATTATCTCGTTATCACTGCTCCAGATCTTTCAATTGCCATTATACGGACCGCGCGGGCATTTTTCCTCGACAAATCGATTTCGATATTTTTTCGCTCGTTCTGCATTGCGTCTGCATATGCGATACGCGTGAGAGTATAAGTTTCATGCTCAAATCGGCTTTGCTCGAAGTTTTCTTCGGAGAATTCATATTTACGTCGTGTTCAACCCCTTCACAGATAGAATCAATTTTTTATGTTCCTAATCGTGTTATTACTAGGGATGAAAACGTCATCCTGCAACTCCCACGCGGCAACGTCATAATGAATCTAGTGAAGGATACTGAGCCATGACGATTTTCTGAGAAACGTCATCGACGAATGATCGATGCACCAAGTATTTCCGGATGACTAACTTTCAGCCAGAAATTTCATATCTTCTATATCTTGTTATTGAAAGGACTTTGTAAAGGTTTGTTTGGAAAAGGATCGAATCGGGGGAACAGAATATGCTTCGTTGTGCTTAATTAACTATTAGACAAACCATCCATTGATAGCTCATTTTGGGGATAGCTTGAGTTTAATGAACTGCAATTAGCCGTACGTTGTTATTTATGGCTCGAATGGAAATAGTACCTGATAAATAATGCACCTGTAATCATAATCGCAGTAAACACAGAAATATTAGCAGGAAAGTGTAATCTTGAACATATTTATCGAATAGCTGTTTGAAGATATCTAATGAAAAGAGCGACGTTACAGTGCGCGTAATATATTATTTAAAAATAAAAATACTCCTCGTCAAGGATACAAACAGATTATGTAGTAGTCGGAAAAATAATTTTCCTAGTAGTTTTATTTCTGAAAGTGTGCTCATATTATGATAAATTTGTAACTACCCTCGCTTGAGCTGTCAGTACACATTTCAATTATTAAAAAAAAACAACAACAACTAAAGCTCAAGTACATAATATCAGCTGGTACCAAGAACCACCAGCGATCCTACTTATACGCTCATCCGCCAAGTATACATTTGCACGTTTATCTAACTGCATATACTTTCAACAATGTATGGATTACGTACCACACGAATCGATTGTAGACAGCGTATAGGCACAATATATAAGCTATTTATTCTCTCTCGCTAACGCAACACAACGAGCGAGCTTATTCTTCGTAATTCTTCTATGTTGTACGCTCGCGGGGCTATTGCGTGGGTACAAGCTCGATGGGCAGAGGCACGCGATAACACTTGTACACGCACATAATACAGCATTCGTTTGCGTTAAGGTCCGGGAATCAATTGATACAATAATTTCCAGGTAAATTTACCTGTTTTGCGTGGGGCAATTTTTATTCCCATAAATACTTTTGTGCGTCGTGTTATTGATCAAAAATGCATCGCGTATCCTTGAAATCTCTCACGATGATGAGTGTGACGAATAATCGTACACGTATATAGAGGTAGAATGTTTAATCAAGCAATATGGGCTACGCAGGGAATCCCTCGTATTATGCGCGATCTTAATTTCAAGTCGTTGTTTCGCCGACTTGCAGCGACTCGAAGCTCCTCGTGCATGGGTACGCGTGCTTGCGTGCACTTGTTTGCGAAACTCAAGTGGATACGCAGTTTGGCATATGACGAGGGAAATCCCCAGAGGGTGTGTTATTGTGAGAAAAGACTCGATGCACGGAGGGCTTTGCACACATAACTGTTTACATCTCGTAAATTGTTTACTTGTGAAGCTGAACGGTTTTTTTCAAGTGCGCAGGATACCTTTGGGTTTGTTTTTGTGTAGATAGACTAATATGCGCAGTTCTTCCGGGTTCACCTTTGCTATTGAGCTTGGAATCAATTGGAGCTATATTGAATTGTCAGCAAATATTCAAAACGATGGAGTTTAGCCAAATTATTCATAAAAAAATGGAAATTTTGAGTTTATTGTTATAATTTCTGGAGTTTACAAGAATGAACACATGATTGGGTTTTATTGTACGCCAATGTATTCATGACGAGGTCATTACATAACTCACATGACTAATCTTCTCGGTGGACATTAGCTATTACCATTTGATAAGACAAGGAAATTTTTTATTTCAAATTCGCATCAATGGATACTCGAAAGTGAGTCACTGATGTTCACCTATCGATTGGGCAAGGTGTGAAAAAAGTGCCTCCTTTGATCATGCAGGGGCTCGCTCTTAGACGCATACACTCATTCAACAGCTTTCATTCAAGCGCGTGAATCACCAGTCGAGGTATACGTTGGAATCTCTAATCCTCTCGAGTGCATGTCGAGGAATCTCGCTGGCTATAAACAGTTTGTATGCATCTATTTTGTTCTCGACTGTAAAGAATATGATTATGACGTCAGCGATTGATTAATAGTCGTATTCGCGTCATAGATTTCCATTTTTTGCACGAAATTACATTCGATTTAAGAAATCCTCGGAACTCATTACTTCTCACGCACACAAGCTATTTTGGGTTTTATAGTTTGTTTTTAATTTCGCTTAATGATGATCTGTTGTGCTTATTATTAGAAACTGCTATTCTAATGTTCGATAAGATAGATGAACGAATATCGATGTATTTGCTACGTTTTTAATGGCCTTATAGTTATACTTATGGTATTTATTTGTCAAAAATTATATTTGATATTTTGCCTTATAGAAGGTTTTGAAAAATACTCGTTATAAAAGGTTGAAAAAGTAATTCTACCAAGGTATCAAGAATTGATCTAAAAAAATGAAAGCTGAAAAATCACAAGGTACAAAGTAGATTTAGACATAAATTTTACATTATAATGCATTGTAATTTGCTATTTCTTAAAAATATTTAACACATTGTAGTCGGCATTGCACGTGATAAAATAATAGTCTTGAGTACAACAAGTCTTTGAGCTACAATCGCATCGGTGAAAGTAAAATAAATGTTGCGAGCTGCCATTGACAAGTCAGGCACATCACTTTGGCACCGTCGCTTCAAGTGGTGTACCTAATTTAAAGCGCTCTTCTCATTAGTTAAGCTCTCTCTCTTTTTTCTTTCATAACACACTCCGTAGTATGTGTACGTGTAGAGCTCCGCGCACAGCACTCCATTATCCGTTCTTTCTCTTGTTCTGCTCGCGTGCCTTGTACCGTGCACAAAAAAAGAAGAAAAAAAAAGAAGAAAAAAAAAGTAAAAGGAAGCGACGAGATCAAACGTGTGTATGTGCACATATTATACATGTGCCGAGCGACGCATGCACTCTCGGGCGTTAAAAGCTTCGAAATATTGTTCTTTCTCACGGGACCCGTTTATTCATTTGAATTTGACCGGCAACGTGTGTCCTTACTGCTACCTCATTCCAGTAGCCGAAAAAGTAAAAAAATCTCGTATCTGCGCGTACGCGTCGCACTACCGAACGCACTCACACACATAATATTGCTACATACGCCAGTAGAGGAAGGGCTTCTCCACGGCCCTATGCAAAATATATACTTTCTGCGTCTTTTTTTCTTCTCTGTCTCTGTCTCTCTCTGGCTCGCGCTCTGTGATCGTTTGTAATATGCGCGTCGTATATGTATATGGTATTGACATCGTAAGAATATTGAATATTATGGTGCGTGCGTGAACGTAAGAAAGAAAGAAAGTTGTAGACACAATCCAGCTAAGGCTTCCTGTCCGTTCTTCCCTTCAACGTCATACCGTTGTCGTTGCTGTTTTTTTTCTTATTTCTCGCATTTGTGCCTCTCGTGCATGGTATCTACCGTGCATGCATACATGCATTAAGGCTTGTTATAAAAATGCATACAATAAGAATGTACGCGACACGTTTGGATATATTATAACCCTGAATTGCAAGTGTCGGATAAAAAACAAAGTGACTCGAACCCTTAGTCGGTGAAAATAAAGTTGTATCATTTACGACATTGCCACCGAGCGTGTAAAATGATTATCCTCGAGACACTTTAAGGTATTACGGCTTCGTAAATCCTTGCAAAGATTTTGACTTTTCTTTCTCTCGGCCGATCGAATTTTATTTAAATAAATTAATGCAGACGTCGATTGCCCGTCGTCACTTCTTCTGAATCATTTGATGATAAAATTTTTTTCTCGTTTTGAAAGTGTGAAGGAAGCTCTTTTTGCCGATCAAACAACCGAGAGGGTAGCAGTGATATTTTCGACGTCAATTCTCCATCATCTTAACCATTAGCTTTCTCAGCTGATCGACGTCTTCAGCGTAGATTTTCTTGTAACTCGGTACGGCTACTTTAACACGATCTATCCATTTTACTGTATTTTTATACTTATCAAGATAGAATCCAAACACCTGTGAGCAAAAGCGATTATTCCAGTCAACAATTCACTGCGCATATTTCTATTGATTGGTTTTACCTCGGCAGTTGTCACAGAAATTATGACTGTAAAATCGGCAATAGTTAAATTTCGACCAGCCACGAAATCTTGTCCATCCAAGATTTGTTCTAATATAGAAAATGATTCTTTCAGCTTCTCATATTTTTCCGGTGAATGACTTTCTTCCTGTTTTGTTAAAACTGGAAACTAAAATTGATAATTGAGCCATTAGATAAAATGTAATAAATAAGGCACACTCTCTCGTGCAGATCAAGCTTGTTAAATTTAAAGTGATATCATCGGTGACTTTTAAACAAAGAGAAAAAAATTGTTCTCAATAATGTGATAAATACTTTAAAGTGAATATTGATCATTATGAATCGTTAAATTATAGATTATAAGGATTTAAGGCAAACTTAGTTATGAAAACAATGTGTTTGTGTTGAATGCGATAGATCATTATAAATATCCAGATTTTTCCAGTCATAGACTGTTCATTATAAGTGAAGTGTAACCATGAAATTGACATAATTACTGTGTTACTTGATTTAAAAATTTTTTAAAAAGTATAAAAAACATTTGTCCTTACGTAGTATGAAGATATTGACTTGTAAAGATTTCCCATATCAAAATTCATTGCTTGATTAACTAGTGCCCGTCCCATTGGATCTGTTGGTAATAATCTTGAATTTTTGCCATATTTTTCTACTAAGTAAATCATAATTGCTCGGCTGAAATCAGAAAATCAATATGTCAGAATAAGCTGATCTAGTTACAGACATTGTATAGAATTAATCCCTTGAGTTTCTGTGAGAACCAGCGTTTATGCACGTTCGTAATATGGAAGAAAAATATAAAACCCATGCACTGAGGTGACTTCCGAGTCAAGCGTGTCTGTGAGATGAGAAATGAATTGACAAGTATTATACCGATAAGAATTAGTGGTCTCGTGAGTTAATAATACAGACGACTGACGCGCTTGAGCGTGAAAAAGTGCGAAATATTCTGCAAACCCAGAGAATGCTGACGGAAGATAAAGACAATTATGGTCTTTTTTTAGTCTGGCGAGAGCAATAATAACAAGGAAGTGCGTATTTGCAAGATAATCATTTAGTCTCGTTAGTAATATAAGAATCAGTATGATCAATGACTTGTATACTAGCGAATAGATTTTCATTCAGCTAAACATATTTGTTTGGAAACTTATGTTCAGAAAAAAATGTTCTCGTTTTTCTTGTTTTTTCATAACTCTTATTACTAGCTTTCACCACTTTCGTTTAAGCTAAATTATAAGCTTAGCTTGCCATTTTTCATTTTTTTTAATTTTAATTTGTACCATGAAAAAGTCATTTAAAAAATGTTTAAAATTCACTAGATAAAAAATAAAAAGCGTGACGACATCTAGGAACAGAATAACTCACAACTGGTTTTCGTATTTCCCCGATCGTTGATAAATGCGGTTTCTACTATTTCACAAAGTATTTACATGAATAAATGACCTACCTTTCACCAAGTTTAAAATCCCCATCAACAATAAATGGTATTTTCCTCTGGGGATTTAACTAAAAAATAAACATTTATAATAAACAAAATACAACAATCAAATAGAAGAAGAAATAAACGAACCTTTTCATATTCTTCATCCAAATGGTCTCCTTTTGTAGTGTAGCAATCTACAAGTTCGTAAGAAACTCCAATATGTTCTGCTGTCAATTTGACAGATTGACTTGGTGGACTATAAGGTGCACAATAAAGCTTAATCATTTTGAAAAGAAAAATAATTTCGGTTTTTCGATGAGGTACTAAAGCTTTTTGTTACAACAACTACGGAATGGTAGAGTAAAGAAGTTGTGATAGACTGTTAGCTTATAGACTTTCTTGTTGTGTTTTGTCTTGTCCACCACTTGACTATATACATAAAAGTCAATAATCCAATGTCACGAAAGTGTATAGATCATTTTATTATAAAATTACTCATATCGACTTGAAGAATTGAATAAGATTAAATAATACAATCTCGTTCTTAAATAAGTAATTTTTTTGTTTTGATTCAATACCCACGTAAATAAAAATCAATTGAATTGAATGTACAATTCATCTCTGAAAATTAACATAATATCAAGGACTAATTTGAGAAGTAAAAATGAAAAGGGATAATAAAAATGTATGAATGTACTAAGAATATGAAAATCACTTCAAATACTATTCTAAAAGTTGCAACAAACAAAAACAATATTCCTACATTGAAAATAATTCTGTATTAAAGAACATTATTACAGAATTATTTCCTTTTCTCTCTATTAAAAAACGTCGAAGAATCAGCTCAAAAACGCGCGAGTTTGCGTTCCATTTACGTGTTCACCAGTTTTGCTTCATGTAGGTATATATATTTCGTACAAAGAGAACAGATAGAGGATGAAAGAACGAGAGAGAGAGAGAGATTCACGATAGGCACCTCCCAGCTGATGTCGGTACCTCCTATCACTATATCTATATAGGGTGCGCAGTAGAGTCTTGGAGCATGTCTCGGGCCGCGAATGGACGTGGTGTGCACAGCAGCAGCACGAGCTGCGAGAGCCGCCGCGGTGTGCAGAGTCAGCAAAATTGCGCGGCGCACGACTCCACGCAGTGATAGCTGCACGCGACGCCTTCGAAGGTCCAATGGGTTGCGTCGGTACGCGGCGCCGTGGTTCACACCTAACAGGCGAGCATCGCTCGATAGTAGGTAGTTTCTTTTGTGCGCGTACACTAACGCAGCTATACATCCAAGCTGCACTCACACACGCACGTGTACATATATTTTTGCCTTTTGATACGCCGGCTCGGACTTGTTGCGTTTGCGCATTTACATTGGCGCATGCGACAAGCCGACAACGTACATTATGAGGCGTTTAATTTTGCAACGGCTCGGAATGTAAATGCAGCGTTGTAAGGGTCGCTCCTGTATCAAAGTAAACGGCAATAACAACAATAATGTACAGGAGAGCCCCTACTTCACTGCGTTAACATTTCGAGCTGGTGCAGAATTAACTATATACGGGCATATTCTTTATGTGCATACTTGCTTCAACAAACGGAAGTGGCATACTTCGTTGAGCATTAGATTCTGTAAAATATATTAGAAAGGGATTTTTTGTTATTCCAAGAGTTGATAATTGTGTTACAACGGAGTAACTATTGTACAATAAATGTGTACTTGGCTTGAAACTCTATGAAAATTCGTTCAAGGTTTTTCATTATCTAATTTTTTGAAAATTTGAAATGAAATTAACTCGTAAAGATTTGAAATTTTAAAATATCTATATTAATTGAAGAAAAGAATCATATTTCAATTTGAACAATAATAATTAATACAAAATTATGCAGTTCACGAGAATACTTATGGTTGAATCTAAACACGCTCAAGTTCGTTTTTCTAATATGCACCGGTCGATGGTAGCGGAAACTGCAAACTAGTGCATATTACTCACTTTTGAAATTGGAAAAGATCTTGTTTGAAATCGTTGATATTGTACTTCATTAATTGAAAAAGAGGCGTTCCTTACGCGCGATCATGGGACTAAGTTCTTCAAGCTCTTACTGGCGAATGTGATCCTGTTGCAGATGTTGTTTGCAGGGGCTCGCCATACCTACCCATTTTCAAGGTTCTTACGATGGCCTTTTGTATTTGTATAATCTAAACATGTGGCTTATATGTACCAGTACTTTATACATGCATATATTTGTATACCCCATATACGCAAAAATGACTTTCGTTCTAAGGGGAGAACAGGATACAGGAATAATAATAAAAGCGAATACGTGTGGAAAGACAACCCATCAAAGAGAAGAGAGAGAGAGAGGAGAGAGAAGAGAGAGAGAGAGAGGAGAGAGAAGATGAGAACAGGAGAATGAAATCAAGCTCCAGACTAACGTGTTACCCTGATGTCGGTTTCATTCGAAAGATGCCACCCTGGGCCACGCCCCTGGATATTTCCAAAAGCCTGCGTGCTTAAATTCGTGGAAATATGTTGAACATGAGAAACCAGGAGTCCTGGCGCATGACGACGCAACATGCGTAAACTGGAGAACAGGACTAATGAATGATGCGCTCATATGATCTTCTATTGTATCCTTAGGAAAAAATGTATAAAAATTAATTGTTTAAATATTTTTTCATATTTTTAAATTATATAATTCTAAAATATCACTGTCTCATGATTTGTCATAAGTATTTTGTTTGCCGCGGATTGAATAATTGTCACTTAAAACTGTGAACTTGAAAATGACTAAAGCTTTCTACGTTCTTGAGCTCGGACAAATTAGGTATTAATAATCAAGAGTTGGGCAAAAGGTGAAAATTGTGCTCACATCCCGCATGTATATGCCAGAGTATCAGGGAACTACGAAATTATAATCTTTCTCCTCTCACGTTCGCCAGAGCAAAATTCGCGCGGGTTGCCTCGTTCAGCCCCTCCTTTCACCAGGAGCGCAAAGCCTCAAGCAGTCTTCTTTAGCATCTCTCTCTTCGTATATATGTATATACTGCACACTTGCAAGTATATATGCAGTGCGCTTATTTGTTGAGCTCAATCTATCGGACGAGGCGAGACGGAGAGCTGTCAATCTTTTGCAGCGGGATGATGTTGGCTCCGGGAGAGAGAGAGAGCAAAGTTTTGAGCGCTTTTAAACGACGATTGTTAATTAATTTTTTTCCCAATCGAACCGATAGCCTTGTGATTGTTTTGTCAACTTGGAGATAGCTATTGTATGCAAATTTCTCGTTTCACGTATGATAAATTGTCAAGTTCGGTTGTAGCGCGCGGTAGAATGAAAATTTTGCATGCTTCCTCGATGGAGCGTGCGCTCGTGCAGAGCACAGAGGCAGAGAGCAGCGGCGGCGGCAGCGGCAATGTATACACACGCGCGCGGCGGATAGCGTGTGGCAGCCGTTGCCCGTTGCCGCCACGTCGGCGGCGGCTTACACACATCGCTTGGCGCGCAACGTGTTTCCCCTTAACTTTTAATCACTCTACCGCGATATCTTCCGCCTTATCTGGTAACTCCTTAGCTACCATGTTCTCCATTATGTTTGCCTGATGTGAAACGCCGACTGATTAATCCTAAATGATTACGCCGTGTTAATCATCGAGACGTCTTAGCTCGTGAACAGGTGTGAAAAATTTGTCATTCCGAGAGATAGTCCACGACGAGTTAGATTCTCGAGAAATTTCATCCAGAACGTGGAAAGCCCAAGGGTGCCTATATTCGCAATATAATGAGAGATAATGACCGATCATTTACCCGTGATCGTTATAATAATTGCCCCATTCACGCCTCGCCCGAGTGTGATACCACCTGCATGCCATAGACTATATATACCGTTTCATCGCAATAACCGCAGGCCTATATAATTAACTATGTAAGTGGAGAATTCGTATGATCTTTTCGAATTCGCGTGAAAATAAAAGTCATCATTCTAGACTGAAAGATTTCAAAAGAGTGTTATTTTCAGACAAATATTCATTCTTTTTTATTCAACTTGTTCGCAACCCAATCGGTTACAAGCAAACGCAGGAAATAATGATTTTAAAATTTCACTTTCAATATAATTTAATTTTCATTTATAACTGATAGTTGAAAATACTCAAGATGTTTTAAGACAACCAAATGTTTTTCAAAAATTTAACACGCACTTATATGCGCACGTGCGTGAATTTCGAGTGAAAATATGCATTGAATGGTCGATATAACATTTAAAGAGTCGTATACAAATAATCGTATACACATGTTACTGCATGTGACAGGCGCATTAAATTGTGTGTTTTTGTGTCTCTTCTCCCCTCTTTTATCCTAATTTTCATGCAGCCCGCTGCGAGAATGGACATAATCAACAATTCAACTGTTTGCGTACCAGGCGAGCATCATGAGGCGTTAGTTCGCTGAGACACGAGCTTGCGTGGAATTCCCCGTGCCACCTCTTGCGACGTTCTATTTGCCGCGGTTCGGAAAGACACAATTTTGAGGAAGAGCCGCACGGGCCCTAAGTGTACGGCTGACGTCGCGACGCCCGATTGGTCCTTGGAGGACCCTTTTCGACTCTCATTGGCTCATCGAATCGCCCATGCCGCCGAATTTTGGTAGGACCACCATTTAGATAGATACCTACGGGCTAATCAGACAACTCCCGCAGCTCCGACATGCCAGAAAACGTTCAATTTCGATGGAATAACAGCAGAAATCGCCGAGTTTGAGCGTCGCTAAGGGACAGTGACACTGTTTTTCCCCAAAAATGACAAAGTGTTGGTTGCATAATAGCTCTCCCAACAGATATTATTGGTATAAAACAATATTTTTAAATTTATTTTGAGCCAAAAGTTCTTACAGATGGATTCGGATGCACGAACACTGTAAATTACAATTAATAACAAAGCTTATCTAAGGACCAGTATCTTTTATTATGGCTTTCCCCTAAAATTTATTATCCGCATTGACGTCAAGGAGGGGATATTGTATACTTACCGTCTTACTCTACCTTGAGCGCGGTGTATATGTCTTTCAAGTTGCCAAGCTTTACTAAAGACGTGCATTGCTAAGCTCGTACATGTGTAGAGTTGTGTACGTATACATTTGTGTGTATAGATGTGCGTGTGTGCATCGAGTATATGCAGCGCCAGACTGTAGGCCTCAACAACTACATGGCGACTGCTGTCGAAGAACACAAGGCCAATGATGCTGAATTCATCATTATTCAAAGTCACTGAATTGATACTGCATGCGTTCCTGTTGGAAAAATTCTTCCTTGAATGTCAAAGAGTGATTAAACATTATAGTTTCCGCGTACCTTTTTGATTTAAAAAAAAACGAGACTGAACAACGCTTTGATCGACATCTTAGTCACACTGCACACTCGGTAGCAACATCTCCATCATCATGCGCTCCTAGTCCGAGGAGGGGCGCTACGAGACAACCCGCGCGAAACTTGCTGTGGCCGCTTGGTGAACACGAACTTCTTAATTCGTCATACTCTCCAAATATTCGGCTGCTCGCATGCGGGATGTGGGCACGCACTATGTACGTGTTCTAAACTGTAAAGAGCTAAGATTTCGTTGCATATGTGAATGAGTTATAAGTGGAGTAATAAGACAAGGTACTCTGAATATTTGTTAGATTCTTTTTTTTAAATTTCAGTAACATTTTATTATTTTACCTTAACTTTATTATTTAGCCTGTGTATAACTTTTAAATTAGCATTTTATATTAGAATATGTTAATTCATTAGATGTTTCGACATATCATTATTTAACTTCAACGACTCCGTGGCGCAACGGTAGCGCGTCTGACTCCAGATCAGAAGGTTGCGTGTTCAAATCACGTCGGGGTCAAAATAACTTTTTCTAGTTTTTTGATTGAAAATATAATTTTAGAAATAGTTGTATAAAATTTTTAATGATAAAATAAATCCACTTAACTGCTAATTTTATTGCAATATTTGAAACAACCCTATTTGCAAATTACAAAAATTTACCAATGTAGCCAATGGAAATATTTAATGCAGATTAGTTAAAACAGTTATTGTTACAAAAGTATTTTTTTACATTTTATAGAATTTGATTTGTAATCGTATTATATGTAACAAGTTATGAATTTTTGAGATTGGAGCTATGAATATTTGCGTCAAACTTGATGTGTTTTGACTCCGAATTTGATGATTTTTGGGGCTAAATTTAAGGTTAATTCGCTTTTTTTTAATCCCTCTTGTAACCATATAACATGATATTATCATCGCTATATAAAACCGGAGTCGCGATTGCTCCGCATTTTTGGACTGAAAACTCAAATTTCCAAGTCCTCGGTAGTATAGTGGTCAGTATCCCCGCCTGTCACGCGGGAGACCGGGGTTCGATTCCCCGCCGGGGAGTTTTTTTGCTTCTAGCAAGAAGCTTTTAACAACAATAAATTGTTAGAAGCTTCTTATAACCCAAACTTATTGTTTTAATGCATAAAGACATCGAAAAAAGTTCTTGAACGGTTTTTTACACATATAAAACTCGTAGTAACCCCTAGATTTAAATCTGTAGCTTCAAAGAACACAAAATTACCTTTAATTCGGTCATCTTAAAAACTTTTTATGATCAATAGAACCGAAGATATGCCGGAAAAACGTTTCGCGAAAAAATCAAGTTAAACAAAAATATGAGTTATTTTTTTGCTTTTATTAATAATTATCATTTTTTTGCTTTTATTAATACGGTTTTAAACTCCGTATCCATGTTTTTTGTTTGGTTTTAACTATTATCTATGATAGGCCATGAAGCAAACTTTTCATACCAGTGGCCCGAAAGTGATTACTTCCCGGCCGCTGCGCAAAATGAGAAGAGTTATTTTCGGGCCACGGGGTATGAAAAATAGTATACAGGCCTAAGCCGCGAAAACAGAAAGCCTCAGGGTACGTGTTTATTGGCCTCGGCTTCGCCTCGGCCGCTAAATACACGTACCCTGAGACTTTTCTGTTTTTCGCGACTAGGGCAGTAATATACTATATCGTCGGTGCTTACAAGGCGAGTGCCTATTGCAAGACTAATTTTTCAATCGCGAAGAGTTTAATGTCATTTTGCATTTCAATGGAAAAAATCGCGAAAATGTTCACTTTCAATTTTCAATTATTGTACACAGAATGAAAAATGTGGCTCGGGACGGACTCTAACCAGCGACAGTCTGCTACACGCCTGGCCGTTTTCAACCGAGGCCCAAGTTTACTTTTTCTTACTATAATACGCGTTCCGAACATATCTACTTTGATTAATACGAGTTTAAACACTTTTAGGTTTACTTCATGGAATATCTTAGATCGTAGCTTAATCCAAACAAAAAACAAGGATGCAGCGTTGAAAACTGTATTAATTAAGTAGATATAATCGGAATTTGTATTATTGTTAGTTCTTAAAAAAGTTACTTTTTCGATTTTGTTTATTTTACACATATTTAAATCACTTAAAAGTGCATAGCTTCAAAGTGCATTAAATTACCTTTGGTTTGATTATTTTAAAAACATTCTAAGTCGTATAAAACGGAAATACGCTATTTAATGAGAACGCGCATTTTACAAAATTTTATCATCTTAAGAATCTGGTTTCAAAATTGAGATTGTTGCATTATCGCGGATGTTATAAGCAATTTTGTGCGAAAAACGTGGTTTTTGCGTAATTCGAGAAAAGTTTATTTGTTTCCTAAAAAAATGGCTTAACACAATCAGCTATAGATAAAATCTCAATGCAGTGCTTGATGGGTTTTTGTCTTACCTTTCCAATGCTATATCTAGATTTAAAAAAATCTTTAATTTTGCTAAGTTGTAGCTGTTTATATGGGTTGCGTTTTTGTAGCTACAATTTTAATAATTCGGCTTCAAGTTCTCGAAAATTACCTTTTTGCTCACTCTTTATATCAATCTGGAAGGAGGAATCTATAAGAAAAAAATGTAAGCCCAAGCTTTGAAAAAATTACCCCAAAAAAATTAACTTAAATTTTAACTTTAGTGACAATTCATTACACAAGACGTTTTCATCTTGAAATTGTTTGTAGAGCGCGAATACGATATTAAAACACCATAATTTATCATTTTTAAAATTTTTTTAAATAATATTGTACCACTTGGAGTCAAAATTGATCAGTATATTTGTGTAAAGCGAGTTACAATCTATTAAAAACACTACTGCTTGACCATCCATTCTTTATTTTATACGGAATGTCGCCTGCTCTCGTAATAAATTACTCATATCGCATAATTTTCAATGTTATCCAAAACAACTTTCCTATCGAAATATATGCAAATTTCAGGATATTTATTTATTTTTATTTTAAATTAAAATAAAACCGAGTAATTGTACTTATTCTAGAAATACAATTATAAGATCCCACATACCATCGGCGCCGTGGCTTAGTTGGTTAAAGCGCCTGTCTAGTAAACAGGAGATCGGGAGTTCGAATCTCCCCGGAGCCTCAATGTGGATAAATTTTTTGTCGTCTTTTAGAACTTCTTTTTGCAAGTTTTTTTACAAATGAAATTAAATTTTTATTATATTTTTTATAAACTAGCTTTATTATAATAGGTAAAATTGTACAATTTTTATAATTATGGTTCTCTTAATGACGTTTATCATATTTAGACATAATATACACATATACATAATATGTGCATATAACTTATCGCAAAAATCTTATAAATTTACTTTGGTAGTTTGGGATGTTTTACATAACTTTTTCATCACTATGACAGAAGTAAAAAATTTCATGCTAAACCATGTATATTTTTAATGCCAAACAATGCAACTTATCGATCACTGCTGAGTAATATCAGCAGCTCAGCACTCCAAGCACTGTATGAATAAAAAATAATTTTATTTATTTTCTATAGATTGAATAACGCACGTGCTGAGTACCGAATGGCTTTTATTTAAGATAGTTGGGTGACAATAATAATACTATAGATTTAGCGCATTTAAAATAGTATTTACACGCCCCTACGTGGCGAAATCCCGACCAAATTCATCTTTAACATTAAATATCTCTTTAATTAATTCGTTGAGGGGCATATTAAATTATATTAATAGAAAGTTCAGGATTCAAGCTATCCACTGGTATGTTTTTTATACATATTTTTACATAGATAACCAATATACAGTTGATTAAGTGCGATTTCTGGCCGTACTCCCATAAGAGCCTATATTAACAACGTGACTTTTACACTAATCGTTCTCGAAAGTTAGTTCGTCAAACGGGACTGAAATGTTGGAGAAATATCAAGGAAGTCATAAAGAACAACCCCTTAAATTTTGAAAACGATACATTCATTTTCGATTCATCACCCAACTATCTTCAAAGAATAAAAAAATAAACATTGTTTCAGGTACTCTTCACACGGCTCGAACAGCAGTCACGTTGATAGTAGCTCATATAATTGTTTAAACAATCAGTGTGATCTCCCAATATTATAGCGAGCCTAATACTTAGTTATATTAGTCAGAGTAAAGAATAAAAGTTGTTCCAATTCATAAATTATACACTACGAATTATATAACTTCACTCAATTCTTTAAATGAATCACTACAATCTCACCACAAAGCAACGGTATATATATTTGGAAATGTTGAACTTTTTTGCGTTACAATATAATAATGTTTCAAAAATTACAAACATGCATTTTCGCCTAGTATTGAAGCTAGTTATTATGTACCTACCTCTTAAATTTTAAACCATTGGTTTTCAAAAATTTTATATTACTCCAAAATTACTTATAGCGAAGGTTTATACCCTTGCTACTTCGAATTGTATCAATAATAAGTTTTTTTATTTTTATGTGACTATACATCCAAAGGAATACCGAGATCACGTTGCAGTAGACACTTTTGCTCAGATGTAGTTTTGTGAACATTCATGATTTTTTTTCTAGTACACTCAAGAACTTCAAAAAAAGAAAGTTGAAGTATTCTTGATTTACTTTTTGGAAGTTTATGCATCAATTTCGCGCAAAAAATTTGTGACACAAAATTATAGTTAAATAAAAAAACGGAGCTTTTCTGATTTTTTAGACGATGTATCGTCGTAATTAGAGTAGCAATTTTCGGGGTAAAAAAAACGTTAATCTTAGAAAATCGTCAAAAATTCTGGGGGGGGGGATTAAAAAGTTTGGTTCTCGTTTTTTTGATCATAATAAGCTAGTTATAGATATTGATATGAGAATCTGAAGTGAGACGTTTCGCAATTATGGAAATAGTAATCTGTCTAATACTTCAAGCTGGATTTAATCTTAGATTATAACATCATGTATTTTTCGATATTATATTTCACATATATTGTATTGATGATTATATTAAGATTTGCAAAAAGAATTCGACGAGGATGGGATTCGAACCCACGCGTGCAGAGCACATTGGATTAGCAGTCCAACGCCTTAACCACTCGGCCACCTCGTCTTCATGTCGGGCAGAGACAAAATATCACTCACATCGCAAAATTTTGTCGAAAATGAGGTATATTCATTTTTTGAAATTAAACGTATATTTTAAAAATGATTAAAAAATAACATTTTCAAATTATTATATTTATCATAGATATTATTCATTTTTGCTCGATATAATATCACATAGTATAATTCATCGTAAAGAATTAGAATTCATAAATAACTGAAACATCTTCTGATTAATCGTTTCATGTTAGAAAGACGAAATTTTGGATATGAAATTGAACATTTTCTCTGTGAAAAGAACAATTGCTTATAATTAAAATATTTCAATTACATCGAGAATAAATCAGTGAACATCTTCTATTATAAGCTTTTATATAAAATAGAAGCGACATCTGTGCCCGGTATCCGGTAGTCATAAAGCAGACGATTGCAGTGTCATGTTATTTTGCTGCAGTAAACACGCATGGTTTTATTTGCTCTTGTTTGATTAGACTCAAGTGATATGTAATTAAATAGGTTCAAGGCTGTGCGTATATCAGTGTAAATAATATCACCATTGTTTATTCTCATTTATTTGAATTTGACGTTGTCTATTTATTTTTGAAATTTTTGTGAAAACCAAGTATAAATGATACCGATAATTGCCAAAATGAGACTGTAGTTGTAAACTATGTATACGCCTATCGTACTTCCATACTCATAGAAAAAAGATAAGCAAGTACGGTGCATATAATCACAAGAGCGAAACAGAGTGCGTACATACATGCTAGTCAATTGACGGAGTTGAATAACAACCAGTTTGACTTACACAACATTATAAAAGTATGTACAGGCCATCTCGCTGTGTGGTAGCGTGCTTACGTTTTAGTATGCCTCGTCTTAAACACAACGCGACGAAACGTCCTCCGGAATGGACAACTTTCAAGAGCTACTTTATGCTCCCGTTTACAGCGAGAAGACCCGCAAGTTTTTGGAGCAACAGTTTTCGAGGCTCCAAGGTAAATTGCATTTTTTATGAGGATAATGCATATCGGACAATATTAAATTATATAACTATTGTATCATTAATATCTTGTATCTTATCTCGTAAATAGGCGAATGCTATCTAGATCATGCAGGAGCTACCTTATATGCTGATAATCAAATTAAATTATCATTGAATAATCTGCTTTCCTCACTTTACACCAATCCGCATTCCACTGGTCTCAATGCAAATCTTACAGAAGAAACCATTGATAACATCAGATATCGGTATGACGTTTTAATAGGTACAAAAATAATTTAATTTTACTCGTATGTTAATGCTAAAAATTATTTTGATTTTTAGGGTATTGGAGCATTTTCATACAACGCAAGATGAGTATAGTATTATTTTTACCTCTGGAGCAACTGCCTCATTAAAGCTCGTGGCTGAGACTTTCAATTTTCATAATGGATGCAATGAAAAGAACGATGGAAAATTTGTTCATCTTCAGGATAATCATACATCTGTGCTAGGAATGAGAGATCTGGTTGTTCAAAAAGGAGCTAAAGTCACTGCAATCAATTATGATGAGACATTCACAATTCTCGAGTTGAATTGCAATGAGAACCATTCTTTTCAAAATGACAAGGCGAATTCACTTTTTGTTTACTCAGCTCAGTGTAACTTTTCAGGATTCAAATATCCATTGAGCTGGATAAAAAATGTAAAGAATGGGTGCTTGAATTCCCATGTTCAAAGTGATAGCAATTGGTTTGTCATGCTGGATGCAGCTTCTTTTGCAGCAACAAATGATCTTAATCTTTCAGTGTTTAAACCAGATTTTGTCTGTATTTCATTTTATAAAATGTTTGGATATCCTACTGGATTGGGAGCTCTTTTAGTTAGAAACGAAAGTGCAGAAGTACTAAAAAAAGTTTATTATGGAGGAGGAACTGTCGATGTTGTTCTAAGTTCCAAAATGAAACATGTGAAAAAAAATTCATTGCATCAAAGGTAATATTAAAAAAAATCTTTACATTAAAAGTGGAAAATTATCGATTTTTTTATTAGAAAAACGTGAAACTTGCAAATTTTTCATTAAATATATTCTAGCAATTTGTTAAAGTAATCGAGAATTCTTTATACATAAATATTCGAAGTAATTATTTAAATGAAAGAAAACAAAAAAATGGAAGAATATTTCAATGGACATGCATAATTTTAACAATTATGAAATTTCAGGTTTGAAGATGGAACAATTTCATTTTTATCTATAGCATCTCTGCAACATGGATTGAAAATTTTATCAGATATAAGCATGTCTCAAATATCTGCACATGTATTTTCGTTAGCCAGATATTTACATCATTCTTTGTTGAGTTTGTATCATCATAATAGGCAGCCACTCGTTAAATTATATTGTGATTCAGATTATGAAAATATAAATTTACAAGGCGGAATTATTTCATTTAACGTGTTGAGAGCCAATGGAGAATATGTTGGGTACACAGAAGTTTTAAATATGGCAGCGTTATATAAGATTCATTTGCGTACCGGATGTTTTTGTAATCCTGGAGCCTGTCAAAGGCATTTGCAGTTATCAAATGATGATATTTTGAACAACTACAATTCCGGCTATACTTGTGGAGGTTCAACTGATTTAATTAATGGCTATCCAACGGGAGCTGTACGTGTCTCTTTTGGATACATGTCAACAGAAAAAGATATTCAATCATTATTGTTGATGCTCGTTAAATGTTTTATTAGTGGTCCAGAAATCGTAAAATATCCATTATGGAATTCTGACTTCAAATTAAAGTTAAAGCTTAACTTAGAACATTTAAAAAGTGTAGTAATTAGTGACAATTATAAAATTAATGATACAGGCTCGAAGAATACCAAAATTAATAAATTTATAAAAATTAGAAATGAAACAGTAGAAATGATGAATAATAATACTATTGCATCAAATGTTTATATGAAAAATCAAAACAACTTTGAACTATTCAAAGTATTTCTCTATCCTATAAAATCTTGCGGTTCGTATGAAGTTAAAAACTCCTGGAAGTTGACTTCAAAAGGGTTACAGTATGATAGAGAATGGATGATAGTTACTTCTACAGGTGTTTGTTTAACGCAAAAACAAGAGACAAAACTATGCATGATTAAACCTATCATAGATTTAAATCGAAACGAATTGGTATTGTATTATCCAAATATGCCATCAATATGTGTTCCACTAAATATTGCATCTTATGAAATTGTAAATGGTAAACTTTGCAAGGGAAAGATTTGCGGTCACAAAGTGGAAGGTATTGATTGTGGATCTGAAGTTTCAGAATGGTTAAGTTTAGCATTAGGGAGACCTAATCTTAGATTAATACGTCACAGTGAATCTTCAGAAAAAAAGAGTACGTAATAAAATATATTCATAAGTGATTTTCTAATGTTTTATAATGTAAATTTTTGCATACAGAAATAAATAAGCCAGAATTGTCATTTGCTAGTCAGAGCCAATATCTCCTTATAAATTCAGCTAGTATTTCATGGCTTGCAGATGAAATACCTAATGATTTTGATTGTATCAAGGATACAATGTTACCCAGATTTCGTGGTAATTTTGTAATTAAAGGTTGTGCTCCGTTTGAAGAAATAAACTGGAAATCTGTTAAAATAGGAAACTGTACTTTCCAGGTAATTTTTAAATATTATTTTATTTTATTAGTACAAGTAATGATTATTTTTGCACAATTTTAGAATTTTTTTATATTTATTCACAATAAATATTAAATTAATTGAATTGTTGAAGGTTGAAGGGGTATGTACGAGATGTCAAATGATTTGCATTGATCAAACTACTGGATTTAAAACTGTTGAACCATTAAGAACTTTGGCGGAAAAATTTCATGGAAAACTAAGATTTGGAATTTATTTAGTTAAGAATGGCATAGAAGATTACTTAAAAATTGGAGACAAAGTTTATTGCAATTAAAATTGAAGTTAAAAATGAATCATCTAAAAATTGAATACGTGACGATATCTATGACAGATCATTTGGGTTTTGCAGAAAAAATACTTTCATGTTCATTTCTATATTCGACTCAAGTGACAATTATTAGGTATATTATGAATGGCTTGAAGAGAGCTGATATATTCGTGACCTTTTACAAAGAACGTGCCTTAATTTTTAAATATTTTCACATTATGGTGTCTTTAGAACTTTCAAATCAGCTAGACATGAATGATTGTAGAATTAGTTCAAAATATACATTTTGAAATAATACAACATTATTTACTCTAAGTAACTGTGATTTGTACAATATTTTACTTTTAATATCAGACTTGAAATCAAAAGTATATTATGCATTTATATTTATATACATTTGTACACTTAAGCGTTAATTATATCTAACACTTTTATTTATTATACACATATTTTATCGTAAATTAAGATTTCAAATGTATAAATTATTTTATTTAACTAGTTGCACAAGTAATTGGCTGTTCTTTTTTTATCTTAGTAGGGATTTCCCCTTGTGCAACATGTTGAACTGCTTCTGAGACTGCATTAAAATCTGGAAAGGCCATTGTTTGCAATTTTGAGTAAACTAACTCATTGTTAATTTGTACTTCAAAGGATGCTAAAAATAAAAGATAAATCTAATTATAGTATCTGATTATTATAAATTGAATTGAATGAATTTCATGGAAGATGTATCTACCTTGTCTTCCTTCTTCACCAGTTACTGTAGCTTCGGGCACTGCTTTTTGAATAATTTCGGACATCTCTAAAAATTGTTTGAAATGACCGCATGATCCACTGAAACCATAATAATAACTTGTTACATAACTCAAGAAGTTAATTTAAAGAAAATAAATAAATTGCCCTACCAATACTCTACATTAACAAGCACTTGAGGCTTTTCCATGGTTAGATATAGATTTTGGATGTCTCATTAATAGCAAATTATTTGCAGAATACAACAATCGCTCAGCAGTATAGTGACCCTATCTAGCAGACGGTTGCTGGCATTGCTCATCTCGAATTACTTCTTTACTAATAAAAAGCGGGAAAGTTAAACACCATTGTTATTACTTATTACTTTTCAAAATATAATAATCTTTTCTAAAATGTAAATATTAAATTATGACATTTAGATCATTAGGAAATTTTATTAAAATTATTATATCTCAATTAAAATGTTCTCATCTGTCGGTAAAGGTTTACTTACTAGGCAGATACTTTCGCCAAGCAGCAAAGAGATGGCGAGATATGTTGGAAAGCGCTATTGGAACAAGCAGCGCTATAGGGTACATGTATTTAGCCTACCCGTTTCCGTATACATTATTTTATCGCCTTTAGCCACGGTAACCACATGCTGCTGCGTTATCACCACATTTACCGTAGTTCATGCGTCATCGCATCGCCAATAAAGTTTTGGAGCGCTGGACTGTACGGACGAACGATAACTGCAGTACATTTGCGTACGTGCATCCTGATGTATAATTTTTTTGGCGTTACACACAATGAACTGAAAAAAAATCAGCGTTGGACAATTGTTTTTTTGTACACGAAAGTCCGCAGCGAGCAACAAACATAAAAAAATGACATAACTCGCTCGATAAATTCCATCAAGCCTCTTCTCCTCGTGCGCGAGAACACTAAACCGATTAAATCGTGTGTCGGCGCGCGTGCGTGAGAAAAAAAGCAACTAAAGCGCGTTAACAGGTGAAATCGCTCCAACTCCGTTGTACATACGTATAGCTATATATAATAATACTTTACGCGTCGCGTCCGCTTGTTGTTTTTTTTCCTCCTCGGTGCCAGTATTATCGTTGCAGCAGTGCTTGGCGCTCGCGCACACACACGCACCCGTATACACAACGCGGGCGAGCGAGTGAGAGAGAGAGAGAGAGAGAGAGTTATTTACCCACATAGTTTTCAATTCTCGCGCGTGCTCGTGTAAAGTGTAAAAAGCTCTTCCGAGTGAACGAGAGAAAGGCTCCGAGCGTGTGTGTATTGTGTGTGTATGCACGTGAGAGAGCGAGAGAGAGAGAGAGAGAGAGAAAGAGCCGGAGAAATGGATTACGATTATTCGCTGAAGTTTCTCGCACTCGGCAATTCGGCAGTGGGAAAAACGAGCTTTTTGTATCGGTACGCCGAAGCTGGTAGCGGAGTAGCTTTTAATCCGTCCTACCATCCCACTGTTGGTATTGACTTCAAGGAAAAGCTAGTAGTGAGCTTTATTCTTCTTTATATTATTTTTATTTTACTTTACTCCCCCTGTCTCGGATAAAACACGTTTTCTTATCTCCGCTTCTTTAATACTAGTCTTATAAAATTAATACAAAAGTAAAGTAGTGAAACACATATTTCTTCTACAAATAAACCTTTAATTGGCTATCAATTTTTATAGAAATATATATACGCATTATTGCTATTTTTTTTATTATTACTTGTTACTAAGCACATTAATATGCAGGTGTACGAGCCTCGGGACGGCAAACACATAAAAGTGCTGCTGCAGCTGTGGGATACAGCTGGCCAAGAAAGGTATTAAATAAAGAAACTTCCTTCAAAACTTACTCGTCCGTCTGGTTTGCAATTTATTTGAAAAAAATGCGCAGTTTTTATTGGTATAAAATCGATGAGAATCGAACTTTTTGAAAAAGTTTTGACGATATTGAAAATTCACTAATATGTATAAAGTTGGAATCAAACGATGTCGTTATTATTTTTCGTCTATATACGCACCATTATCGTTGACCTCGAAAAAAAGTTCTCTCTCTCTCTCTCTCTTCCACAATCGCTCACCCCTCTTTTCCTCTTCATCACTCGTATCAATTTTTAACGAGTGTCTTTAAGCGGGCGACTATGTTCAGGTTCCGAAGTTTAACGACGACGTTTTACCGAGAATCGATGGGCTTTTTTCTGCTGTTCGACTTGACAAATGAACAGTCCTTTCTCGCTGTAAGAAATTGGTTGGATCAGCTTAGGGTATTGCTCTTTTATCTTAAAATAATAATGAAAAATTGCGTCGACGTACTGTGTTACTCTTCATATATTACCAAAGTAACGAGCCGTGCCGAAAAAATTCTATTTCTCTCTTTTACGAGAGCTGTTTCATATCGCGAGCAATTATGTCGCTTTTAATCTTTATTTCACACGCGGGCATGTTCAGTCTAATAAATGCAATCAAATTTTCGCGCTCCAAAAAGGGAACCAATCTTTCTTTGAGCTTTCAGTTTTTTATTAATATTAAAAAAAAAAGTTCATAATAATTTCAATCTCTTCTGTGCTTGAAAATAAAACGAAAAAAATAAAAATAAAAATAACACCGAGCTGTGCGCTACGCAGGACAGTATAACGATATAATACAAGATAAAAATGCTAATTACCCGAGTGTGCAATACTGCGTGGCCATGCACACAAAATATGTATATAGGTACACACGACGCGCGCGCATACATATGGCTATGGTCTAAAAAGGCTCGTTGCGGTCGCCTGGGACAATGTGCAATCTCTCACGAGGTCGCCGAGCGCGTCGACTTTTTTAACGGAGCATTTTGATTACTCGAGATTCTCTCTGCCGGCGCGGGCCTATATAAATAACGATAATATATCGGCCTGTGCCGTAGTACACACGTGTTCACGACCGCACGAGGCCAAAATGTAAACTAATTTCCCATACAGCACGTTCCCGACATTATATTTTATATGCATATGTACGCAGACGCACGCCTACTGTGAGGATCCAGACGTCATTCTATGCGGGAACAAGTCCGATCTCGAGGCTGCGAGAGTTATCAGCGAGCACAATGCGCGCGAGCTCGCCGACAAATATGGGTAAGCAGATTATATGCCCGTAGATTCGGATCCGATCTGCGCTCACTTATAAATTTGATCTGTACTCTAAGATTTTTGAGCTTAACGCGAGATAATATGTTCGATGCGAATAAACACGACTTTTTCCAATAAGAGTCCACTGAAGGTCCATTCGCCACACTGATTAATTTATTGATGTTACGTTTCAACAATATAATCACGCGAATCGAATCGATGCTGCTACGCGTCTCGGATCACTCGTTCATATCTGTTCTGTATTGACATATTCCATAGCTGATAAAGCGAATGGAAATAATAGATTATAGCACTGCTATCTTTGGTGAGCGGATAGCGTAATTCAAAGCACACAATGGAATTTGCACTGCTGCACTGTTATAATATTATAATGATGTCGAGCGCGTGCGCACACGTTCGATTTGTGCTTTTAGTCAAAAATTGACATTTGATGATTTCAGCATGGTGTATCTGGAGACGAGTGCGGCCACCGGTCAAAATGTCGAGCGAGCTGTGGATATTTTACTGGATCGAGTGATGCGTCGAATTGATGCGGCCGTTGATCGAGCTCTATTGCCTTACGATAGATCGCCCACTGGCCTCACCAGGGATGACACTGTCAAGAAGAGTACCAAGTCCTCCTGTTACTGCTGACTTTGATAAGAAATATAATCACGTTACGGCCTCGGTCAATTCAATATTTTACACCTCCTTGAAGAACAATGAAACGAAAAGAGAAAAAAAATTCGCTAAATATGTTTACGTATAACCGTGTGTTGGAAAAAAAGTCTGATTCGATTGTGGTATACCTGTACGCATGACATGAGCGCTGGATAGTCTATCGAAAGCTGCAGACACACAATTCCACTGTCCCGTATACGCCAAATCCCGTCGCACACTCACATATTACATTGTATTCGCGCGCACTGAAAATTCCACCTATACGGGAGAAATGCTATATTGATTTTCTATTGCCTTTCAACCGCGCACACCTTGCAGCTAGCTACTACTTGCAGATGTATTATTATGAAATTCAATATAACTACCGTTTTATTGGTAATACTAGAGTTTCGAAGGAAAATATATATATTTTCTTGCACGATAAGCTCGATCGCGAAGGGGTTTAGTTTATTTTAAATCCCATTTCTCTTTGATAAGAGTTTTATTCGCGGTTTATTGGGTCAACATTGAGATTGGTCAATGAATCGAATTTTTTTCAATCAATTTAAAGTTTCACAAATTTTTTGGGTGGATAATGTTAATATAAAAACACTGAATTACGCTTTTTAAAAAATCTACTTTACTACTCACATAAATCAAGCTAGCTGATGTATTTGGTCAATTTTAGATAGTAAAATGTAATATCTGCACATACGTCTTTGCATAGTTCGAGGGAGCAAAATAAAAAAAATATATATAGGTAGTGGTATGTAAATTTCGATGGATAAGAGACAATAATCATATCCATACGAACAGCCCGTGGGAATAGAAGCACATACACCATCAATTGTTTCAACCTAGATTGCCGCGTGGACGCATGGGAATGGAATATATACATACATATACGGGCTGTATATACACGTAGAAATTGTCTGCCCTTTGGAGCTTTGCAGCGCTTCAAGAGCTGCGGCGAAGAGAGAAACAGCAAGTGCGCGACTGAGAATAGAAAAGAGAAAATGAGGCATGGTTTTTTTATATCTTTGTTACACAAACTGAAATCGATCCTCGGAGGAAAGAACGAGATGTTTATTACGTTCGCAGTTTTTCACTATTTTATTTTATATGCACATTTCGGTAAGCTTGTTTAAATGAATTTTTGCTTAACAGGCCTCGACGCGTGCTTCAATTTGAACTTTTCGTCTATTTTGAATGGGTTCTAGAATTACTAGCTTTTTTCAACGAAGAAATATTTTTATTATCCGAATTAGAGTTAACATACATTTTATGCACTAACCCATTATGTAATTTTGCACGAATATCGTGTAGCTGGGGTTTGGTAACAATAATGACAACAATATCTACACGAGGTACTACAGCAATGTCATCCGTTGACAACGTTGTCTAGCAAAGATAAGTCGCCACTTGCCAATTATATCTTGTAACGAGTGTTCTACTTCGGCTATTCTTGAATGTGTATATATATGTGCATGTACAGTACACATTATTATTATGTTATGTAATAAACACGTACAAATTAACATGGATAATAGAACAAAAGGTTTCGAGTAACCTTTGTGCGTATGTAGAGATATGAATGTTCACATATATGTATGCCCTAAAAACCAGATTCATGTTATGGCAACATTTAAGGGGGGAAAGGTACCTTAAACCTGTATTTTAAAAAAAATTCATTAAAAATTGAGAAAAATAATTTTTTGGACTCTACAGAAAAAACTCTGTTTTTTTCACTCTTTTTCCAAAGTTTTTCACTCTGGAATATAAAAATTGAGGTCCCAGATCCCATAGAACCCTCCTCGATGAAGCAAGACCACAGTCATGAGAGGTACACCTGTGCCGTAAGATCCAGCTAGAACCGATCATTCAATCATTGTCATTGGGGTGTCATTTTGTTCAGTAGATGTTTGGTTACAAACGCAAGCACTTTCAGATATTTTAATTAATCATACACAATTTGACAGCCATATGTACATTTTATTCATTAATATAATAAGATGAAATGACAGATTATGCTAGCATATGGTCTGAAAAAAGTGCAAATTTAGTCCAATACCTTTGAAAGTGCTTGCGTTTGTAGTCATTCTTATGTAAAACAATCCCTGAAAATTTCAGCTCATTTGCTCAAACGGTTCACATGGAAAGTTACGGCAACAGAACAATTTTGAGATGAAACGTAACTGTAACCCAAGTAACCCAAGAGTTGAAAAAAACAAAAATACACCAATATATGTCATAATGATACTCTCAGGTCACTGAGGCTGCTTTAAACTTTTTGGACAATAAAAAACAGTAATTCAACTTGAATTTTAATCATATTGGACCCACAAGGACAATGTTCAATTATCCCAGACAGCCACACAAAGCCAAATGCGCCAATTTTATTACTACATTTTATAATTTGTACTAAAATGTTAGTATACGTTAATATGGGTTTTATATGGAAACTAGTAAGTAAGTTGATTATGTCCAAATCAACTTTTTACACAAAAATGCACAATCTCACATTAGAACTTGAACCCAGTCCTCTACCTATTCACTAACATTCATAAAACATTAATCACTGGATCTATAATTGGAAATAAAATCACTCAAAATTGATCAATTATCACTAATCTTGTTTATCACATGCAACATACAATTATACATCACACAGTCATATAAAAATACATAATGTACAGTGACATACACATACACTGATGTATATATGTCAATTTACTTATGTACACTGTATTTCTTGAATTTGAACTGCTAAAAATGTCAAATTTTCATAAAAAGCTATTAAAACTTCTTCATAGCTTCATTATGAAATACTATGTTGAGTTGCAAAGATATAATTGCACTCTACATATACTTTTTTCACTTTCAAAAAAAATGTAATTATTAGACATTGGAAAATCAAGAAGCAGTCAGCAGACTGTTGTTGACATTTGATCCGGGCTCGCGTACAAAACTAAGAGAGACAGAAGATATACCGAAAGCCACGTGCTGCGAGTGGTGGCGTTACTTTACACCTATTAGGCATTTTTTCCATACAAGTTTGACCGCGAGGGGGCAGACGTGTTTTGGGTATTCCTGTGTATTTAATATATCTATGTATATCTATAGACATATGTACACAAATGTATATAGATATATTAAATACACAGGAATACCCAAAACACGTCTGCCCCCTCGCGGTCAAACTTGTACGGAAAAAATGCCTAATAGTCATGTTAACAAACAAATTTCTGCTAGATGTATTATAACCAAAGAATAAAACGAGTATCAACAGATGGCGCTAACGACTTATGAAAGTCCGGAGATTGATGAAAGAACAGCAATGTTTTTTTTTTTGTCGTTTTATTCATTTATGCTGTAATAATCATAAAAGTATCGGTACTAAATAGGCTGTACCTCTCGATAAAATCAAAATTAAAAAATTCTGAATACGGTACTGGAAAGCTGAGAAAAAATCCTATTGGAAAAGTCAATAAGCAAAAAAAATTTTTTTTGAAATTTTAGGTACTTTTCCCCCCTTAATGCTCGAGAAATCTTACATCGCAAAGAAAATTATATTTTTAAAAACAAAATTTAAGCTCATTGTCACGATTTGATGTTAATAAAAATATCAGACTTATTTTGAATTTTGTCAAATAATTTATATTTTTATGCTAAATGCCTGAACTAAGACATCATATGAATCTAAAAATAACAATGGAATGGAAATAATGTCAAAAAGTTGCCTAAAATGTAAGTCTGGACAATTACATAAGTATCTGTGATTTTGCTTCTTCTGTATGTAGAAGCTTTGTAATGGTCTTGAAAACGAGTTTTTGAACTAGTCATCGAAGGACAATTTCTTTGCAGATTGAATTCCCAGCAAATATTTGTGTTTAGGTTTTTTTGTCGAACATGGGCAGGATCAACCCTAAAAAAAGTGGCTTAATGAAATAAGGCATCCCACCTGAATCATTGTTAGATTTTACTTCAGTAAGGGCCTCTATGCAATCACTTTTCTTACATTCACATCTATCTTGAACTTTACCCCCCCCCCTCCCCATCTCCCCAGAAAGGACTAGAAGATCAAAGGCAGTTTTTAATTTTCATCCTTCAATAGTTATTGGGTGTTGTATTCTCCTCACATCTTTTTTAACCTCATATCTCATTATTATTATGAAGTCGACATCAATTAACATATTTAACATGTTATCAATCAGTTAGAAATAAAATATCATATTTTTTTAAAGTTGTAAAATGGGTAGCGCGTGGGCCTAGATTGTTTAAAAGATACAATCTCAAATTTCTGATAATTATGAGGGTACTGATATTTCATTTGAGATAATTGTGTAATGCTTTTACTAAAGTAGAAATGCATATATTTGAGCTTAATTTTAATCTATTATTGTAATTCGTATGTTAAAACGCACTTGTGTTAATAATGGCTCTTGTGTCGTCTCGTACGAAGAATACTAGAAGTATTCAAAATGCTATAAGTAAAGACTATTTCAAAGCGAATTATAAGTATGCGGTTTAATGATCGAGACGTTCATTCTAATTGAGATGTAAACCATCGTGTGAATTGTGGGAACTGATTCATTTGAAGTCATTCCTTTGACTTCCTTATGTAAGTACATGTGCACGTTCAATAAAATCGCTATTAAGTAAATTGTTTAAATTATGCGAGCATTCTAATTTTAAAATTATTCCACTTATGCGCACCATTAGCATCTACTACATTTACAGAAGATTACTTTGCGTGTATAAGTCGTAGAACTGTCTAATCAATTTAATACACATGTAATACATTATAATTAATCTTTAAATGTCCTTTTTGCAGAAGGAAAAAATTGTGGCATCATGAAAAACTAGAGTTGTATTTTATTAGTTTCTTCATGTCTCTATAAAGACAGACGTAGAGCGCGCGTATATATCTATAGAAATTTAAGTTTTCCGAAAGAACATGAGTGGAGCGAGAAAAACGAGAAGTTATGCTTCAGATGTAGTCGCGCACGCTTTCCTCCTCCTTTACCTTTTCCTTTTCTTTCTCGTTTTTTTATTACAAAGCAAACAGCCAAGTCGGTTGGAAGTCATTATTGATGCCCCGAAGCAGGAGTAGCAGCAGTAGCAGCAAGAGGCGAGGCTCGAAGGGGGTACAGAAACGTGACTCAGCTCCCAAAAGTAATCGCAAAATTCCTTTTATCTCGAGTATTTTATCAAGAGCCTCTTCTCTACTATCTGCTCCTAGGACAATTGAAGTATCTACGTGGTCGTTCTTTTTAAAACGTATCCCATTTTTCACACTCGATATTACAACTGACATATCGCTCTCCATTACCTCATAGAGTGAGCGTAATTCTTGCTCCGCATATAGCTCACGCGAAATCTCAGCTTCCCTCCGTAAATAAACCGAAAGCCGAGTTACCCGCCGTTACGAAGCTCGTTTATTTCATATTTTTGCTGGAGGTACAGTCGAAAATCTCTCGATTTGGAACTAGGAGCGAAATGGGGACTGCAGCATCGGCCACTGCAGCAGGCGGATCGGAAATCACGCGTATCTCCTGTGCTCGTGAAGTCCTGGAGAACCGAGAGAATGCATCTATGTATGGAGCTGTGACGGGCCGCCGGATGTATCTTGTTGCGAGTATCGTGAACGTGCGGTGACCGTTGACGAAACGGTACGCCCGAAACTCCCTGCACTCGGCTCAACAATCGGCAAATCCGATTCCATTATTTTTTTGCGCTTTTTTTTCGACGTGGATTTTCCCACTTCAATTTTATGTCTTTCTGGGAGAAGGCATTCATTGAGTACAATTATCCGTGTGTTCTTCTACTATTTTCTCATTGTCGTATTGTTTTTTACTGATTTAATTGGCGCAAGTATAACATGTATTCTTGGGTGGATTTTTCTCGAATTTTTGTGTATGTAGGAGAGTGTCAGTGCCAGTCAAACAAAGCATTGAGTTGAAAAATTTCAAAGCACCACATACTTTTGAATACAATTTGATACAAAAAGCTCGACGCAATAAAACATAGCCGCGTTTACAAAACTGCCGAGTGACACACTCCAAGTTTTCGTATTTTAGAGAAAACTTGGTGAATTTTCAACTCCTCAAACTGCACTCGCACACACAACAACAATGTAAGAATACATATATTTTTAAGATGCTCGTACGGAATCGCTGCTGCTGAATTTTTGTACGAAATCATAGTGGTACTTGTGCGCGCGTATAATACACAGTGTATATAACGAGAGAGAGGCTAAAGCTCGTCGGATCAAAAAGTAAATCGTGAGATGATCTTCGAAGGCTGCAATAGCGTTATAACCTTTATAAAGCGTCTCGCAGTCGGCAGTACGACTAAATTTAAGCTCAATATTCTCGAGGAAATTCTTCCTTCATCCCGATTTACACTATCGACTATTGCGTGCGCACTGGTTTGAATTTCACTTATCCTTGAGGCTTAATTCAGCCATAAAATTTTTTCAATTTTTCCAGTTCATCTATTGCAGTTTACAATAATTGCAATCGCAAGTCAGTGTTGAGGCACTTAATTTTTTATCAGCCCAGAAGATTCGGTTTAATATGGCAAGCATCCGATCATACAGTAGATAGTTAAACATCAATTAGCTCGTCCGCGCTTCAAACGATGAAACCTCCTCGTTCTTCTTCTTCTTCTTCTTCTTCTTCTCAACTTCGAAAACAAGTTAACAAGTCTCATTATACAGTTTGTATAAGTATATGCCGGGCCGTTGAAGGCATATACATCCCAGCAAATATCGTTCATGTGGTTCCGCCTTGAGTTTCGAGTTATATATTACATTTGATTATAATTAATTCCAACCTTTTTTGAGGTTACCTTATTCACGTGTGATCTTCTTATCGTGTTACACAAGTGGTAAGCCGTTGATTGGCAATGATGGATAGTTATCGCATAGAACTTATGATACTTTATCCAGGATTCTTTGCGAAACTCTAAAAACTGAGCATTTGCGCGTGAGGTGTGTACGGACGTTACGAATCATAAAAGTCGGGACTTGTATGACATTTAACTTATGACAGCGTTGCAAGTTATTTGCACATGTTCTTATTCGATTTCTCGTATCATTTTCTTCATCTTATATTTATAAATTCGATACGTAGTTGTATTAAATATCATTATCACCTTCTCCATGACTGTACAGTAGAATTTAGAAAGTAGCTAATCTCAAGAGAATCTCTAGCGTGTTTCAAATTATGCAAGAGGGAAAAGAGGAAAAAAAATGTATACCCAGCCGAGAAGGAGAGAGAGAGAGAGAGACGAAAAGAAATAAAAAAGAAGAGACTTGAAGCAGAGCAAAGAGAGAATAACCTTCGAGGCTAGAAGTAATTTCCCATGCTGTCAGCGCGAGAAACAAGAGAAACGGACAGTACAGTAGGACTAAGGGGTAGTAGAATCTCACCGCAAGGCTCGTGCGAGCTCTAGACACCTAAAACGTCTGTGTATTTGTGTGCGGGTCTGAGTGTACACGTATACAGGTTCTAAAGAGAAAGGAAGAGAAAGAAACAAATTACAAGGGTATACTAAAGAGCAGACAACGTAGACATTTGTTTGGCTCGTCCTTTTGGTCTTTGTGAACGCAGAGTTCTTCTATCTGCACGTATGTATGTTTGGCTCTTCTTTCCCGAAAAACGTCATTACTTTATCAATATATCTTAAGCTATCTATATATGCAGCCGGAACGAAGAAATATGAAAGTCTCTTTCAAACTTACCCTACGAACAAATCTGTGACCGCGTGCGCACAGTCATACACCCGAATTATTCGCTTTTCCCAACTTCTTGGACATTTTACAATAAATTTCCTTTTGTCCGTTAGAACATGCTAATATTAATGGAAACATAATGAACGATCGTAAATAAACTTCTCTATAATACATTACCTTTTAAAATTGTGTGATACAAATCTAAATCAAACGAAACATATATAAAAAATCTAACAAAAATATTGTAAAATATGTGTAAAAACTAAAAAAATTGAATATATTGTATGTTTGCAGGTTTTCCAATTATTTTGTAGTTTAGAACCGGTCATAATCGAACAAAGCGTTCAATTATGGATGAACAAGAATTTGGATTGCGAATCCTTTACGCCCAAGTAGAAAGGCTCAAGAAAAGCTCGTTTAAAAAATACATCAATATGGTACGTAAGGTTAGTATCAGGCCTCACAAGTACATAAGATATTGCATCAAATAGCTTTTGCAACAGATGATCTTCATAAAAGCTACATTACCATAATGCAAGGTTGATATTAGATACCCCATAAGTTTGAGATACGAAAAAAATGTAAATTAAAATCCAATAACGACTTTTTCTAAAAAATAATAAAGCAACGAAAAATCGATTAATTCAAATACGACGTGATTGAACAAAGGAAAGAAACAAGGTCCTCGCGGAAAAAGAATTCTATTCAATATTATTTGATTTAATGATAACATGAGTTCTGTAAAGTCGGATTTTTTCTAAATTAAATGTCTATTAAGTATCGGTAGCGCGTGAAAGAACAGCAATTACGAATATACAGACACGTGGAACTTTTCGTTTGAAAGCCTCGCCCGTGAGTGCGCGGTATCGGCAGATGAAAGATAAGCGAGGTGTGCAGCACCCGTCTACACGCCTGGCGAAGGACTTATTCACAAACGAGAAGTCGAAGATATATATCTATAGACCAAATTCAGCTGCGCGATACGTCGAGAACAGGGGGGCACGATATATACATAATATACGTATACACATAGCAGTGGCGAAGGTATATAATGTTTCTGCATCTCGGAAACACGCCCAGAGCGTGTTAAAGCTGCTTAACACAGAATCGCACTGCAGTGTGTCGTGGCTGCTGCTGCCGCTGCGCGTCGTGTGTAAATCTATTGCAAATGACAAGGTGTAGGAAGGGGAGGAAAGGAGAGGGGAGAGGCTCGAAGCTTTGCGGAAACGCCACCGACTGCACAGCCATTGATCGCTATTTATACCGTATGAACGGGCCGTTTGCTGCGAAACACCCACGCACTGCAAAAGGATACACCGGCGTGTGCCCCTGTATTTCACTCGTCTACAAACTCACACACACACAGTGGCTTCTTCGATTTATCGATTTTCTGTAAGATGCACATTTAGCTCCGTGTTTCGCGGTCGTGTCTTGGAATTATCTCGGGGATTAGTGTCGATGTGTTTTTCACCATGTTAATTGCAGTTTCGCAAAGATATTATGTATAATGCATCACGTTATTCGCTCGTTAAGCTCTGTGTTCTGCAAAGGGGAAAAAAGTCGCCTCGTCGTATAACGCCGATATCATATTGTGCATCACGAACGTAGTAAATGCAAGGCATTGCCGTAAGCCTTAAGCGATCGCAGGAGCGAACTCAAATTCTATAATACTCCCGTGTCAAAGGTGTATATCCCGGGCAAATGTAGAACGCGCAGCTGTAGGCCTGCTATTGCGTGCACTACATTAGATCTAGAGCCAATTAATTTGGCTTTCAAACAGTGGGGCCATGCGAGTGCACCTCTCACGCTGTACACACCAATATAGTCTGACCATGACTCGAGCATTACTACTGCCAAAAGTCTTGGCTCATGTATATGCGTGCACTGCAGCGAGATTGAGCTATAATATTCAGCCCGATATATTCCCTCACGTGCGAAGTGCCTCTAGGTATATAATGAAGAAAATGTGGCCGCTTCCATAGTCGCGGAGCATTACATTGTCTCTTGATAGAGTGTCTATCTCTGGCACTTTGTATTCGTGTAGGCAAGTCAAGACTTGATATTGCGCAAATGCCATTCACCATACTCCATACAAAGCCCTCTAACTCGTAATACGTTTACCATTACCGCTGTAAAGCGTTAAACTACTGCGAATGAATTTTATATTGCCCTCTCAAATTTTGAGAGACGTTTTGCGACAAAATTTTGCCATTGCACGTGGAACTGTGGACAAAAACTATAATCAATTGGTTCAACAACTGTTTTGAAATCCTGACTTCTCGAGCTTCTATGTTAGTCTTCATTTTAATATTTTTCCTGACTACCTGAATCATTATTTTAACCGTAGATGCCTTCACCACTTATCACCTGAGCCATTAGAATCCAGATAGGCTTTAATTCATTTTTTTGATAACTTATAAAAGTATCAAACTTCTACTCCAACTCTTTACGAGCAAGTAAAACGAGAAGTAACTTATTTATGAAAAAAATTAATAAATTCAACATAATAAAACAAAGTTTTCCAGAAAGGTTATTGCTAAGGATTGTTCTTTATTCCAACTATTGTATGCTATCATCAAAGACAAACTTGTAATAATATTTGATTTTTTTACTTGAAATTATGCCTGAAAAAACTTACAAAAAAAGTATTTGTCATAATTTGTTCAAGCAATTGCGATTTTTAACAACTTTTACCACTTTGATGACCTTGCGAAAAAATATTCTTAATCTAGATTTGCATAGCTATGCAAAATTTTCCATAAAACTGCAAATTTTCATCTTTTCATCTTGAGTTGGATACGGGAAGGTACCCAGCTCCATGACGAAACAGCAACATCAGCTAATGTGTCGTTTTTGTTCAAATATGTGCGGCTGCAACTTATCACACTTGTTCGTTTTTAGCGAGCTGAGTACACTTTGATGCTTATAAAAAAAGTTTCACTTCCAAAAAAATGTCAATTATATTATTAAAGTTTACGTTACACGAGTAGCTATACTGCATCTTTAAAGCGTCCTTCTCGGGATCGTCATAGTTAATTTAGCAAATGCATTTTCGCAGTCTATTCAAGTGCGAGGTTACGCTAATTATATCGTTAACGAGTACGTTCGTATGTATATACGAGGCGTACGCAAGCTCTGAAATGTCAACGTTTCAAGCTCGCTGTTTTCCGAGCTTTTATACACGATCGATAGTCGCAATTAAATCTGCAGAGTGTGCAAGTGCTAGTGAGAGAGAAAGAGAGGGAGAGTATTAAGTCAAGAATACATTGTACTCGTTGTTCGAGCTCAACATCAGGAGTAACAGCAGCAGCAGCTGAAACTTGTGGCAGCTTCTTTGTGCTCAATATCATCATCTTATCTTTTTGATGTTTGCCTCTATATATAGCAACGCATGCATAGATAGATATATACTTTCCTACGCATAACAATAATAATGCACAGAGAGTGCAGAGTAGAGAAAGAGAAGCTTTATGTGCGTCGGCACAATGTTTATGAGGTATAATGTTTATAAGATCTTTAAACTTTATAATGTAGCTTACTTTGTAAGTGTGCACGTGTGCGTGTTCGTGCATGTGGTTGCTCGCGCATCACACACACGTATATATAGGGACGACTGCACGAAGCTCGAGAGTATAGACGAGAGAAAGAGAGATAGAACGAGGGAGACGCGCACGTGTATAATCAAAGCTCGAGGCTTCTGGCGTGTAATATAATCAAACTTCTAGAGAGAAGAGAGCGCTTATACCACTACTGCTCTTGCGGTTTACTTTGCTTCAGAGAGCGAGAGAGAGAGAACTGCTGCAGCGCGCCACGGCATCGGAGCGCCGCTATGTATGTGTAAGGTATGTGTGATGCAGCTTTGCAGACCTTACTCGCGGCTAAGGGAACGAGTCAGAGAGAGAGAGAGCCTCAAACGAGATTTGAGAAATTTATTCGACTGTGTATCATACCTACATTATAATTATATTTATAATTTAAAACGAGACCGTCACTCGGAGATGGAAAATAATTACGAATTATCCACTTTATGAATTGTTTACGAATATTTTTTAGAGCAACTTGCTGCCTGTGAGATTTGAGAATTATTGCAATGAAAAATAGTTTATCATTGCCCAATTCGCGTGAGTCAAGAAAAAGTCTAGCTGCTTTGACTTTATAGGTTATTGAACGAAAAAATGGCTATATGCGACTGTTGGGATATCAGAAAAAAAACGGATGGGATACTTTATATGTATAATCTATATGATATCATTGGCGCAAGCTTTGGCACAGACTCGACGATACTCAGTTATGCGCTCGACGGTCTGGAAAGCGCAGATATGTGCGAGCGATTTTGCCAACCCGCTGCTATAGTAACACCCCGTACGTTATATTTTTTAATCATTTTTTTGAAAAAGCAAAGTTGACTTCTTCTCTTTCTCTGTCGCAAATTCAACCGTATGAAAACTCTTACTTCAATGCGAGTTATTTTAGACTATTAGCATTTAAAATTGCAATTACATATGAGCATGATGTACGCATTACCATAGGTACTTTGAGCTAGCTCACAGATCTTTTTGGACGTTGTTAATTTCATCATTTCACAAGTGCACACTACGACGCCATCCTTATGAGCGACTTTTCTTGCATCTGATTTCGCACACCTCCTTTTCCTTGCATACACATAAGAGCGAGTAAAGCTAACTCATGCAGATCATGAAATGTACGCGAGTATGATCTGAAACGCTACTTTAGTGGAACAGGCGTGACGATATCAACGTTTAGTACTAGCATCTGTATTAGCGTTATTGTATTTTGCGCCTTGTCCTCGATATCGCGATATAGTACCAATTCGTCTGCATGATCGACTTAGCAGGTAAGTTGATAATGCCATGCAGCATATACATTCATAAGTGTAAGTATGTGACCGACTCTCTGTGAAATCGAAAGGTCAAATAAAGACATTACATCGAGATAGCGTGAAAGAATCTCGTTGAAATTTTCAACCCTTCAATCTAGTTATGGTTCGATAAAAGGAACGACCAATGAGGGCAGTGACCTGCACCAACATTTCTCCTTCAATCTTTTTTTTCTCCTATAAGCTATAAATATTTGTCGACTCAGTCTTGTCGATGATACTATTTCATCATATCGAAGAAGAAGTTCTCAGACAATCCCAATTGAACTTCATTTGGTAAGTTCGTTTAAGGGACAAACCAGTGTTAAAAGCTTAATTGATAATTATGCAAATAAAAATGCATTAATTAAGTTTCAACAAATGTAACTTTTTACTATGAATTAATCGATGAATTTTTTTAAACATTTTACTAAAAATAAAAGAGAGACTCTATAAAAAAAGCGTAACTTATGTAACTACACATTTGATAAATGAATTTTCTCATGTCTTCGATCAAGCTTGAAGTCTGAAGTCGAGAGTATAATTACATTAACACATAACATCTCTGGAGTTTTGCTCGCGCGCACCTAGGATATGGTTCCTTAATGTAATTAAATTTTTAGCGGTTCGCAAGCGAGCAGCAAAGCATTCCAAGGCCGCGTCAGGTCGCATCACGCGTAATTACTCTTCAGAGTACGTCGGCGCTCAGATAGTTGATTGTAGCACATCGTACAAAGCTCATATCACGCGTGCACGGGTCAGATAATTTGCCGTAGACCGCAGCTGTTATAGGAGATGATCCCTCCCCCTTGATTTCTCCTTTAGTGTGTCACACACTGCAGCGGCGGCGGCGGCGCCAGTGCTCCGAGAGAGCTCGCACAGAGAGTTCATCGATTAAGCGGCCAATTTGATGGATTATCATTTTAATTAGCTGACATCATGCTTGGCGTGTGAGATACCACGCGCGTAGCTGATCGTAATGATAGTGTCGAAATATTCAATACGAGACTGCAGAGTTCTGCCTCGAGCTCACCCTATCGGCATATCAGAGCTTGAATGAAAAAAGATTAAAAGAAAAATTATGGAAAGGTCGTCCAGTTTAATTTTTCTCGTACAAAATTTCAATCTCTTACACACGTGCATTTTTACTTTTGAAGCTTCTTTAAATCTGTTATTAAAGAGTAACAAGCTTGGATGTGAATAATCGAGGCTGTCGGAAAGAAGGAAAGAAGAGAAACTACGCTCCAAATAAAGAGCAGATAATTCACATGAGGTAGTAGGTTCTATTGAACGAATAAGTCAATAGTATGCTCACTTATGTTTTATAACATTTATTGATGTCTCAAATCTTTTTGCTGTCAAACCATTCATTTTTCTTGCCACAAATATCTCTACGGCGTTGTTAGTCTATATATGCCATAACACGATCGATCGCTGCTACGATTCCGTAAAAATAAAGTCAAATCTATTCAGTTTTTTATTCTCAATGTTTCATGGAGAGTAAAAAAGTGTTATTCTTATATTTTGTTTTATTTTTTCATTCGTTTGGTACACTTTTCTAACACATTCGTTTTAAAGTGGTTAAATTGAAGTAAAAATATATGTTAATGTCGTAGGTCCTTTTGCTTTCCGGAAGCTTGCGTACGTATATAAGCAAGTAAAGACAAACTCACGAGCAAGCGTGCAATCAAGCTTCTTCTAGTAATCTTCGCGTCGATTTATAGAGCTACTTTTTGGAATGGAAGGTCGCGGGGGAAGGGGCTCTAAAGCTGCCATACGTGACCAGAATTTGGAATATTCTTTGGAAGGTTATACACGTAGAAATTCAAGTGAGTAGCTATTCTTTTGCCTTGAAAAAATCAGGTATCCGGTGGCGCAGTAATCTCGTTCTCGCGGTATGAAAGGTGGAATTTTTACTTCCAAGCGTTATCTACCACCGAGTATTATTCTTGCATGCATGTACTCAATGAAATATTTTCTTTTAAATTATTTTACACATCCAATTTTTTTCAATAATGGAGCATTTTTTCCCTCGGATTGACCGAGCGAAGCTACCGAAAGGTAATTATAAACGTAACAAAGATTTATTGTTGAAAAATAAATGAAATTACAAAATTGAAGCTAGCTGACTTACATTTTTATTAAATATTATAAAGCGAGCGTAACTAGGTTAGCGCTACATGTACACATATCTCGTGGATCATGAAATATAAAAAAAGGCTACAGCAGAGCACAGGAGAAATGATTTATACGTAAAACGGGTGAGTAGGACGCAAAAAAGTGAGCAACTCTCTCTTCTCTCTTTTCTCGCGCACATCCGCTGGCCTGATCTCTTTTTTTCTACAACGACTAACCACTAGTCCAGCCTTTTTCATAGCTATATGTACATACGTATGTATGTATGTGCGTTTGAGAGTCGGTGTCTGTATATCCTTACGTATACATACGAGCATGGTACATATCCTTGTGTATAGTTACCTTGCCATTCTTTATTTCTCCCTCTCTCTCTTTTCATTAAAAGCTCTGTCTTTCGCACGTGCGACTGCAGGCTGAGTTTCTTTTGTCTGTTTGGCTATTTCTCTGCCCTATACATAATAGACTCTCTTACATTTTGTCACTCTCACCCTCTTTTCCTCTTTCTCAACTTGCATGGATATTTTTTTCGACTGCAGCTCCGACGGAAAGCTCGTCTCTATTTATGCCTGACAATTATTGCTAAGAGCTTAATCTTGCGCATACAGTCGTCGTGTTGAATAAATAATCTCAATAAGATTAAGCACTTATTATTTTTCATCCCAATGCATCTGAGGATATAACACGGCCAACTAGAAGCATAGAAAAAAAAGAGAAAAAAAAGGGTGAAATCCGCGGAAAAACGAGCGCAAAGTTTGTGTTAGCAACAGCGGATGAAAACTAGCGTGTATAAATCTGGCCCCGGTGACGTGAAAAGAGATATCTGACGAAATACGGGATTATTTACATTGCGGTGGCGGCAGCAGGGTCGCTTGGCAGTGGGCGCGCGAACGAGACTAGTGTGGCACGTGAACTTTTAGCTATATAAACTTTGCCTCCTGTGCATGTATAGCTGTATATATACAGGCGTATAAATGAAATACGGCTCCGCTTCGGAAAGCTGAGACGGTCGTTTGCGCCTTCATTTTTATCCCGAGTGACGATTGTGCCGCTCCTTTCTTAGCCTGTATATATCGCGGGCGCAGTTTCGTTTTATTTTCATGGCATACGCAGCGAGACGTTATTCAAAAAATAATATCAAAAAATATCTCTTTATAGGGTCAGGTTGAAATTAAATGTAACAAGCCCGGCATAAAGTATTAACCTTTCGAGTAAATCTTGCGAAATAGCACGTGCAAATCACAATAATCAAATAAAAAAACTCGTACATCTTCCAAGTCAAATACTCGGAGAAAAAGTAAATTCTATGCGCTTGTGCGTGCATGTATATGTGTATGCGTGTTTGTGTGTGTGTGTGTTGTGTGTGTGTGTGTGTGTGTGTTCACGGGTGCAGGCAAACCGCGAATAAATAAGCAATGACTAAAAGAAGCGCCAAATTTATCTTTGCAGTCGTTGCCGGAGTTGTTGTGTTAGCGCCGTATCGTTGTGTTTTTTTCCTCCCGCTGCGCGCTGCAGCTATATGTGCATAAGACCGAAAATCCACATCTTTAAAGAATTCAATCCCAGAGATCTCCGAATAAAAAGTGAGCGAGGACTGCGAAAAAAAACGTTGCGAGCGGGATGAAAAAACGGGGCTCCGTCGCGTAAGGCTAGATGAAAAATTCGCATGTTTATTTTGCGATTACAATCGGAGCGTTGCGAGCTGCGCGCCTGCGACACGTGTACATTTATTATCAGCTCGAGTAATGGAGAAAATGAAGGATAAAATATTCCGTGTTATACGAACTGCAAGATGCGCATCGGTCTGGGGCGACACACATTGTGCGAATGCGTTTCACGGCTATTCGTCTTCGTGCGCTCAACGCGGCTGCTCTGCAGCTATGCAGCACAGGATACGTACCTACAACGATACGTCGCGCGTCCATTTGCGCTCACCCTCTTGTTTCCATTAGAGTAATTGCTCGCCACTATAGGCGTAGTAGAGTGCACGTGGGAGCTCTCGCGCTCGACTCTTACCCGGTGCCGCAGTAGCACGTGCAGTTTTCTTCGCGAGCTTTTCGAGCTTTTATTCGCGTGCGCGTGCCCAGCCGCTCGCCTGGCTGCGATGACATATTTTTATTCCTTTCTTTTGAAATAATGCGTTACATGCAAGACGTGTGCGACGCGTGGCATCGCTGCCCGATTCAACCTGAATCAGTGGGACACGTGCACATGCAGAGTAATTAAAAGAAGCACGTAAAAATACCGACACATTTCTGCGCTTGCGAGTGGCTCGTCTTTTCGCGTGTAATTACACTTTTTTCGATGGCTTGTAAAGATAGATTTCAGAGAAAAAATAATAAATAACTAAAATTCTTTGCTCAGAATATATCTTCATATAAATGCTTAACAAAATTCAACAGGGCGCACCATTCATAATAATAATTCTGTTCGCTTAACTCTGCTGTGGCAAAACAAATCGGGTAGCAAAAAAGTACAACATTTTAACCATAACACAGGGTAATCGAAAATCGCGCGAGTAGCTTGACATTCTACAATACAAGGAGAGAAAAGGCCCTTTGTAAGTCTTGTCCATCTTTTTATCGTGAAGAACTGCCGTGTATAAGTTGATGATCGATTATAATATCTATTCGTACGTTACGGATCCTCACGATACATGTTCGTCTTGATGTACGTTGATTGCTTTTTCAGCAGACTCATGTCGACCCAGCGTTGTAGTCGGTACACTAAGTGGGCCGTTCGTACAGAATGCACGATGCGCGATAATCTTTGAATATTTATATCAAGCACGTCAAGTGATTTCATCGCGCTCGTATAATAATGCTGGGGAAAAAATGTAACGAACCTCATTAAATTGCAGTCGATTTTTTGAATTGCAAGGATTCGAACCAATTACCATAAGTTTGATACGAATGGAAAAATCTCTTAAGCAATTGATAAGATATCTACAAGTACAGTTCTTTCTTCGAAGGAAGAGCATTTTTCCCAGTCGTACGGACGAAAGTACCAGTCCGATCCTCTTAAAATAGCTCTATTCGTTCAAAAGACAGCAATTATTATGTTCGATGAAAGAAGAGGACGGATGATATATAGATACGTTCTGGGGGCCAATTAGGCGCTAGACGAAATCTGGAGGAAAAATTCGTCGTCATTTTCTGCAATTGTTATTACTGTTATTAGCGCAACGACGACAACGACGTACTTGAACCGCAGCCGCTGCAGATACTTTTCTCGTGAAACAAAGAATATGGAATAATCACAGTCTCGGTGTACTTATAAGGAAGCAAACTCATACATTTGGCAATGCATACATGTCCATTTGGAGTCTCGCGCATAACATACACAATAGCTGAAGTAGTGGAGAGAGAGAGAGAAAGAGAGAGAGAGAGCGAGCGAGAGCAAAAGAGAGAGAAAAAGAGCCGCGCTTGCATATATATGGTCGCGCGGCCTTGCGCTGTCGTCTGATTTATGGCGAAGAAATTTGTGTCGCTGCTCAAAAAAAGGAAGACTTTTTCGCTAAGGTGCCTCTCTTTCCCTCTTTCCTGTAAAGCATTGCGAAGAAGTTACGTTATATACTCCTTTTCTCTATTCGCTCTGTGTGTGTATAAGTGTGTAGTGCATACACACTGGCGCGCGTATATACACACTGGCGCGCGTATATACACACACAGCGTCATTCTTTTTTTTTCTTCAAAAGGCATTGCGACGATGTGCTTTTGTTCGCGGCGTGCTGGTGTGCGCGCCTGTACGTGAGCAGTAGGTCAGCCAAGTATAAATTCGCTGGCTATATATACGTTGCATATAAGAGCGTGCAAAATACAAGCTCAAAGTTTGCGCGTCGCAAAAGCCTTTTCTCAGCTGCCTTACTTCTACTTAGTGCGAGGCGCTTCACGAGTACAAACTTGAGCCAAAAGGGCAGCAGCAGCAGCACACAAACACACATGGACGACTTGTAGGGCCGTATGCATGTATGTGCGCACTCAACGCTGCTGGACACAAACATTCTCTCTGATACCACACACTTGTGTGACGTCTTTTAGCTATTGTGAGATTATACAGCGTGTATAAACGTTGCGCGAGTCTGCTGCCTTGCGTTGTACAGGTGCAACACTACTACCGCGGGCAACTGGCTATGTCTTCGCGTATGCATGCATCGAATATCAAACTACATTTTGCGCTCCTTTTATATTCTAACTTTACTTTTATGCGCGCGATTGTTTTTTCCGAGAGCTTTGTGACTCAAAATTTTGCATATGTGTTGCCAGTTTCGCTTGAGAATGAAATTTCGGGCTGCTCGAGAAGCTTTTCAAAAGCTTTGGAATGGTATGTTTCCTTGCAACATTGATAAAGATAAGAAATAGAGCTTTTGAACTGGAAATGCAGGGGTTTGAATTGGTATCTTATGATCTCTTTGAGATAATAGCTCGTATTAATTACGTCTATGCGCGTAGAGAGAATAGCGAGCTTTAAGAAAATTTCGCTGGAAGCTCGCCTGAAATAAGAGTTAAAAATTAGGGAAAAAGTCGATGTAGTTTTCTTCTGCGTGACCGAAGCTGCACACGTACACAGACTCACACACACAGTGATACTCTGGCAATGGTAGTTTTAAAAGGACAAATGTAGAGGAGGAAGTAAACACGCGGTAACGATGCACGAGGGAACGTATACTCGTCTTGTCGAGCAGCGGCTGCAGTAGTACTCACGGTAGTTTCAGTGTACCGACGACTACGACTACCCGCGAGAATTTGCTCAGCTTGCGGTTCCACATTTTTCCAACTTAATTATCCGAGAGCGAGTGAGAGAGAAAGAGAGAACGAGAGAGAGAGAGAGCAAGAGACGACGGGGCGAAAAGATCGTGTGCAAGTTGCTTCTTCCGCTTTCGCAGTATATAACAAGAGGACAAGTTAGCTCGAGCGCGGCCGCGCGTGTGTAGCACAGGGGCTGCGAGGGGAAACTTTTAGATCAGCTCTTACACGACGACGACGACGAAGAAGACGACGACGACGCCAAAGTCCCTCCTTGCTCGTCTTATTTTTCTTTGCTCTCTCAAGCCTCTGTCTCTCTCTCGTTCTCTCTACACGGCTGCGGCAAACTTTCCAGAGTTGCCACCGCATCGCGTATACCGGAAAAGAGAGTTTCATCAACGGGATGTATCTAATACTTGCAATTGATCGACAAATTTACCCCCCGCGCCTTTTCCTCTTTGCCTTATTTTTATCGTCGAGCTTTTTTTCGCGCACTCTTTGATCTACATTGCGAGATAAGCGTGAGGTACGCGCGTAAGAAAAATAAATAGCTGGAATCGAGTTCACCTCTCTGATGACTATGCCAAGCGCGCGCTCGCGTGCACCCAGCGATGATGATCGCACACTTTTCCCTCCGAGGATTCGAAGATGCTGCTGCGTACTGCCGCGCGCCACTGGCCTGTATACTTATCGCATTATAATGAGCTGTCTCCCCGTGGGTAATTGCAAGCTTGCGCTATGTACCACGAGCCAACGAAGCCTTGCTCGCTTCTTCACTGCTTTTTTTCTTCGCCCCCCCCTTTCTTTTCTTTACTTGCTGATAAAGCGAAAAAGAGCCCAGGCAGCTATAGCGCGTAGCGTTGTAGCAAGTTGCCGTTGCCGTCGTTAAAAAGACATTTTTCTACTTATAGAACTTGGCTTCGTCCCTTTTATAGCTTCTTTTTTGCGCGCGCGCGACGATACGAAATTTTTCTTCTCTCGCTCGTAATCAGCGTTTGTGCGCGCATGTGTATACCGTATACCTATTCTTTTTAAGCTAGACGTGCGCGCAACTAATGATATCTGTCTCTCGTAAATTCGTAATTCATAAGAATTTACTCGCGCTCGTTTTTTATTTTTTACGTTTCCCGGAGATTGCGTGTACAGCCTCGAACAATCTCGTTACCCTCGCCCCTCAGATCTCTTTCCTTTTTACGACCTAAACAAGTTCCGATATATTTCTCTTCCCAACCCGAGAGATATCGGTCAAACGAGAGCATCTCTCGTCTCCGCAGTCAACTTCGAGCTTCGAATTAATCCTTACAACTTTAGCGATGATTAAAAATTCTGTAAATTTTCTTGTCAGCGTTTTCTAGAAATTCGCGTGCTTATATCCTCGAGGCGCGCGCCGTAAGTTGAGAAAAGCCGCGAGATTTATTTTTATTTCTCTTTACGAGCTTTCATCTCACGCAGAAATGCTGCAAACAAATTCGATTACATAAAACTTTATAAAGAAGATGTACGTACTGGCCATTGTAGCCTGACTACCGAGATGCTATCCTGATATGGTCTTTTTGCCTTTGGTAATGAGCACAAGCTGTCAACGCGAAAATCTCGATAAATGAAATACGCAACTCAACAAATGTATTATATACAAACAAAGTGTACGGCGCTGCTTGAAATTGAATTTCATTGGCTCGGCTGAGCTTAGTTTTCTATGGACATTGATTTATATTTCTCAAAATCGTAAATCCGATCGCAAACAGGAATATCTCCAACGTTTGGCCATTAGGATTTTGCTTGCGTAAACAATGTGTTCATGCGCGTTGATTTTACCAACGTGATAGAATATCACGGCCATCTGCGAAAGGGAAAAGTTTGCAGGCTGAAAAAAAGGATATCTCTCTAAAATCGAAACTTTACCTTTGACAAATTTGCCTCCATATAATACAGCAAACAGTTCTGATAATCATTTTGAGTGCTCGAACCGCTTGGAAAGTTAGCTGCCATCTATACACGGCACGCACACTACACAAATCCATATTTAGATCAATTACGATTTAGAGTTTGCGCGTATAATATGCGCGAGCAAATATTAGCCGGAAATTCTGTGTTAGTTTGCACGAAAATCAGCAGTGCCGCGTACGACGTCAATGCGAGCTATTGGACTTTTTACGCTTTTTCTTGCGGACAGATTTTCGAACCAACTGTCGAGGTCGAAAAAAACTAGGTATTATAAGCTTGCAACTGCGCACGAGTGACTTGGTCTCGCGTGTATGTATGAGATATATTTGTACTTTGCTCGTATGTGAAGTTTGTCGAACCAGTTTCATGCATAGATGCGTGACCGAATGCGCTAATTCGCACCTTTCAAACCCACCCTGACCCATTAGTTAGTTTTTCTTATTTTGTCCTCAAACTTTTGGAAAAAAAAATTTTTTCGAAACTTTTTCTCACAACTAATCAACTTTTACACCAAGTATATGTTACTCTTTTATCAATACTATTTTAATTTATTACTTTCTATAACGTGAGCAATGTCAAAATCACGTTCGTTTTTAAAAATTATTCGTTATTATTTTGATTTATTTTCAGATAATTAGTGATCAATGAAATAGTAACTCATTACTTTTAGATTCATTATTGTTAGAAAATTATTTTGCAGACATTTAGGGTAAAAGCTGTGCGCGTAAAAACTCAGATTCAGGAACAACCTATTATTGTAAAAAACCAAACAATAAACTAGAATTGTCATGCCTGCAAACAAATTAGTAAAGCGTTCTGTGGTGACCACTCTAAAAACGATGTACACAAGTATTATATTCTATAGATGTTTTTTTGAAGTAAAATGAATTTTTTAACAATCAAATCTATAACCAAACGAAACAAACTCTGCTAAATATGTACATTCGATATTTTTTATCAACGCGTGTTAGTTTGCTCAGGTAGTTTTTTCAATATTTGAGTATAAAGGGATCTATAGTGTGTTAATAGAAGGAGCATGCCCACCGTTGTAATATTTGAAGCTATTTTTATTAAATGTAGCTTTTAGGCAATCAAATATCATCTAATAAATTATCTAAATATTTTAATTGCAGTACAATGTTTTCATTGATTGATTTTTAGTTAACACGTTGATGCGTTGTTATTATTCACAATAGAAAATCTTTAGATGAATTGACTGATTTTTGGCAAAGGTAAAGTGCCAAAGCAACTAAGCTGTATTACTTGAGGTCTTTTTCTTGGTGTACATTTTTGTCTACTTGAAATTCTTGCATTAATGTTGGATCTATTTTATTCATGGATAGACCGAATAATTGTTTGACCAAAAGCTTGAATTTCTGTTATCAATATCTGGAGTTTTAAATATTACATTTTCTGAAAGAAAAAAACCCAATATTCTTTTTAGATCTATACACTGAAAAAAATTTGGGTGTGTTTAGTTCCCACTCAAGTTGTATAAAGCCCCTATCTAGTACGGAGAGAATTAATCACTGTGTTGGTGTTAATGCAGCTCAATTTTGGGTAGGATTTGCAACCAAACAACTGAAGCGCAATATGCTCCGCTGTACGATTACTTTAAAATATATACTACTTTCGTTCGTCGTCTCGCGCAATCTCTCCTAGTTGGCCGAGTTTTATTCTTATTTTGGGCGCGAAATCCTTCCAGTTGGGAGTAAAACGATACCGACATCTCGGGCGATAGCGCTATCACACTGCGTTACATTTCGTGACCAAGCAGGAGTATAATAGCCTTAAATTTCTTTCAGTGTATAAGCTATGAAAATTAAAAAAACTCTATTTTATTGTTTGTTTATTTAACATATTTTTAAATTTAATTAATTTGCTTCAAAATAATCATTTATTACATCCGGTACTACTAGGTCAGACAACATAGAAGTCATATAGTTATTCTTTGATTTTCAGGTGATATTTGTCACTCATCTATGAGGAAATATCGGTCGCTTTGACACGCGTTTCTATAGGTGAGAGGAGCTACCAAACGGCTTTCTTTATGAATTTAATATTCGTTAAAAATTAAAAAAAATGCCCAGTAACCGTATTGATACATCTTCAGCTTGATTGTTTTTGATTACAGCTACTCTCTCCACTAAATTTCTCATTAAACATTCTGTAAAAATATTGTAAACAAATGCAAGTTAAAACAATTAAGGTGATGCCGCTGCCCCGATTTTTACCGACCGAGCATTAAAAGATTTGTATTTGCATAACTTTTTTTCTAAGCTGAATTTTTAAGATCGGCTCTGTGGAGCCCTCGGTATTGGTGCTATGAACAACTGTACCAACTTTCATTCAATTTCACGGGCTAGTTTTCTCAGAAAACAGGATCAAAATTTTTGATCCCATTTTCCGAAAAAACAGCTCGACCGATTGAAATGAAATTTGATCACATTGTTCAGAGCAACAAGACGGAGGGCTCCACAGAGCCGTTTTTCGAAAAATGGAATTTAGCATTTTATCATTTTTCATACATAATAAGCAAGCTTAGTATCTCGCACCAAGAGATGGCGCTGACCGCAAAATTATACATGGCAATAGCACGGCGTCTCTGATGCTGCGATATTACTCCTTTATAACCTCTAAAATCAACAAACAGACATTTTTTTCAACGAAAATTTTATATGCTATTGTTATAAACTTGCGATTTGAAAGATGCGTAATGTCATGTATGTAATAAAGTGACTGCTTTGTAGCGACATCTACTCTATAAAAGAGATAGCTCTCTCGCATGTACGGCGCTATAGCCAGACTGGTTGTGCACGCTGACCTGAACTCACCTATACTTAACTCATAACCATATATATTAATTTAATAAATCTATTGTTCATTAATCAATCTTGTGTTATTGATTTAACCGATATACGGGATATCACATAATTGGCGACGAGGTAAACGGAAAAACTTATAGTTTCGTGTTTTAGTGAAAGTGTCGTTTTTTGTTTAATTTGGCTCTTTGTCGTCGATGGCCGACATTTTCATAACCAACGCTAAAGGTTATGGTAAAGTTTACTCTGGAAGATACGATTACTGAAGAGGACGAGAGCGACGATTCAACTCCAGAATCAGAAATAACGACAGTAGCATCAAAATCAGAAAACATGAATGAATTTGTTTTAGAAAAGACATCGTATGGCACGTATGTGTCTAAAAGTGGTTTAGAGTTCGTACAAAACGAAGATGGCAGCTATATCCTTGCGGATAATATCATTGCAGCGCGACAAAAGGCCACGGCGGCACCGTCAGTTGTTAATGTGAGTGGAAATATTGGAAAAATTGAGGAATTTCGAGGAGGTTCTGACTGGAATATATATAACGAACGGCTCGAACAGTATTTCAGTGCAAACTTTGTAGATCAGCAACGAAAAGTTTCTGTTCTCCTTACGTCCATAGGTGCCGACGTGTACAAGACGCTCCGAGATTTGTCCAGTCCAACCCTGCCACAAGCAAAATCTTATGAAGAATTATGCATTATGTTAAAAAACCACTACTCGCCACGAATCTCCGTGCATAAGGAGCGCAGATTATTTTATCGCCTGGCACAAACATCCAACGAGACTGTTAGTCAGTGGTACGCAAGAGTCAAAAAAGGCTCTATCGAATGCCAGTTCGGACAAGTTTTAGATGATCGCATAAAAGATCAATTTATTAGTGGAATGCGCGAAGGAAAAATACTCGACAGGATATTCGAGGAAAGCCATACTGCGGCATGTGCGAATATTCTGGAAACAGCTTTGAAGAAAGAAGCATCACTCATGTTATCATCTACAGCAGCGCCGGCGGAGGTTAATAGGGTTTTTCGCAGCAACAACAAAGGCCAATCGTCGAAGCCGGCGATGGATTCCAAGAAGCAGTCAAGCAAGTCGGAATCTACTCACGGAGCAGCAGCAGCAGCAGCAGCACAAGAAGACGTGCAACGCATGCGGCGACACCAATCATGACTTCAAATCTTGTAAATATAAAAAATATAAGTGCAAAATTTGTTGTAAAGTTGGCCATTTAGCTAAAGTGTGTAAAAGTAACTCGAAAGCGTCTGCTACTACAAACAGTGTAGTAAAAGATAGTTCAAGCGGCGAAGAGTTATCATTTTTAAGCGTTTATAGTGTGAATTGTACCGAAACTCGCGATGAGCCATTTGACATATTCGTTACAGTCGGTAATGATATTAAATTCCCCATGGAGGTGGATAGCGGCGCAGAAGTATCTGTCGTTCCGTATGACGCGTATAAAAAATTTTTTAAGTAAAATCGAGCTTAAACCTAGCAAAAGGTTGATTAGATACTTTGACAATACATCACCGAAAATTGTTGGAGAGATAAACGCTAAAATAACTTTTAAAAATAAAACAATTTTACATAATTTAGTTGTGGTCGAACAAAATAATAGAAAAAGTTTATTTGGCAGAGATCTTATGAGAATTTATGGTATAGACATAGCGGGTATAGATAGTGTGTGTGAGTCTCCGTCTGATGTTCAAAGTATGATTGACAAGTATGCGACGCTATTCGATGGTAAGCTTGGTAAATTCACAGGGCGTAAAGTATCGCTGACAATTAAGCCAGGCACTGCACCAGTTTATAGAAAGCCACACACTATACCTTTCGCGTTTAAGTCAAAAGTAGAAAAAGAATTGCAGCTCTTAGAAGAGCAAGGAATTATCGAAAAAGTTGACACAAGCGAATGGGGGACTCCTTTAATTCCGGTGCTTAAGCCTGATGGTAACATACGTGTATGCGCTAGTTATAATCTTACAGTTAACAAGTATTTGGATGATTATAATTATCCGATTCCTCGAATCGAAGAAATTTTTGCCGCGCTCGAAGGCGGTGAGCAGTTCACAGTGTTGGACTTGGCCCGAGGATACAATCAACTTGAGGTTGACGAAAAAACTAAAATGTTGCTTGCCTGGAGTACTCATAAAGGTACATACGCGGTAAATCGATTGCCGTTTGGAACGAAAACTGCGTGTGCAATTTTTCAACAAGCAGTAGAAGAAGTCGTTCAAGGTATACCGCATACAAAAAATTATTTTGATGATATAATAATCACGGGATTAAATAAGGCAGAACATCTTGAAAATTTAAACTCTGTTTTAAAAAAAGCTGAAAAATTCGGTTTAAAATTTCGTCTCGAAAAATGCAAATTCTTGCAACCTCAGGTTGAGTATCTCGGTCATATAATTGATAAAGTCGGTCTACATAAAAGTCCGTCAAAAATTGAAGCCATTCTGAATGCACCTCAGCCCAAAAATGTCGTAGAAGTACAAGCGCTGATCGGAATGATAAAATATTATGCTAAATTCATGCCACAGTTAGCAACAATTTTAAGTCCAATAAATGAATTATTAAAAAAAGGACAAGTTTTTCATTGGTCAAAACAATGTCAAGCAGCATACGATGAGGTAAAAAAGGAGATTGTTTCCGATAGAGTTCTCGTACATTTTAATCCAAGTTTAAAGTTAAAATTGGCTTGTGACGCGTCTCAAGTGGGGCTCGGGGCCGTATTGCTTCATATTTTTCCGGATGGTACGGAGAAACCTATTTGTTTTGCTTCACGTGCGTTAGTAGCTGCTGAAAAAAATTATTCGGTCATTCATAAAGAAGCACTTGCGATTTATTGGAGCGTTAATAAATTTTACCAATATCTAAAAGGTACGCACTTTATTTTGTCGACAGACCATAAGCCGTTATTGGCAATTTTGAGCGCTGATAAAGGCATACCTCAGATGGCAGCGGGGCGCATGCAGAGATGGGCTTACTTTTTGAACGGCTTTGATTACACTTTAGAATATGTTAAAGGTGAACTAAATGGTGGAGCCGATGGTTTGTCCAGGCTGCCATTAAATGTAAATTCGGTAGTGCAACAGAGTGAATGTGATTATTTTAATTTTTTAATTGAAGATAAGTTGCCTGTTGATGCAAAATCCATACGAAAAGAAACTCGTAATGATCTAATTTTAAGTCAAGTTTTTGATTATGTCACACATGGTTGGCCCAATAAGGTCGAAAAAGAAATACAGCCTTATCTTACTCGATCACATGAATTGCACGTTGAAAATGGTTTGCTGTTGTGGGGTTACAGAGTTATAATTCCAGTAAAATTCAGAGAAGATTTATTGAAAGAAATACACGTGACACACATGGGATCCAGTAAGATGAAGGCATTAGCAAGACAATATTTCTGGTGGCCAAAGCTAGATTCGGACATAGAGCAGTATTCAAAGAATTGTGATATTTGTAATAAAATAGCATGTAATCCGAACAAGGCATCGCTTGTTAAATTTGAACAATGTAGTAAAGTATTAGAACGAGTTCATTGTGATTTTCTAGGTCCTATGTATGGAAAAATGTATTTTATTATAATGGATGCGTATTCAAAGTGGCCAGAGGTCTACCAAATGAATAACATAACGTCTGAAAATACTGTAAGCAAATTGCGTGATTTTTGCTCTAGATATGGGTTGCCGAAAGCTTTAGTGTCCGATAATGGAAGACAACTTGTATCGAGTGAGTTCGAAAATTTTTGTATCATGAAAATCAAGCACATTTTATCAGCACCCTATCATGCTTCCACAAATGGAGCTGCCGAAAACGCGGTAAAGTCGTTTAAATTAGGCCTTAAAAAAGCTTTGTTAGATCCTGCAAATGATGGTGTGCGAATGGAAACTTTAATATCACGTTATTTATTTAGCTACAGGGTTTCACCTCATTGTTTCACGGGGGAAACACCTGCAAAACTAATGTTTAATCGAGAGCTAAATACGCGATTTGATTTCTTAAAAGATAGCAGGATTGAAATGAATTGTCAACGACAAGTAAAAAATTATAGCGGCAAGCGCCAAGTTGAATTTGATGTTGATGATGTTGTGTGGATAAGAGACTACAAATGTCCAAGTAAACCCACTTGGGTTAAAGCTCGGGTGATGGAATGTTTAGGACCACGAAATTATCTTTGTAAAACTCTTATTGATAACTTAGAACATAAAAGACATTTAGATCAAATGCGCAAAGCTGGTACGTTAATTACAAGTGAATTACATGAAAGATCTGATAATTTATGTACAACCGGATGATCTGCATATTAACACAGAAATTCAACGCGAGCAAAATATTAATGAAAATATTCCTGATATTACTTTAAGCGAAAACAATTGTAACGCCCCTGAAAAATCACTTATTAATGAAAGTCTTATTGCTAATGATAATCAAACTGTTACTGAAGGTATGAATGCAATGAGTGAAACCGAAAATAAAAATAAACTCGAAAACGGAGGGGGTATGTGTACAGAAAAATTGAGTGAAACACCTAAAGTCAGCTCAAAGCCTGAGATTGTATGGAATGTTAATGAGCGTCCGAAGAGAGAAATCAAACCTGTTAAACGATTAATTTACACTATGTAATTATATGAACTCATCTTAGGGTGAAGGTATGTAATAAAGTGACTGCTTTGTAGCGACATCTACTCTATAAAAGAGATAGCTCTCTCGCATGTACGGCGCTATAGCCAGACTGGGTTGTGCACGCTGACCTGAACTCACCTATACTTAACTCATAACCATATATATTAATTTAATAAATCTATTGTTCATTAATTAATCAATCTTGTGTTATTGATTTAACCGATATACGGGATATCACAATGTATATTCGACTTAATCGGAGGACTTGAACAAATTCTTCAAGTGAAAAAAAATATTCTCGTTTTGACATCCACTGACGTAAACTCTAAAGTCGATGCAAAATCAATCATGATTGGCGTATCTAACATTGACTATTTTTCTTCTATTTGAAGAGCTAAATTACATTGTGCCCTGTAGTTACAGCTCAGACCAAATACAAAAACATATATTGTACCCTTCCAAAGTACTTAATTTTCATGTTGAGCCCTTTGCGAATCCTTGGACGGGTTCAAGGGGCTGAAAGCCTCGCCTTGGCAAGTTATCAAAGTGATATTTATTGATAATTAAAATGTGTTATGTGATTTTTACCATGCTAGATTACTTTTTAACTATTCTTTGACCTTTTTTAAAGTTTTTGACCATTACGGAGGTTTTAATGTCTACATTGCAGACAATTGTTACCCTAGGAAAACGGGTTTGAGAAGGAGGCGTTGGAGGCCCCGCCTGCGTAGGCTATCAAACTAATATTTATTGATAATTAAAATTTTTTATATACTTTTTACCCTGCTAGATAACTTTTTGATTATTAGTAAACCTTTTCTGAAAATTCTGAGAATTTCGGAAGTTTATATGTCTACATTGTAGACAATTGGTACCCTAGAAGAACGGGTTTGCGAAGGAGGCGCTTTCGGCCCCGCCTGCGTAGGCTATCAAAGTGATGTTTATTGATAATTAAAGTTTTCATATTCTTTCTAACTTGCTAGAATATTTTTTAACCATTGTTTTACCTTTTCTAAACTTTTTGAAAATGTTGGAGAGTTTCATGTTTCCATTGTAGACAAGTGGTGTTCTCTAGAAAAATAAGTTTGGGAAGGAGGCGCTGGCGGCCCCGCCTGCGTAGGCTACTTATTTAAGTGATTTTTATTTTTATTTTATTATGCACAACAAAAATTTTTCTTCCCCATAAAATAATAAATAGAAAAAAAGTGCCAGGTTAAAATTATTGTATTAATTTTCAAGGTAATTTAACAAAAAATGCATCATTTAATAAAAAGTGTATTTATTATTACACAATGACATTATCAATACATATGTTTACACAATGTTAATACCGGTAATTACCATTGTATCCACCGCGGTAATTCTTACCGTGGTTATAATTGCGATAATTACCACGGTAATTATTATAACCACGGTAATTATACGGGTGATACGAGGGCGTTGGTTAAGTGTACGTGCCGTACGGTACATCCAAATATGGTACGTACATTGGGCCAGTACTACCCGCATATGGCTGATGAAAAGCCGCTCCCAATCCTATTGGTTGACCAAGCTGGACTACAGCAGCTGGAGGTGGACCCAGTTGGATTATGGGAGCCGGAGGTGGACCCTGTGGTTGAACGATGGTAGCTGGAAGCGGACCCACTGCTTGGACAGCACAAGCCGGAGGTGGAACTGGTGGTTGAACGATGGTAGCTGGAGGTGGACCTGGTGGCTGACCAGCAGCAGCCTGAGGTCTAGGTGATGGCTGGACAGGCATCGTCTCCTGTTTCTCTATTTCTTTACGGTTCTGTTGTTTTCTAGGGTACCAATTGTCTACAATGTAGATATAAACTTCCGAAATTCTCAGAATTTTCAGAAAAGGTTTACTAATAATCAAAAATTATTCTAGCACGGTGAAAAGTATATAAAAATTTTAATCGTCAATAAATATTAGTTTGATAGCCTACGCAGGCGGGGCCACCAGCGCCTCCTTCGTAAACCCGTTCTTCTAGGGTACCAATTGTCTACAATGTAGACATTAAACTCTCCGAAATTATCAAAAATGTCAGAAAAGGTATAGCAATAGTTAAAAAGTATTTTAGCCGGTTATAATGTATACAAAAATTTTTTATTATTAATAAATATCACTCCGATAGCCTACGCAGTCGGGGCTGTCCACTCCTCTTTATTGAACCCGTTCTTTCAAGCTTTTGGACAGCGTATGTTTTTTTCAGTCTGCTTGTCATATTCTGGACTGCGTGGCTGTTATAGCGCGTTCCACATTTTTTATTACTTTTGTAATCGGCTTCAGTATACAAGCAACAACTTTAACTTTTTTCATTTTTTTGTTGTGCTAGTCTTTTATCAGTGTTATTATTACTGTATTCAATGTTGTTAATGTTAGCATCGAACAAGTCATATGATCGTTTTAAGAGGTTATGTTATAGTTTTTTCATAAATTGGTGTCAAACGGCACTGAATTGTTTGGAATAAATATCAGGTATGCTAATCGAGTTAATTATGTCTCTAAGAAATAATAATTAATTAACTATGCTTAGTAATATGTATTTTAATGATGTAGTATAATATGCACGTGAAAAAGTTCATATTCGCAATTATTACGAAAGACGACTCAAATCAACTTGAATATTAAAATTTTGCATGTATTCTTAATTATTTCAATTTTTCATCAAGGAAAAGAATCATTTCACTTTTAATAGTACATATGAATGAAGCATGATATAAAAATAATTGGAGAAATGGTAATAAAAGAAATTGCATGTTGAAATGAGATTTTATGATATATTAAAAAAATAAAACAGAATTTAATCGAATGAACAATTATGAAATACGGATAATGCATGAATCTATAAGAAATTATAAATATACAAAGCTCATCTTGGTAAACAGAAAAGAATGAAGGAATTCATTAAAATTGATGAAAAAAATAGTATCGATGGTTGAAAATATTGCATGATTAATGGATTAATGAATTTATTTTAAAGAACAAAGATTATTGGATTTTATTTTCGAGAAAAGGAAAAAGCATGTTTGTCACAACAAAAATTTATAAGAATCCAATATAATCCAAATTTGAACATAACCTCAAAATGTACGATATTTGTTAATATCGACTTTTCATTCCTCGTCGTGCTTTTAATGAAGTATAAAATGTTTCGTCATGAAATTTATTTTAATTATAATATAATTTTTAATATAATGACAAGGCATTAAAATTGATATAATGTTTTTAAATTCTTAACCAAGAAATGACAATAGATGACACTTTAGCGCCATCTATTGATTTTATGAGTCTGCAAACATCAAATCGCTGGTTAATCATGTAGTACTGACAGCGCCATCTGTAGGTTTTTTTAGTTTTATATTATTTTGAACGGTATTATCGACTGAGCACTGTACACAATACACCGCGAGGTTGGCTGGGCATCACCTTAAGTAAACGTACTTTCGAGCGAGGATAAAGAAAAATCGTATCGACTCGAGACAACTCGAAACAAAAGTCAAATGCCCGTCTCTGCGAGGTTATGCCCCCTCGGCTCCGCCTCGGGTGCATAACCGAGGCGGAGCCGAGGGGGCATAACCTCGCAGAGACGGAAGTTCGACTTTCGTCCCTTGTCACGTAATATACTATTAAATGGCAAAAACTTAAAAAATTTGATTCTTAGCGATAAAAATGATTTAAAAAATTTGAAAAAATTCACCAACCCATGTATTTTATGTATTTTTTGACGGGGAATCGATTGGTGACCTTCAATTTGACCTTGGACACAACCTCAAAGCTACAGCGAACCAAAAATCGTTTTTTTCACTGTGACTCCCATTTTTTATTGCAGATTCGAAAAGAGCGGAAAATTTCAAGTCAGATTATGTATTTTGATTTTTTTTCATAGATATTTTAAAGGCGCTACGCCAAATAATTCTTTGATGACGGCACGTGTTACTGCCTTATTGTGCTGTTAAAAAGTACTTAGTACCTAATGTATCTGGTTTCCTATGGTTCCTATGGATTCTTAGTATTTATTGATAACTATTGCTAAGCTCAACATTTCTGTAGTTCTGTTTCCGTCCATTATTATGGACTTAGGCCAAGTTCAAAAATTCTGTATTTATCTCGAATCTTCGAAAAAAAATTTGCGAATTTGGTGCAACAAAATACTCTAAATTTTTATTTTTAAGGCTTTTGATATCTGTTAGGTGATCCACAATAATTTTTTTCCATTTGATTCTGATAACGGTCTGATTATTCAGCGAAAATTCTTATACGAATTTTTTCATTTTCGTGTACGAAATTATAAAATTGTTGGTAGAAATTTCAATCGCGATTTTAAATATTTTTTGTAGCATTGCTCATGTAGTCACGTATCGAAAGCTTACAAAAAAGAAAGAGAATAATAAGTGAAAAGATGTCGATGTTAGCTTTGAGATGTATGTTGGTTATGAAATACGCGTAAAAGAGTTTGAATAAAAAAAGGAAGGGGGAAAAAGGAGCACATAAGTCAGAGATGGCAATGTACTTTTGATAGTTTCCGTCGCATAAATGTGCATCTGCGCCAGGTGACTCTGATTCGATAACAATTTTTTTCTCTCTCCAATTTAGCACCCAACCTATTGCTATACCAGTGATATTTTTGTCGACTTCATAAAACAGGAAAATTTGATCGCAAATCTTTTTCGATATAAAGTGCCCAAATAGTCGTTCACTTTTTTTCGTGAAAATTTACTTTATGCCATAGTATACTTGATGAACTATATAAAATGATCCAGAATTAAATATAGCCTCTGAAATTTCTAACAGGCTTGTTTTTGAAAATAAAAAATGTTTCTCCCCGATATATGTGCGCTATGAAAACGAGAGAGGAAAAATAAACGAAATACAAAAGCGTTGGTGAGTATAGAAGCATGAAATCGCTGGCCGAATCTATACACTTTAGTGCTGCTCTGTGTTCTTTAGCCATAGTGTGGATCGCAAAAATACGCTCGACTACACAATTTGAATTTTTGATTGTTCGACTTGTCATGCATCATTAGCGTATCGAAGTGATTTGTTATACCCTTCATGTCAAGGACTTTTCGTTGGAAATCTGAATATCCCCTTGCACATTATGCAATTAAGCCATGAAACCAATGAAATTTTCGTCAAAAGCTCGGTTATTTGTTCAGAGCTCCATTATTTGGCAGCATCGGAATGTAAGCGCGGCATCGAATCGAGCCAGTTAATATCGCGACTTCAGCTCGCTGCGACCCGGAGTTTTCTCTTTACATTAAATATTTATACACAGGGGATATAATACATCGGTGGAAGACGAAGGAAGACTTTGTACAAGATTATACGCACACCCACACACACGTGCACGCACGTAGCTGTATAATATAATATTATTTAATACAAAGCGCAGTTTGCCGCAAAAGTTTAGCCCTCCTCGCGAGTCGAGTGTTCTATGGTAGTACTACTACAAGTCCCTTATAGAGAACACGAGAGAGAGAGAGAGAGAGAGAGAGAGAGAAGGAGCTTTATGTCGGTGTATAAGCCAAAGTTCATACGAGTAGCTTCTTACCTATATATACATAGGAAGCTGCCAGCCGGCAAGGTAGGAGCAACGTGTCGAAGCTATATAGCTGGGGAGCTTGCACGATAATTGGGTATGGGAAGCTTCTCCGTGAGAAAGAGAGACAGAGCGAGACACGGCCGAAAGGCTTTGGAGTATACAACCAATTATCGGTGAGCTCGCGCGCGAGTGGGCTGGCGGCCCGCTCCGATGTTAATATGTTGGCGAAATTTGTTTGGACAGCTTAGACTTAATGATATTAAAATTTAAATAGCTCCACTCGCAAGCTTAACGACTATCTAATTGCTTCAGCCCGGCCTAATTCGAGTACGTGCCAATATGCGTGCAAACTTGTGTTTGGATCAATCAAGCCTATACAGCAGAAACCCCGCGCGCGCGTACATCGGTGAGTGCGGCGTTATTTTTCACGAAAAATCTCGTGACTTTGGAATCGGATTCCGAAAAAAACTCGAGCTCGTGATACAGTTGAAAGGCCAACACTGCTATTAGATTTAAAAATGTCGCATATTTTCAGTTTTCATTCGATTCTCGAAATATGTATTGTTTATTAAATCAAATCACCTTTCAAAACTATATCACGTTTCAAAAAAAAAAAAAAAAAGAAAAAACTGTACAAAAATATTGAATATATATCGTTGTGGCTCTCCATTTGATAAATCCAAAGAAGTTCACGCAAAGAGGAAGAGAGAAAGAGAAACACCTGCTATGGAAGACTGACGCACAAACAGAGAAGTGCGAGCTAAGAGCCGCATGTGTTGGTATTCGTTGGAGAATTTTCGACTCTTCTAGTCGTCGACGCATAACATTCCCCTCGCGGCCAAGAAGAGAGTCAGAGAAAGAGAGAGAGAGAGAGAGAGAGAAAGAGAGAAAGAGAGGGAGAGAGTTAGACAGGCGGTGGGTTAATTTAAAAAAATGTCCCTAGCAATTTCAAGCTGACTTCTGGGATTCTCTCTTCCTTCCTATCTCTAGCTTATTCTCCTTTTCACAGTTCCTTTATTATGCAAATCCTGCGCCATGCTAGGCCACGAGACGAAAACGAAGCGAAAGGAAAGAAGAAAAACTATATGTATAGCCGCGTCGCGCGCCGCAAAGACGGAGTAGTACTACTGCAGTTATACGTGCAGCAGCTACACAGATACTAAGACACAGGTAAGAGTTTAATAATAAGAGATTCGGTGTGCAAAGGAGCTGGTGCAGTAGCAGCAGACTTTGCTGCTTTGGGAAAGAGAGAGAGAGAGAGAATGGCAAAGCACGCGCGAGTCTTGGTATGCCGCCACAGCTCACACACAGTAGTGCAGAAACGGGGCCGTACCTACGTATTGCGGAGTTGCGACGACTGCGTGCAGTACTTGGCAAAACTATGCTACGCAAAACTCGGCTCCCCTTGCTTTGTACTACATGCATACACTGATATATACATACATAGTCGCGCGCGAGTCGCAGCTGAGCCGCTACCACCACTACTGCAAAGAGAAGATTTTCCACTACTAGCCTGCTTTCCTCGCGGCTTTTTTGATGTATGAAAATAACATTATATATCTTACACATCTTTTTGTTATAAAGGAGAGATGAGCGGGCAAAGAATAGTTTGTGCGATACGTCGAGGGTATATAATAACGCGAGCTATGTTACACACGCCCCGGACCACTGCGCACAAAGTCGAGCTTGAATGCGAGCGAGCGCAAGAGAGAACCGTATACGAGAGATCTTACGACTTTTTTTCCAGCTCTCAACGCGCGGCTAATAAAATAAATCTCTAATTATACCAGGCCGAGCGTAGCCCCAGCATGAATTATTCAGTTTTCATTAGCGCGTGTGGCGCGCACCCGAGCTTCTTTTCCTTTTTCCCCCCTTTTTTTTCTACTTTTCCGCAGTTACTACCTACCTTTGCGCATTTGTTTGAACCTTGTAAAATCCATCATTTTTGTCCGGCGACTCGCGAGCGATCGTTCGCTCGTTCGTTCGTTTCATTGCGGCATTAAAAATTCAATATCTCAAAAACGAGGCGCGTAAAACGCGTACAGTCGAATCGCGCAGAGAGAAGAACGATGTTACCCGGGCGCGAACACGTGAAAATACGACCATTCGGCCTGTTGTACACATGGTTGTGCGCGACCGACTCGACTTTATTCTCTCTTGCGAAATTCGCTAGTGCGAGCTAGGCCGCTCCGTCTCTTTATCAAAATCACATTCGCACAGCGATACGCACGCATACAAAAGCATACGTGTGCGCGAGCGTATGTGTTCTCGATATGTCTATTGGTATACGCACACATACAAGAGTGGTAGCTCAAAAAGAAGCTTAAAACAAATGGATGCGTATTTCCTCGTTCCTATATAGATGAGAGATCGTTGCGCGCGTGTGTGGCAGTGTATAACATGCAGGAGGGAGAGTAGGAGGAGGAGGAGAAGTAAAAAAAGAGTCAGACTCGTTTGAGTACGAGCGAGCGTACGACTACACCACCGCGTAAAAAGTACAGAGTGAGTCGAGCAAAATGCGGATACAGCAGCAGCCTGGCGCTATACCTACGACTCGATACAATCTCTATGTACGTGTACGAATGTACTGGATCTCACATTCACACTGACACACAGAGAAGAGACTTGCTCTCGCGCGCGCACAAACACATACTCACGCACACATACACACATGAACACAGCTAGAACGTATAGAAGAGCAGTCATAAATTTCAAAGCTAATCCCCGGGCGAGCAGGGTACAGATCGCGCGCTCACGCACACACGTTTTACTCTTTTGCCGTTGTGCTGCTGCTGTTGCCGTGCTCGCTGCTCGCTGTTGCCGTCCCTTCGGTGTTGAGCGAAAAATATAAAGAAAAAATAAATAACGGCGATAGCTACGATGACGACTTATGCTGCTACTGCTGTTGCTACTCCGAGAGAGGTCGACACGGCGTCCTGTGTGTGTATGTGCGCGAATTGCATTACAAAACGCAACCGATTTATACGCCGTGCGCACAAGATCCCGGAGAGCCGCTGCCACAGCCACTGCCGCCGCTACATCTTTTTGTCTTTTTCTTTTGATCCGCGATGTATTATACATATTCCATACTGATGCTTCTACCACGGCTTCTCCTATTTGCCATTGCGGATATCAGCCCAAGCTCTCGATATTTCCTCTTGATGAAACTGTCCGAGCTCTGCGAGAGCTTTTTGATATGTGCAGCTGCGCGCGAATATGTCCATTTGAAAAACTCATATCTGCTGGCCGTGTATGTACCATTGTAATAAACGCCTCGGAATTTTCGCATACCTTTTTACCGATATAGCGCGTATACGTATATAGTAATAGGTACAGGGCTCGACTCGGCGAGAAGCAGCGCGCGAATCATTTCATTGGCACACGCGGCCGAGTGTATCGGCCCCTTATGCCTCGCCACTATACTATATAGACGCCAGATACATAGAATGTTAACAAATGTTCGCTGAAACGACGAGTAATTGTGCTGCGTGGGAGGCACACACGTATAGGGAGGCGAAGGGAGGAGGATGCGCAGCGAGTTGGGCTGAAATCGAGTCGCAATAATACAAACTGACGCAATATATATACGAGTATAATATAACAGTGTCGAGGGACGTTGAGAATCTGCGGCGCGTGAAATTGTTTGTGGCTAGCTCGCGGCACACTAGGGGCTATCTATACGTCGAGCTGCGCGCGGGTGGGTGGGGGAGACTAGGAGCCTCTCGACGTCCTCGCCGCCGCCGCTGGCCCTTACGATTACCTCCCGTTTCTCGCCGCGTTGGAGCTCTTCGCCTAACGCGTCCATGTGCCTATATATGCGCGCGCGCGCGCGTGGGCGGCACCGGCTCGGCTATAGCACGTATAACTATATACGGGTCCAGCTCGAGCGAGTCGAGGCAGAGAGAGAGGCTGATTTATCCAAGCGAGCCGAGCATCTGAAAGCAAAATCTTCTAAGCGAGAGTCCCCATTGATTCGCCCCCGCCTCCGCTGCGCGCACTTATATAGTCTCCGCTCGCGCGCGCGCCATATAGTGTTACACGCGTAGGTGCACACATTCGTAGCCTGGCGCATATTATACTAATGCGAGCGCGTAAACGGCTTGCGGCTGGCATTGGACGTAATTCGAATCTCATTACGCGCCGAGACTATGTAATACAATAACAAAGTCGGGATGCAATTTCGGCTTCAACAGGTTTGGCGCGCGCTTCCGAGGCGCCGTTCTATATACTTGGACGCGCCGTCGAATCTCTCGATGCGGCCTCGAGCTGTTTGTCGGCCGGGAAACGAAGAAAAACTGTGGAAGAACTGAACGAGTCGTCAAACCGAGAGAAGAATCCTCGACACTTTCCAAACTAAATCGTCCTAGCACACTCACCATACGTCGATCAACGATCGGTCAGCTTAACCCGCACGTGTATACGTGTAAGTAAGTGTGTGTGGGTATATGTGTCCGTATAGAGGCGGGCATAGTAGAGGCGACTCTTAACTTTCCATAAACTCTATCTAGCTTTGAGTTTTCGCAGTGCTCGTGCCCTCGTTCGAAGGCGCACAAACACATACACAGAGAGGGAAGGAGGATGATTTCGTTATTTGCGGTCCGTGTGTGCGCGCTATGTGCCACATTGGAAAATTCAATCGAACTTGGAACTTTGTGCGCGTGGGTATATGCACGCCGCACACCATAGAACTGTCAACTTACGCGCGCGGCGCACGTTACCTCTAAGTATTTCCACTGCAGCCAAGTCTCTGCGCGGCAAGTTCGCTCGTAGAATGGCAAGTTCGTATGCGATATTTTCCCTCCTTCCCCCCTTAGAGCCTCGATTCGTCGCTGTTTCCCGTACCTACACCCCCCACAGACACACGCCTGTAAATAATTCATTCGTTTCAGTCTTCAAATGCTAATCACTATTTACATTTGTATTGAGACGAGTGGATGCTTTGAGTTTTGTGGCGTCATCGCGACACTTTGTTTCATTTCCGAAAAGTCTATAAATCTCCTCAACGATGAAAATGAATGAAAGTAAACCTTTTTTTTACAGAAGACATTTAAAACGAAATGGTTTTCCATTGGTCATAAAGTGATAAGCATTTGCGATCTGAATTCACAGGTGATGCAGGAAAAATTTTTTTTTTAATATTTCGATTTGTCGTTTACTAACGCGTCATTCTCACTTCTCTAAAAATTTTTTAGAATTATACTCGAAGAATTCTACTTCAAACCTATGAAAAAACGTTTTACTTTTTTTTTTGTAAAATCTTCCACGTTTTTAAATTCTACAATACAAAATTGTTATTCTTAATTAAAAAGTCTATTTTCAGTTTACTGTAGTTTGAAGATTATTTTCAAGAAGAATTTTGAAAATCAAGATCACCATTACCCCACCAGATTTCTTGAGATTTCTTTATTTTAGTCTTGTATAAGCGAGTCGCTTTGGCCACCATTAAACAGTCGATTCTCTGGGCTGGAACGCATGGCTTATTCGTTTCCTAAACTTACACTGGAGCGAGTCCCTGAGAGCAAAACCCGGGACTTATTACGAGTCAATAAAGAATTTGGTTACATAGAAATCGAGGACTTATTATTTTGTGATTCTCTTCATATTCCACTAAAAATTTCGAAGCCGACCACCAGGTGGCGTATCCTGAGGAAATCGCTCGCGCAAGTGCCAATTTACTTCTATAGTTATAAGCAGCCTTATAATATGCCAATGTAGTAATGAAGGATGAACCAATACATTTGAGTACTTATTTTGCTTATAATGGCACTACTACTAGTAATAAACAATCGATCGATCGCACAATTCACCGAGAAAAATTATAATCAAGCTTTTGAAGAAAATCGAGGAACACAAAGTCGGAAATAGTATATAACTCCGCTTCTAATAAAGTTTGGAGCAGATTTTGTAGATCACTGTATGACTCTGAAGCTAGTTTAAGTCTAGCCCACAATTTATGCATTCAAGAGAAATGGATTATTTTCAAAGAAGCAACGCTACAAGTATGAAAATCATAAGTCACTCGAATAATTGAAAACCTGTTTGTGTAGAAGCTGAAAAATACAGTTACAAAGTTGTTTTCGAATTAACCATGTTATGCGGTCTTTCGGGCAAGCTTCAAGACAATTGATCAACCTATTTTGAAGTTGCACAGTATACTTTTAATTTCGAATTAAACATTTTTGCATGTAGTACTGTCGTTGTCCATGGGTTGTCGAAAAAAACCTCATTCGTGATTTTTAATGTGCTTGAAAGCTAATAAATTTGAAAAATAAGTTACCGGAATATCACGGAGCTTTTGATAATTTTCCCTCGAAATCGTCGGTTCGGCTTTGCGAATGTATATAACAGGATCCATCAAAAGAAACACTGTATCCATCTGTCTGTGTGTGTCTTTTGAAAAAACAGAGCGCAGCGAGCTGCAGCAGCGCGTGACAGACTAAGAAGGCCTTTTGTCTCGCTCGTTTCGTGCGGCTTTCCGACAAAAATATATGCGCGACGCCCGCGCGCCCTCACAGACAAGCAGCAGTAGCAGCAGCAGCACGAGAATTCGTGCGCTTTCGGGCAGAGAGCGCAGTGTGCGATAATTCGCTGCGCTCGCGACTTCCGAGCTCTCTACGGCTGGGTCCTTTTTACCTCGAGCTGAATAAAACATGAGTCGCGCGCGCGCTCGCTGGCTTTTGGCTTTAACACGCGCCGAGCGAAATCTATATAGGATAGCTCTGTAGGTAGTACGCGCGCGCGAAAAGCAAGAGTCGTCGGCTATTGCGCGCGGCCCGCGTGCATGCGCAGCTGTATACAGCTTTTCGCAGTCGACGCGTATCCGGACTTATAAATACGAGGAACCGATCGATGCGCGCGTGCTAAATGCAAAAAGTGGTTTTACTCAACGCCGCCGCCACGCTGCAACGCTTTTAAAAAGGCCTTTCTCGTGGAATTCGCCGCAGCGCGTCGTGTGTTTTACGCGTGTGCGTGTGCTTTTCAAACGTAACATATACATTAAATAAAGATCGGAGAAACGATTTTCACGAGGCCGTGGTGCGCTACACACGCTGCTGCTGCTGCAGTCCCTCTCTTTTGCAATCGCACGCGCGCCTGTGTTTACTGTGCGTATGCGCGTATAAAAACGCAGCTTTACACGATGCAGCCGCACCGAGCTCCGCACGCAAAAATGCATTTACGTTTGAAGTTTCAGAAAAATCGTAAATCCCCCGATTTTTCGGTAAAGCCGGCATAATGGAGCACGGGATGGCTCGCGTGATGCACGTATATGCTGCTACAGCCTGCCAGGAGCTGAGCGGAAAAGAAAAAAAAAACAGCGAGCGAGCTGGAAAAGGAAGCGAAACAAATAAAGGGGCAAAGACATGGCAAATGTATGGATTAAGATGAGAGAGAAATTATCCAGATGCCTGGGCGGTAGACGTGGACAAATGAGCGGCATTGCTCTCCCCGCTTGCTGCGCACTGCAAACTGCAGCTTACATGTATTAAACAGAAGCAGCACTATATGATGCAGAGAGAGAGAGAGAGGCAGCACGACTGACTCTCTGCAGGCTTTCTCTTCTTTTGCGGCAGGAATCGCCCTCGGCTCAGTCTCGTTGTTTCGCCGTCAGCTCCCTCTGTCTGTTTCTCTCTTCCTCTTTTTGTCATTTTCCCTCTCTCTCTCTCGCTCACTCTTTCTTTCTCTTCTCTCTCTTCGACTATACAATGGAGCGTGTATACGGAAAGACAAATGTAACAGCCGATGAGAAATAACCGAGCAAAACAAGTCCTTGGCTCGTCCGCCTGATAAAATAGCAAAATGCAAGAGAATAAAAGCAGCTCGACGCGCCGGGCTACTTATCGCCTTTATTGTAACACCCCAGTCGCGCATTATCGAGTCGTAATTTGCTCAGCTTTGCCCTCAAGACCTTTCGAGTAAACTTATTATTTCTCTTAAGGCTTTATGCTATTGTTCTTTGCTCCAACTTTATTCGATTTTATCTCGTCATGAGAATATTTATTTAAAGTAGCAGGCATCATCTTTATTTCAGTAAAAAATTGAGTCGACTTCATCATTTGCGAATGCCTGAGTTTTTTACTTATCTTTTTTTTTCTAGTTACGACGCAAAGCGAGTACATCCATCATCGATTAGTGTACACATATAGACTTTCGGCCATTATCGTTCGGTATAGATTACATTGATTTTTATCTATATATTTACGTAACTCGGATAAAGAGGATGTCTCTGAGACTGTGAAAATAATTCCGTTGATCCCCAATTCGTTGCTCAAGAGAGTACGAGCAAAGATTTTCGGGGTTCCATAAAACTTGCTGCACGCAACTTTACTGATTTTCTTGCAGTTGCGTATCCTACACACAATATATATATCAAAAGACTCGAGCATCGGGATCGCTTTGGCATCTTTCTCACGATCTCGTGACGTCGAATAGTGTCACTATATACACGTATACGCGGCGCACATACACGAGACACACGTACTTCATTTCCGTCTATTGTTTCGGGCGTTGTTCGGATCAAAGGCTGAAATCTACTCGCTGACTCTTTTCCATCGCCCGCTATGTATGTATAAAAACAAATCTTATTTCGCAAGCGCGCCGTAACACGTTCGAGGTTTTTATCTCAGAGAGATCAAAGCGCCCCGTTTTTTCTTTCTAAATTTACGAAAAAAAAGAGGAAGAGAAAAAAATTGGAAGAAAAATGTCGAATCCGCCGACCATTAGCGAGGAACACGGCGCGATCGATATAGTTTCGCATAATCAAAGGACACTTTTTTCTCCTTTTCGTCTTGCAATTGAATATGCGCAGCCAAGCAATTTAGCGACTCGAGGAGAGTCGAGGCTCGCGAAAGTTATACCGCGCTCCGGTCTAAACTTTTGAACGAGTCGCACACAGCGAGCAATTGTGCGCGGGTAGTTTCGCGCGTATGCAGGAGGAGGGCGGGTGTCGGAGCTCTCTCACAGAGAAGGAGGAGTCGCGAAACAGGCGCAAAAGAAGCTGCTTATAAGCAAAGTAGTAGCTGCAATAACAGTAGTAATGATAATACTCATAATTGTGCGAGGCCAGGAGTGGAGAGCGCACAAGACGAAATTGCCTCACGCAGCGTAAGCGTTCGTAGCTTTGGTATACACATAGGATCATGGGTAGCTCGGGAGAAAACCACGTTTTCGTAAACGGCTCGGTGGCGCGCGACTACTTTGCCGAGCAAGTTCCTTTGCACAAAATGAGACACACACACACACACACACACCTAGAGGCACACATAGAGGGATTGTATGCGGGAGTATACGTACGTGTTGCCTTGGAGCATGATCGTGACTCTGATTTCATTTAGGCGCCACTTTAGTCAGGCCTGGGAGGCGGACGCACCACCGCACACTGCTGCTGAAGGAGCCCGAACGAGGCAATACCTTGAAATAGCATCTGCTTGAGTACATTAAGCTCTGCGCGAGAAGCTGGATGAAGATATTCCTGTGAGGGTAGCGCGCGATATGACTGACTTTATTGAGTGCATTACTTTGCCGGAATAGAGGGACGCTGCTGCAAATATTTGTCGGGCTCTGATTTGTTAATAATTTTTTTGTTTTCGTCGCCTCATTCTCTCGGGACGTGATATTTGCAAGTGCCGCAAGCGCAGTAATCGTTCTCTCTTTGGCTCTTCTATCTACGGCGAATATTGAAAAATCCACTTTTAGCAATTATTAGTTTCAGCGTCGCGCGCGCGCGCGTACGACACGAACACGTCAGAAGCACGTCGATCGCACATGGCTGCTCAAACGCAATAGTGCAGTCTCTTTTTATTCTACAGCGCTTGCGGAGAAAATCGAAAATCCTCGTTACGAGGCTGTTGCAGCGAAAGGGAGGAAAGGAGAGCGAGCGAGTGTTTAGCGACGCAGGCTGGCGAATTGAATTCAGCCGCTTTTTTTTCTCCATCCTCTTTTGCTTCGACGCACGATACATCACGCGTTGCGCCGTCCGTAATGCGCTCAACGACGTTTTACGCACTAAAAACCTTTCGAGTGTTTTTTCCCCGGCCCGTCTGCGGCTGCTGCACGCGTCGTTCAATTTCACCCTGCGCGCAGCTTGCGCTTGTAGGAATTTTTTACTCGCTCTCTCCCTTCCCCCGTGAGCTCGCATATGCACGCGACGCGCCTCGTGTGTGCATAGACTTTTTCCTCTTTATGAAAATCTAATAGAGGATCGCGAGCGCAGCCAGTGCAGTAGTCTCTCTGTGGCTGGCTTCAGGCTGCACGACGAGTGCGGCGGGTGCATTTTTAATAAGTCGACTCGCGTATTATCGCACGAGGCGAGCATGCACAAAATCGACTGCCTCGCTTTGAGTGTGTGTGTGCTGTGTGTGTCTCTTTCTCTTTTCCGCATCGGCGAATTCCACTCACGAAGCGGCCATAAAGCAAACACCTTTCTCACATTCCGCGCAATGCTCGGCTCTCTCCACCGCCTCTCTCTCTCTCTCTCTCTCTCTCTCTCTCTCTCTGCGTCTCCTGCAGCTCGAAGCAGTGTCGCGCGCACAGCTTTATGCTATATTATGGCCCTTCCAACTCACTCGGCTATTCTATTCTGCTTCCTTCGTGGTCTCGACCTATCGATCTCGTGTCTATATACCGACGTTTCGTGTAATCTTTCGTGCGCTCGGTAGCGACCTATCGTTCGAGCCGTCTTTCTTCTCTTTTTCTTGCTCGCAAATCATTTCTCGTGTCTGGACAGTGTGCGTCGCGGCCATGACGCGCGCGTACGAGTCTGACAAAACAGCTACTGGTTATAGCAGACAATGCGCAGCTCGCGTATATATACTTTCAACGCTCGCACGAGCTTTGTGTTTATTCGCGTGCCGAATCCATTGTTTATGATTCGTATGGTAATTTCTTTTCTCCGCCTCTCTTTTGCACGGCGCTGCGGTGCGCAGTCGGTGCATATACGTATATACATTATGTGTAGAGCGCGTGAGCTTCGCAGTGCAGCCGAACTGCCGCATATTATGCTCGCATATAGCTGCGCTTCTTCTCCTGCCTCTCCGCTGCTGCTGCGCGTCACGTAACGATGGCTTCCAGCTACTGCACGTCGAGCTGCTGTTGCTACTGCACTTGGAGAAACATTAGTCGCCCGCGCGCTGCAGAGCTTCGTTACACGACGTTGCTGCATTATAAATGTTGGCACCCGCGCGTTGTTTAGTCCCGTGTTTTGCGCGCATTGTTTTCTGCGAGAGATGCAAATTTCGCTTCCTATATGAAACGTAGGACTCGCACACGCTACACCTATCCTATGACGCAGCTTGTGCCGCTGCAACTACGGGCTACACGTTTCCCGTTGCGATTATCCGATGCGTGCGAGCTTTCGGTCTATATAATGGCAAAAGATAACGAATCAAAGGCGATCGATCCAATTGGCTGGCTACTAACGGCTGCATAGGTAACGGATCTAGCAGCGCTAGTTCACACGTAATCAGGCATGCATGGTTGCAGCTGTTATATAGCGCCCCACGCGAGCACACGACTCCTCTTTCGCTCGCTCGCTCCGCACTGCACCTATAGCGCCACACGTCCAAAAGTTCGACTGCTACTGATTTAGGGGCGAACTATTTGTTGGGCAAACAGTACTTTGCGATCGCGCCTCTGGCACTTGGTTTTTCGATCGGTCGACGGGATTAATTGATATACGGCCAGTCGCTGCGCTCGTGCGTCGAGTCGAAATAACGCGTAGTAGTGGAGTTTGGCTGCAGCACATCTGCCGGATTAGTCCAGTAGCCAGCCTACAGCGCGGTGCTAGCTTATATATAGAGATAGCTGACTGATGTCGCCCGAGCGCATATCCTCTTCGACGAAATTTCAATTCGCAAAATTACTTTAGCGTATAAGCTTTTTCCATCGCGAGCATCTTACGGACTTTGGGACTTTTCGAGCGCGCGCTTGCCTTGAAAAACAAAGGCGAAACTTTACGGATAACTTTATATTTTTCTTATAAATCTCCCTCGCGCTTATGGGATGGAGTGGCAGCGAGTCATAGTTGCTGCAGTCAGGCGCTGCTGCCGCTGCCGCACAGATACCGAGACGTATGTAACTACGTGCGTGCACAAACACACGCAGTCGAACGGAGCGAGGAGGGTAGCTAGCTAGCTGCTGCTAAGGTTTGCTCGTAAGTGTGACAAATTTGACGAAGAATAAACTCGCGCTCGCGCATATAAATATATAATCTTCTGAGTATATAGCTGCGAGCACCAGTAGTACGGCACGTTTAAAGTTTGCCTTATATATTTCGCAGGGAGCTACGCTCGCGTCGCTCGCGCGTATATATATATAATACATTTGTATATATGTGCGGTGTGTCTGCGTTTCGCGCGCGCGTGTGCATATAAGTATATAGCGACTCGGAGGCCAAGTGAGAGAGAGAGAGAGTCAAAAGCAGTCGTAGACTGAAGCGAAGCGAGTCGCAGGCGCAACGAGAGGGATGAGGATTGTATAATATAATAGCGCGCGACAGAGTCAGATGCATATTACTATATACGCATATATATACATATAAGTATAATACGCACAGGGAAGTGAAAATAATGGTCGTCTTAAATTCGAAAATTATGCTCTTTCTCTCTTATACTGGGTGCTGCGCGTCTCGCGCGCTGGGCTATATGGCCCTAGCAACGTAAGCTATATACTTTTATAGTCTATATTCGCGCAGGCTATATGCCGCGCCCGGCCCCCGCGCGCGCGTACGCACGCACTCGCACTCCTCACACACTCGCACACGCGCGCGTATAATATGCGAGAGCAACTGGCGCTTCTCTCTATCTGCACACGTGTAAATTTTCCCCGAGATTTCTAGCTTTTTCCTAAAGAGTCGTGACTCGAGAGTGCTGCTGCTGCTGCTGCTCCTGTCGTGAGCACCAGCAGCAGCCCACCCCAGTACCAGAGAAGCAGTAGCAGCATCTCGTCGTGCATGCATAAGTGAACTTCGAGCTTTATTTTCACGAATTTTATTCGCTGTACTTATGTGACACATGTGAAACGTACGACTCCTTGCCTCATACTCCTTTCTTTCTCTCAGTTGCTCTCTCGACATGCTGGCTACGTAGTTATCGTGACAAAAAAAATTTCGAGAGAAAAATATTTCATATTACACGTACGCATACACCTCTATTACGCACTGGAGCGCGCGCAAGTTCGAAGCCAAAGAAAAGCTCGCCATATAACCGGGAAAAAATCAGTGTGCGCGTGGATAACGTGAGAGTCGAGATTGCGTAGCTAAGACTCGAGGCTATGTGTGTGTGTGTGTATGTAACGTATATAGACGGGTAGCAAGAGGAAGAGGGATCGAGGTAGAGAGTGAGGTCGCGCCCAACGTCGTTGTAGGTTGAAACTTTAGAGGCTAAAGCAGGGTATAGTATATATAAGGGGAATTATTATACGTCTAAAGCGAATATCTTGTCGTCCGTATAGACGGTATATACGCTGGACAGTAGCAGCAGCGCCAGTGAGAAACTATGTGGAACGTATCTCACCGTATAAGAAGACAACGGGGGTAGGAGAGTCGAGTCAGAAGCTGCGTATATAGGAGCCTCCGCAAGGAAGAGGGTGAGCCGCAGCCAGAAAGTTGGTAACACGAAGGCCCCATTACTTTCTTGCCTAAGCTAGAAGAGCAGCGCCGGCCTGGGTTTGGAAGGGCTCGCGCGCAAGCTCGCAAGCTCATGAGAAAATAAGACTTGTTAAGCGCGCGCGCGCGCATACGTGCGGTACGCATACGAGTGTGCGACAATTTTTAATTTTAGATTTTAATTACAAAGTTGGCGAAAACGACGAATGCGCGATATGTTGCAGCACTACGGTGCGGGATAAATAAATCCTGTTGAACGCGACACTGACTTCTCGAGTGCACGCAGCCTGAAAATCGGAGACGGGGGTGTGGCGCTGCAGCCCGCACGGCTCGCGTTGATAAGTATTTATAACGGCCAGGGCTGGGCGCGTCTTACACGACTCGGGCGCGAGGAATTATGCACTCTGCTGTTAACACGCGTGTATGTATATATACAGTCGAGCGTGTACATTCAATATTATATGCCGCGCGCTGCATGCTACTACGTGCTATATAGTAGGTGCAAGCAGGCGTGCAGTGGGGGTAGCTGCTGCGGAAGCGGGTGATAATTATTCACGGCACGGTACGGCTGTTGCTGCTGCTGCTGCTGCTTGGCTCATGCGGCGAGCATCGCCAACCGCCTGTTGTAACGCTTGCACCGGCCGATAAGTATTACGTGTTATGGCGCTTTAACTCGCTGGCCACTGGCGACAAGATGCCGCGACATACATATAGAATAACGCATTGCTCATCTCCGAGACGCCTCGCTAGGCTCTCATCTTATGAACCTGCTGTATATATTTATCCGACTAACTGGGTCAGCGATGTCACGCCTATTTGTACGCGTTAATATATGACTTGTCGGAAAAATAGCACAGTGTGCCGGTCTCGCGACTGTCGTCTGTTTTTTTTTGTTGTATTGATTGATGCATCCTTGACTGTTTGAAGGAATTTAATTTTCGCTCAAACGGTCGTTCGATTGTTCACTTTAAGTACCTTCCTTTATTTCTGTCTTTTGTCGTTAAAATTAGCACATTCCTTCGTTCCGATGTACTTTCGGAAAATCAATTATCGTCCCGAGCAGATTCAGCTGTTCGGTCGACCGGAATATAAGGCCGAAATCGTAAAGCCAAGTGAACAGCACGTATAGTAGATGAAGTTTAATTTTTATGATTATAAGCAGTTGAGTAAATAATCGACGCTCGTAAAACGAGATGCTCGAGTTTCTAATTTTATCCCCGGGTAGCTCGAGTCGTATCCCACCACACAGTTGCGTCGTCTCCTTTGCTCGCCGAAATATTTAACGATCCGTGCAAATTATTAACCGATTCTTCGTATGGAGCAGCAGCAGCAGCAGCGGCAGATAGGAATAGGTACAGTAGCAATAGCGAGCAGGGCATACTTGCAGCTCGATGTATAATATGCGCGCGGACACGCTGCAAAGGCTCCACACACACACAGACGCCGGAAATGTTTCTGGGCGAGGATTATTAATGCTTCAAGTGCTTTGTGTTGCGGCACACTCTCACACACATACACTCGTACATAAACAGTAGTAGAGAGACTGCACAGAGCGAGGAGTTTCCGCGAGTGAGCGCGCCTCCAGCCTATATAACACGTATTATTGTAGCGAACTAACAACATTGCACTGTTACACCTATACATGAATCGCAAGCCGCCCCGTTATAGGCCTTTTCAGATACTGAAATATTGCTTCTGCCTGGCTCGTGTGTGCGCGTGCCTGTGCCTGTGTCTGCTGCTACTGCTGCTTCTGCAAAAGTACAATAAGCTCTGTTACTATAGGTGTATGTGAACACGCGTAGTAGCTCATGTATATTCGTGGAAGTGCAACTTTGTAAGTAGTTTAAACATGCATCGCGCTGGTTAGTTTTGAAATTGCCGCTCCACACAGCCTCGGCCTGCCTGCCTGCATCCAGCATATTATACGCTCCCCTCGTGCACTATATATACCTACTAGAGCGCGCGCGAATTCATACAAACGTTTTCATAAAGTGTCGAGCATTCGCGGGATCGCGCCCCGGATATATATACACGCACACGCACACACCGAACCGAGGCAGACGAGTATTTATCGTTAAAAAGTTATATTCTCGCTCGTGCAGCAGCCCAGCCCAGCCCAGCGCGCCATTCAGAGCTAGACCCGCTGCCACTTCATAGAAATTACGCCGCGCCGCCGCCACCGACGCTTTATGCGCGCCATATATACCACCGCGAGACTGTGTATTCTATACCTATGTATAATGGACGTGGCATAATATTAATTAAAATCTTCGAATTTCATACAACTTGATTCCCTATCTAAGATGGCATCAAGTCTTTCAACCGCGCCTACGTACGCTAATTATTTACTTCAAAATATGTTTATCAATTTGCGGAACTTCTCAATGAAATTTACGAGACCGTGTGCCGGCTTATATATATACACGCACAGCATAGACGCATGCGGAGATTTTCCCTGAATTTCCGTGTTTATAATGAAGACTCAAAGTTTGCTGGCGGAACAAACTAATAAGTACGCCGAGCGCCCGAGAGCACCCCACGAGAAGATGTTCAGGTGCGATTAGTAAAATATTTTGCTAATTAAATCTTCGAATTAGCCGGAGGAAAAAATCCACCGACCTGTACCTGTTGTAGTGTACAATATGCAATGGAGTCAAGAGCTGCCAGAAGCCCGAGTGCAGCAGCGCCCGCCCGGCTATGTACCTTTTGTTTTATTCGATGAGGAGAAACGTTTTCGTATATAAACCCAAACAATTGATTGAACAACTCTTACGGCGTAACGTTTACAAAATTCAATTTGTTTACTTTTTCAATACATTTTTCTCTTTTAATATTGTCCGAAGCTCTCAACGCTGCTGCTGATACTTTAGCTGGGTCAAAGTTTTGCAAAAGTGTACGGTGTGCGCGCAATGTGTTGGCTGGCCGGCTGAGTGAGAGAGAAAGAGAGAGAAAGAAGCTAAAGAACACAATTTTTTACTCGTCAGCAGCAACGCGCACGCGCACACGCCTCTATAACATCCAAAAGTTGTTGGAACTTTCTTTTATATATCATGAAATATTGAATCAAAGCGCTGAACGGCATATCGGACCTGAAGCATGAAGAAAGAGAAAAAGAGGAGGACTAGGGCAGTGAAAAAAATTACGGATCTAAACTTTGTAGCGAAACTTTTCTTAGTCTATATTTTGAATCATAGCTTTTGCTCGCGAACCTGCGATTCTTTCACTTTCATCTCTGCGCGGGACAATTACTTCTTCTTTTTTTTCCTCCCCAACCCGTTGTATTTGGAGGCGCATTATTTGGTCTTTTCGTGGGTCGAGTACAATGAAAAATTACTCTCAGTTCTACATTATACGAAGAATCAATATGAAGGGTAAAACAAAAGTTGCAGTTGGAGTTGCGTCGGAGATCGGCTCTTGGCCTTGGCGAGCTACTGCGGATAGTATCGGAACACGTAAATTTTCAGAGAAGCCGATCTCTTTCGCCACGTATATACTTTTCGACTGAACGAGAGAGAAAGAGAGGCAGGGACTGCTTTTTTGCGTCTACATAATACTGCGCGACATTCCTACGGCTGGGCAGCAGCAACAGCAGCAACGCAGAATTGTGCAAAAAATGCGAGAGAGAGAGAGAGAGAGAGAGAGAGAGAAAGAGAGAGAGAGAGCGGGAGCGCGCGCCGATCTCGACAAATCGACCCGCGTGCGCGAGTTGACAAATCGGTCCGCAGCAGTTTTTTGCACTCACCGACGATACATATATACGTGTACGAGAGGCTATGAGAAAGAGAGAAAGAGTGAGGGGGAGAGAGAGAAGAGAGGCTGAGTGCACGTCCCTGTGGACCGCCACCGCATCAGCTATCTATATACGGCTCGTTCGGCGCCGCTCCGAGCACGCCGCGCGCGCCCATGCAGAGGCCGACATTCGAGAAACGACGCTGCGAATAGAGCCGATTTTTCGATGCCAGCCCGAGGTCTGTTTCGAGGATAGTACATCCTTTGCATTTACATCCGAATTACTCGAGCTTTTGTTTTAACAATTTTTGCTTCTTTTTTAATCAATAGAATGAGACAATTTTAATTTTACGGCTGACCGTGTCATTAATGCGTCGAATAATTATTTAAATAATGATTTACACACTCGGTGCATTATGTGTATAGGGTACAAGCTTATCGCGCTCGTAAATAATTGTTACCGCAGCGAACGAACAGGGATACGTTTTACGAGGCCTGGACTGCGTGGCGTCTTGCGGCACCCGCGCGTGCAAGGCCTATCATTCAGCGATCAATTTACGAGCTAATCGAGTTTGCTCACGCTGCCCGCAGCTCAAGGCGCGCGAGCATAACGTTGTATTTATATATAATAATGTGCCATCGGTCGCGAGCCGTGTGGCTACGAGTTAATTAAACAAGTTAATTAATGTAAGCTTTCTGCTCGTGCGTGCATTAATGTATTAGGTCGACGAGCTATTCGTTTGTACAGTAGATAATATGCTCTGCCAACAATCGACGCATCGCACAAAAAATATTAACGGGATCGAGCGACGATTTCACCTATCAGCTATATTCTCACTCGCGCGCGCGTGCCAGATGTAGCTCTGCACTACGAGTTAGCTACTGGAATTGAATAATTGATACCTCGGATTGGTGTAAATAATTACTCTTCCGCGGATAATTAACAGTCTATGTATTTTATTACCAGAGCCGTTAAGCAACAAAAAATTAACTAGCTAACTAAATAGTTCGAATGTAATTTGTTACACACGTTCTTCTGAAGTATAAGAATAATTGACGAAATAAGGAAAACAGAATCTTCCATTGTGATAGTATTTTAATCTCATTCAAGAGTGTACATGCAGTCCGAGCTATTGTTCGTCTTACTTCTTTGAGAACATCTGATTAAAAGAATTTTAAGTACATTACTAAATCATTTAGCACTTATATCTAAAAATTCATTGCACAAATGTATAAAAAAGACGTTGATTCATTTTTTTATTGAGCAACCTGTAATACTTCAAAACAATATGTAGTGTTGGCTGCGTTGCGATGTCTAGGAAACACTTGGAACAAAATTGAACGATGATTTAGATAAATTTGAATTGATAAGATTTCGTATTCCGAAAATCTTCTTTGTTTAGAGTTTTACACAATAAGCCGCTACAGTTTTTGACACTTGAATTTTTCTTACACTTAAATCTTGTTTTTGACACTTAAATCTTGTCTATCTGTTATCTTTTAACACTAGATGGCAATTCCCTTTATCTGTAAATCTGCAAGGGGCAAAGTGAAAATAATTGTATAATTCAAAGCACTGTTTTGTGAAAAGTATCGACTATTTCGTCTATAGTGTGTAAATATCTAAACTACACTGTTAAAAATATTTAATTTAAAATCAGACGTTAAAATTAAAGTTATTAATTCTGAATTTTACTAAACGCACTTTAACATGAAATTCTCATTGAAAACTAATGTATCAGGATTGATTTTTTTTTTGTTGATGAACTGCATGTAAATTGATGAAATGCAATGATATACATTATTTTTAATTCCAAAAAAAAGACCTTATTTTATACTAAAATTTAATCATTTTGTTTGAAAATTAATGTTCAAGTACTAATTTAATTTTTTCTTCAGTGCGTGAAAATGACAACCTGCGATTTACGCACATAAGTATTAGGCACGTAATTATTATGCACAAAAAAAGAAGTGAAAATTATTTATGCACAATATAATTATTGTCTTGTACAAATTATCGATTACAAATAAATGTAATGTTTTGTACAAATTTTTAATGCACAGATTGAAATAATTAAAAAAAGTTGTGCACAAGGTGCTCTGCGCTATTCTTGAAAAATAATATTTCTTGCACATAAATTATTGGGCACTTGAGATTATGCACTAATTGTTGTTAATTAATTAAAATTCTGCACATAATAATATCATCAATAGTTTTATTGCACAAATTCATCGAGATCATGCACAGTTTCAAGAAATATATTTGTGTACATTAATTTTTGCCAACATGAATTTTACAGGTGCGAGTGCAAATTTTTCAGAGCACAAATTGTCTGTGTGTAACAAATATGTAACACATCATGCTTCAAAAAAAAATTCTGTGCTCTTTTGAAAAAATAAATTGTGCAGAATTCATCTCGCACATTTATATGAATTATTTTATGAGTGCATTACGCAGCGTCGTACGTTTTCAACATTTTTTGAGTAGATAGATATAGGCGAAATTTTTTTGTAAAGAATCCGAGAAATTCTATTCGCGTAAAAAAGTGAAAGTGGATAGAGCGGCATAGCCTATTGATATTGCAGATGCAGATGCAGTGTAAACAAAAAAATAAACATAGCCTTCAAAGCTGTCTGCTGCAACAAGCGGAAATTGACAGGCGTATAATATAGGTAAGTAACATCTTTTTTCTTTTAATATTCTAAAAATCCTTCTTGCCTTTTTCTCTTTTTTTCCTTTACCTATATTTGCGTATTCTTATATTAGAGAGTAAAAAAATTTCGAATTTTTCATTGCTTTCTCTAGCCTAGTGCTTTTTCATCTGAAGGACACAAAGGACAACTTTGACACAGGAGACCAAAGAACTTGAGAAGGAGGATCAAGACTAAGGATACCTACTAAGATACTACTAAGGATAAGGAGAGATTGAAGACTTGAAGACTTCAACAGATTTACTTGTGAGTATTTTGATAAAATTAATATTATTATATTATATTTGTGGCTAAGTACAGCGTCAAACACTCTCACGTATCGACATTGACGTCGACGTCTTGATGAGCGAGTAGTTGCTTTTGCTGGTCGAGTAGGAAGTTTTTTTGTCTCTCAGGCGCTGCAGAGCTCGGCAGGAGATGTTCGAGTGACATGTCATCCGCGAAACTAACCTCGTGGTCTTGACTTGGGGTTCTTCTAGGCAGCGCACGGGTTTTCTGCATCGTGGCTTAGTGAAGCCCAAAAAATAGAAAATGTCTCTTCGGAAATGAAGCTCGTCAAATTTTTCGCGACATCCTTGTGCAGTATGTTCCCGCGCGAGTCGAAGTATTCGGCTCGGCGAAAACCGTGAACGGGCTCGTCCGATTTGCCGAACACACCCAAGGGCTCTCCCAATTTGAAGGGTACGTTCTCGGCTTCGCCGTGCACCCACTGAGCGCCAAGGTCGATATTGTAATCGACTGCATCGTATAGCAAGGAAAAAAGCCGAGCTTTACAGCGCGTCTATTTTGAGTGGACGAAAGGGCAACGATGGATATTTACAGAATTGCGCCGTATGAATGCGACCTCCGATTCTCGCTTCAGCCTCCAAAATTTTTACGTTCTCGAATCCGTTATCGAGTAATTTTGAAGCTGCCGCGATGCCAGCTGCACCGGCCCCGATGACAATGATTCTCGGCGAGACTTTTCTTGGCGCATCTCTCGTATCGCTCGATAGTTTCTTTCCATCGGCGCACGCGGCCAGTGCATTTTGCCGAGGCTTCGCTAGAAGATACGCGAGTAGTTGCTTCTGCTCGTCGAATAGGACGTTTTTTTGTCTCCCAGGCGCTGCAGAGCTCAGCAGGAGATATTCGAGTGACATGCCATCCGCGAAACTAACCTCGTGGATCTTGACTTGGGGTTCTTCTAGCCAGCGCACGGGTTTTATGCTGCATCGTGGCTTAGTGTTCAAAAATAAAATTCGCTGCTTAAAGTTCAAAACATAGAAAATGTCGCGAAAATCCGCGCATCGGTAGTCCGCATTTTCTATAAATTTTAGGGCAGTTTTTATTTTTTTATATTTTTTATGCTACGTGATAGAATATTTGCAGTATTCCAATTATACTCTAAAATTAAATCTAAAAATACTGTCCATAACATAATCGTATAATCGGTGAATCGGTAATGAATCGGTGCTTCAAATGAATGAATTATTTGTAAATTATGTAAGCCGCGATCTAACCTAGTAGTTGTTATATTAATTTCAGTAAATCTTTATAGTATTATTCTCAATGTACTTTGAATAATTCTAGTAAATTCAAGATCGATTCTGGCATAAATAATTTATTTTTAATTTTAAAAGGTATCATGGAACGTATACCAGGAACACGCCAAGGCTCTTTTAAGTATTCTATAAGGGGTATACTTACTACAAAGATCGCGACCACCTGGTTTAATTTATCGATGCTCTAAAAAAGATTCTCAAAATTGTAAGGGTTGTATTTGCGTTCAAGTAGAGAACCAGTTTAGCGACGAAGAATGTTTAACTCCGTATCAAGAACATATTTGTTTCAAAGATGATCATTTGTTCCTAAGATATACATTTTTTGAAACACTCAAACATGAAGTTCACCTTAGAACATCTGGAAGATCTTGGGATGCGTTGAAAGATATTTATGACTCTGTTAAAATCCGGCCTGAGTAATTATTTTTTTATACTGTGTAATTTTTCTCGGCTTATTTCAAAATTTTCATATTCTTCTCTTCATATTTTTTTTAGATTTGCTCCTCTTCTATACGTGCGCGAATGCTCTTATACCGGTCATTGTGAGTTGCAAATGACAAATGAACGTAACAAAATAGTTCCTCCTATTCCTAAAACCTTGAAAGAGATAGGAACACTTATTGAAGACATATCCTCCATTACAAGACATTTACAGAGGAATAGCTGAAGGAGTAGATGGTTCAGTAGCTGTGATTTTCATTCAAGAAAAAATGCTGGCTCCTTTGAAATCGTGTAGTCAATTATACTGCGATGGAACTTTTCAAGTAAGGTCCAGATATTCAAATTTTTTTTTATTTGTTTTCTTAAATTTTCATACTTTCGCGATTTTTTTCTTTCTTTGGCTGATCGTTGCTGGGTCAAAATTGATATTTGTATACATGAGTACGGTCAGTCGTAAAAGGGACGAAATAATGTATATAAATTAATAAATCCTAGAGCAACGATAATACAATTAACCTGCGCTTTCGAATACACATTTTTAATTGTAATTCGCATCTTCGGAGATGAATTAAAATTTTTACGTACTTATCGAGACGAAATGGTAGATTGCGCGCATAAGCTCACATCGTGTGTGCAGTACGGCATGCGGAGCTCGAAAAAAAAATGAAAAAGATCTAGCTAGCTGGTACTATTTTTAATTCTATTTGCCATAGAGCTATATAGTGCGCCGCACTTAGCGACCGAGTTAAGTTTATTTTATTTAAGTAATTTCTGGCAAGTTTTACTTCGAATAAAGCGCAATTTAATTCCTTATACAGTGCCGCGACACATCTTTCTCTCGTCGTCGAAAGTGCATCTGTGATGTCACAAGCTATACATGTATACATGTACATTTTTTTCAGATACGACCAAGAAGTCCAAAATGTGCTCAGATTTACGATTCATTTTCGAAAAATAGACTACGTGAGCATATAATTTTCCTTCTTTTCTTTTCTTTTTTTATTTAAAAGTTGTACATAAATAATTTTTTAATTATAGGGTTTTCCTGCAATCTTATGCATGACAAGCAACAGAACCACTGCTATGTATGAAGCGATGTGGAAAAAAATTATTGAATTAGTTCCCGAACTTCAAAATAATGTCAAAAGCATAATGTCAGATTTTGAACGTGCTCAAATTAATGCAGCAAAAAAGATCTTCCCTGCTACTGATGTGCGTATAACTGGTTGCGTGTTTCATTTTAAGCAGGTATTGTATATTGATTGTTACTGCAACTCATTTTTAATAGTAAATGCACCAATAACTAGTCAATGAAAGGGAAATTTTTATTCAAATTTAACTTCTCCTTTTCTCTTTTATTTTTCTTCCACGATAGGCCATCGTGAAAAAATGGGGATTCAGAGTCGATACAAAATATAATTACATTTTAGAGCTTACATACGCTCTAGCCAATTTACCAGCTGACAAAATTTCAGAAGGGATTCAATTTATCAGTAGATTGATAGATGGATTAGAAGATAACATTCCTGATAAACAGATACTTCTGAATTTTTCTTCGTATTTAAGATCTTTTTGGGACCCATTAAAACATGTGATGTCAGTGTACAATCAGCCAGTGAAAACAAACAATACCTGCGAAAATTTTCACCTTCAAGCTGCGAGAAAAATTGGCAAAGGTCAGCCCATTTGGAAAATGTTAGGTTTGTATATCATTTAGAATTATTACGTTAGAAAATATTACTTGGGAAAGTCATTTTTCTAATTTGATCTTCGTACAGTATTGATGTCTGAAACGATGGCAAGTTTTGCTGCCGATTACGAAAGGGTTTCTCATGGTGCTAGAACTAGAAAGCCTTTGACACAAAGAGAATTCGAAGCAAAACTTACGATCGTCAAGAATGAACAGGACCTTCAGCTTGGCCAGTATGTTCTTTAATACATATATATTTTTATTTTTTATGTGGATCCCAAAATTATTTGGTTTTTATTAATATGCCTAAATTTCAGATAAATTTAACAATTTAAATGATTTTTTTTATTTAGAATAACTGTTCAACAATTTCTGGAAAACATTGGTTTTACTAGAAGGGTACATTTTTTAAGAGGTAACCATTTTTAATATACTATTATAACAATTACAATAATAATAAGTTATAAATAATCATTACTCTGGATAGATAGAAAATAGATAGAGTGTATTTTGTTTTTACGCACGGTTTGCGTTTTGTACGTCACACTCATACGAAAATGCCATCATATCTAATTCGAGGAAACAAGTTAAATCAGACACAATCAAGTTCAATATTGTCATAATATTGGCCCGAATTTCATTGCATTTTAAAAGTCACATGTCTCAAATACGATCGATACCCATAGGCAAGCAATTACTTTTTCAAGATCAAAACGCGAACAATGCCAAATTCTCTCTCGCGGAACCTTCTTTTTATTTGCGTCGTCGTCGCGGCCACCGCGCGGGTCCTTTCAAAAAGACACCCAACTCAATAATAAGTCCGTACGTACGATTGATTCGAAAATTCGCCGGGGATTGCCACACACAGGCAGGCTCGCGCGCGCATACACATACGTGCAGAGATCGTTTCTATGCAATCTTGAGCGCGCGCGCGCGCCAGCGTATTGCAATGAAGAAAAAATTTTTACAATATAATCGTTACGAGAGCCACGGCCGAGCACTATTGCTGCTGCTGTTCTTGTTGTTCACCATCAAAAAAGAACGTAAAAAAAAGAGAAGAAATAAATGCAGGCGTTCGGCAATGTCAGGGACGAATCCTAGCGGCGTGTGCAGTAATGTGTGCTTAATTTATTTTTAACTATCATTTTTTTTTTCTTATCATTTTTTTGCTCTCCCTCATATTATTAAATATTATTGAAGTGAGCTGGGTGTCTATGAGAAATTTTTTTGATGTAAAACATTTTTATCTATGAGGGGTAAACCCATGAAAAACGAGCGTCCGTCCGTCCGTCCGAGTGAGCGCGATTTTGGTAGTGCCATAGTATTGCAATGCTAAGCACTATGAGATGGCTCAAAATAAATTACGTGGTAACATTGGTTTATCTTTGTAAACCTCGAAAAAAAAATACAGGACTTGATAGAGCAACATCTAAAGATTAATAAAAAACGCTGGCAACATCGAAAAAAAATTGTTTTTTTATGTTGTTTTTTTATGTTGCAATTCAAAATCGCGAAATTAGCGTTTTTTCACCTTAAATCACGTTTACTCGGAAAATATGCATTTTAGAAAAAATTACCAAGAGTACTCTTGAAGAGTTTAAAATTACTCAAATTGTTAAGAAACTTAGGTTTCAGGCCAAAAAATTAAAAATTTCTTTATTTGTTTTAAAAAATCCGCTGTCTCGGGGCGGGTTTTTCCCTAAAAGTGTACCTCCAGTGCGAATCTACTGGTACACCGTACACTGGTACAAGGTTTTCCTTGGCCCTCAAGTCTTCGGACCTGGGTGAATGCGAAACAGTTGTGGGGCCTATAAACCTTCGAAGAAAGTTTGTCTGACTGCCATAACCAAAAAAAAAAGTTAAATTGGTGCGCAAAGATCTCCTGGAAAAATTGGCTTCCCTATTATGGTGTCCTTACCGAGGGGATGGCGCAAAACTTATCCATTAGACATTTTTTCCGACGTTTGCAAGGATATCGCCTCGACTCTACGGCAGTCAGCGTAGCTCACAGAATTGACTGCGTTGAGATATCTTTCTCTCTCTTTTTTGATAACTTTAAGTTACAAAATTTTTGAAAAATTCAAAAATTATGTATTCGAACAATTTTAAAATAAAATATAAATTGAGGAACAGTTTAATAAACGAGAAAACAGGGATTTATATTATTAACTTGATGTTTTTGTAATAAAATTTGTCGACAGCGAAAACATAAAGTACAGTTTTGTGTTCGCAAAAATCGGTTCGATAGTGTGTATAATTTTTTTGTGCGTGTACAATACCAACTAGTTATGCATTTTTTTTACATTTAACAAATCCTCATTTTTCTAGTTTATATGCAAAATGCTCTGAAAAACGTTAACTATTTTGGAGACCCTGATGAAGTGGTTTTAGAGATTGATCCTACGGAATTTGAAGATGAAAATCCAGTTGTCACTGCGAATGATGTTGAATATTTGAGTTTAAACTTAGATGCCAATGCTGGAGCAGGTAAAGTTTATGTTTGTTTCTATTTTCATTATAACTTTCAGAGGATGAGTATTGTTTGGTTCTAAATTGTTGCTATCCCCTTTCACACCGACCCTCGACCAATGAGCGTACGCTTTGCCACCAAGTAACTGAGCACCTTTGGCTGACTTGAATCAGTCAATTCTCGGATTCTTAACAGAATAGTACACCGAGCAGTGACTCCGCAAATAACTGGGAGGCTTTAGGAATCAGTTGTATCCTCTGAAAATCAAGCCAATGCTAAACCCGTCTGTTACTGTCTCTGTTTTTAAATTTATTTCTGTTTAATGTTTCTAAACAAAGTTGAATTAGTTCTTTTATTATTTTATAGTTAAAAAGTGATTTACAAGTTAAAAGTTCCTAATAAATCCCTAATAATTTTACTAATTTTTTAGGAACTCCTTTCGAAAATTCGATAAATATTGTACAACGTCAACAGACAAGGACTGGTAAGTATTTAAAAAATAAATAAACTTTTTTTATGAGAACTTCTAATGAACATATTTGAATGAATTATAAATCCGTGAAAAACAATTAAACAAATATATTTTTTAAGTTAGTCAAAAAGACTAATTTTGAATTATACAATTAACGCAGACAATTTTCATTCTTAATATTTTTATCTAGTTAGAGATGATCATGCTGAGATACATCAAGAGCTTTCAGACGCTGCTAACGGAGCAGGTATAACAGCTCCAGTTAATGAAGAAGAGCTAACAGATGGAACAAATGGAGCAGAGCCAACAGCTCCAGCTAACAGAGGTAGAGGTGGTGGCGCAGCAAGAGCTGGTGCAAGAGCTGGATCAAGAGCTGGAGCAAGAGGTGGAGCAAGTGCTAGAGCAAGAGGTGGATCAAGTACTAGAGCAAGAGGTGGATCAAGTACTAGAGCAAGAGGTGGATCAAGTACTAGAGCAAGAGGTGGATCAAGTACTAGATCAAGAGGTGGTTTAAGACCTGGAACAAGAAGTGGAACAACAGCTGGAGCAAGAGGTGCAGGCAGAGGCAGAGGTTCAGGTAGGCAGTGGTGGAGGTAATAACGGTACAGGTCGAGGTAGAGATGAAGGTAGTGGAGGTGGCGAAGACAGACCACAAAACTCCGAGATACCTCCAATACGTCGAGGACCTGGTAGACCACGTCGATTACAAGTAGTCAATAATACTAATCCTGTATGATAATATTTTATAAAAAACATTAAAAAAAACTTCATTACGCTATAAGTCATGAAAAATCATTTTCCAAAAACAGTCTGTTCCTTCTCCTCCCCCACTACTAACTCTCGATCCAATTGCTCCAACTGCTGCCAATCATGAGCAGAATTCGATTGCGATTCAGGACGAAGAAAGTACGCAGGTGAAAAAAATAAACTTTCTTATCCAATTTTTACAGTACGTTTAGGACTCGAAAAACATCGCTCAAATATTATATCTGTTTTGACATACCTACTTTTATTAGACACAAGCTCTTATTAACAATTAACTTGGTATACTCACGATGTATTTGAACTTAATTTCCTAACGGTATTTTGAAAGCTAACCCAAACATTAATTTTCAAATGCAGCCAACGGTCGTTCAAATAGACGAAACTCAATCTAATTCTAACGTGAACTTTGAGATGTTGGAAGTAGAAGACAACATAGAGGTAGTAGAACAACTATTAATATAATTTTTTTTTTTGTGATTTAAGCCTTTTTCACTAGACGTTAGCAATCAACTTTATATCCTCGTGGCGTGTTGTAAATAATTTTTTTTACGGGTATTCAATACTAATCCAAAAATCATTTTCCAAAAACAGTCTGTTCCTTCTCCTCCCCCACTACTAACTCTCGATCCAATTGATCCAACTGCTGCCAATCATGATCAGAATTTGATTGCGATTCAGGACGAAGAAAGTATGCAAGTATGAAATCAAAGCTTCGATTAAATTTTTCTTTCAACATAAATTTCTTTCTGAATTCTAAAACTAAGCATAAAATCAATTCCCAATCATAGATTGTTCGTCCTCTTCACTCGCCAAATACCGATCTAATAATTGCCCAAGTTCCTTCTGATCACGATAATGTCTCGCAAACGGTTCCATCAGTTCTGCATGAGCTTCGAATTCAGCCAGTGCTGCGACTTAGAGCCAATATAAGTGAGGTAAGTTAAAGTAATTTTACTACTCAGCTCATGTTTGATTTAGATCCTTTTTGCCCGAGGCAATTGGGATCCTGGCCGCGTTTGAGAAATTTTTTGACGACGTCGTCACGGCCGTACTAATTAACGTCGAATCTGTCGTAAATTTTAAAAAGCTTGCCAACGAGGTCATCGTAACTCTTTTGACCGGCTGTTTATGAGTGCAATGGTGTTGTACGGCGCTGCAATGGCTTGCCGTCTTTGTTAACCTCGGGCTCGTTCTTGTACCCGACTCTAATCACGAAGTCGATGAGTGAATATTGTTAAGATTTAATACTCCTTTGAGTTGATTGATGTGCTTCCAAGTTGTCTCACGTTGGCAATAAACTTTGGTAGTCCTGAAAAGGACTGATTTTTTTTTTTGATTGATGATTTTTCTTATTGTCTTCTTGTTCTTTTTCTGGAGCTTCAGGCGGTGAGCGGCCTTCTTTTGGCATCTCGCCGTAATTCTGCCCCGCCTTTGAACTTCTTCGACTCTTCTCTGGGTTGGGCAATCATTGGTTGGGGCTGCGTTTTTTCTAGGCGAAACAATGCCCAGAAGTGCCTTGGCGGGGATCTCTCACGTCTGTCAGTGGGTGAGGTGCTGCGTCGCCTTGCTCTCTGACGGGCAATTTCTTCTGCTGAGTCCTCTATGGGGATTCGCATGGATCTCAGTAAGTGTGGAGGCACCGGAGAATGTTCCCGAAGATAGGGCGAGAGAGAACGGGCCCGTGATCGCAGGGCCACGGGTCGTCGAGTTCCTGGGGACTCGCCCTTGGAAATGGTCGGCGGTCCGGTACGCAGAGAGTCGGCTCGGTGGGGTGACGGCACAAATTCGCTCGTAGAGTTGGTTGGCAGAATACTGGTCTTCGTATCTGGCGACGGTGACGGTGGAAGTTAGTTTAGAGGAGTAATCCTCGAGATCTTCTTCCTCGACGATGAATTGAAACCTGCTGGCGACGTTATCCAATTGGAAACTCATGTTGCTGGTTATGCAGCAGACCAATGAATGAGGCCGGAGTGGCCTGGCCCCGAGTTTTATCCATTCTCGTAGGGCGAGAGTGAGTTGAGTTGAAGTGAGGGGGGGGGGGGGGGGCTCGAAAGGGGACGAGAAAGAACTCGGTCATTCAACGAAAATACTCGCATCATCATTTCACCACCTCTCCCTCACTTTGCACTTTACGAGCTTCCGGCGTGGTCGCCAGGTGGCGCAGCGCCAGAAAAAACTCGTGCCCGCAAGAGAAAAAGTCAAGTTCAGAGTACTAGTATAATTACCTCCCGACCAAGATTTGACCTTCTTTTGACCGCTCACGAGCCAAGCCGACGAAAGCTGACCCTGACCGAGCTTGTACTTGTCTTTTTCCGCCTACGACTACCTCGACCCAAGAAGGGGAATCCATCACTCCGCCACAGTTAAAATGACCACGTTCTTTTTCAATGCTCTCTGTTGCCAAGCATAATTTTAAAAATTCCTCATTCGTTAGTTGATTTACAATCATTTAACAGCAGAGGATCGGGAGTCGGTAATGTGTCAGTGAAAAGAAAAAGTCCGGCGTGCATTGGATGAATCGCCGAAAAAATCCTTCCACCATCGCACGCATCGCACAGGTACGCGACACACGACTGGCGTATTTTGGATCAACCTCCCAAAATTTAGACGAATGTTCGAGCTTGACGTAGTCCTTGTAAGTGAATGCTTTCTCCGCCTCTTTGGGTAGCAGCCAAATGAAATCGTTCGGCTTCGTCATCAAATCTCTCGCTTTGATTATGAAGTTTACATCGTCGTACCAAAATTCGTGAAGAGGTTTCTCGAGAAATCTGTACTTGACGATAACGTTGACGATCTTCAGAGCGTCGCTTCGTTGCAGTTGAAATCCTCGTATCTCCAGGCACTCAACGACCTGCAGCGTACCGGACCTTAATCTCAATTTTAACTCGAGCGCTTCGATTCGCCACGGCCCATTGTAGCGGTGTCCGACCCGTCTTGTCCACGATGTTGACTTCCACGCGTTGATGGACCTGTTCATTGATCTCAAAGAATGGCTTTCAATTTTTTCAAAAACTTGTGCTCGTCTCGGGCCATCATTCTACAATCACAACACAAACGTTTATAATTATAATTTGAAATAATCGTTCTCTTTCACGAGAATCAATGCAGCTGCAGTCGCGTGGCAATATTTTTTATTTTACTTGGCCGGCTAGGTGCTACCGCACTTCTTGATATTCTTCCTTCCTTCATTATTTCTTCTTTGATATAAAAAAAGTTCTATACATATTTATATTAGCCACTCATATACATTCGCATATATTCATACAATTTATGAAAAGAGTTACAACTTAGAGTAACTGCACGACATATTTTATTAGATACAAATTCATGTATCCTCTTATTAGCTATTAACTTGATAAACTCTTGATTTATTGAAACTTGAAAAACTAACCAGAAAATCAATTTTCAAATGTAGCCGGTGGTTCCTTTTCATCCACCAAATGTGGTTGAAATAGAAGAAATTCCTTCTACTTCCGATGATAATTTTGCGGTGGTGCATCAGGAAGAAAACATAGAGGTAAGACAGTAAAATTTGTATAATAACCTTTTTTTTATGTGTAGCTTACTATAAAACTTGTAAAACAAAGTGCCAACGGTTGTATCTACACTGACATATTCATTTTTGTACGGATGATATGTGTATGTCAAATACAATTACAGTCGGCTGATATCGCTTCAAACAACCCTGATCCGAATTCAATGCACCCTCAACCTCGTCGCCGAAAAGAAGACAGAGTCGCCGGAAACTTGTCGATTCTGACTCCAATTCTGCACAGATTTCTATCGATAATCCTGCGATCCAACGCGATATAAGTCCTCAACCTGGAACCTCCCAAAACCTTAGTAAACAAAACTTGCGCTTAATCCTTGAGACGTGACAAAATTGTTTATAACTACCTCTAAACAGATATAGAATAAAATTATGATTATTTATTTTAGTGGAAAATGGAGCACCACCTGCTAAAAGGAGTAAAAGAAGAGCGAAAAAAAGTCGAAAGCGCATTAAAAAAAGTAATTAGTCCAGCAGCTAAATCAAACATAGCAAAATACGGATAAGTACCTTTCCATACTTTTTTAATGTAAATTAAACAATATCATTCAAAGACAAACCTATACTACAAAAATGCACAGGTGTGATTAAACTAATACCTCTTTGACTGCACAAACCGTACCCATACTTGATCAACCTATCATATTATTATTTTCATAATATATTTTTTTTATTCTCTGTACATCAGACGATTTAAAAAAAACAGTAAAGCTCATATTTGACAAAATAAAAAATCTGCTCTTGGATGCAATATTTAACGTTTAGTTCCCAAACAATCTCTTCGAAACTATGATAATCAGTGAACGGTTCTGAGTCTTATGAAAGTTGAATTAATGTGAAAAATTGCTTAAGCTAATGATGTCTTTGATCCTAGAAGCGATTGGTCCATGTTTTGGATCGATTGTCTCGGATTCAAAGGTACTTTTTAGTGGCTGCAATGATTAATAAACAGTTATGGGTTTCGTTTAAATTCAATTACTTTTTGATAACTGCCTAAGCTAATGATGTCTTTGATCCTAGAAGCGATTGGTCCATGTTTTGGATCGATTGTCTCGGATTCAAAGGTACTTTTTAGTGGCTGCAATGATTAATAAACAGTTATGGGTTTCGTTTAAATTCAATTACTTTTTGATAACTGCCTAAGCTAATGATGTCTTTGATCCTAGAAGCGATTGGTCCATGTTTTGGATCGATTGTCTCGGATTCAAAGGTACTTTTTAGTGGCTGCAATGATTAATAAACAGTTATGGGTTTCGTTTAAATTCAATTACTTTTTGATAACTGCCTAAGCTAATGATGTCTTTGATCCTAGAAGCGATTGGTCCATGTTTTGGATCGATTGTCTCGGATTCAAAGGTACTTTAGTGGCTGCAATGATTAATAAACAGTTATGGGTTTCGTTTAAATTCAATTACTTTTTGATAACTGCCTAAGCTAATGATGTCTTTGATCCTAGAAGCGATTGGTCCATGTTTTGGATCGATTGTCTCGGATACAAAGGTACTTTTTAGTGGCTGCAATGATTAATAAACAGTTATGGTTTCGTTTAAATTCAATTACTTTTTGATAACTGCCTAAGCTAATGATGTCTTTGATCCTAGAAGCGATTGGTCCATGTTTTGGATCGATTGTCTCGGATTCAAAGGTATCTAATAGTGGGGGTGATATATAAAAAAAAATTTTCGTCAATAAATATTAGAGAATTGAGCAGGCCCGAAACTGAAAATTATATTGAACTGCTAAGGATGACGTTGATGGTATATAGTCGTGTAATGATTTCGACACAGGTTAACAAAATGAATCTCTTTGACTATCATATATTAAATTATTAGTCTTTAAAAATAGTAAAATCTACTGAATTAATGAACATAAGTTTTGTGTTCGCTCTTTAATACTTGACACAGAAATAGTCAGAGTATAATTTCGTTACGAAAACAAAAGAATCTCATTAGAATTTACTATACTATACATTTACGGGATACTTTAAAGTTATATTTTGGGTATTAGAGAATTAAATGAAAACGAACGTATGTTAATTATTTTTGCTTGAGCTAAGGATGGTTTTAATTATGAAAGCGATTGCTGTATGCTTTATATTAGTTAATTTTGATTTACAATTATATTAAATAAAATGTATTTGTTTTTAAGTAAAAACAAATTATGTAAAGCTCATGATGGTTTTGATCCTTGAAGCGATTGATTTGTGGTTTTACATTGATTGTCTCGGCTTTACAGGTATGTCACAGAGGTAATAATGAGTAATTAACGATTTCGGGTTTGATTAAAATCAATTTATTCTGTAAAATTGCTTTAGCTAATGATGGTTTTGATCCTCGAAGCAATTGGTCCATGTTTTGGATCGATTGTCTCGGATTCAAAGGTACTTTTTAGTGGCTGCAATGATTAATAAACAGTTATGGGTTTCGTTTAAATTCAATTACTTTTTGATAACTGCCTAAGCTAATGATGTCTTTGATCCTAGAAGCGATTGGTCCATGTTTTGGATCGATGTCTCGGATTCAAAGGTACTTTTTAGTGGCTGCAATGATTAATAAACAGTTATGGGTTTCGTTTAAATTCAATTACTTTTTGATAACTGCCTAAGCTAATGATGTCTTTGATCCTAGAAGCGATTGGTCCATGTTTTGGATCGATTGTCTCGGATTCAAAGGTACTTTTTAGTGGCTGCAATGATTAATAAACAGTTATGGGTTTCGTTTAAATTCAATTACTTTTTGATAACTGCCTAAGCTAATGATGTCTTTGATCCTAGAAGCGATTGGTCCATGTTTTGGATCGATTGTCTCGGATTCAAAGGTACTTTTTAGTGGCTGCAATGATTAATAAACAGTTATGGGTTTCGTTTAAATTCAATTACTTTTTGATAACTGCCTAAGCTAATGATGTCTTTGATCCTAGAAGCGATTGGTCCATGTTTTGGATCGATTGTCTCGGATTCAAAGGTACTTTTTAGTGGCTGCAATGATTAATAAACAGTTATGGGTTTCGTTTAAATTCAATTACTTTTTGATAACTGCCTAAGCTAATGATGTCTTTGATCCTAGAAGCGATTGGTCCATGTTTTGGATCGATGTCTCGGATTCAAAGGTACATTTTAGTGGCTGCAATGATTAATAAACAGTTATGGGTTTCGTTTAAATTCAATTACTTTTTGATAACTGCCTAAGCTAATGATGTCTTTGATCCTAGAAGCGATTGGTCCATGTTTTGGATCGATTGTCTCGGATACAAAGGTACTTTTAGTGGCTGCAATGATTAATAAACAGTTATGAGTTTCGTTTAAATTCAATTACTTTTTGATAACTGCCTAAGCTAATGATGTCTTTGATCCTAGAAGCGATTGGTCCATGTTTTGGATCGATTGTCTCGGATACAAAGGTACTTTTTAGTGGCTGCAATGATTAATAAACAGTTATGAGTTTCGTTTAAATTCAATTACTTTTTGATAACTGCCTAAGCTAATGATGTCTTTGATCCTAGAAGCGATTGGTCCATGTTTTGGATCGATTGTCTCGGATTCAAAGGTATCTAATAGTGGGGGTGATAATAAAAAAAAATTTTCGTCAATAAATATTAGAGAATTGAGCAGGCCCGAAACTGAAAATTATATTGAACTGCTAAGGATGACGTTGATGGTATATAGTCGTGTAATGATTTCGACACAGGTTAACAAAATGAATCTCTTTGACTATCATATATTAAATTATTAGTCTTTAAAAATAGTAAAATCTACTGAATTAATGAACATAAGTTTTGTGTTCGCTCTTTAATACTTGACACAGAAATAGTCAGAGTATAATTTCGTTACGAAACAAAAGAATCTCATTAGAATTTACTATACTATACATTTACGGGATACTTTAAAGTTATATTTTGGGTATTAGATAAAATTAATGAAAACGAACGTATGTTAATTATTTTTTGCTTGAGCTAAGGATGGTTTTAATTATGAAAGCGATTGCTGTATGCTTTATATTAGTTAATTTTGATTTACAATTATATTAAATAAAATGTATTTGTTTTTAAGTAAAAACAAATTATGTAAAGCTCATGATGGTTTTGATCCTTGAAGCGATTGATTTGTGGTTTTACATTGATTGTCTCGGCTTTACAGGTATGTCACAGAGGTAATAATGAGTAATTAACGATTTCGGGTTTGATTAAAATCAATTTATTCTGTAAAATTGCTTTAGCTAATGATGGTTTTGATCCTCGAAGCAATTGGTCCATGTTTTGGATCGATTGTCTCGGATTCAAAGGTACTTTTTAGTGGCTGCAATGATTAATAAACAGTTATGGGTTTCGTTTAAATTCAATTACTTTTTGATAACTGCCTAAGCTAATGATGTCTTTGATCCTAGAAGCGATTGGTCCATGTTTTGGATCGATTGTCTCGGATTCAAAGGTACTTTTTAGTGGCTGCAATGATTAATAAACAGTTATGGGTTTCGTTTAAATTCAATTACTTTTTGATAACTGCCTAAGCTAATGATGTCTTTGATCCTAGAAGCGATTGGTCCATGTTTTGGATCGATTGTCTCGGATTCAAAGGTACTTTTTAGTGGCTGCAATGATTAATAAACAGTTATGGGTTTCGTTTAAATTCAATTACTTTTTGATAACTGCCTAAGCTAATGATGTCTTTGATCCTAGAAGCGATTGGTCCATGTTTTGGATCGATTGTCTCGGATTCAAAGGTACTTTTTAGTGGCTGCAATGATTAATAAACAGTTATGGGTTTCGTTTAAATTCAATTACTTTTGATAACTGCCTAAGCTAATGATGTCTTTGATCCTAGAAGCGATTGGTCCATTTTGGATCGATTGTCTCGGATTCAAAGGTACTTTTTAGTGGCTGCAATGATTAATAAACAGTTATGGGTTTCGTTTAAATTCAATTACTTTTTGATAACTGCCTAAGCTAATGATGTCTTTGATCCTAGAAGCGATTGGTCCATGTTTTGGATCGATTGTCTCGGATTCAAAGGTACATTTTAGTGGCTGCAATGATAATAAACAGTTATGGGTTTCGTTTAAATTCAATTACTTTTTGATAACTGCCTAAGCTAATGATGTCTTGATCCTAGAAGCGATTGGTCCATGTTTTGGATCGATTGTCTCGGATACAAAGGTACTTTTTAGTGGCTGCAATGATTAATAAACAGTTATGAGTTTCGTTTAAATTCAATTACTTTTTGATAACTGCCTAAGCTAATGATGTCTTTGATCCTAGAAGCGATTGGTCCATGTTTTGGATCGATGTCTCGGATTCAAAGGTATCTAATAGTGGGGGTGATAATAAAAAAAAATTTTCGTCAATAAATTAGAGAATTGAGCAGGCCCGAAACTGAAAAATTATATTGAACTGCTAAGGATGACGTTGATGGTATATAGTCGTGTAATGATTTCGACACAGGTTAACAAATGAATCTCTTTGACTATCATATATTAAATTATTGTCTTTAAAAATAGTAAAATCTACTGAATTAATGAACATAAGTTTTGTGTTCGCTCTTTAATACTTGACACAGAATAGTCAGAGTATAATTTCGTTACGAAAACAAAAGAATCTCATTAGAATTTACTATACTATACATTTACGGGATACTTTAAAGTTATATTTTGGGTATTAGAGAATTAAATGAAAACGAACGTATGTTAATATTTTTTGCTTGAGCTAAGGATGGTTTTAATTATGAAAGCGATTGCTGTATGCTTTATATTAGTTAATTTTGATTTACAATTATATTAAATAAAATGTATTTGTTTTTAAGTAAAAACAAATTATGTAAAGCTCATGATGGTTTTGATCCTTGAAGCGATTGATTTGTGGTTTTACATTGATTGTCTCGGCTTTACAGGTATGTCACAGAGTAATAATGATGTATTAACGATTTCGGGTTTGATTAAAATCAATTTATTCTGTAAAAATTGCTTTAGCTAATGATGGTTTTGATCCTCGAAGCATTGGTCCATGTTTTGGATCGATTGTCTCGGATTCAAAGGTACTTTTTAGTGGGCTGCAATGATTGATAAACAGTTATGGGTTTCGTTTAAATTCAATTACTTTTTGATAACTGCCTAAGCTAATGATGTCTTTGATCCTAGAAGCGATTGGTCCATGTTTTGGATCGATTGTCTCGGATTCAAAGGTACTTTTTAGTGGCTGCAATGATTAATAAACAGTTATGGGTTTCGTTTAAATTCAATTACTTTTTGATAACTGCCTAAGCTAATGATGTCTTTGATCCTAGAAGCGATTGGTCCATGTTTTGGATCGATTGTCTCGGATTCAAAGGTACATTTTAGTGGCTGCAATGATTAATAAACAGTTATGGGTTTCGTTTAAATTCAATTACTTTTTGATAACTGCCTAAGCTAATGATGTCTTTGATCCTAGAAGCGATTGGTCCATGTTTTGGATCGATTGTCTCGGATTCAAAGGTACTTTTTAGTGGCTGCAATGATTAATAAACAGTTATGGGTTTCGTTTAAATTCAATTACTTTTTGATAACTGCCTAAGCTAATGATGTCTTTGATCCTAGAAGCGATTGGTCCGTGTTTTGGATCGATTGTCTCGGATTTACAGATATCTCTCAGCAGAAGTGGTATTCGATAAACGATTTCGGCTCTTATTATTAATTCGATTTTTTCCAATCTATTATCTACTCATTATTTTCATTGTGACATTTGAAGGTGGTTTATTAGGAAGCGAGATTTTCATAACTTATTAACTAATGTTACCACAAAGGAAAAAATAATTAACAGAAACCTTTAATTCAAATATTTTATAACTCGCCCTTTTTTCATGCTTATGATGATCAAAGACACAGAAAAGCACCTTATTCAAATGATATTATAGTATTCTCTTTTCATTTGTTACGAGAGCACTGTTGTTTACATCCTAATTATTATTTTCGAATTTATCATAAAGAATAAATGCTATAGTTAATTAAGATTGATTTAAATAACAATCAGTCTTATTGAGTTAAACTAGTAACTTTAAGGTAGTATTTCACTTTTAAGGTCACTCTACAATAAAATAACATCGTTTTTTCAGAACTTGACTTGTGAATAAGCACAATTTTGCATGTCACGAATTTACATTAAAATATGTATAGAAACGAGAAACTCTTGTTTAAATCGTCGATTATTCTGCATGATCAGCAAAAACAATCACAACTACTAACTTTTTTTTAAATTTTCAGATTTTCACTAATTAGTAGCTAATGAAGAGACATTCTGAAAAGTTTATCATAAAGCTGAATTATTTTAATTTATTACAAAAAATTTCGTAGATATCTCTCCATAAGTTTGATAAATATTCGATAAAAATTAATATTCTCCGTAAGACCCCATGTTAAATGTGCGGAAGATTAAATACCTATAACTCAACTCAGAGCTAACCTCAGGGTCCAAAAATTGAACAGAGTCTTTTGTTGACTAAATAAAGAAGTGTGCCAAGTTCCATTGAAATCTCTCCATAATTTCAATTTGATGATATACTACGTTAAGGTGCGCTTCGCGTGAGTCAGTTTTTATTCGTGTTTTGAAAAAGTTACGATTTTGGCCAAAGATGTCAGTCAGTTTATAACGTTATCGCGTTTAGAGTCGAAGGTAACTGGCCAATCAGAGGCCGTTTAAATTGAATTCACTTTGGGTACATCTCTTTGATATAATTAGATAGAGAAATCATTATTTATAAATTGGGAAACAGAGTGCTACTGTAACAATATTATTTATTTGATAATAATCTTTGATTTTATATACTTAAATTTTTGTATATTTCATGAGCATAGAGGAGTGCGTTGGTTGCTACTACAAAAAGAAGTTGCAAGTCATGTATCCCTGCAAGCACAAGATGTGCTTTGACTGCCTAAAGCAATTAGCACGCAGAAGGTGTCCATTCTGCAGGGATATTATTGAATCCTATACGACAAATGGAGTAGTGGGAGATGAGGAGTGGAACAATGACCCTGGCACCACGGATTCAGATGCGAGTTGGTCCGCACAAGTGGCTTTGGACCTTCACAGAGAGCTGAATGAGCCTCCTGATCCTGAGTGGGAAACGGTGTACATAAGTTCAGATGAAGATTGGTTTGCTCGAGAAGAATAAAAAATTTTGTTGATAAGCTTTTGTTTTAATAACTTTTTAATACATGAGATAATGTCGTAGACCAATTTTTTAGTAATTAAAATGTTTGCAATAAAACTGTGTTTCGATTTTACTACTTAAAACCCATGTTTTCATATAATTCATAATGATTTGCGTTCGGGACTTATGAAAAATGAAAAATCCGCACTCTTTGTTTAGGCCTCGAGACTTCATCAGCGTTATTCAACAGGACTCATCAAATACATCCAACCTCATAGCAGAACAGTTATTAATAGTTATTTTCATGTGTTATAAACATACAAGTTAAATGTTCAAGCACTTGTATAAGTAAATTTTGTGAAATTTTAATACTTTTGTAAACTCCAATTTTGTATTCTTGTATTGAGGTTCGACCACGGACCGTATTATACGGCTTCACTTTTCGGTCCATTTTTATAAGTAGATTTATAAGTAGATGGCATGTGTTCACGGTTAACGAAACATGGTCGTGCGCTGGACACGTCTTGTGGATTATTTTGCGAAGCGATAATATCACTCAAAAAATGGTCAAGAGTATAAAGTGGTCCAAAATTTTGTTTGTCACCCATGAAATGTTAAAAAATTTGAAAATTTGGTTGAAAACGTACGACGCTGCGTAATCCACTCATAAAATAATTTATATAAATGTGCGAGATAAATTCTGCACAATTTATTTTTTCAAAAGAGCACAGAATTTTTTTTTGAAGCATGATGTGTTACATATTTGTTACACACAGACAATTTGTGCTCTGAAAAATTTTGCACTCGCACCTGTAAAATTCATATTGTGCAAAATTAATGTACACAAAATATATTTCTTGAAACTGTGCATGATCTCGATGAATTTGTGCAAATAAAACTATGATGATATTATTATGTGCAGAATTTTTAATTAATTAACAACAATTAGTGCATAATCTCAAGTGCCCAATAATTTATGTGCAAGAAATATTATTTTTCATGAATAGCGCAGAGCACCTTGTGCACAACTTTTTTTAATTATTTCAATCTGTGCATTAAAAATTTGTACAAAACATTACATTTATTTGTAATCGATAATTTGTACAAGACAATAATATTGTGCATAAATAATTTTCACTTCTTTTTTTGTGCATAATAATTACGTGCCTAATACTTATGTGCGTAAATCGCAGGTTGTCGTGAAAATTCTGTCGTAAATAATTATAGACTTCACCGCTAGATGGCGAGTCCCTTTATCTGTAAATCTGCAAGTGGCAAAGTGAAAATAATTGTATAAGTCAAAGCACTGTTTCGTGAAAAATAATTTTAAATCATATTCTCATTTGTTTAAATGACTGTTACATAAATTTGAATTCATCCATAGCGAGGAAAAATACTTCCTTCACTTTAACATTAATATTTATTTAAATATTTTTAACGGTGTTAGATGTGCAACTGTAGCCCAAAAAGGCTAAGTATTTATTAGATGCAACAATCAGTGTAGGTCGAAGTAAGATGGATTTTACGTCTTCGTACTAGGATTATTTCATACCAATTAGCTCGCGTGGATATACAAGTTTCAATGTTGGATTATTAAAAAACTTCGTTTTTATAATTGAAACGCTCTGTAATGAATATGTGGCTAATAATCTGATCTAAAGTAAATAATTTTAGCTAGTTTTTCGTGAAATGTTTCACTCCTGAAAAAAGTGCAGCAGTACGAGAGTCGAAAACTTGATCCGGAGCTCGAGCTATGATTCTTAAAACCCATATCAGTAAGAAAGTAGTTCAAAGAGCTGACGCATAATTTATCAGGCGAGTTCACGCGTACGAATGCCATGAAACACCGGGGGAGCAGGTTTTCAATTGACTCTTTTACAATTGCGAAACGCGTACGACACATCAGTCATCCAATGGTAACGAGATAATCGTTTTAGACAAAGCAAGAGAATAATGAACGATCATCGCTAGAGCAACGATTGTGAAATAAGGCGGAGAGAAAAAGGAAAATCAATCTATGTATCGATACACATCGATATATATTATCTGGCTGGGATGTCATTTGGCTAAATGAGAGATAAACGTATTTGTTATTCCGTATCTTCAATCGCGTTATATTCTATTTATGTGGCGCGAGTAGAGAAGAGGAGCTCCAAGCGAGAATTGATAAAGTCGCAGAGGTCGTACTGCGACCTATAAATCAGCGTCTCAATAACGACTCGATAGTATAATTTAATAGTTTCCGCTCTTCTCGAGACAATGCTCCATAAACGTGGATTTCTTAAATGCCCGGCTGAGGCAAATCCGGCCCGCTGGAAAAAGTCTACATTCACATTCTCTCGTGGAGCCAACGAGCAACGAGCCTCTTTAGCTGCTGCTTCATAATAGATTACGCGTATATTCAAGTGCACATATATATACGCCTGCTCGCTCGGCACTGGATTTCGCGTGTCGCTTAATGCACATTTCCAAGTACGTCAGGCAGGCAGGCAGCAGCAGCAGCCCCGTACGCCGCGTGTGCGACAGTCTCAGGCCCGAAGGCACATTTCGTGCAATCTCGAGCTGCAGCACACATGCATGCAGGGCACCTTTTAGCGCCGCCGTCTGTCGGTCCGTGTATGCGTGTGTGTGTGTGCGAGCGGTGCAGCGCACTACACAATGTGTGTATATTGCATTTACGAGATGAAAAGAGAAGCTGTGCGCCGTCGCGTGGCTGTAAAATTAATTTCACTCGCGGCAACTATACGAATTATACGCGTTTATAATCTCAACGACGACGACGACAACAACGACGACGACAACGACGACACTTGCATGCGGACTATATAGCATGCGCGCAAGTAAATACAGACAATGATGTTCCGAATGCGATTGCGTTATACACTATACACATTATGTGTGTAAAGCGTTCCCCATAGTCCGAGCTCCGATGCGCGCAGTTATATTATTATACGCGTAAGTTTCTCCGATTCTCACGTGAAACGGCAATTGTTATGCGGAGAATTACAATTTCAAACCGATCGTTGCTTTTCGATATGATAATGCGCTCTCTACTGCAGCTCGTCGGTCGTATATGCATTGATAGCTCGATCGCAGACGACGAGCGTATATATAAGTCAATGCATATAAATATCGGTCGCGATATAATGTATTAAACAGTCCCATGTCAACATCTTCTTTATATACATCAGGGCTGCTACGACGACGACGTATATATATATAGTGTTTATGCATGCAGTATCAGTGGCTTTTGTCGCTGCAAAATTATACATATAGGCAACATACCTTTATATTATATATAGCGCGTAGCAAAGGAAGCAGGCCTCGCTTTATATACGTACGTATACCTATCTGCGCTTTCGCACAGTCTCTCTCTCTCCCTCTCTTTTTCTCTGTCTTTTGACAATTGAATAAGAGAGCAGCAGCAAGAGCCGCGAGCTCCTATAGGTATTCACGCAGTGCATGTGTGTACGTGTGTGTATGTATATACGTTTCGAGCTCAGGAACTGCAGCCTTTTTTGCTCCTCTGCGGGATAAGACATCGCTATAAATGTACGAGCCGAGTGCACGAGACCGCGAGTCTCTTTGTTCCCGCGGTTAACTTAGGCCATCCGCAAAGACCGAGCTTGTGTCTACACGTATACTCTGATATGCTGCACACGGTTTATTTTCACTTTAAGCTCTCTCTCGGTGCGCCTCACTTTTTCAGTGATAAATACGTCGCCGTGCCTCGTCGTGGCCTGGACGAGGCGCCTCGAAGAGATACACGCACGTAAGAAAAAAAATCCGAGGAGCAGAGATTTAATTGAGCCGAATCCGCGTGCGTGGGTCGTAAATCGCTACGGACTCGCAAATTGCCGGGGCATTTTCTTGCGGGCGCGCGCGCTCGAGCGGCCAAGAGCGGCGACTAATCATCGATCGCCTATTCATAAATTACTCGCGCTCCGCAAACACGAAATAGATATTCGCGCTGCCTCGCGCAGCTCAAAGTATAGCTGATGCTCGCTGCTGGCCGCGTGCTGTTGCTGACTGCATGTGTGCAGCGCCATGTCGAGGGCTGGCATTGCGCGTATTTTATATTATATATATATCGTAGTATACGTGTAGTCCGTCCCCGCGCCCGCGCCTATACTATATCGTGATTTATCCAGACGCGCGCAATAAACAACTCGCGCGCCCATTTCGGATCCTGCGAGCTCGAGCTAGCCTATGTAGGATACCGAGCTAGTCGGTATTTCGCTTTAAAATGCTCCTGCGTAATTGATGCTGTCATACAATCCACGCGTATATATCGCGTCCGCGCGTGTGTAGATATATGCATGCACACGCGCGCGTATACGTACTATGGAGTACGTCGTTGGAGCCGCGATCCCAATGAGTCAGCGCAAATACAGTATTATTACTCTCGAAGCTTGTAAATAAACACTCAACACGAGCCCGGGCGCTGCAGCTTTGAAATGTCTATATATACTATATAGAGTGTACGATATGCTGCGGAATATAGGCAGCGCGAACATTGTGCTTGCGCGAGGCATTTTTCGCGAGATTCGATAGTTGCACTTGCCCCCATCGTCACGCGCAAGCGTCATGTACGGGGTCTGGACTAATCGAGTGTAATTGAGACGAATACGATTGGACAAACCCCACTGGCAGCGAACCTATACACGCGCGTGCACACACGTACAGGGCATTAATTATTCGCACAACAAACTCAGCGAGCAGCCAAGTAGTTTAATTAGTCCGGCTGACTGGACAGATTCTGTAACGACCACGCGATCAAGCAGCAGCCATGCTTTATGCGCGTACAACAACGCTAAGCTCCAAAGTCCAGAGCAAACTTCGGCCATCGATATATAGCTCGTGCAAGTACAGCGCAAAGAACCCGATGACTGTGCGTTCGCATGCACAGCTAGCTTCGAGCGGATGTATACCATACAAAAGTGACAGAAGCCCGCTCGATGACTGCAAGAATTTCCTTCGGCGCGTGTATGTAGGTATCGCGTGCAGTGTACAGTATATATCTATAGGGACACATTACACGCGATTTAAAGTCAAAGTGAGGACACTTTTTCTTTCGTTCGACGTCAGCGGCAGCTGTCGCGTCCGCGGAGAGTTATTTGTGAAGCGATCGCGAGCCGAGCGCGGAATATTATACCTATATAGCTACGGCACACACGTACGTAGCGAGAGAGAGAGAGAGAGAGAGAGACGAGAGAGACCGTTTATATAGTAGAAATCGTTTGCCCGGCGGCGGTCTGATTGCGTCTCGCGCGCGCACTGCGGAGCCTGAGCAGCTCTCGGTCTCTGCATGCGTCCTCGTCGTCGTCGTCTACCCGGGATAAACGCGTATATACGTATATCCCGCACTCGCGTATTATTACATATATGTTTATGTAGCACACGCAGACGACGCATGTATAAAAGATGGAAAAAACGCAGAGTATTCTTCGCGAGACCTGCAGCAGCAGCTTTTTGCGCCGAGCATCGAGTATATTTTTCCGACAGATTGCAGAAAATTAGTCTCCCTGCGTACGCACGAGTAGTACTTGCTCGAGTTTATAAAAAAAAAAACCCCAACGATATCGCGCGCGACACGTGAGGAACTCGAGGACTGTCAACTCGATTGCGATCGGATGTGCGCGCGTATGTTTATTTTCTCACGCGTGACACTCGCTACGAGCGCGCACGAGCATAAAATTTTTGGCATTTATCGATCTCGCGCCCAGATTGTCTTTCACGCAAATGTGACCGTTTTAAAAAGGGCTATAAATTAGAAGCGAGCCGGGCGCGTGTGGTATACACACTGCCTGCTACGTCATTTTGCCTTTGTAATGTGGCGCTCTCGCAACAACGCGCAAGCCGCAGCAGTAGTCTTTTATGTAAATGTCCAGATGCTAGCTCGAGCCGTTTTAAATGGATAATTAGAATATTAATGGCTTAAAGTCTCTCGAGGCTTGACAAAAATCTCTGCCCGATCGCTTTACAACCGCTTGGGACATTATCAGCTAGCCGTCTTTGTTTGCTCTCTGGGTGTATGTATTCCTGCTCGCGACTGTTTATCGATATGCTTACATTATCGTCTCTTCTATGTCAATAGATTTCGAAAGGTCGACAGGAAAGAGCCATCGAAGACTCTTGTAAAAAGTAAATAAACACGAGTATCAATGTAATTTTAATCCAAAATAATTGCTCGCACGCATGTTTAGCTTTTAATTACATTTTTATGATTTTTAACTTTGCCTTTAATCATTTCTACTCCTGGTATTACATTTTTCCACTGAAAATAATTTTGGCGCAGCTAACAATGTATATGCATTTTTTACGTTTCAAATTAAACGTCATTGGAATTCAAATTATGAATTATAATGCTGTATGTAAAAAAATGCTTGAAATTAAATTCTCAACTAGGGCAGGTCATAGCCGAGCGCGTTTATATCGCGCGCGTGCTAAACATGAATTTATGTAGTTCTCATTTAAATTAATTTTGTGGAAAAATTTTGCCGTTTCACTTGAGCCCGAGCTTTGAGCTTCAGCCGTAGAGGCACGTACAAACTTCAACGCGCTATACGTAGCTGTCTACCGATGATCGAATGATTATTGTTCCATTCGTTTTAATCATTTCTCGCCTCATCGATGAAGAAACGCGCGCCACCCTCGAAATTGGCTCGATTCCGAATCCACAAAGTAACTCCACGTACTGATCCGAAAAAATCAATCTCGTCTCCCCTATATATACAGCTCGGAGATCGATGAGTGCGTGTAATTTATTAGGTACGCGCGTGCGGCAGCCCACGCATCATTTCATCTCGCTCTGCGGTACACATAATACGAGAGAGCGACACGAACTACGCATGCTGTATGTATAGCGCTGTATCAACGGGCGGCTTTTCTTCTGGAAAAATGGCCCACTCCGCACGCGACTTTACATGCGCGATGCGCCTCGTCTCGTGACAAACAAAGAAAACCATATACGTATATATACATCTGCGTGAGTCTCCTCTCTCTCTCTCTTCTCTCTCTCTCTCTCTCCTCTCTCTCTCTCTCTCTCTCTCTCTCTCTCTCTCTCTCTCACGATGATGATAATAATATGTAATCCAACAACGGCTGCAGCGCACGCGGTGTCCATTGTGCGTCGCTCCTTATATACTTCAACGCTGCGAGGTTGCTGCTGCTGCAGCGTCGGCTCGACTGCGCAGGGATTTACGAGCGCGCCTCGCAAGAGCCATTGTCGTCCGCGGGGGAGTATGTATTATTATCATCCTGATTGTTTAGCTCGAGTACGTATATGTTGCTGCTGCTGTATATCGTCTGTATACATACTTATACATGTTCTCGTTTCTCCGCATTATACGTTTATATTTATATGTTGTATATGTGTGAAAGCACCATGCGGAAACGTTTCGTTTATATCCTCTCAGCGATGATGACCATCGAAAATTCTATGTAAAGTTTCAACTAAAACTTGTTTATGTTGTAGAAACATAAATATGAAAAAAAATATTTATGAGAGTTAGAGCAAAGGAAGACGATATAAATTATAAATATCAATGAATATCAACATTTGAATTATTACCTAGTCATTACTGTATACACAAAATCAATAACATTGATCTCTAACGAATATGTGTCAGCTTAAAACTAAAAATTGTATGAACTATTCGCAAAGTAAGAACTCACTGCCTGCGAGGAACATCTAAAGTACTTAAGTGAGTGTAATTTATTATTTAAAAATTTCTATATCAAGAATTTTCCAAATTAAAAATTTGTTTTTATGGTGGATTTTTATCGATTTTATATGAGTGCCACTATTAACTCGTTATACCAATAATATTTTTTAATGGAAATTAAAAAATTTAATTTTTTTCGCGTAAAAATAATGTATGAAAAATTGGTTTTGATACAAACGAATTTTTCAGATCAACAACTCATATTTCAATAGAAGACGATTAATGATTAATTGAAAGTATAATGCCATCTTTAACTCTCAAGCCAGTTAATGAAAATGAGTCACCTGGACCGGTGAAGTGTAATCATTGCGATAAAAGTTTTTACTGGCAATGCAATTTAAGTGTGCACATGAAACAAGAGCATGGGCTATGGTTTGGTTACAAATGCAAAACTTGTGGTCAATATTTTGACACAAAAGGTGAAATCAGGCGCCACAGAGACACAGCGCACGCATCTCAAAGTACTACAAAATGTCCTCAATGTGACCAAACTTTCAAACGAGCTAGAAATATAGTAAGACACATGCTAGTAGTTCACCAAAAATCCAAAGAATTCAAATGCGAAACTTGTGGTGAAAATTTTTCTTTGAGATTTAATTTGAGACGGCACGTGGAAGAAGTTCATAAAACGGTCATTGACTATAGATGCAGTTTTTGTCCAGATGAATTTGTCGAAAGTTATCGATACGTGCAGCACTTGGAAAATACTCACAACAAATTGACGGATTTCCAGTGTGAATTATGCGATGAAAAATTTGATCATGGCGATCATTTTGCTTGGCACTTAACAGAAATTCACGAAGGACGTAAATTCATTCTGTGCACCCCTTGCAATGTTACTTTTAATGGGCAAAGAAGTTTAAATCGTCATATGTCTGAAGTGCACTGTGAAGATTTACCATTCGTATGTGAAGTGTGTAACTCTGGATTTAAAAAATCGTGCAATTTGCTAAGACACATGCAGGTAGTTCACAAAGAGGGAGAAATGTTGACGTGTACCGAGGACCCTGAAAATTGTAATATGTACTTTTTCTACAAATGCAACCTACGCAGACATATCAAATTATATCATGAAATTGAGAAAGAAGCTGCAGATAAATAGTCAATTGATCATAGTTATATCAATGGTCCTTTTACTTACTAGTTATTCAAAATTTCGATGTCCCTATTATGAAACGGGAAAATCAAAAGAAGGCGATTTTCAACTTGAAAATTTGTCGTTTTCAATAACATGGACATTGCATCTTTAATGTCATATTATGAAAAAATTTTTGAGGCCTTCTTGATTAAACCGTGTGTATAGTATAGACATCATTCTAAAAATGGACTATTTATCTAATGTATGCATTGTACGAGTGAAATAAAATACATAGATCAAAGTTAGAGGTTTTTTTATTTGAAAACTAAAAAGCAACATTTGAATAAGGTATATTAATGTATGCAACGAACAAAAACCACTCAGTTGGTAACCATCGTGATTATTTGGTAGCATCGCGGTGTCAATTTGAAAAAAAAATGATTCTAAAAGTTCATTTAGACAACAAAGTAGTACCCGATGGTTTTAAGTGAGGAATTTCTCCTGTTTTCCCCCATTTTCCGAGTTACAAAATATGTTACAGCGTTTAAATGAAAATTTAATGCAAACATATTCTTGATATTATCTCATAATCAAATACTGTCAGCTTCGTGGTACAGTAATTTTTCTCTAAAAATTCATAGTTCATGTATTTAGTTGTACACTTTTCTAGAATATTTGGATTCCTCGCAACGAAAAGGCTTGGGTCACACTCACCTTGCCTACCTTGACAAAAAATGTCCTTCCCTATAAAACGAGACTATCAGCGAATTCGTTTTATGTAGTGACATTGCGGAGCCTTGCGCGTGTGCATGTCGGTTTAGACCAAGTGCCATCGTGGAATTGAATTCGTCCAACAAAAAGCAAGCAAAAGCCAAGGCTAAGCAGTGCCAAAAAAAAAAAAAAGGACGAAATACTGCAGGCGAAGTCGATTGATTATTGATTACCGGGCGAACGTATAGATGTGTGCGGGTTGCAATCTTATGGAAATACATGCCTTCTCGACTTTCTCACTCGGGGCCGTTCTTTACATATTAAAATGCACTGCTTGGCTTCTTCATTTCTTATTCTACCTGCTTTCTCTCTCTCTCTCTCTCTCTCTCTCTTTCTCTTTCTTCGCATTCCGCCGAATCGACGACGATATAGCCGTTTAAAGAATCATTCTTTTATATGTACGCACCGATTTCGCAATCTTATACTCTATCCCCCTGCGTGCCGTTTCGGGCTTTTTTGCGCGTATTCAGTTTAAGCACCGTATAATATATATCGTTATTACCGGGCCTCAGAAATTTGTCAAGGCGTTTTTGTGACTTTTTAGTGGTCTCTCGCCATTTGTGGAAGCCGTTGCGGTGGCGAAGCAATTCGAACAGAGAGCTTGATCGACAGGTTTTTGCGTCGAACGCCCTGTAGCGAGGATTGCAGGATCGATGAAAATTACCTACTCGTAAATTGTTACACTTGGAACTCGTGCAAAAATCATTTGGCGGTAAACGATTCGCGAATTATTCTTTCGACACAGTAAAAAAAAAGGGGCGAAAGAGAGAAGAAAAAGGGAAAGGATCGCTAGAACTATGAAAGGGCAAGCACGCCAGGCAAAAGAGAGTTAGATTTTCGTTGAACAAAACTAAGCGGCTCCTAACGAGCAGTTGGTGGCTTGCTTGCTCGCTGCAGCTCGCCTCGCTGGCAACGTATAGGCACTACCAAACCACCCGCACCTTCTTCAGATCTAAGTGTGCGTATAATGATCCTCGGGCTGGGCCATGTTGCCGAGTGAGAGGCAGAGGAGAGCGCAGCAGTAATAGCAGGTGCTGTATACATGAATGTGAGTAACGATGGCGATCTATCGCCCTGCAACATGCAAACGGACGGAGCAAAAATTTGTCTGTACCAATAATAATGGCATTGTTATTTCGGCGAGGACGCGCTTTACATAAAGTCTTCTCATTTACCTCCTGCAAGTATAATCCATTTATTTAGCATCTTATCAGCTGCTCGCAATACCTTGTTTATCGTCTTGAATCGGAGTCGATCGAAAATCTGGAACAATTCGCTTTTCTTCCTCCAAAAATGGTAATTCGATGCAAAAAAAAATAAAAAAAAATAAACATACAACTCGTGCTAAGTGCCATTTTGTATGCGCGAAAATGCATCGCGCTCATTGTTACGCACGTGCGATTTTACCAGCGCTGAATAGCAAAGACTCACGTACGCGCGGCGGCGGCCGCAGCACAACAAGGCGAAACTCAACTTGGTGTTTATGACACCTCATACAAATGGTTGTTGTTATTTTTGAGCTTGCAATCGAGCCAGCGATTAAGATAACGAGGAGATGTATGAGTCAAGTTTTACTTGCTTTCTGTACATACACATACATAGCGTGCACGACAGCACAGGTGCATTTTCGGTTTGTATGGTATGGCCAGAGCCCATGAAACACTATACCATAGCTGGGAGCCAACAACGCAGCCCCGAGATCTCCGCAGAGTTAATAAACTGCCAACAATCGTATTTTGCTGAATGATTCGTTGTTAATTCTGATTAGGTTTGCGCGCGTCGAGCTTTAGACGATATAACTATGCACGTGCGAGCGCAAATATAAATTCCTCGGGTCCGAGGACTAATTGATCAAAATGTCGAACTGCCGAATGCAGAATGCGCATGTATGTATGCATGCACACGGGGCAACGAACGAACCGCTCGCCGACACAGACTTACACACGCGTACATACGCGATCGCAGGAGATCCAACATAACATGCGAATTATCAAGTGCGCTTTATGAAGTTGCAAATCAAACGTGATTGTCATGCGAATGTAATGCCGTGCGCGCAATATACATCACCCGGAGAACTCATCGATTCGAATTTGTCCGGAATACAGTCGTGCTGCAGCGCGGCAGAGGCAGCAGCAACAGCAGCTCACGAATAACGATTAAAAAATTGGCAAATTTACAGAACCGCACGAACTTTCATTAAAGCGTAAATTCCATTTCTTGATATTGATAATCCTGCGAGCTAAAAACATTTTTAATAATAATACGTCCCGTCGAATATTTGAGCGGGACTATCTCTCTGTGTCTGTAGCTCGGGTGCAGCAGGAGCAGCTATACCTATAGAGCAAGAGCTGCTAGCAGCAGCGAGTGGAAGCTGCTGACGCGCAAGCTCCGCGTTGCCGGCGAATTTATACGTATATAACATGTACGTGTGTGCGAGTGCACGTAGTAGGCAGGCTATATAGAGATACACGCCGGGCAGAAAACGGAGGCGGTGACGACGGCGGCGGCAGTAGTAGAGTCGTAGTAGTAGTAGTAGTAGTAGCGGGCGGCGGCGCCCGTATAATATTGCTTTCCGCGCGGCCCCGTCAGTGCTCGTTTGGCGGGCATCGCGCGCGCTTCTTTCTATTCCGACGGCTGCGTCGTGCATCCTCGTGATCGTATATAGCTTTTCGCATCGGCACATGCGTGTCGTTCCTCCTTTCGGCTGTGTGTCGCGCGGCTGACAGTGGTGCGTGTTCGTTATTTTCCCTAGACGCAACGTATGATAATACGATATCTCGCGTGTTATACAAGTGATCGACTGGCCGCAGTGAGTTTTCGTCGACATCCACTTCCGAATCGCTTCGCCGACAGCCGCCGACGACGACGACGACGAGAGTCGGATAAGTTCATCGCGGGCTAAGTGCCGGCACGTGTGCGACTAATACTCAGTCGGCTGTTGTTTTTTTTTGTTCCGCTCGATTTACAAGCCGCGATAGTGAAGCAGTGCGTGCGTGTGTTTGTGTATGGGAAAAAAGTAAATATATAGCGAAGCACGATATTTATTCCGCTTTTCTGGAATATTACAGTGATTTTGTAAAGCAGTGAGCAAAGTGTCAGTGCACGCCCTTTAAAAGATAGTAGTCGTGCAGTGACAGTAGTACGCGCGTACCCTAAGTACTCGACGAGGAGGACGACAACGACCATTCCGAGTATATTATTAGGTGAGTGGGCAATTTTTTCCTTGTTTTGTTTTGCTTCTTCAACATGTAAATTAAGCCCTTCGCACGCCATTTACGTACCAACTCTGAGAGTGAGAGAGAGAGAGAAAGAGACAGAGAGACACACAGACACACTCATATGTACCGAACTGCGCTGCTGGGATTACATGCGGATGCGTGTGAGACTATGTATAGAATTGCCAGACCGGCGACACGCTCGTTTGATTCTTATTCTTTCTCTCCTTCAATCTTGCCTCTATATACGCCTCTATAGTCTTTTACTATGACTCTATATAAGCGTGAGCGTGAACTTTACGCTCGACCGATTAAAATAAATTCATTTTTTTTCTCTCCAAAAAAAGAAGTGTATACGACTTGTGCTATTGACTCGTGACTCCTTCTACACATTAATAGCTTTTATTTTTAGATCGATTTATTAATCGGAAGAACATTTTGTATTACGCTAACCACAACGATAATAATTTATTATTTATAATGGGAAATTTTTCCACTCGACGATGGGTCTTTTTCTAATGCCTTAGTAGTGTATTGAACCGAGCCAAACGAGAGATAATCGAAGCAAGCAGGTATAGATTATTGCAAAATTCTGTGCAAAATACCGCAATATCTTTCACACTATACCTAGACTATATACTGTGTAGCTGCAGCGATCGGTACAATGAAGATACGAGAGAAAAAAAATGAGATACGAAACATCCATCGATGGATTTAACATTCATGAGATGTTTGCTCATTTAAATATAACGCCCAATGCATGTGTATCGTACATATAAACGCGCAATTGTTTGGACCCATATTTACGCAAATGGAAGCAGTTTTTTTCCTGCTAGCCCGTCCATGCCGCATCAACGCGAATTTTTTCGCGAGGCGAAGTATGCTTTATTTGCTAGTTTTTTTCATTTTCGTGTCGTAACTGGCACAATTGGGCAGCGGCGACAGATTAAAAAATAACAAGCTAATAGCCGTCGACTTAGCGCGCTGCCACGACAGCTTTACAAGTTGTTAATAATTTCATTTTTTTTCATTAAATGTAAAATTTCAGACAATCTCTCGGAATTAATGTAAAATCGTTGAGTGTGCCACGAATTTACCAAAGCCGGCTCGTGTATATGCGCGTTATATTCGTTTTAAAAGTCATTGGTGCGTGCGTGTTTGCATATGTGTATGTTAATTTGTTACAACGTTAATATACGTGTCAAACACGAGAGAGGGAGAATACCCAGGGCAAAAGCAGCAGAAGCAGTAGCTGCGGCAGCGACGAAATTTTCAATTCGGTCGCGTACGCGCGTATGAGTCACGAATCACTCAAAAGCTGCGCACTCGATGAATTACTTTTTCAAACGAGAAATTATAAAGCTCGCACGGCGGAGGATCAAACATTAAATTTGCTCAAAGGATAGAGACTCGAAATACCCTCCCTCCCTCCCAAAGCCATTAAAAGTCCGAAACTAACGTTTAACTACGAGAGACGAGCAGCAAGTAGAAAAGAGAGGGAGGGAGGGATGGAGGCCGAGCGAAATAGAGATGTTAAAGAAGAAGAAAAAAAAAGTAAGGCTGGGCTTAACAGGCTGCGACATACAGAGCCTAGCAAACTACAGCAAAAGCAGCAGCAGCAACAACAACAACAACAACAACAACAACAACAACTACAACAACAAAAACACTTTTACTAGAGCGCGAGTCTAATATATTTTACGCGAGTCAGAGCTTGCTTTAATGATAATTACAGCTCTAAAATGAGACTTTAAAGCTCGGTGCCCATTGCGGCATTTTCGTGACGTCGCGCGAGCAAGGAATAATACGAGAAAAGCCGAGCGGCAAAGAAGACGCGGCATCCTAAACTTGTGTGCTCAAAGTCGCGCGTCTCTCGCACGCCGTTCTCTCTTTTCCTCCTCTTTTCCTCTCTTATTCTCTCATTCCTTTTTAGGCACGCAACACTTTGATATTTTCTCCCGCTATATGATATAAAGCACGAAACAGCAACAGTAGCAGCAGCAGCAGCAGACGACTTACGTGTTAAGCTCGGCTATAGAGCCCCCGCGCGCGCGTATACAGATATATGGCGCTCGTATATACGTTCTTCGCAGGGTATCCACTTTATTTTATTTCTCCCGAGCTTTTGCACGCGTGCCCCACTGTAACTGAGCGTCTTCTTCGCGTTCGTATGCGGGTGAGCGTCTGTGTATAATGCGAATTTGTGTGTGTAGGTGTGTGTGTACGTTGGGCGCAAGTCTGGCTCACCTTTGTAATGTCTCGAGGGTATGTTGCAGAGCGCGCGAGACGAGACGCGGGCGCGCGCGCGCGAAACGTGTATAATCAGTAAATATTTGTAAGTTTTAGAATCCGACGTTTGTGCTGCTGGTATACGCGGTAAAATTACGAGAGCGCGTCTTGCCGCGCTGTTTGGGGAAATATCAAATGTCAATTAAAAAGGAGCCGCGAGCGTACACCGCAGTGATTCAATTGTGCAGCTGCGCGCGCGTTCCTGTGTATTTAGCGTCGTCGCGGCAGCAGCTATCTAAACTCCAAGAAGCAAAACATCGAGCTCGGGAATCAAACAACACGTGTCGCAGCTCGTGTAGTGGATCCTTTTTTATCGACTCGCTCTCGGGTTGGCTCTCGTTACGCGTACTGTGCACATAATTAACAATGCTTATCGATGAGCCTTTCAACACGCTGTATAGTACGGTGCGTGAATAACGCACGCGTGAATAAAACTCGTATATAGCAGCCGATTAAAAATAATTACATTTTCTTTCACACCTCGGGAGCTCGATAAAGTTCGATAAACATTTGGACGATGTAACGCGTACGTAAGAGCGACACACGCGGAGGTGGGGCAGCAGAGCAGTCGACAGGCGGGCAGTCAGGCAGGCGGCGTTATTATATGCATCGCGCGAAATATTCCCTTGCTCTTTCTCTATTTACACGATAAGCGCATTATTGTTTCGGTGGATTTTCACACTTGACCGGTCATGCACGTTATGCGCTAGCGGTGCGCGCGCGTGTGTGCACGTACGTGTACTAGCAAGCGTGGGTGTACGTGGGTGTGCGTGGGTGGCTCTGCTAGATGGGTGTGTAGAGTGTATGTAGGCGCGCGCGGGCGATGCATAGCAGTGGTAGTGCAGCACTAAGCTCGGCTTGGCAGTAGCTCGCGCGTACGATATATAGCAATAGGACATTTGCAGGCATCTCTGATGAGCGGCATGTAACGAGCGTTGCCTAGTTACACTATATGTATACGTGTATCTATATACGTCGAGCTAATATGCATTGTCCAATCGGCCGAATCATGTAGGTTTATACGGATTATATGTTTGTAGAAGTGAATCCGAGATTGTTATTCTTTGTGTCCCGGTTGGATAGTCCAAATGTGCATCGCTCAGTTTTTATTTTCTGTTTATATACAAACATCGTGCATAGATATATACACATATAAATATACACATGTAGAAACTCAAGGACACGATAAAAAGAGTCGCATGTCGGTATATGATTCGGAGAAAAGGGGCTGCAGCGGCAGTATCACGCGCGCAGATGTTTCCGTTTGGCGCTGTTCGCTCGCGAGCGCTTAGAGAGCGAAAAAAAGAAGAGAGAGAAAAGGTCATTTTGTATATACTGTAGTTGGATGATCACGTTAGGCTGTTGCTATATAGTGCCTCGGTCTACACACATATTGCGCCACACGCAGACATAGACACTATAGTCATATCGTAGAAAATGAGTTTGTGGCTTCGAGTGCGGCTGTGCGAGTCGGCCCCGCGAAGGGAAGTCAGAGATCACAGAGAGATTTCGAGTCTCGCTTGAATTGTACTGCGCGCTTATACGTTACAACGCAGTCACGGCACGAGCTCCTATATAATGTATACATGTATGTGTGCGGCGTGCACCGCTTCTGCCACCGCCACCACCACCACACCACTATCACCACCGTCCGCGCCATCCATCGATGCACGTGATCGCGTGCGCTATATCGAATGACCATAATCATCATGACAATGATTTTACTACTCACGATTCGGTTCGTCTATTGTAGCGGCGTGTTCGATAATCATGGCATCGATATGTTCCGAGCCGCATATTATACGTACTATTATACACGTACACGTGAATTGTCGGGAGAGATGCGAGAAATCCGCAAAAAAATTATTCCCTCTATGCTCTCCATTTTCTCACGAAATTGATCGTGGCGATCGACGCGTACAGCCATCAACGCTTCTTGTTATACTCCAAGAGCTGCGCTAAACTGCAGGCGACTTTGAGCGATCGTTCGCGAGTCGAGATTCTTCTCGATGTCAAAAAGCGCTTAGATTAATTCACGATCTTCATACTAAACAATACGTGACTGATCCGACAAGTTAAGGTTTCCACGATCGAACAAACGTATATGACACATAATGTATAAGACGTGCGAGAAAGAGCTTTATCCATCATGTAGACGCACTGCTATATAGCACGAGCTAAGCGAAGCTCGCCGCTAAAGCGATGAAAATACTCCTTTCCATTCGGCTAATCTTGCCAGACGTACACCGAGTGCGAAATAACCTGCCTTAGACTCGAGGCTGCCGTTCGAGGCTCTTAAACTAACGTAAGACTAACGCGAGTCTTACACGCCTGCACGCTTGGGGAGTTTGTAAAAAAATTTCCTTGATATCGTTAAATTTTTGCCGCTCGCGCTCTCGTGCGGCTAAACTTCTAAGCGACACTGCCCTGCATGTATGTGCGAGCGTATATACATGTGTCTCGGAGAGATGTTGTCAAGCGAACGGCGAGTGGGGTATAACGTCGACGGCGATGAGGCCGTTAAAGCTCTTATCTGCTCTCTTCGTACGGCTAGTATACACTCCTTGGGAGCTATATAGCCGCTTCTAGCCTTCTGCCTCCGCCGCGTATATATGTGCGGAGCCGTTCAGGCCGACGACGCCGCTGAGCGATAATAGTCCGCCGCCGCGGCTATATATACACGAGGGTGAAAAAGAGGCAAAAATTGACACGGCTATTATACGCGAGAGATACCTATCTATGGGTTGTATATAACAAAAAAAAAAAGCGAGCACCCCCAGCCCGCGCGATAAAACTTATTGAGATGTGAGGCGGTAGACTGAGCTCGAGCTATTTTGCAGTTAACGGGTGCGCACGTGCACCTTTCTTTGTGCCAGGGCTCCTCCACCGCGACACTCTCAACGCCTAATGGATTGTATCGTAATTATCTTATCCGAGCGATAAAAAGAAACAGCCGCATCGTGTGGCGTGGAGTGATCAAACATTGCAGCGGTTGTTGCTGCTGCTATATGCATCGACGAAAAGACAAACCGCCACGGCAGAGAAGTTATAAAAACGCTTGCGTAAACACCGGCATTGGCTGGGCATTGGTCGATAAAAGATTTCGTCGGCTGATCTGATTTTTGTTATGAAATCGACTAAAAGCATTTGATAATGCTCGCCTCTGTGCATGGCCAAACTAAAAAGCTCCAAGCATACGTATGGCTCTTTCACTCGAGCTTTTTCATTAAATGAAAACATTGTTGGATACGGCGTGCTCTCTCTCTCTCTCTCTCTCTCACTCGCGACGACGAGCGTTTACTCAACATTTCACGCGCAACGACCGGACAAATCCACACGCATATATACTAGGCAGCTCAGCGAGAGAATCGAAATTCGATGGCTTAAATGTTGCATGTTCACGCACGGTTTGTATTTTTGCAGTCGAGCAACAACAACATCGACGACGACGACGACGACGACGACGACGACGACTGCAAAAAAAAAGAACAATAAAATTTAACAATTGCGCGTACACGCACGCCCTGTGCAGCTCGAGTATCCTTTTTTTTTGTGTTGTATCCCGAACTACTTTGGACTTGAGTTTCAATCCGTATCGAGAACGCTGAAATGAAACGACAACGAATCGTGTTGCAATATATAACAAAGAAAAAAAAAGCGAAAAAAAAGGAAACGGGAGAAAAAAGGTAAAACAGGAGAGCTTTTAGGAGCTGCTTTAACGATGGGCTACTTTAGCATGCTCCGAGCTCGGGAAATCGATCGAAGCGTGTAATAATCGGCCAGCTCGGCCCGAAGGATATATGTACCTACCTACCTACCTACCTACGTATAAATGTAGTACGGTAAATCGATCAATGGGCTCTAGCCCTGAATTACAGACATTCGCAACTGAACAATGGCACAGAGAGACTGTTTGATTAACAATGGACCCTGCGCGAAAGGGATCCCGGCACTGCTATGCACCAGACCAGTGCCTAGATATATCGTATAGCCTTGCAGTGCGGGGATATAGAGTAGCAGCGTGCAAGTCAAACTTTTGACATTGCAGGCGTTAAAACCTCGCCGGCCGACACCCAGCCTCGTTATATGCCTTGTCGTGCACGGACACGGCAAAAAACACACCGTATATAGACTAGCTCAAGAGGTAACGGACACATTTTTTTTCCCTACGACAGAGAGCTTTGGCAGTGGCGACAGGTCAATTTTGGATTTGAACGACAGCTCTTTGATCGTGCAACACACACGCGCACAGTAGTACACACACAAATATATCACACATATCGCACAAGCCAGCTCAACTCTGCGTGTGTGTAAGTGGACGTTTGCCGCCTCTTTGGCTCTTTTTTTTCCTATTCACGGTGTAAGAACCATTGCCGCTGAGCGAGCTCGTGCTCGTGCACGCACGCGCTAAGTGCTTTTTTCTATACGCTCCATGTATATACACGAATTTATTTTGTAATATTTTTTTCTTCAGGTTTTTCGTTTCTTTGTCGGCCTCTTTTTTTGCCCGGCTGCTCGAAATATTTTTAATTTTCCGCCCTACGTCCTGATCCTTGAAATTTACCATTATTTTCTGGGTATTATTAAACTTGGAGCTTAAAAACTTTTTCGTTATTGTTCGCTGTTGAATAAAAAATAACTTTGCCGCGCTCTGATTACCAAGTGATTTTTGAATCAACTCGAGTACAAAATAACTCGTTCGTTTGCAATTTGAAAGGATTATATCATACGGCTTGAATTTTTAAAAAATTTATTTTATTTCGAGTTTTTTAGCCGCGGAGAAATGTTGTCGAAGTGAATGACTTTTACAGACTTGAAAAGTACTGATATTAAATGCATCTGCATGATGATTGCTCTTCTTGAGAAAAGCACACATTTTACACTTTTTATTGTTTGGACACCTGTCAATTAAAACAAGTATCGAGTGCGTTTGCATCCCTTCGATGTAAGCTTACATAGCAAAATGTTTGGTAACGAAATGCCGCAAAAATATATAAAATAATCATATTATTTACTCTGCTCGGGGCCATTTTCCATAAGAGAATAAAAGCTGCGATTGAAATTCAATACGCCAGGAATAACGCATCGGGTTTTTCCTGCCAGCTTGAAAACATCAAAATTATTTCGGAATTATATATTTTTCAGTCCTTAAATGAGAGTAGCGAGTTTATATGACCACGTAAAGCTGTCAACATTTACAGTTATCGTATAACAAAAATGAAACGCAAAATTTTCATAAAAATCCCAGCCGTCGCATCACTGGATCCTTTTTCTGTTCTCCGTTTGCATGTTTCATATTCGTACTTTTTGTTTACCCTCGTCGAGGGCTTATTTGGCCCGGACAGTATCAGTTGTCCAAAATGTATTCGCGAAAACTCGAAAAGAATTGTTTTTTGCATCAGATTGCGTGAATAATGATACACGAGTCGTGGGCACGGGTATGTAAAACTCGAGCCGGCATCTGACCCGTGACCATTTAAAAGCTCGTCATCATTTTCTTCATAAATTCAGTCGAGTCATCTCGTTTTGACAAACGTATAATTAATGCAATTATATACTTTTTATTTTTCTTGTTTATTCGCTTGCATGGGCTGATGCCGCTGACTCTGCTTCTCCGCTCGACATTTACCCCATTCTGAGCGTAGATAAAAACGGATGAACACGAAAAGCAAATATTTTCGAACATCTTGACGTCAGCGTCGGAGGAACGCAGTGCGCGCACACCGAGTCTTGCGCAGTCGAAGAAACGCATTCAAGGCGAAAAATAACGAATGCATGCGCCGCCTCGGCATCTCTTCTTGTCTTGGATGGTATACATGATATTCAGAATATACAGAAGCACTACCTATTGTGATTTTCTGGGTATATTTGCGTATCGTTCTTTGCTTTATAAGAGACAGTTAAGTTTGTCAATTTGCTTGAAGATTTTATGCTCTATTTGCTTTTGACGGCAATCACATAAATTTTAAAGAAACTTCTGAAAGTGTAGTGACTCTTATTTTTCCACGATTTTCAAATGATAAATCGTATCTAAACATTAACAATAAAAAATTTTTGTTCGTTCAAATTGTTTTACAGTTTCAATAATCTTCAAGTAAAAAAGAAAAAAGAAAAGTAACTTTTACAACTTTGTGTAAAACTTTGAGGAGAAAAGCACAAAGAATGTAATAAAGAACATCGATCAAAGAGTTAAGAACAAGCTTACCACCAATTTGTCAATAAGAGCCACACCTTAATATCTGTGGGAAAAAAGCGTAAAGTTTATAGTCAAATGTTTTAAAAACTAGGTTTATATGAAAAAAGATGTAATGCCACTACCAGTGTAATTAATAGTATTAACATAAATGTAAATCATCCATCGTTAAAACTAGAGCAGTAGGTTAATACTTGAAAAATCTTTTTGAGATCGTAATAACGAAAAATAATACAAGTAAATATAATTTCTAATGAGAGTGTAATTCTTGAAAAAAATCTGCACTCGATCGTCTGATTTTCAATTAGTATTATTTATAGTAAAACGTAAATGTAAAAAGTTAAAATGTCTTTTATATAGAATTCCTAATGAGGTACGTAAGTCTTCATGTGTTTGCGAAACGGACGTAAGTACTCGTATTCCTTTTTAATGCCGTACGCTTGACTGAGTATCACACGACATTGGATAAAAAAAAACGTACAAAGAAAGCCGAAGTTTATCATCACACACATAAGTATCCACTTGGACAAATGTGTGCTGCGACGAATCCACGAATTTCCTTGGGAAAAGTCGATGCTGCGATGATACGGCTCGTAATAAATGATGTTTAGCAGCCAAACGCAGCCGAGTAGTAGTGCCATATAAATTACCGCGCACCTATATACGCAGACGGTACTGCTGCGCAGCTTCAACTTACACAGCTCGTCTACGCTTATACATATATACAACGTATCGATTGACAGGGATAGCACGGCGAAAAGTTGCTCTCTCTCTCTCTCTCTCTCTCTCTCTCGTTCTCTCGTTCTCTCTCTCTTTCTCGATATAGGCATGGGTCACTACACACATACACGTTAGCACACACGTATACCTGTATATTGCGCCGCACTAGTGAGAGAGCACAATACCGCCAGCCGATGCTGCTGCTGCTGCAAACTCTTTTTTGATATATGACCTCCGATGGCCGATGACGACGATATCTTTATTACACCGCACAACCCAGCGATTTTCGTGAAATATATTTATGACTTTTATTATATTCGCGTTGCCGGAGATTATACTGCACAGGCATGGTGGCCGGGGCTGTACACGTTATATATAAATCGATGCGCGCGACGCGAAGCTGCTATACGGCTACAGCGGAAAAGGGGATTATTTCGTTGCGCCGCAGCAGCCGCGCTGGGGAAAAAAAGAAATTTCTATGCAAACATATTTTTCGGAGTTTGGGAATAAGCTGAATATTGGCTGCAAATAAATAAATGCAGCCGAGGCTTTATTGGCGAAGTAGCGCGCGCGAGCTAGACTCGAGCTTGCGGAGAGCCGGAGCGGGAGCGCCGAGCCGAGCTTGCATAAGCAGATTCTGGCTTTTCGGAACATCGACTCCAAAAGAAATACTTACCTTTGGGCTGAGTATTAAGGCAGCGCGCGAATACGAATATACAAGACTTGCACCTTTCTTCGCTTAGCTCGCTCTCGGCTTATATTCTCTCTCTCGCTCTGTCTATACACCATACACATTGCTTGCGAGCGCGCGCCTACTAATACTTTAAGTGTATACATGCCGATTGCGTTCACTCGCGGCCGATGAGCTTTTGCATGACGCACTAAACTCGCTTGTGAAGGATCCATTCATCCCACTATCGGATAAATCCGACAAATTTTGCCTTCCAACGCGTTGGCATTTATGTTTCCATCTTCTTTGAGCACTGCAGCGCACGATGGGATTCGGCTAGATCATGAGCCTACACCATAATAATAACTCTAGCATCCGTGACGGATACACAATTTTAAAAAGTGCTCAATTAAAAGGAATATTTTTTGGCATGAAATTTTGAATGGATAGCAAAATACCAAAAGCTCTCTGGTTTTTTCCCTCAAAAAATATAGTGTCAGCTGTTATTGCGATTTTCACTTCGCTTGAGCCAGAAATAAATAAATAGTTTTTGGCTCATGTTTATGTTGCTGGAAAAAAAGTATGATCAATAACCATTTGTGTGTTTTTCCTTATGAATTTAATGGTCCAGCTGGACTTTCCGATAAAAGCCAATCCCATTCTTAATGCATGAAAAAAGCATCAAATTGATAATTTTCAAACCTTCGATGAATAGGCGCTTTGGCGCGAGGGAAAATACTTTATCGATATATAATTCAGAAAAAATCAGCACACGCGAGAAAAAATGAATCGAAGCACACGTTGATTTACAAGGTTTAGTGGATCAAATGGTAGGAATGAAAAAATGAAATACTTAGTGAGTAAAATTCTTGAATCATTAAAAAGGGGTTGAAAAGGATATAAAGCTCATACCTGGAAAAGCTCTTATCAAAGGTTATGTGCGCGCAGGACGCGGGAGGGATTCGTCAGGCTTCAGCGGGATAAAGAGGCAAAAACGGCTGCCAATATATAGCAGAGGAGATTCTGCAACAAAATTAGGCGCAATCAACATTTAAATAGCCTCATTTGGTATCCGCAGACCGCCGCAGCAGTACTCGGTGCCGCTTGCGAGCAGAGCCCGGGCGATCATCGGCCGTAGACGAGTGCAATCAGCTGCCTAAGCAGGTTAAACGCGAATTAAGGAAAAAAATTCAATTATCTTTGGCCATTCTCTCTTCTCTCTTTCTCTTCTCTCTCGCAGAGCTCGCTGCTGATGTAGGCAACACTTTAAAGCTGCCGCTGCGTGATCAATGCGCGCACACGTACATATGTAGGATATATACACAGACAATGTAGCCAATACATCAAAGGATATACGCGTGCATAGCTGAATACCCCAGAGGGGGAGTAAACAGCGCAATCGCTCAGCGGTGTAAATATTCGAACTCGGATACATAAAGGTAGCCTCCGCACTAGCACACGCGTATATACCTACACGCAGGCACACGTGCACTCGAGCGGCGTATACGTATACGTGTAAGCTACCTTTCAACTGATAGATTACAGCATCGGATTTACGACACGTTGATTGAATGTTCTACATTGCAGCGGCACCAGGTGGACGAAAGGCTGGAAGAAGAGAAGGAGAGAGAGAGAGAGAGAGAGAAAGAGAAGAGCTCTCGAGGAATGAAGATTGCGATGGGCAGATTTATAGACTCGAACGAAAGAAAAAGTTTGCACGTTTTGAAGCTCCGATTCGGTTGTTTTTTTTTGCCTCCCTCATCGATACCGTTGTAACGAACCCGAGCGCATTATCCCGAGCGCGCAATTGAAATCTTCTTTGTATTAAACGTTGTCTGATTTTGCCCCCTGCCCTGCCTGAGCTTTTCATCGTTCCGCGCTCGTTGAATTAAAATTGGAAATCGTCGAGAGCATATTTACTCTACCTGAATATATTTGACGAAAACCATCTCTATTTTAGTAATTATGCATGAAACGGCTTTCGTTAGTCTGAAATTTTGAAATAAATATACACGCTTAAGTGTACATGAAAATGTTATAAAATCAATTATCTTAAAAACAAATTACTCGATGCATATTTCAATATTATATATAAAAGACTTCATTAAGCACGAGCTTTTTAATTTTCCTAATCTCACAAAGGTTTCTGATATTCGCTTAGTTCAGCGTTAAACTTTGTTCTAGCAAAATGTACCGACAAAACATAAGCTCGCCAATATTACATTCGCAAATAGAATTTCTCGATGCACACTGCATACATATATATGTATAATAATGAACAGCTTATGAAAATATTATTCCTCCAAAGTGTTTCAATGTAAATCATCAAGTGTACGTATGTACTTGGCGTAATTATTTTAGCAAGGCACGCATGCACAAGTATACTTTGGCACACACTGGTAAAATAACAATAAAGTACGTATTCTCAATGACGAGCAATTAGGAAAAAGCTCGCGAGATTCCGCGCACAAAGCTACGAGCCGAGCTCTCGAGGTTCATGATTGACGAGTCACAAGCGCGGATATATGTATATGGGCTGAATCATGCCGACTGCGGAAAACCAAAAATTTTAACTGCGCGTGGTTTTTCAAGCTTTTGATTCCAACGACTTCCTGAGACATTTTCAGAGTCAAGGTTTTCTACAGCTAGAGTCAAATAATTCTGAAAAAATGATTGAAAATAGGTTTGATGGATGGAAATGCGATTGATCAATGACAAAATAAAACACCCGCAAAATCGTTGAATTCTGCTATTTATCGTCGAATTGCTGGAATTCATCAAGTGGGAATTTTATTTTTTTCATTTCTTCGAGTATGACGTGATTCAGTCCATATGTATTCGCATTATACGTGCGACGTCGTTCCAATTGATTCGGAATTTCGCAAGTGCGCGCACTGCCGAGGCGGAGAAATTCATTTTTTTTCCTCCTCTTTTCATGTCGTCGTTACCGCCGTCGTGTAGTTACTCGATAAACTCAATTAAGCAAGCGAGCTAATTGAATGCTCTTACAATACTCACGCACGTGGGCGAGGGTTCACGAAGACTCGCCGTCATTGCGAATTTCTTTTAAAGCCCACGACTAATTTCATTTCAGTATGGTACGCGTTCGTTCACGTACGCAGTACGCACGCACACACACACACAGACAAACGCACATACACACATACACACACGTACACACTCGGCGCAAATATAATGCATAAAGGGGGACGTACGCGATAGTCTACTGCCAGTACTCTATCTGGCCTTTCATGCGCTCTCGCTCTCCCTTACTTTTCGACGCCAAAAAGGCTCGATATAACACGAGCGCACCGCAGCACCGAATCTATGTATAATAGGATTTTTGCAAAAAAGAGATTGAGAGAGAGAGAGAGAGAGAGAGAGGGACGGAGAGGGAGATTCATGTTGAATACGAAAAACATACGCATTCCCCGCGTACATGATGGATTTTAATTTGTATGCACCCACTTTGATTCTTCGCTGTCGCTTGGCTTGCTACGTGTACGTACACGCGCGCGAGCTTTTTTTCTCCTCATCCCTTGTGCTTAATGACGAATTTTTTCACGAAATAAAAAAGAGCGACGTTATATCGGATTTAATATTTTTTCCCTGATGAGTGTACATTCAGTGAAATTAAGCTTCATTTGATCCTCGTCAAAAACATGTTAATTGTCAATATTTATGGCTGACTCGGGCTTTGTGTATTTTGTGATTAAAAAATTTCTCATTCGTAACTTTCGCCCAATGAAAACATTGAACGAATTTGCAATCATAATGCCGAGTGCGCGTGAGTGTGAAATTTTTCTCGTTTCGTCTGCATCGCACCACCGCCATCGAGCACGCGTATATAATATAATGCTGCGCTAGAGGGAAAAAAGAAGTAAAAGAAAAAAGAAATTGAGAAAAATAAGAAACGAGGAGCTAGGCTAGAGTATAAGTTGCGGGTCACGTTGTCGCGTTCGCAAAGTCAGTTTTTTTTTCCTCCCCGCGTTCAACTTGGTCTGCCGCGCGCGCACGCTCGCCTCGCTCTAAACTACATTTTGTATATATAGCTCGAGCTATGTGACTTGTGCGATGAGAATGATCCTCGGCTAGCTACTACTTTGGCTTCCGGCATCGTAGCTTTCTCCGTCTCTCTCTCTTTCTATCTCGTTCTCTCCTTCTGCCTCTCTCCCTCCCTCGCTCTATCTATCTATCTCTCTCTCTTTCTCGGTCTCACCGCAGTGCACTGCTATACATGCGGCAGTTAACAAGTTTACTTTTCGCTGAATTACATCCACTTCCTCGCCACCGCCGTCGAGCTGCAGTAATGCCAGAGCGCACTTATTACACCGAAAGATATTGCGACGTCGCGTCCTCCTTCTTTTGCTCGGAATGTTTGAGATAAATAAGATCTCATCTTAAAATGGAGATGTGCGGCCAGAAGGAGAGAAAAAGAGAAACAGACGCAAGGAGAAAAGTCTTTGGCCGCGACGTTTTATTTTTCATATTGTTAAAAGAAGAAAACAAATTTGTTGAGACGCAAGTGCAAAACAAACTTGTTGATATTTTTGCAAAGATTCGCGGGAGCAAAATGTCGCGAGCGTATTAAGAGTCGGACGCGCGGAGAATTTTTATGACCGCGTGCTTCCCAACTGTTCTATATATTATGAGTCGACAGCGGCAGCAGTACCAGCAGCAGCAGCAGCAGCAGCAGCAGCGGCGCGAGCTTAAGCGTGTGGAATTTAAATAAAACTTTTAATACGTGCGGCGGGTGGCGTCGAGCGCGCATCGAGTCTTTATCATCAGCTCTCCGCACTTAATTGTGCTCAACTATGCATTGACGCAGCAGCTGCCGGGTCGAGCTCCGCCGCCGACGCTGTTGCTCCGACTGTAAAATGTAAAATCGCTCGAGACCGCAATGCATATTATCGAGTGCAGCGCGCGCCCCAGTCCATTCGCTACATACGTGAAATTTTTCCCAGTTTCATCTTGCGAGAAATTAATTTCGCAAATTCTCCTATCGAAAAGTCAAACGCAAGAGTTCATCATCGTCGAGCGCGATAATGGCGCGAGCTAGCTGTGCTGCTCCGGAGGCACGAATAATTATTTTTTGTTTGTCTTGCTCTACTTTGATCTGCGTAAATGTTCTGGCGGCGCTCGCGGAAGTCCAAATCCACGAGGGGCTACCCGGCCCACCTAGTGCGAAAAACAAACGCGGGCGCGTAATCAAAAGTTTCACGAGGCTTAGGTCGATGCACACAGACATGCGCGCCGAACAGTCGATCGGAAGCGTGTTGGAAATGCAAACAAACGTCTGCCGAAGGGTACGAGAGCTGGCTAAACGAAAGAAACGAGCAGATTGAGAAGGCTGCGTGCCGAGGAGAATCGCGCAAAACACTGCGCAGAACTGAATTATCCATACTCGAACAGTCGGTGTCTTGTTTGAAAATGATCTTGGCCCCCGCCATTGAACGGGGCATTTCCATAGCGGTAAATAATGAAAAAAAGAAAAGTTATACATAAATGAGCTTACACGAGATGGGGTGGGCTTACACGGGCGTTTGGGAGTTTGCCCTTTCTCCGATCTCTTGGGGAAACAAACGTACGAGTTATGTGCAAGCAAGCCGCGCGCTCGCTGTATATGTGTATATGGCTGATTTATTAGCTGTCGACGTCTGATGCGAGACTTTTCTCGCTTCGTCTCTCTTGCTCTCTTTACCGAGGCGTTGGTCGCTACGATGTTGGGAGGATGAAACAACAGACACTGCGCCAAGCAGAGCTTGAATCGCGCATTGTTTATTGTCCGAGGACGCTGGATTGGGTTTGATGTCGGCGCTGATAGGACGTTAACTCGAGGCTGTATATGAAAATAAACGATATGCCAGAGCCTCCGTTGAGCAAAAAAAAACAAGAAGAAAAGCACTCGCGTATATGCGCACGCACGCAAAAGAGAGAAAGAGAGATCGCGATTGAGTGATTTATTGGCATTTTTTCGGGGTAATTTCCAGCGCTGCGGCCGTACTTATTCTGCTAAAGAAGTCAATATTTTGCCTTTGCCAAAAATAAAGATATGGACTTTTTGGACACTGCTATTTTTATGATCGATCGATCGGACAAATATAAATCAATCAAAAAATAACCTGGACGCAGTGAGAGTGGGAGAGGTAGAGAGAAAAATAACATTCGTCAAAATCGATTAACGGCAGTGGACGCGGGGGCGTCAATAGCACCAATATTCAAACTCGCATGCATCTCGTTACTCTCGTAAATCTCGTGAAAAGATCATAAAAATATAAGTTATGTTTGCCTCGCAGTTTAATAATATACGTACCCACATATATATTGTCTATTCGTTTGCCTATCGAGTTTCTCATGTTAGTTTATGACACTTCCGGGCTCGATTTTCCCTAATAGACACCGATATAGAGAGACGAGCGAGAAAACCCGGCTGACTCTCTCCCTCTTTTTCTCTCTCTCTCTTTCTCTCTCTCACGATTATTGAAAGTTTTCGTTCAAGTACTATTTCCGATACGTATTCTACCGTCGATTTTCCACCGACGCTAACGTCGTCGTCGTCGTCGTCGTCCTCGTTAGCAACGCCAACGTTGCCAAGCCGTGATTTTCGCGCAAGGTCAAAACACCGTTATTAATCTAGCGGATTTTATTGCCAAGAATCCGACGTAAAATACCATTGCATCGCTCGTAATTTATCGCTTAAACTTTAAGTCATCGATTCGAGAATTGACAAGACGTACGGTTATTACGCTGAAAAATGCCGAGTCTCATGCTGCGCCTGGCGTATAAAAAGCCAAGCTGACGATTCCCATTAGCAGCTCATCATAAGAAAAAAAAAATAGTGAAGATAAAAAAAATAAAAAAGAATCTCCAGTGCCGGAAGACCACGGGTCAGCCACCGCGTCAGCCACCGCATCAAGCACTCGAAGCTGCCATCGAGTCGAAAATCCGGTGGCTTGCGCGCGCGACGACGACGACGACGACCGACGCACGCGACTAAATCTATAAATAAAATGCCATGCGTATTATCCTTTTTTTTCTTACGTTCGCCCGGCTATATAGTATACATGGTCGCAGTCCACAGAAGAAGCTAGAGGGCCGTACGTGCGCGCGAAGAGATAAAAATAAAGTCGTTGCTTCGTTACGTGTGCGTGTGCATGGAGCAGCAGTGTCAGCAGCAGAGGGGGCAGCTGCTGCTCCGTCCTCGTGCGCGCCGGTTCACCGAGACTTCCTCCGAAGGCGACGAGTCTCGCGTATACACGCATTCGAGCATCTATGAATATCCCAAAGGGACGCGTATGCACTAATACGTTGCGAAAGCGCAGCATACAGCGCTTGCGGCTTGCAGCAAAATTTAAGTATCGCTTTGAGAAGGCGCGCGCGCGAGAGGCCAGTGCACTCGACTCGAGCCGAGATGAGAAGTCGCGTCGGCGCTCGAGCCCGGCGTCTCAGTCGAAAGCCCCACGCTGCAACTATACAGCTCTCCGCTGCTGCTCGGATGATGATCGATGCTATCGGCCAATTGTTGACGATGTATGGTTCGCAAAGTATCCTTAAGGCGAGACCGGGCGCGATTTATGGCGCAAAGTAACGGACGAGCGGAGATCTCGCGTCGTCCAATGCGACGCCGGAACGATACGTACTACACGCATTATACTATACACGCACGTATAGCTCGACGGATGTCGCTTTATTAATTTGGACTCTTGCGCAGAGCCGAGCGCCGAGTGGACGACGTTAAATATAGAGCGTTGGCACGTGTGCGGTTGTTGCTGAGCTTTTTCGCTGCTGCATCGAAATTTTTCGATTGCCTTTATCGAGCGAAGGCGATTGTGCGAACGCATATATACGTCTGAACGCTTTTACGATGGAGCATAAAAGTTAGGCCAATGGAGAAACGTCTGCGAAGCGTACACGGCTGCTGCTGCTGCTGCTGCTGCTCGATCGTAGGAGTAGCCGCACATGCACACAAACGCAAACACACACACATACACGGGGTGTTTTATGGCCAATGTAAAAAGGAAGGAGGCGCGCGCCGGCGTGCGTAGCTTGTAAGCGTAAATGCAAAATCAGAGTGCCCAGCGAGTTATTATTCGCAATTGAAATATTGCAGTCGACGTATGGCCAACAACGAGCATCGCGACGCATCGTGATTAACGTTAATCGTTCGCCATACCCGACGAATACGCAAACGAGCCTCGTGCCGTAGTACCACTGCATATGGGCGCAACATTTTCATTCTTTCTTTCTTTTTTTTTTTTTTTAATAAGTCCAGCAACACGAGTCTTCTATTTATGGCCATTGTTATTATCATTTTTCAATTATTGACGAGTGATTTATCGTGTTTCACACTTGCGACGCGCCGCGTAAATTCGTAATAATTCCCAGCACATGGCCGGGATTTTTGCAGCTCTCGCTTTTTTCCCTCAAGAGTAGTATGTATCACGCGCGCGTTCATGCAGCTGCAGGGTGCAACATTACTAATTAACCGAGGGCTCCGTGTTGATTACGTAGACTGCCTCGCACTCTGAGAGCTATAAATATAGAAAATTGCAAAATAGAGAGGTCATTAAGTGGAGAGCGTCTAAATTAGATGTTGTGTATCGCAAATGTGTGTGTGTGTGTGTGTGTGTGTCTTGGTGTACGCGTCGTGTAATGCCAGCGATATAGCAGTTTAATAGATACGGGCCATAGGGCAGTTGTCCTGTTTACGACTTGCTCGAGCGCCAGCATAAAAGGACGGTAAGAAACCGATAACATCTGCTACCTCCGGCCCGATCGTGTATAGACAAGCTGAGCGTATAATAAGCTTTTTTTTGGCAATAGGCGCAGTCTGCCGCTCGCTCTCTTGCCTTGCTTCTCTCTCTCTCTTCTCCTCGCCTCTCCTTCCTCTCGTCCTTGTTTCCTTCGATGCCCAGTCATGTGAAAAGTTGCCACGCAGCTCGCTTTTATAGCCGATGTTATATCCGCAGCTCGAGCTACAAACCGCTTTCCATCAAGTGCAAATATTAAACAAAGCAGCAAACACGTGGAAAATGTGAGATAAAAAGATAGAAGAGTGCGTGAAAAAGCTCAAAGAGACCAAAAAAGCAGCAGTGGCAGTCCGGAGCAGGCATTGGCAGTGCAGCAGCAGCAGCAGCAGCGGCGGCGGCGGCTTTATAACGCCCGGGGCGCGGCACCGGTACTTCTTCCATTTAAGCGTCCAGCACTCGACCGTAGTAGCGCGAGTGCGAGTGAGAACAAAGACATCGCCTGCGTAGATATGCCCGTGTGCCCGAGCTGGAGGATTTAATAACCCAGCAGGGTTGAACTTAGCGAGCTACCGATGGCTCGCCCTTACTCCGCATCCACCCCGAGCTTCCTCTTTGCCTCTCCTTCCTCTTCTCCATCCTTTCTAGAGCTGCAGGAGAGAATTTGAAGCTCCAACAGCCGATTTTGCACTTCTTGTTCGTTCCATGACGAGCGCGCGCAGCAGAGCTTTGACGAGAAAAAGTCAAGAGGATCTCTCTTACGAGCTGGTGTGCTGCGTGCGCAGGGGGGTTTTTACGTTTGCGCGGTTACCAAAGTAAGGAGCATGCACTTGTGGACGAGTCGAGAGCACAGATCACGTTCCTCTACGTGTGTGTCGCCGCCCCTTTACGTACGCGGTATATATAGCTCTCAGCGCACAAGCCGAGAGTATATAAAAAATGAATGACTATCGTGTGAGGTCGTGCGCTGCTCATGAGCCGCGAAAAGAAATATCCTGCACTCGGGGCCTCGCGCGCGCGCCCGGTGACTTTAATGCGACTATTATGCCAACGCTAAAAACTGAATCGACTTATCGTTATTAAATAGAGTGCAGTTACTTTGATTTACTATTAAGCCAATCGGCCTGGCTAAAAGGCAAACGTCAATTTATGCGGGAGGAAGAAAAAATTACCCGAGCAACTTTTTAATCTATGTTTTTTTTCTCTCCACTGCTACTCGTTAAATTCTTGTACACGATGAGGCTAGAATGCGCTCGGCCAAAGAGGAAAAAAAAGAAAGAAACGAAGACGTTGCGCGCAGTACAGATATGAACGTGAGAACGTAAAAAGCTCTAAATGAGAAAGAAAAAAGGGGGAAAAAAGTTAAAATCGCGTGTATCAATTTGCAGAGGAGCGTAGTATAAGGAAAAAAGGGCACGAGAATAGTTGTAAAAATAAAGTAAAAGCGGCGCAAGAATATAGAGGTTAAATTGAAAGTAGAATTGCCAAAAAAAAGGAAAGAAACGGTGGAAAGAAAGGCGGAAACGGTGGACGAAAGAAATGAACATTCGCTGCTGCTGGGCGCGTTGGACATAATCGAGTTATAGAGAGCTCGATCGATTCCGCCGTCTCTGTCGCTCTTTAATGTGAGCGCGGAGGGCTTAAAAAAGAAGGCGCGCGAAAACAGTCTCGATAGTCGTATAGTATATATAGCTTTGACTCCCTCGGACCGCTGCACACCTAAAACTTGTATAAATGTACAATTAATCGACTCGATGCAAAAACATGAAAGCTCGCGAGCTAATAGAATAATATCTAGGACTAATGAAATTAGCCGCTGCTGCTGCTGCTTGTGCAAATGTCGTCGACGTTGTAGCGACGAGTGAGCTTTGGGCAAGAGAGCAACTCGCCGTCAGCTAGCTCCTCCTCGTCGCGCGGCGGCGTTGGCGGCGAGAGAGAGAGAGAGAGAGCCAGAGATCGAGACTAAAGAGAGTTAATGCCCGAGCACTTTGTTTCGCTTAAGCTTCTGTTCGTGTCTGGCCATTACGGCTTTCGCATAGAGTAACTCGGCACGCGCGAGCCAAGCACGTTATACACTGCTGCTGCCTGCTGCTGCTGTCGGCTCTGCGGTACGCGCGTGGCTATATGTATGCTGCACATGCGGACACATACATGGCACTCCCACCTCCGTCTGATATGCGCTATATACACTGCAGCTATTCGCGATGTACTCGATATGTACCCCTTGAGTCAGCTTACACTCCTCTCTTGAATGGAGCTATGGCCAAATCGTCCTGATCGAGCTTATGCATTTTATTGACCCTCTCTCTCTATGATTTTCGTGTTTCTCCAAACATAAAACTGTCGTGTCACGCTGCTCGATCCACAAAGGTCTGTACAAAGCCGAGCCTCGTAAACGACTTTTTTTAATGACTCTGTTTAACGTTGGCCATTTCTTTGTTTGCCATTAACAACTTTAGATTTAACGATGCGAATTTCCTTCGCCATCATAATTTCTACATTATATTTTGAAAATTATGGCCTACATTCGCACTTGCAACAGCAAAAGTTCGTGGCCGTAAATCACCTACTTTTGCCACTGGTTCAAAGCCATACGCACGCAGAAATATAAAATCCTCTTTTATACTTTTTGCTAATCAGTAAATTTGTGAATGTATATTTCCAAACAAACTCGTTGGTCGTCAGTGTGGAAAATTTATCAAAGCCTTTTCGATATACTTTTTTTTTCGTTATCCAAGCCCTGCCATGCTGTATGCACACATAACACAGAGCTTTGAAATTATTGGGTTTGGAGAAAAAATTTTTAATTTACAAACTTGATAGCACATGTACTGCTGTTTTGATTGCGCCGCAGCAGCATAACAGTCCGAGTTCGCGTGAATTATGGAACTTTTGCGTGTAAAACTCGCACGCGTGTATGCACGTATAGAGCATGAAAAATTAACAAGCGCAAAAGTTTAGCCGACGCGCACGACGAGCGATTAAAAATATTTTTCAAATTTATCATTTTCTTGACGTCGAAGTGCAGCAAACACGAGTTTCATCGTTGAAATTATCGTCGCATCGATTGACCATAACAACGCATTACACGTCCACGCGTTGCAGCCGCCGCCGCTGTCGTGGAGATTCCTGCGCGTGTGCATGGAGAAAAAGAGAGGGAAAGGGGGGCGGGGGGGACAAACGACTTATCGAGGCTCTTGCAAAAACGTTAATGCCGCAAGTTTCCCTGCTGCGCGTTATGTGTGTAGCAGCGGCGATAGCATCGTCGGTACTGTTCATGTTTATCTATGAATGTGTAAATATACTTACATGCACACACGAGCGATCTCGAATGAGCAAAGAAACTTTGCGCATAAGTACTATCATATACTTCGATAAGTTTGCGTAAAACCGCGCGGAGTTCCTGTTGTTGTTGTCATCTTTTTTTTGCAACTATTCAAAATTCTTGCACGTAGCCTTTATTTAAAGTTTTATGGCTTGTGTACTCTGAAACATTTTCCATGGTAAATAATACCTTCCTCGCGTCAAATTTTTTTTTTTTTTATCTCGATACATGCAAGATCAACTTTTACAAACTGGTCTATTGAGGTGTACCTTGAATCATAAACAGCCACACGTAATGCATTTCATAAACAATCGCTTTTAATTCATTACCTAATGTCATAAGCAAGATTAGTTAAATGTGTCGTATAGTTGCAGAAGAAATAAACCAATTTAAAGAGCTTTTTATTAGAGTTCAAAGTCCCAAAGAGATAGAAAATTATCGAAATTATTCGTTTACCTCACATTTTTTGCAGGTAAATCACATGCACATTTAATTACATTGACATGGATTTAATATTGGATAGAGTTGCCCAGAAAAAGCCGATGTGGCTGTAATAAAACTGTATTCATTAAAATAAGTCTCGTCTATCTTGAACATGTCAACATTGCTCTAGCAGGCAGCGCTCCAATTCGAGCTCTGCAAGTCATTCATCGAAATTTCATCAAAAACCACAATATCATTATAACGAAAATTTAATTTAATCAAATACGATATCCCTTACTCTACTTTAACTATATTATTTTAGTAAAGGTTCAATATCAATCTGCTTCAAAATAACTAACTAAAAATGATTGGATTTCATTCTCTAATATACTAGCTTAAAAGTACTTTTTCGCAAATTTATAAAAGTAAGGTTATAGTTGAAATTTTAATTTCCACATTCAACTAGCACTGTATGAACACTAACACACATAACCAGCTTTGGTTATAGGTAGAGAAAATAGTACGTACTGTATCATTAGGTTGAGAGACTAACTTATATTGATTAATTTGCAAATGGATTGAGTAATTTTGCTCTCTTCTTTGGTTTCGATTCGTTCAATTAAATAAATAGTTGTGAAATACATTATAGACGGAAGATGCTTGGATGAGAAATACTTGTAGGTACATACATAAACGGAATTGAAAAATCGTTTTCTCAGTCGTGCAGTATGTGCCCGTATGCATTTGCGCACAACATAGACTCCCACAAATACACACACACACACACATATGTATAGATAGTCTCATGCACGCGGGCGTGCAGATCTCTTGAAACTTTTCAACTCATCCGGCTTTCAGAAGCCGAGTTGTTCGCATTAGAGTATAGACATTTGAATTCGAATCGCCTCCGTACAATATATACACGCGCACACACATATATATCGAAGAAAGAAGCCCTAAGAGAGTTTTCTCAATTTTCCATACACGCACGCCGGTGCATAAGAGTCAGAGAGAGAGAAAGAGCTATAGCACATGCACAATGAGCTACGCGAGCACAAGTTCGGATATAAATAGCTGGCGGTGAAAAGATCGTAGAGGAGAGAGAGAAAGAGAGAAGGAATACTCCACGAAATTTCGTATTCTTCAAAAGGCTTTTGAGCTTTACGAGCGAAGGAGAGAGAAAGAGAGAGAGAGTTTTTATTTTGAGGGTGATTGAACGCTTGAGATTCATGCACTTGTTTTCTGTCTATACCTGTACACGCAAAAGATGCAAGTGTAATATACACATTATTTTCAAAGAAATTCGATTCGACGTAATGAGTATCTTCCGAGAAAAACTTGGGCTTCTTTTTATTATCGGGAAACTTTTACATACGAATCCGATATCGGAAACGTTTCGTTCGATACTTTGCAAAAATGTACATTTACGGATTGCACACGGAGAAACTTGTGTAATAAAAATTAAAATCACAACTATGATAAATTACTATATTAAATACGAAAAAATATCATATATTTTCATTATAAAGAATAATGATGATGAAATCATGAAAAATATTTTTATATTCACGGTAGTTTTTACATTAAAGTTGCTGTAAAATTCGTAATGCTAAATAGCAAAAATTATTCCTTAGAATGTACAATGTACTATCATAACATTTTTGTATGGCCAGTACGTTGATTGTTTTTATGGGCTTTTTTTAAAACCTTCTAAAATATTTAATCTTTAAAATGAAAAAAACGATTATGGATAATAAAATTAATCACGAGAATTTTTTCCCTACAAAGAGCAAAATAACCGGAATACCTAGATTTTATTCTTTTAATAGATACTAGCCCGACTGTCAGCGCGCTGCGCGCACTCTATTCTTTCTTATCCCATTTTGCCAGTTTTCAATATTTAAAATAGAAAAATAAAATAAACGAAGATTATGTTATATATACTGTAAAAATACGCAATGTGTCGACTTTTCACCTCAGCTTTCCCTCGAGGAAACCAATCATAATTAGTCTTAAGCCGTCAATAGGTTAATTTTCCACTTTCTCAACTTACTACACACTCGTATTTGCGCGCCACTAAACAATTGCAAGCTACTGAACGACCAATCACAGCGCTTATAAACTGCTCATGCTAAAAATCTCACCACTCTTATAGAATAGGATAGGATAGGATAGGATAGGATTACAGTAGTTTTTTCGGTACATTTTTATGATTATTTGCTCAAATTTGCAAAGCAAAACAGAAAAATAAAAAAAAATCTGGTAAAATGCTGTTTCGGATAGTTTTTTAAATTCACTATCATATCTTATTATGATTTAATTCTAGAACAGATGTGAATGAAACGTTAATGTTTAATACTTTTACAGAGAATATACACGATGTTTCTATGAAAAAATTGTATGATTTAATATTTAATCAAAAGCTGAGCAATTAGGAGTTGTAATATGTTATTAAAAAAGTTTGTAACATAGAGCTATTGAAAAATTGAGTAATTTGGCCAGATAAAATATTTGACGAGCTAAATAGTTGGACGCAGAAAAACATATTAATGTATGAATGGAATTTTTAATAAAAAAGTGGGCTTGCAAAAAACGAAAAAATTTGACGGAGAAATAGGCCGTTATTAATGTCGAAATCGCGGACCCTCGATTATACGCCTGATTCGACTAATCTACGATATCACGAGCGGCGAGCTTGTCTCTTGAATATTCTCTCAGATTAAATACTCTCACTTAAGGGTTGATAATTAAATGATTCATCATGTGACAACACTCGAAGAGATTCGAGTCAAGAGTCGCGCGCGTGTCCAGGCGTAAAATCACAAAACTGTCAGGCACATGCGCTCATCGAGGACGACACATAACGACGACGCCAATCAACTTTTATCTTGTACTCACGAGTACTTTTTGTCTATTCTTTTGCCTCGCTAGCGCGCGCTAGCTCACTCGAATCCTTTTTTTTCTCTACCATGCTTTTTTTTGCTGCTGCGCTTTGTTCTTCGCTCTGCTATCGCTAGTAGTAACGCTAGGCGCGGATAGAGGATAAAAATGAAAGCCAACGAGCGAACGAGTGTGTGTGTGTGCAGTATGTACGCGTATTTGTATGGCGAGGGAGGAAAATTGAAACGACACGAGTCAGGCGAAAAAGAGTCGTCGATAATAAAAGAGGACAGAAGACGCGATCAAAAGAGTGGAAAGAGGCGAGGTGCAGCTGGAGGGAGGCGAGATTTTTCAATAATAGTCCGTCAAATTATCTGACTTTGATATAGCTGTGTCGCGTGTACGTACGAGTAAATGTGCAACGCGTCGAGGAGAAATGATGGCGAAAATAACGATATTTGACGGGACTTGGCGTTTGCCTTCGTTGTAAACGTCGTTCGGATAAGTCGAACAAAAGGAAACCAAACGAAGTGAGAGAGGCCTGGAGATGTGCATGACGGCAAAATAGACTAAGACCGAGTTGGCGCGCGTTTATTAATATACGTAAGGGTGCGCACAGAGAGAAAGTGTCTTATTACTACTGACTGCCGAGGTATAACGCGGCGAACAAACACACACTCGCGCACGAGCAGCTCCTCTGCTTTTCAAACTGCGGGAAAAGTTTACTTCGACGAATACATACGCCCACATGCACATTAACAAACGCACGAGTTCATAGGCGCGCGCGCGCGCGAATTCGCAACGGCATAACGATCGCGACTGTACTACTAGGCTGTGTATAAGCGCCTGTATACAACTCCGCTGCAGCGAGAAAAACCCACGTGGCGTTTCTGTGCAATCTCGAGCTTCGCCGCAAAACTTTCTTGAATTTTCAGTTTCCTCGTGCGCACGCGGCAATAGATTTTCTGTCTATGTACTCCGTAATGGCTTTATATAGGTACCCGGGGCCATGTGCTGCTACTCCAGAAGCGCGCGAGAAGTAATTTTATGTGCTCTAGTCCTTTGGATTAGAATCTGCATGCACACACACACACACACACACACACACACACACACACACACACACACACACACACATTCTAAGCAGTTTGCTCGTGCCCCCGAGGAAAAAAAATTATAGAGTCCTTCGACTGGCTTAATTGTAGGCTTATTATGTTCTTGAATTATGATAATGCCATCCTTGCTTACATTCATTTTTTTTATATCTTTCTCCCTCTTTGGCTGCCTCGCATCGTCCTGATGTATGGTAACGGTCGTGGGCAACATCTCCTAGACTAAATTACACTATTTTGAAGTGGGCCAACTGCAGCAGTAGTGGCACGCGCGCAGAGCTTTTAAGCTGTCGCTCGAATTATTTAAGCTTTGGTAAATATTCCATGACGCTATATGTACGCACAGTACGTGCGTTTGCGTATATATGTGTGTATTTTACGCATTTAAGAGCCTCGCCGTCGTTGCGCGCATGGCAAATAATGCACAGTTTTTAATTAAAACTTCATGCTGTTTCGCGTTTTGAGCCTGCCGAACTCTCGCACAGACGCCACCGCGCGCACAGAGCCTCGGGTACTTGTAGTGCCATCTGCGCGCGACGCGAGGCCGAGGAACAAAAATCTCTGAAGTTTTCGTCGCATCTAAAAATGAAAGAACGAGCGTAAATAGACTGTTGAGTATCACGTGTATAAATTAATTAGATAGCGTTTTTTTAGTGATAATACGTGTGCGGACTTGTGGCGAATCTCTATGAAATAGTCACAAAATTACGTGGTACGTTTTGATGCAGTGCAAAAAATATTACGTACATGCTTACTCGGTTGAAAGTTGGCTACCTTCAGTTTCTAAATTTTGAATATTTGATGGTCAGCTTAGCCATTCGCTGCCTTTGCAGAATACATGACATCGTTTCAAATTTTAGTCATAATTTAATACATAAAATTTCACATTGACAAGTTTCAGTCTAGGTAGCACTAAAATTTTGATAGTCTCATGCTTTTATACTGACGCAGAAAAAATGAAATATTTATCTAAGGCAATCATGCATTTATAGCTTGTAATTGAAAAACTCTGGATATGTTATTGCAACCGTATTCTCTTTCTCTCTCTATGTATAAAGTTAATTTTCCAAAATTTTTTCATATATAAACAGCACTCAAAAAGATGAAAAATAATAATAGTAGAAAACAAACATACAAAACCAAACTATAATTTTTCATTGCTCCACAAATTTACGTAGCTTGAATCAACAAAGGCTTCGTCTAAGTAGATACTTCAATTTCAATCTCATTTTTCATAAAACGTATGGAATTTGTTTTAATACTAAATACTAAATTAGACATGTGTATATAGCTTATTATATATTAACTGATTTCAATTCACATGAGACCAATTTTAATAAAGCGCGTTTAAACATGAACTTTTTTTTCATACATCCATTAAAATTTTATACGAGTCTTTCATCAGTGTTGCCAAATAATTATCATACTTGTGTTTTTGTCAGAGTACTTTGTGTAGCACACATGTGATATTTGGTTAAATATTTTGTTTTTCATTGAATTTATTTTATTTACAATGAATTATATTATATTCTCGTGCAAAGATAAATTTGCTTTTCATTGTTGCCGTCGCAATATGCAAGAATAAATACATTGCCTGGGTAATATTATGATCTAATATTTTGGATTACGATATAAAGTAAAAATGTAGTAAAAAATAGGAATAATTATTAGAAAGGATTATTCATGCACTATATGCTTCATCCCAGCAGTTTATATGAAATTGAAATAAAATATTACAATAAATTGCATTGAATGGGTTAGGCTATTCGATTGAGTGGCTCAGAGAGCTATAGAGATTGCCACATTTACCTGCTAATTGTTCGCTTTTTAACACTGTGGATGAAGCACATTTTGATGCGCTTATTTGATGCAAATAAACAGGGAAAGCACAAGTGAATAGAATCCGATAGAAGTGCAATTTCGAAGGGAGAAATGGGGGGGGGGGGGAGGGGGTCACGTGCGCATCTCTCAATTTCGCGGCCTACGTCATGCTTTGGCAATATAATACCGCAAAACTTGAATTTCAACCGATTACAGACGGAAGCAATAATTATTATTGTTGGACAAGTTTGTTCTCACTGTCTTTCTGTTCTGTTGTGCGCGCAGAGAAGCAGTCGAGGCACATCTGTCTTGACGGAAATGCGATTATACCGTCCGAATGAAACTTTAACCTTACAGCGCGCTTTGCCTCGCGCGCATACACAAATATAGACGTATAGAGCTATACACATATACTCAGCTATAAACCTGAAGCTAATAATCCTTGGACTATATATAAGGTGTTCTCTAGCCGGTATATATCACACGTACACTTGCTCTGGCTTACAGTACGGCCATGTGTGTGTACTTTATCAAATATTGTGAAACCGAAGCGAATTTATGGCTCTACTATGATTCACAGTGTCAGGTCAGTCGCTCGGTAGTCGGTCGCGCGCACCGTCGCATGTTTCAGGGCATCGGGGCTGCTGCTGCTGAGGGTAGGCAAAAGGAAAAAGTTACGCAAACCGCACCCACAGCAGCTATTATTAAATAATATAAAAGCGTCGAAAGGCCAAATTTGTGAACAGAGGCTTTTCGATAATTCATGCGCCGTTCTGTCGAATACGGCAATTTTCATCTTTATCCTATAAAAGCTTGGAACTTTCAACAGATACGAATTATTATAACTTATGCGCGTCTTTTATCTTTCTATGTTACAGTATCAGAGCTTGGAAAAGTTTGCACCGGTGGCACCTAGGGTGCAGGACGATATCGAGAGGAGCAACCAGACCTGGTATAAGCCGTATAAGAGCGCACACAGGGCCTATATTCGTTTGCTACTGCAGATTCACCGTGCAGCGGTGAGTATCTTCGGTTTAAAGCAACTTTGCTCTTTTTTACATTTATTTATCGAGTGAATGCGAAAGGTAAAAAAGAAATAACTATTCGAGCTGGTAAAAAGTTGGGATATTTCGGTGAGGTAAATCAGGTTTTTTCTAAGGGCGCAAAGGTAGCTGCTGCTGCCGTGAGAAACAGTGGCCGCGAAAATTGTCAAAGGCAGGGGCACGCCGGTACACGCGTGACGTTTCATCCGGAGCAAACACATCGAAGCGAAATCGGCTGCAGGAGAAGTTTGAAATCAGCCGTCGTGTACGTATGTGCTCGCGCGCGACGCGCATAGAAGAAAAGACGAGGCGAGCGCCCGAGTCAAAGGCGAAACGAGCGAAAGGAAAGAGACGCGAGGAATAAAGTGCGAGATGCGAAGCTTAGAAAACGAAAAAAAAAACAAGGATGAAGATAGAAAAAGAGGGAGAGAACAAGTCTTGCGAGCTTTCCACTCGAATAGATCGACACTCGCTCTCAGTCACATGTGCGCGCGCGCGCCCGGCTCTGCGCGTGTATATGTGCAGAATTGCGAGTCGCGAGTGACTCGCGAACGACCTGTGCTTGCGTCTATGTATGTGTCTGTGTGAAAAGTCAGACGACGAACTGGTACTACTTCGTTCGAAGCTCTCTTGCTCGCGCGAACTTTCCTCTCTCTTTGGGATGTCTTCAAAAGGACCCTGCTCCATCTATCTCCCCTTAGATATATGTATAAGGAATAGCAGTTTACTCTCTCTCTCTCTCTCTCTCTTTATACCAGAGCAACCGAAAATTAGGAAAAGCCGCCAGTACGAGTGCATAAAGTCCTCTTCTTCCCCCCTCGTTCTTTATGGTGATAATTCTTACTCATACACCTACGTACACATGATTCGAGCCATTTGCCCCAACTTACACGCGCGACGAGGATCTCAACTTTCGAAGAAAAGTTTCGTCATTAAGCTCGCGCGCAACTGCACAAAAGACGAAAGACGAAATTTCACGTGCAAATTGGAAAATCTATGTTTGAGTGTGTACAGCGCGTTGTTGAATTGCAGCGACAAACAAGCCCTGGCTCGAGGCTAATAAAAATGCTGATAAACCTGCAATAAAAAACGCAGGCAGTGAGTTTAAATCGCGGTGATCGGGTCATTATTTTCGAATGGAACAACGGCATCGGCCTCGGTGATGGAGTGGAAGTAAATAAAAGTAACTAAGGTAAAAATTCCATCCAATGCGTCTTTAAAGCGGGTTAAATGAAACGTATTAATTGCTAAGCCATTTAACGAGTGCGTCGGAAAAGTCTGCCGGGCTAATTAAAGGAAGCGCGCGGCACATTTAATGCCTCTCCAATAACCTAACCCTTTATTTATGTATAGAAAACCGCAATTTTTGGAAGAAACTCGATATTTTCTCTTGCTACGCGCTAAAATAGTACAAAAAAAATCAAATTGACCCACATTTTTGCCGAGCACGAAATAGTAACCGCACTTGAGGCGTTAATAACGCGCTAGTTAAGTTGTATTTGTTTGCGTTCTATATAACGACTCCACATAATTAGCCGCAAACTCGGTCTGAAACTGGAAATAAACGTCAAAAATAACATGGGCAATTGTGATTTTCAACGACGAAAGCGAAGTCGATTAGCGCACAGCTGGCGATGATTCGTGTGCCCTATAACTTGGAGGCACAAGTCGAAAGTCGTCTATTTCGACCAGGTTGGGATGATCGTAGATCGGCACCGAAACACAGCAGCATAGTAGACCGCAAATCGCTGCGCTCGGCATGCTATTATCGACGATAGCACAGTTCACTGCTGGCACTGCTGCTGCTACTGCTGCTGTTGCTCCCCTTTGTCCGAGAGAAGTGTACGGCAGAGTCGTAGATGAAGCGGGTGCGTTAGTGATCGAGTCAAGCTAGGGAAAAAAGGAGCAAACTCTCAAACGTTAGAATACACGGCCGGTTTACTCGTGCGTGTGCAGCTGCGCCCGTATATATGCGTATACCCACCGCGCAATTATAATAAGTATAATGCGAAAGAGTCGACGACGACGACGACTTCGCCGGCATCGATCTGCGCGTGAATCGTTCAAGCGGCAACGATTTATTACTCGCCCGTGTGTGCTGTACGTGTGTGGATCTACATGTGATTGTCTCGTGTGCATGTGCGGCGCGTTGAATTAATGACCCAATTTAGAGACAGTAAAAGGGTGGGAGTAGGTGAAATCACTTCCCTTCAGTCACTCTCTTGTTTCGCATTTCGAGAACGTCAAGTAATGGCAGGATGTACTTGTTTGTGCCTCGCGCGCCCGCGCGACCGAGCAGTTATTTATATATTATTCGAGTGTGTGTGTGTGTGTATGTGCGACTTTATTTTCTACGCAAAGAAAATACGACCAATGTCTGCGATGATTTCGTTTGACATTTATGCATAAGCGTCACGCAAAGACATTTTAGAAGATTGATTCGATCGCTGTACCTATATGCGGGATATAATGCTGATATCACATACCTACCCCCATTCGCCGTACAAGGAATTTTCGCGTTATCTTGAAATTATACTTTTGCCATCCAATGCAGAGTCGGCGCATCGATAGCAGTTCTCATCGCAGACGCCGGTCGGACCTTTCAATGGATTAGATCGAATGGTGCTAAGCGACGGCGACAACCGAAAGGTCGAATAGGAACAGGAGAAGAAAAATGGAAGACGCGTTGACAAGTACATTACAAGTGGCTCCTGACTGGGTGGGCGACCGAGTGATTTATGTCGCTGGATCGCAGGTGCTGTGGTATATTGCTTCGGATGATGGAAGGCCATAACAAGCGGATAAAGAATTACCATTTTACTTTTTCCAAGTGCGAAGAATAAATACTCCCGATTACGAGTTCACAGCTCCTCTGGTGTAGGTGGCATTTTTCATTGAGTTATAGTTGCGCACGAAGGAATGCGTCATCGCTTCCGAGTATTCCGAGCTGCACCTCGCCTTTCTCGACTTTTTCGTGATACAAAGATTATATTGCCGTGTACGACACCGGAATAATAAGAGGGACGACGAATTACACGATGATCTCGAGAGAGATAAGCGATGAGTATCGGACGATCGATGCATCGAATCATTGGGACGTTATGTTTCGGCGACTATTCTATTCCAACACGCAACACGATTATATCGTGTCGTGCTGCGAGCCGAACAGATGGTCGGAGCTGCAAAGCCGCTGGGATTAGGGAGTTGAAATTACAAAAATTCGTTTAGCTTCGAGCTAATATCGCACAGCTGGTCAATCATTTGTGCGCGTGTTTTAAGATTGCGCATGCTACTGCGTGAACGAGAACAAATAGTGCACACCATAGTTTATAGTATGGTGTATATGGGTGCAGTAAATACACTGTACGGGCGACGGACACATTGATCGCTTGCTGTTATCACCCACTGCACGTATATCGTTAATTAGATCCTTGCGACGATGTATTTTCGGCGATGATGTAGATAATTATTAAAATCGATCGCTCGAATTTTTTCTGAAGATTGACTGACACATGTTTCCTGCTCACTAATGTAAAGTCCGGCTTTTTGATGATTCTCTCGCTTGGACAGATATCAAAGTCCACTCGAACTCTTTGAAATTCCGAATAAGTTAATAGGAAGAGAAACTGTCCTTTGATGCGATTCTACTAACTATTCAAAGTTGAATGACTAAAGGCAGCTGTGGCCGCTGGTGCTATTTCATACTTTTTTTAAAAAAAAGTTCAAGTAATAGAATATTATATGAATAGGGATCAGGTTAAACTTTCGTTTGGCGCAAAAGATTTCTCTCAGTGCCCCTTCGAAAAAGGATTTTTTCTAAATAAATTCGAAAATCTTTCAATAAACGATACAACTACGTATTTTTTACACCCTTTTTTCATTTATGAGCTTATTCGTTTGCACTTTTCCCTGGGCAGCAGAGCTCCGGTTGACATTTGCTGCTAGAATGCAGAAAAATTTTCTCGTCGAAGAATGGCTTGGCAAAAAATATATTTACGAGTAAAATATCGACTAAGTTTTTATAGGTTTATAAATAAATAAAACTCGCATAGTTTATCATTTTTTTTACTTGCGTATAAATATAATGAATAAATTTTATACACATTTTTTTTGCTTTTGAAAAAGACGGAAAAGTTATTTTTTCAGTCAAATTCAAAATGAAATGCACAATAACAAATAATGACATTTCTATGAATTAATATGTATTATTGTTTCGACTTTTCCATTTTAATCTCTCTTTTTTTCATTATATTTACTCTTGAGTTGTGATCAAAAAAACTTTTATTTATTGTAACTCGAGTATCCAGTGCATTTAGTTTTATGAGATTTTAATTTTATTGGATTTTCAAACAAATCAACATTCCCAGATTTTAAATGACTTATTACTTTTTAATTAGTCTTACTTCATCTGCTTTAAATCTATATGATTTCAAAGCTTTTCAAAATTCATTTGACTCAAGCAATGCTTCAAAATGTTCATTAATATAAATTATTCTGTCTCCAATATTGACTTTCGTAACATTGAAGGATCATTTTCGAAAATATGTTCAAATATGTGATCACTTGCTATAATCAAAATAATCAGTTCATCAGAAAGATTTTTAATAAAATTTATAATAAAAAATAAAAAGTATTTATTTTATCATTTAAATTCTAAAGTACATATTTTTTATATGGTCATTTTCCCTTCCAAGCGGAAAATGAAAAATATATTTTTCGTTGAAAAGTCAAATAAACGGACTTATTTACAAGATATGAGGAGCAAATGGCTCTTGAACTTCAACTTTTAATTATATAATATTATAACATTAAAATGAGAATGAAGTAAACCCATTATTACTAAAAGCTTTTTTGATTATAAAATTCATTTTCGGGATAATAAATATTAAAGTTGCATTAAATTATTTTATTTTTTGATTTTTCAAACCGTTGAATTATTTGCATAAAAAATAAAATTTCAAGATTATCAGATACTTCTCATTTTCATTTTTAAGCTCATGACAGTCCGTAAAAAATTTGTTCTGTTTAATACAACCCGTCGCACCGACACATACACGTCGAACTCGACGTAAAGACGTCATTAGCGCTTGTAGAAAATCTCAACTCGACGTAGTACAATTTGAATCCTCGATTAGAATTCTTATTTGATTTTGGTTCGAAAACTGTGTCAAGTGCACTTTGACTAAATGAGTTTAGCTCCCATTACTGCTAGACGTATGCACACAGAAGAGATAGCATGAGTGAGCTGCTGACTTTCGACCTGAAGTGATTAAATTAAATTTTTTTCTCTCTTAAAAAATGTTTGAGAATATTATGAACGAAATAATGCGAATATTTTCATCGAGATTCTTTGGCCCTTCGGCGCCTCATCTTGAGTGTAAAATGTGCGCACCGTATTATGCATGCGCGATGCTCGTCGTAAAAGTAGCTGTTGACGCAAATTGCAATGCTCTGACACGACGTAAAGGCAGAGGTGGGTTATAACAGTTTTGAGATTAAAAAGTAAATTGTTCATCCGACAAGTGCTTTGTGCGTGCCTGTATAAAGAATCGAAATACATTTAGTACAAGAATAAATTGAAGTTTTATCACCGGCAAAATTGCCGGTACAGCGTACGACGAGTAAAGTACGATTTTTTTATCTCCTGTACGCAGAGGAAAACACTATATACAGATAAGAATTGTGAATTTATCCTTCCCATCTCGATAGTAAAAAGAGCTTGAAAAATATTGCAAATGAAAAATTTTGCCATGCTAAAAAAACAGGCTTGTACGTACGTAAGCGTGTTGCGCGCACGGATTGAAAAAAAACGCCTGCACAACCGTGAGAGTGGTATTTTTGTTTTTTGTTTCTGTAAAAATGCACAGTATTTGTACTCTCTATATCGACATTTTTGCAAAAGGAATTAGCATAAAAATTAATGTTTAAAAGAATTTCGTTGGTACTGATAAATATCGCGCCATCAGTGGAAAAATAGCTTTGCTTTATAACATTCATGAATAATGCAAAGCTGTTTTATTCATAAATATATACACGTACATGCCGCCGCCACTGTCATTTCACGTGTGTGTCAAAAAAATATTTGTACCATCAGTCGAGAGAGAGGGAGGGAGGGACGGAGGGAGACAGAGAGAAACTCGCTCTCGGCAAGGAGTATCAAAATTTTCAGTTTATTTTTTAGTAGCATTATGTGTATGAAAAATGTGAAGTGAGAGAAAGAGAGAAGCAAGCACAGCGAAAATGATAACTTTTTGACGTTTGAAACTTTATATCGTGTGAATGCCGTGAGCGTAGTTTAGTTATCGAGCCTCGAAACTCTCGAGCTACGTCGTCATATCGTTTTGTCAAAAAAAAAAAAAAAAAAAAAAAAGAAAAAAAATTCTCGATTCAGTTAAAAAAGCATATCTGGAGCGAGAGACATTTCGAAAATCATCGCAACAATGAGTTATCCAGGCGCATCTACGTAGAGCGGCCGCTCGGGCGCAACCAAGCTTGTTCCCGAAGGCATTTGCATGGAAAAATATTGCCTTGGCCATCTAGCGAAGATCTATACGTATATACAATAGGCACATCGCGAAATGTATGCATTGTGCACGACTTTTACGGTCAGTTTTACAGCGTGAATATTTCTTGCAAGAAGCTACCGAGCGAGCGGAGCAGGACCCCAGCCCGCATATAATACGTGTGGTATATAAGCGCGCACGGACCGCGCACGGATATAGATATGTAAATTCGAGTCCGAAAAGCTATACAAAGCGAGGGTTGGGTGGCGTCTGCACAGGCTCATATCGATGAGGGATGGCCATGGGAGAGTAGCGACGAGCTGTGCGCGCATACCGATCGAAATCCAGAAGGGATATGGACTGAGCGCGTGTCTGCGACGACGAGTCTAATAAATTTTCAATGGCTCATGATATCCGTAGGGATCGTAGCTTTCTCTCTCTCTCTCTCTCTCTCTCTCTCTTTCTCGAACAGCTATATACCGGCCAACTCGCTTACTTATTACCATCGCATTAGCTTTTTGATTAGAGCAACGTGCACAGCTCGCCAGCTAACTCCTAGCTCATCCTTTGTCGAGTTTCCTCGCAGCTGCTATCTCCATTCTCTGTAGCTCTCTTTCTCTCCCTCTTTGACTCCTCGAACTTTGTCTCGATTTCCTTGTGTTTCTCATTTTGTCGTCTTTTCATCTTTTATTCTGTAGCTCGCGTAGCCGATTGTTGTTGCTCCGGGACCGTCTAATTGGCTTTTTACTCTGGATTATTTATTTAAAACTCAACCAGCAGCTCTCGTAAAGTTTGCTTCGTGCGCTACACGAGGGCTTAATAAATTTACGAGATTATAATACGGAAATAATAAGCGGTGCGCCAACCTGTATAAGTGTTGAGTCAGCTGCACGGGCCACGAGTCCTCGAGCGCCGCCCGTGCGCGCGCGCCTGGCCCTTACATCTTCCATAAATCGCTGAACCACCGCCCTCCGACTACATGCTCATGCGAGTGTAATATTTGACGACATTTACTCCGATTGTAAATTTAAACTAGTGCAACGCGCAACGTTATAGTAGTCGCTTCCCCCCTCCCTCATAATGGATGATACATTAATTTCTGAAATATACTTTAACCGCACGCGAGGTCCGGGAGCATATATATTCAATCGCTCGGGCCAACTTTTAGAAGCACTTGCTCTTTTTTCTCTCACTGGGGGGATTTTCTTCTTTTTTTCGGCAGAAGATTCGATAACCGAGGAAATTTTCATGGCAGCTGCGGAATATAACGCGATCGAAAAACTTTTTTTGCCCTTTCATCGAGAGCTTTTTTAGCTCGGCCGAGACTGATAACATCGCGCCCGCTTGTTCTTGAAAAAAGTTTCAAATAAATGAAGTTTCAGCGTGAAATTATTATTTTCACAAAGTTGTTATACGTTAGGGCGGCTGCTGCTCGCCTTTTTTTTATATGTGTAACTATAATATGCGAGCTGAGCGTGGAGGCTACGTTTTATCAACCCTTTTTATAGCCAAAATTATTTTAAAAGCTCTAAACCAATTTCTGGAGCGAACTTTTTTTTATCCCATAAAACTTGGGTCGTATTAGCGCTCGCGCGCTATATATAGCACCAGAGTCGATTCCAGCGTGCGTATTAGTACGCGCGCGCAGTCCTTTGCACGAAAAGTGTTATAGCCTCGCGATGCCAAAACTATTAGCAAGTCTTTTATTAAATTTTTAGCATTTTAAATGTTGCAGCTTTTGGTGCAGGCACCAGTCCACTAGGTATAGACGCTCGCACACGTTCCCTATATATGTAGGTAGCCGGGCTAAATGCTCCGTCAGCCAAGCCGTGCGGCATGCACGTATAGTACACACGTATATAATGCCGAATTGCTGCTGACGCGACGCGATCGTCTATACACATGCGATTGCACGTCACACCCTTCTTCGGGCACATTCTATGCAGACTACAGAGTACTATGGCCGCGTGTGGCTGTGTGTGTGTGTGTGTGTATGTGTGTGTACTGCGCGCTACGATGCACCGCGCGCCCTGTGTGTACGTATTACGCTACAAGAATTGCGCTCGCGCGCGAACTCGCTCCTCGATAATTGGAAATTCAACGTTGCGCAGCTGTAGCAGAAAAAAAGGGTGGCACTTTGTACTAGCGAAGCTATGCAGAGAGGGTAATTTCGCCTTTTTTTTATTTTTCGGTTTTTCGTTCCAAATACGTTTTGTGCATAAGCTCGAGCTGGGAAATTGACGACGAGAGGAGTAAAAAAAAAACGGAAGCTCGATATCGTGGCTTAATAACGCGTCGAAAGAAAGTTTAGAAATAATGCGCGCGATGCGTACTTAAGGGGCTAGTTACAGTTTAAACAATCATTAACACTTTGCTATCTGAATTTTGCAGGCCTCGCGTATTTGGCGCGGTAATAGTGTAGCTGCAGATTTTGGTATAGCTGGTATATAGTGCTTGGCTTGGCAGTTTGTAAATCCTTTAAACTAAAGCCTACGGTATCAACCACATAGATCCACACGTACACGCGTCGCGCGTGTGGCAATGTATTTGCTTATTAAACTTCATCCGGTGAACTGAGCGTGGTTCAGCGAGAGAGAGAGAGAGAGAGAGAGAGAGAGAGGAGAGAAAGAGAGAGAAAGAGAGATAGATAGAGTAAGAGAGAGGATGCAAGCTCATCTGTAGTAGTCGTCTAATGGCATTTATCAGTTGGAAGCTAAACTAGTTAAATCTCTTTGCGCACAGCGAGCAGCCACCACGCTAGGGAACGAGAAGGATAGAACGAGAGGGAGAGGGAACGATAGCGACGAAAGATAAACCAAAAGCAGCTCTCGATACGAGTGTAAGCGGTAACGGTGGCAGCGGCGGCGCAAGCAAGCGAGCTAGCTGCGGGTGCTGCGCGCAGCTCTCCGTTCAATGCCGCGACTATAAAATCCGCAAACACTGCAAGCTCGAGCCCTGCTCAGCTATATCGTGCGCTCGTGCTACTCTTGAAGAATGGAGAAAACGCCTTGCGCCGTCTTCGTGAGTGAGAGAGAGAGAGAGAGAAAGAGCCAAGTACGTATCTTGAGCTTCTTTTTCTTCAGCACACGCACAAAAGACGTTCGCTCTGGCGTACGTTTAAACAAGAGAGAGAACGAGGAAAGCGAGAGAGCGGCATAGCGAGTTATAGCGAGGAAAAAGCTTGTTATTTGTACCCGTGCGCGCGCGTATACTATAATAATAATACATATACGTACACATATACATACACATATACATACAAAGGCGGGGAGCTTATACTCGCAAGCTCGCAGGGCCGCTTCTCGTTCGCATTTCGACGTTGTACCTACGCAGCTCGAGCTCCGGCGATATTTCACTTTAACCAGGGCTCCGTGCAACTATGACTTTAAATATTCAGGCGATTCATTCTAGCTATACTGCACGCGCACCAAGACTACTACCGCTACACATGGGGAGGAGGGCATCGCTTGTGCGCGATACCACACGCGCGCGTATCTCGCGGGACCTCCAAACGCTCCTCGTGCGCGCCATTATACAAACATAAAGCTCTGCTGCACACACACGCGCGAGTATAAGGCAGGTCGAAAAGAAAAGGCACGCCTGCACCGCTCTATGTGTGTAGCTGCATCGCTCATTTGAAAATTCTCAAAGGAGATTTGCCGAGCCCGTCAAGGACGTTAAGAATAATATACGCTTCTTCTCGGGGTTCTGGAATTTAAGTGAGCGTCTGCTGCAGCTCGCTGTGTGCGCGCGAGTATTGACCTGTAAAAAGTTAGCCTTGTAAAAGATTCGCGCCGACACCCGTACATACGTATATCTACGCTCATAATATACGAATGCATAGGTGTCTGTGTGTACACAAGACAGTTGAGAGGGATGAGGTATGTTATTTAATGGTTAGCGCGTGTGTGTGTGAGAGAGAGCCCCCGGGGGCGCACTCGACGACAGTGTCACGAGGTCAGCCGAGTGCTCGTTGAGCTTTTGTATATTTGAACTTGGAAATCCGAAAGCTTTTGACGATAATTGCTTTTTTGCGAGTGTCCGCGAGTCAACTTATGCGCACGACACCGAGAATACTCATTTCCATATGTGAATGCGTAAACCGAAAGCTCCTGCGGCTGATACGTGTGTGTGTGTGTGTGTGCACCGCAGCACACTGCTGCGATGCGCGCCGACCTCATCTACCTACGTTATTTTGGCATAGAGAAAGACGCGTACGTGGAAAGTGCTACAACGAAACTATCAGAGAGTTTCGCGTACGTATACGCGATCCAAGGAAATTTAGAAAACAAATTTATCAGCGAGCTTTTGAGCTTTGAAAATGAGACATGAAAGTAATTTGCGATCGCGACTATAAACGTAGATCTAGACCACGACTGGACGTAGTTCGTTGCAATTTGAACCTTCACTTATGGTGATTTTGACCAAGCGATCCCGCGTAAAAATAGAAACAGTGTGAGCTGTATGGGTAACGACTGAGATGATTCCATTGTCAACAAAAGTGACATATACAGGAAAGAGAAATATCCCATGTAATACCCATAGTGAAAATGATGTAGATAAATGATGTGATGCTTAGCTTATAAAGCAGCAGCCGTTTTGTCACTTGAAGAAACGATTCCGACTCAAAGCGACATCATGTAGTAGGTTGCAAAAAACGTTTCAATTTCATAAAAATTAAAAAAATTTAAATTTAATTTAAGATAAAATTTTTAAAAATGTGTACACTTGCATCAACTTGTTCCATACGTAAAGACCCATAAAGTTATTGGAAGCATGTCCTCCATAAATTTTTAATTTGATATGTTTATCAAGACCAATCAAATTAATATATATATTGATTAAGTAAACATTGAATTAAGCGCATTTGACGGATTATGGGAAAAATTTAAGAATACATGGGATAAAATGTTTTCCAATATATTAAACATTTATTGACAATCGAATCAACCCATGTAACTCTCACGATACGATTTTTACGGTAGATGACTATTATGTCTTTAATATTTTTCGAAAAGCACCATTGCAATCTGAAAAAAGAGTCTAGCGTTAAGTCGAAGAGCAAGTCGAACGTTACGTCGCATCGAGGAATAGCTATTATTTGCTCGGGCGCATGAATTTTCATTGGTGAGTTGCGCAAAACTCCGCCGGGTACAGTGCCACGTCTGCCGCCTGTTTGTGTATACATATACATACATGGCAGCTCTCAAATTATAAATATACAACGGAGTTTCTATATATAATCTGATTTGTAAGGAAATCACGGCCGAATGCATATGCGCGCAGACGGTGGGCGCGCAGTGCGAGCGCAGATTTCCTCTGCCGAGCTAACTCCTGTGGTTGTGTATGCTTGAATATTGAACGCCAGCTAGGCAAGATGAACTAATACTGTTATATATACATACATATACACATGCTCGCTCTAGTCACTCACCGATTCATACACTCACGCCCACCTGATATTGTCTGCTGCTATCGTGTAAAGCAAATTCTGCGCTGCCGCTGCAAAACCCTGGACCGTACGCTGCCATGCAGAGAGAGAGAGAGAGAGAGAGAGAGAGAGAGAGAGAGAGAGAGAGAGAGAGAGAGAGAGAGAGAGAGAGAGAGAGAGGGACAGAGCTTCGAATAGCGCGAGCCAAACGAACTGAAAATGCCTTGCAAAATTTTCAACGCTGTATACATGAATATTGAGCGCGCGCACGGGCATCGATTTTTTCTCGGTAGCATTAAATATGATAAGTGATGTTTGCTTACCCACAGGCGGCCTCCACCACCACCAACATCGCTGCGAGCTTACTTAATATGCGCAATCCGAGAATCAATAGCGAGTCGCTGCGCCGCTCTTTAGCGCGAGGCCCGTAATTATGGCCCTTTTTTGTCAGTGTTTTACGACTCTTTATTCTCTCAATGATACATCTTGCTATGTATCAAAACTAAACAATTGCGAAAAGCTCTATTATCCAGGTCATTTATCACATTCTGCATACATTATACTACATATCTATATTGCAACAAAAAGCATCGGAGCTTGCGAGCGCGCATCGGAATCAAATATATAATAGTTGAAATCGAGGAACCAGAGTCACAGGGACACAGGGGGGAGGAGGTGGGACACGGGGAGAGAGCGGGCTAGTATAGAAGAGGAGGAAACTTTGTTTCAAACGTTCATTTATACGGAAACCGATGAAATACGCCCTTTTGAAACTTGGCTGGAGCGCGCGTAACAATGGTCCGATTGTTATCACAAATCCCAAATGGTCATGAATATCTCTCTCTCGTTCTCGCTCTCTTGCGCTCGCAGCTCCACTTTTTCTTTCTCGTTCATCTTGTTTCGCACTTTTAATTTTCCACGTCATGTTATTACTAGCTCGCACAACAAAAATTCTCCCTTTTTTTGCTTTCTCTCTCGCCCTGCTTCGACATGGCTCAGTGGCAGCATACGCGTGGGTAGAGAACATTTTTTTTCAGCGCACACTACACCTTCTTCGTGCAAAATCTCATTTTAACTATTCAGCTCGAGCCATTCTTGTTTTAACCCCTTTAACGTTTTCCCTTTTCTCTACTGTTACTGCTTTAACATGTACTTTTCTCTGTGTATGCGCGCGTTCACTGTGTGTGTGTCTGTGTGTATGCTATGTACATCTAATAGTGGTAGCTCGTAGTCTGCTGACTGGGCTGCTCCGAGCTTGGCTATATGTGTGTATGCACGATGGTGCTTTTGTGGTATAGCCCTGCATGCCACTTAAAAACGCCTGCAACTACCGTGTCGTTGCTGCTGCCTCTGCTGCTGCTACTGCTGTTGCGCCAATCGATTTCTTTGTTCTGCGGGAAAATTCTTGAAATAAGCCACGTGCATGCTGTGCGCCCAACGCCCCTATATATACACGTTTAGGAGCTACGCACGAGTGCGAAAATTATACGCGAGTGTATAATGGTATTATATGCCTACGCGCGGCTTCGTGGTGTATTCATAAATGCGTGCGATGTTCTGAATCTCGACGGCGCTGCAAGTGGGGGGAACTATTCGCATATAGATGCACAAGGAGGCTCGCAGAGAGGAGGATGAGGAAAAAGACCATGCCGTACCTCCATGCTGGTGCACGACAAAGCGTAATATAATGTGTGCATAATATTAAAGTTTTTAGGCGAGGGCTGCGTTTCAAAAGCTTGAGGGTGAATTCATCATTTCAATTGATTATTAATAGCGTGTAAAATTGCTTATCGACTGCTCACGCTGCGCAACACTGACAATTTCGAGCAAGAAATTGTATCCGCACATCCCTCGATGCTAGCTCGCGGTGCACTTTTATGCATACGCACAATTCTGATATATGCGGCATTATGCATACACACGATGTGCTGGCGGGCTCGAGCTACGTAGAGCTTTTTCCGTCGAGGATATTCTCAATTGAATGTAAGCATACGTGCGCAACGTTAAACGAAAAAATTCCTCGCTTTTTTCCTCGCGCTTCCTTTTTCTCTCTTTATCTCTCTCTCTCTCTCTCTCTCTCTCTCTCTCCCTCTCTCTTTCTTTCTCTCTGCGAGCGTCGAACTCAATGCCTATATGTTTTATTGTCGATCATCGTGAAAGATATTTTATAGTCGTTTTATTGCTTGAAAATTTTAACTCAGCGCATCGTATGATAGAAGATGTCTTGAATACTGCGTATACGTAGCTAGCTATTGCACTATATTTTTTAGTACATATAAACAGTACTTAGATAAAATGCTCGGTTATCAACAACTTGATAGATCTATAATGCTCATAGATGATGGACTGGTAAAAAACATACATTGGTACTCTTAATATTATTCGAGCAGCTCTGGACGGGCGTTGACATAATAAAAGCTAGATTGAAAATCTTAGACGTTTAACTTACGAGATGATTTATTTTTCTTGATTTAGATAGAGTCGAGGAGTTTGGCTAAGCATGTGCGTTGTGTATGACTTCACGAAAAACATGCTAACAAAAATTTTGGAACCACTCGTACTGAGTTACTGACAGCTTTGATTTGAAGGGTATCATATTATATACTGTTTAAAAAACTTAATTTTCATGCAAAATTAATGTACATGTAGACATTAAAATTAATTGATAGAAATTTTTAAATAATTACAAGTGACCAAAAAATGACAATTAGAAATATTTTTAAACAAATAACGATTAAATGGCTCATTTTTTGCGGTTTCGCTGTGATAATTATGTTACAAATATTAAATAAATTCTAAATTACTTTGTGATAAAAACTTAACCGTTTCAACCATTGTAGGTACGATAATTGCATTTTAAACCACTAGATGGCGAGCAACTTTATCTGTAAAACTACAAGTGGTAAAGTAAAAATATCTATATATAAGTCAAAAGTCTGCTTTTACTTCATATATTTTTAACATATATTTTGTCGAATATTGCAGTTTAGAAATTGGATTCTTCGTAAAATATAATTTTAATATAGAATATTTTTTGGCGTGCTCATTCCAAGAGATTTCCAGAGGTGTCCAGACTTTGGCTTCGCCTCGTATATGACAATCGAATGTGGAACTCGATGCTTCGCGCTCGTAAATAGCGAAATGCTTCGTTCGCATCTGTGTGCCTGCCAGCTTAATGTGAATTCCCTCTATATCTTTCTGCTGGTAGTATACACATGCAACAATTCGAGCATTTGATTTTGCAGCGAAAGGTGGATGTGCATTCTCTCGCTGATCAACGTCGTTTAGTACTGACAATGACTTAAATCTACTAAAGCTGCACAAATACATTTTAGAAACATTTACAATAGATCATGGTATTGAAAAACAAACGTTTTCAAATGTTGTTTGTTTTTTATAATTTAATCGGAAGACGCTCTGACTGTCAACAACGGCTGTTGTGTCAAGTTGGAATTCAAGAGACACAGATAGGTTTAATAACTCAAGTTATTAAATAACCTAGCTTATTTTTTAATGCAGTTATTAATATTACTGGTCTTCATTTTTTTTAAACTTTTTGCCACATAGCATTTCGTGACTTGGCAAGGTACTATTTCCACTTAAATTGTTAATTTATCCACTTAATTTATCCACTTTTCTGTAACGATTGCCTGGCTTCAATATAAGCATGCTACGATAAATATAAGCTGAAAGTACATCCAGAATATATTCTTATAAGATGCGTACGGAAACTCAAGAGCCAAAATGAAAAATCATAAGGAAGAACGGAAAGCTATCCGTCATCGCCTATGTACTTATAAATTATGTAATAAGAGGGGGGGGGGATATTATACATAAGAATAAATAAAAAGCTATTGTTACGAAGTGTGAGTAATCGGAAAATTTTGTGCCGCATTACAATTCACTTTTTATGCACAGTAATAGAGATTTAAATGAGTATTCTGTAGAGAGCTCTTAATTTATTTAAGAGCTTATAACCATAGTCAATCGTAAAATTTCAATGTGAGCTAATAGTCAAGTAAGTCATTTCTTTTTTTTCTTTGATTTTATACGCATTCACTCAGACTTCAAGTTTACCGCGCTCACACACGAAATGCAGATAGCGGATAACTGCATAATTTCACGATCATTCTCGCCGTATGCCGCCGAAAATTGAAAAGTCAGCGTGTAGGAAAAAAAAATAACTGCCGATAAGTAGCGATTGCATAACGTAGAATAGAAAGGATCCTATATAGCGACGATTGAATTTTCCCTCAATCGCGACTCGTTTCTTCCCTTATTCCATTTGGTGTATTTTTTTTCCTATAAGAGGACCCGAGTCTTCGTGGAGCTCGTCTTCGCCGTACGTACAGTAGTCGTCATCGTTATATCGTGCACATCCGTAAAAGAACATAGAGAAAGGGAAAAGAATGAGAGTATACATATTTGTTTTCCTTCGAGAGAACGTCGCAAGATAGAAAAATAGTCGTCGATGTATCGGAGAAAAAAGGGTTTTGTAGCGCGAAGGTGTCTTTTTCCGAGACAGGTTGTGCGACACAAGGATGCGTGCGCCACTAGTCGCTCTGAAACGTTGGATGAGCTCGTCAGTGTCGTTGCTGCGCTGCTTTATAAAGAGATTGATGATTGCTCTGATAATGCATTTATCGAGGCATCATTTTTTTCTCTTTCTTCTTCTTCTTCTCGTTACGTACGTCGAGTTTCAATCGGTCTAGTCGAGAAGCTATATGCAGGGAAACGTCATAATTGAAATCGTTACGCGTACTCGTCGAGTGCGAGAAAAAAAAGGGCTAGAAAAAAAACGAGTGTATTAACGAGCTATTAATAATATAGTCGCATTAAGAATGCATTTGTCACGCAATTGTCATCGTCGTTTCTAGCGCTTGGCTCGTTCGTCATCATCAATTAACGGTCAGCATGGAAGAAGCATGTGTTATGTGCATTCGACGTATTTAACAGACGAGGCTCTGCTGATCCCCTGTAAACGTACGCTGCTCTTAATGAGAAAATTTCTTGCTCACTCACTCCCTTTCGAGAGCGCTTTTTCAAATTATTATTTACCCACCCGGTTTAGCGTGTGTGCATGCATGCGCGCGGCGGATTTTCATTTTCGTTCACGATCCGGCCGAATTTTTCCATGCGATATCGCAAACAAGCCGCAAAATTACACGCTCAAAAATGAGCTCAAGAATAACTAGGCGCGTTGCCACATAGCCGTATCATTGATGCACAACAGCGATGTAATTATATTACGAGCAAATTAGGATGTATAAATTTGCCATATGCTTTTCGAGTATTCGCGTCACGTGTGCATTTGCAATATCATTTCGTGTATATAAGCACGTCTACATGTGTATAAAATACATCACATGTATATATACGAACGAGAGCAAAGGGATTTATATTCGCGCGCATAGAAGCTGTGCGAGAGCGCGACAAAGTGCGAGGCTGGCGCTACGTTAGCTTTACTTTCCGACACATATCGTGGCTACACATAATAATAATGATGATAATAATAATAATGATAATAATATATAGCACCTGTGTGGGTGTATGTGTGCTTTTTGCTGGAATATTCATAGTAGCTCGTGCGCGCACGTAGTCGATGCGAGGCAGAGTACAGCACATACGCGCACGCCTAGCCCTGGCAATATATACTTTGATTACGTCAGAATTTTCGAAAAATCTACGATATCGTTAAAACGTATACGTAACGATGTTTTCAGCTCGGTTTCAAAAGCTCGACTACGGGCCTGCAATAAAAGTTGAATTTTTTTCCAACAAAATGCGCGACTATGAAGTTGGCGGCGTGTGTATTTGCCAACACGTGCCACGAGTGCTGCACGAGCTACGAGCGCACAAGCAACATTACTTACGATTATATATACAACTTGCGCAAGCGTTTGTTGCAACAAACTGCCGGGCCGTTACGCGCGGCCATCGATATAAGAGTCGTCACGTATGAGAGTCATTTTACAAAAGCTTCAAAGCTCCCAAGTTTTTCATCGTTTTCACATTGTGTACGTGTGTGTGTGTGTGTGTGTGCTCGCTCATATATATAAGCAATCTCCTTTTCTCAAAGCTCGCTCGAGCTTTTGCGCGAGCGGGCGCGCGCATACACACACGTACGCGTGAGCGGTGCGCTGGAAAGAGATCGTAAATAAAACGAGCTTTTCATTTTTCCCATGTGAGAAGTGGAAACATAAATATCATCTTCTGCTGGGCGCTCTCACTCTCTCTCTCTGCCTCTGCCTCTGTGAACTATACACAGTGCAGGTGAAATGGAGAAAAGAAATAGTGAGATACACAAAGGAAGAAAAAACAACAAGTCGCATAACTGCAGTTTGAAAGCTGCCGCGAAAGCAGATTAATCAAAACATCGCAGCCTCGATGTATGGCAGGTCTAAAAATATTTCATTGTTAGGACGAAAAAGACTGCAGATCAGTTATCAATGATCCCGAGAGAGAGACAAGTCTCGGAAATGCATTTGCATAATGAAAAATTTTGGAAGACAAAATAAACTGTTGTTGTTGTCGTGTTATACATCCGCGTGCACAAGAGGTCTAAAGATATTCCGTAGGACAAAGTTCATTTGTCAGAAAACACAACGACGACGCGCTAGCTAGCAAAAGATAAGATACAGAAAGAGAGGGAGGGAGAGAGAGAGGAAAAGCGCGCGCAGAGAGCATGAAAGTCTTTAAGCTATTCTTGCTCGGCGGTATTAAGGCACTTTCCACGAAACCGCAAGTATAAGTAATCTTAAATTCGTGGCGTTCTTCTTTTTTTTTGCATGTAGCCCGGGCATGACACTCGCTCTGCCGAGCGCGCCCGAGATTTAAAAGCACACGCTGCAGAGACTTTATCTCGTTGTCCGCCGCTCGCGTACAAAAGCGAGCGAGAGAGAGAGAGAGAAAAGTACGTCGACGTCGCCAGAGAGCTCGGGTGCACGTAGATATATACGGCAGGCAAGATAACTCTTATATTAATTCGAATCGTTCTATTTCACCTTATTAAGATCTTGTGCCACATCGGGAAAAGGACGGTATCTGCGGAAAATATTCATTCGGGAAAAAGGGTTTTGTCGGGAAAATTGTTTCGGCAAATCGCAGCAGCTTCGGGATAACTTAGATTCGGGAAAGTGACCGTGAATCAAGGAGGATAATACGTACTCGAGAGCTGGCAGGATTTCGCTACGAAATGAATTTCGCAAATCACAATGACAGTCGCGCGCTTACTGCATATTATATAATATACGTCGGGACTCAAAGATTATACGACGCGCACATATACGCGCGGCGTGCAGTCATGCGCTCCGAACGTGTGCTCGTAGACTATATAGCTGCGGCGCATAATACAATTATTATGCCATATTCCGCGGAGGGAAACATTTCAATGACGTACGTACGTATTCTATTTCCTCGTCGTCCCGACTATAGATATTTATCGGCACATTATGCGTACAATATAGTGCAAGGGAGGTGGGCAGGCGTGCATGCATGCATAGCTCGACTGGCGCAGAGCGGGATAGAGAGAAAGCTCGAGTCGGAAGAGAGCCTAGAGAACACCAGGGTTCATCATTAAATGTTTGTAGGATGCTATACACGTATAATGAAGCGCCGCAGGTGGTGTGCGGCACGACATTACATGCGCGAAGCAGCTCGCACAGCGCTGCAGCCGTGTAGTGCAGTGTGTTTGCTTTCGCAGCGACAACCACGAGACGATTAGCTTTGCCGCAAGCCTTTCCAGCGCGACCCTCGCACGACCTGCGACCTTTACCAGCACTATATATCTGTCTGTTGTTCGTGTATCGCATGGACGTCGGACGCGCGTAGTACTGTGCAGCAGTGCAGCTCGCACACACACATCCGTGCTCCTGTCCCCAGCTAGACGACAGCTAGATCGTTATTATCGATACTTATCGTCGCTAATTCGAGCGACCTCCCCCGATTCAGCTGGTGCTTGCGAGCTTCAAAACTTCAAAAGATGTGGGCGTACGTCAACGTGGATGCGCGGACAAGCGACATAACGGTGACTTTATCACTCTCTATAATGATTCGCGCGCGCTTCGCTTCGGCCCTCTAACGAAGCGCTCTATTAATTATGAATTGAATACGTACACGTACGGCTTGGCTTACGTGTTTCTCCCCCGACTGATTGGCAGGCACGAAACTGCACTAGACGTCGGATTAAAGCGCGCACCATAATTATTAAGTAGAAGAGAGCCTCTTTTTCTCGTTTAAATTATTAATGGCAATATTTGTTTTTTGGTGCTGCTTACAGAGCCTGCTGCTTTGGAATTGAGCGTGAGTCGCCCGAGATGTGAGATGCTCGAGGCGAGAGCTTGCAGACGATGAGGCCGCCGACGAGCGCCGGCAGGGAAATGATGAGGCCTCCGCCTCCCCGGCTCCTCGCGAGCCTCGAGCGAGTCAATAAATCTCTGCTCTATCATGTTCTGCTGCAACTGCTGCTACTGGCGCTCTCCAGCCGGGCGGAGGAATGCCCGTCATCCGAGCTCATTCCCGGCTGTCCCTGCTACAACTTCGAGGGTGGACTCTTTCTCGAGTGCGCCGGTGCGACCGAGGATACGCTGCGCACTATTCTACTGGGAGTCATGAATGCAGTTGGTAAGTCGGAGGCCGCTCCTGGCTTTCCTGTGTGCGGCCAACGAGCCACTATACGTGCAAACTTTTCTCCTCGTCTCTAGCTGGCTCACCCCCGGCCTTTCTCGCTCGTGTGTCTCTTTATTTTTTTATTTGCTTTTGTTTTTTTTAATATAAACTCGCTGCGTGCGCACGCACACACACAACATACACACACACACACGCTCGAACGTGACGCGGAAGATGCACCCCTACCCCTGGGGTAGAAAATACTTTCCAGCTACTAATCAATTTTACAAACTTTAAACTCGTTCTGTTGCTTATTGCGAGCTGCACACTAGTGGCTTGAAACTTCAACGAATTATGAAGTTCGTGTCGCGATGTAATGTGCGCACTCCTATATAAATGAATGTCACACACTAATTTATTCTAAGAGACGTAAAACTGAATTTTGCAGGAGACAATACGGTAATTCAGTCGCTGAGTGTCTACGAGCTCGACAGGGCGATCGAGGAACTGCGGGACGACGCTTTCCCGTCGGGGGCGCAGATCAGGCACTTGCAGATCTCGCACTCGTCGCTGCGCGACATCAGCGAGTCGGCATTCGGGAATCTCGAGCGCAGCCTCGAGTCTCTGGCTCTGCTCTCCGGCCGTTTGACCAACGTGCCGCAAAACGCCCTGTCCAAACTGCATAAATTGACGGCCTTGGATCTCGAGTCGAACCTCATACCCGAGCTGTCCTCCTACTCTTTTTACGGCTTAAAACTTGTGAAATTGATTCTCAAGGGTAATCAGGTGTCGAAAATCTCGGAATATGCTTTCGGCGGCCTCGAGGATTATCTGACCGAGCTCTATCTCGAGGAGAACAAGTTGAAACTTTTCCCCATGACGGCGCTGCGACGGCTGCACAGCCTCGTCGAGCTGCGGCTGGCTTGGAACGAGATCTCGAGCTTCAACGACGACGGCCACTCGACCCTCAAGTCGCTGCGCAACCTCGACCTGAGCAGCAACAACTTCGACGAGCTCAAGGCCGACTGCTTCAGGCCGTTCCCGGCCCTCAAGACGTTGTCGCTCTATCTGAACAACATCGAGGACGTCGACAAGCGGGCCTTTGTCTCGCTCACCAGCCTCGAGTCGATCGACCTGAGCCACAACAAGATCGTCTTCCTCGACTCGAACACCTTCAAGGCCAACGAGCGTCTGCGCACCATCGAGCTGAGCCACAATCACATACACTACATCGGTGGCGTGTTCGCCGGGCTGCCGGAGCTCCGCGAGCTCTTCCTCGCCGAGAACAACATCCTCGAGATCCCGGCTGACGCGTTCGTCGGCAGCATCGGTCTGTCGGTCATTTACATGCAGCAGAACGCCATCAGGCGCATCGACGGCCGCGGACTGTCGAGCCTCAGCCAGCTCGAGCAGCTGCATCTGACGAGCAACTACATCGAGCGGCTGCCCGTCGACTTCTTCGAGCAGTGCGACAATCTGACCTCATTGTTTTTGGACGGCAATCGCATCCGAGAGCTCAGCATCGGGACTTTCTCCAAACTGAACGAGTTGCGCGAGCTGCGCCTGCAGGACAATCAAATAAGCGAGGTGAAGCGCGGCGCCCTCTCACCCCTGTCCTCGCTGCAGGAGCTTCATCTGCAAAACAACTACATCCGCAACGTCGAGACCGGCTCGCTGAGCACTCTCTTCAACCTGCAGGACTTGAACCTGCAGGGCAATCAGATAACTCAGCTGGGCGACATTTTCCAATTGTCGGAAATCGACTCGCAGACCAGTCGCTCGCTCGTCTCCATTCAGCTGGACAGCAACAATCTGTCCTCGTTGCACAACAATTCGCTGCGCGGCCAGGTCTCTGTGCGCATAATGTGGCTCGGCAACAACAAGCTCACCCACCTGCAAGCGCCCCTTTTTCGGGACTTGATGCTCGTCGAGAGGCTCTACTTGACCAACAACTCCATCGTGAAAATCGACGACGCGGCCTTCGAGCCGATGCAGGCACTGCGATTCCTCGAGCTGAGCAAGAACAAGCTCAGTCGCGTGACCGATCGCACCTTCTCGGAGCTGAGGGAGCTCGAAGAGTTGTACCTGCAAGATAACAGCTTGAGCCGTCTCGATCCTTACTCTTTTTCGGCTCTCAAGAAACTTCGCGTGCTCGATTTGTCGAATAATTTTCTCACGGTCCTGCAGGACGGCGTCTTTCAAGCCAATCTGCCCATTCGAAACTTATACCTGAGAAACTGCTCGATCGAGAGCATCGAGAGCGGCGCCTTTCAGGGCTTGAACGAGCTCGTCGAGCTCGATCTGTCCAAGAATAAATTAACCGTTCAAGCTCTGCGGAGGCTGCAGATATCCGGCCTGCAAACGCTCGACGCTTCGAAGAATAATTTTAGTCAACTTTCCGAGCACAGCTTTACGGGCCTGCCCTCGTTACAGCACTTGATCCTCGACGACGTGCAGATATCGCAAATACCCGAGACGCTCTTCATACTGAACGTCAACTTGGCCAAACTTCATTTGAACCACAATCATCTAAAAACTCTGCCCCCAGGCATCTTCGATAATTTGCTCTCGCTGAAGGAGATCAAGCTCAATTACAATCGTCTGAGCAGCGTGCCGTACTCGGCACTGGCGAGCGCCAAAAATTTGGAGAGCCTATCTCTGTCGCATGGCGAGATAGCCACGATTGACGTGGCCAGCATGTCGGGCTTGAAGCATTTGCGCGATATCGACCTCGGCCACAATCGCATCGAGTCCATGTCGGGCTTCGCGCAGGCCAACTTGTCCAAGCTCTTCTCCGTCGACTTGAGCCATAATCAGCTGGCCGTGTTGCCGGCCAATTTCTTCGTGCACTCGCCGATGCTGAAGCACTTGGACCTATCGGAAAACCGATTCCGCCAGATACCCTCGATGGCGCTGTCCAGTCAAAATCTGCCCGGGCTCTCGTGGCTGAATCTCACTCGCAACCCGTTCCAGAAGATACACGATATCTCGACGGACGCCAAGTATCCGCTCTTGAACGAACTTCATCTGTCGTACACGAACTTGACGCTGCTCACCTCGCAGGACTTCGAGGCCTTCCCGGCGCTCGAATATTTGCACGTAAATCACAACGGCATATCGCGCATATCGCCGGGCGCTTTTCGCAGCCTGCCGAACCTGCACACCCTCGACTTGGGTGACAATAGTATCGACATCTTACCGCAGGAGCGACTCCAGGGTCTGCAGCACCTCAGCATTCTCAATCTCACGCACAACAGATTGAAAGAGCTCGAAGAATTCCCGGAAGATCTGAAAGCCCTGCAGACACTCGATCTATCGTTCAATCAAATTGGTACCGTAGGCAAAGTCACATTTAGAAATCTCGTGAACTTGGTCGAGCTGCATCTGTACGGCAACTGGATCAATACCATATCCGGCGATGCTTTCAAGCCGCTCAAGAAACTCCGGCTACTTGATCTCAGTCGAAATTACCTGGAGAATCTGCCGCTTAATGCTTTCCGACCCCTCGAGACGCAAATACGCAGTCTAAGGACCGAAGGTAAGGAATTTTTTCATATTATTTCACTCGGGCACGGCGAGAGAAAAGATATAAAATTTTACGATACGATGTAGCCGCATTTGTCCCGAGTCGTGCTCGCACGCTTATTGAAACATCCAATATAAATTTGCTGCGGATATCTTGCCTGTTGCAGCTGCAACGCAGCAGCAAGGAATTTCAAAATTCGATTGATGTTCATTTTTCTTTTGCTCACAGAAAATCCACTCAACTGCGGCTGCGAGTCACAAGAACTGTGGGAGTGGCTGCGCGACCATCAAAAGCTCGTAGGTCGCGGTGGAAGCAGCGTCGAGGTCGAGGGTGGGTTACTGCGCTGCGACCAGCCGCCGGAATTGCGCGGCCTCGTTTTTCTCGATCTCGACCCGCATACCTTCTGCTCGGCGCCGCTCGTTCTCAAGCTTGCGATCCAGGACATACAACCCTACTCCGTGCTGGTGTCTTGGCAGAGCAGAAATCACTCGGGCCTGCACGGCTATCAAGTGGCTTATCACGCCCTTGGCAACGTCGACGAAGTAAGTGTAGGTTTCGCAACTTTTTTTCACATTTAATTTTATATCCTCTCGATGTCGTTTGTATCTTTTAACGTTGCCGAGAAAGACGATCGTGCGCGATGCACTTTAAACGTACGCGATGAATAGAGAGAAAGCGAAGGAAAATCAATACGTGCAATACAATATGACTGAATACGATTTGCAGGTACGTGGAAAACTTTTGGACCCGAAGACGCGCTCGGTGCGCCTGAGCAGATTGAGCCCGGACACGCGCTATCTCATTTGCGTGCTTGGCCTGGGCAGCTGGGGCACGCCGATCCCCGAAGACTTGAGCTCGTGGAATTGGAACTCGACGTCGGCGGCGTCCGTGTCCTCCTCCTCGTCGCAACAGGACGAACTTTTGGAGAGCTCTGCGCATCCGGTAATGGTGAACTCTCCGATGTCTCGCTGCACCGAGGTGCGCACCCTCGAGTCGCCGAGCTCGCAAATCGGCGAGGGCGCCGTGGGCGATCGCAGCAGTCTCGCGAGCCTCCTGACTCGCCGGCTGGGCCTCATCGTCGGCAGCTGCATGGGCTTCGTCGTGTTCATCGTGCTGATCTCGGTGCTGGGCTACATGAAGATGAAGAAGCAGCGCGCCCAGGCCAAGCGCGAGCAGCCGCTGGCGCCCAATCCCCCGGAATACCTGTCCTATCGGCACTTCTCGCTGCAGAGCGGCGACCGACCGGACAACAACGCCTGCCCGAGCTTCATCGGCACGACGGCCCTGAATTCGTAGCAAAAGCACCCGGCGGACGACGAGCAGCAGCAGCAGCACGACATCGAGCTCAAGAGCGTCAGTGAGTTTTTCGGTTGATTCGCTGCGCGCCGGCTCTTGGCTCTCAATGAGCGCACTCGACTCGTCGGTCGTCAACGATTTATTATTAAAGCAGCCGAGCTTTCAGTCACTCCGAGATATAAGCTTCATTTTTTTATCGACTATACACCGATTTATTTTTTTTATTCTTTTTCCCTACTTTTACGAGGAATTTATATCGTCCACCCCCGAGACTGATGTTTTGCCATGTTTGAAGTTTTTTTTGTCTCTATTTTAAAATTTTATGATTGTAGTAAAATATTGACGAGCCATTCGAACGGCTCGTGATTGCATAATCGATTTCTTTTTTATTTATTTATCGTGTATTATATTGTAAGTATATCGAATATAAAGAGCAAAGTTAAACGAGCCGTGACAACGCAAGTGACTACACTGTTTTTGTACGTAAATATACATAAAGTAAATTTAAATATAGTCTAGAATTATTAGTATCTGATATGATTGTGTGCGGAGGACAGGACGGGTTGTAAGTTACGTATTAAATAATTTTGTATAGTTATGGTAGTTTAAAGAGTGGAACTTATAAATATATAAATTATAAATTATATCTTTATTAAATTTACGAGTATACGAAAGAGTGTGAAAAAAAATTCAGAACGTTTTTTATATGAATTCTATGTAATATTATGTAATTATATCGAGTATAATGATTGAAAAGTAATTTGTATTAGTCATTGATCAACGAGTGAGTATACATGTGAAAAAGTGCAAACGTTTGACAACCTCGAATAAATTGTTAATACTTTTAAGTTGAAGTATGTGTAAGTATCGTGATCGTAGCTGTCGTTGAGGCGTCGATCGATGCGTCGCCGCGCGTCACGCAACCGATTGTTCAGAGTAAATGATGATCTTTCTGCGTCGAGGAATCCCTCACGCGCCAATGTAACGAATCAAACAAATAATGAAATTTAAAAAAAAAAAAAAGAATTATCGTATGACGATATACATCTTGTAAATAGATAGACACTCGAATGACGAATTATAAGTATTCAAAGAAAATTAAAAAAAACTTATAAAAATCAAAAACTTATACAAGTTGAAAATAAATGCAAAAAAGTGACGATTAATCGCTGTTTAACTTGTGTTTGTTATTTAAATAGCCAACCATCGTAAAGTCCCTCACTATGTATTTATGTTAGATTTGATGCAGTTAAGGCTCTGCGCGCTACACAATCCCAGTGAAAATTTAATCCACTTTCCATATATAATCGCTCGAGTTAATCGGGTCGCGACTTTAACGCTATGCGGATCTTCACCTTTAATAGATAAACGAATTAATTACGTGCTCGCAGAGGGAGAGAGAGACCCGCTCTCTCGCGCAAGATAGCTTGCGCTCATGGAGCTGCACATCGAGCTTCATCCTTACTTATGCTACTTGCCGCGGCGGATTAGCTATAATTTCGAAATCCGAAGGTAATCAAAGTTGGCGTGTTACGTGTGACACTAGCTCGAGCTGGGCACAGCAGCAGCAGCAGCATCAGTACCAACAGCAGCGGCAGCAGCAGCAGCAACAGCACCAGCGTGATTCACTGAATTTCTCGCCCATCGGATTTCACGCGCTGAACAATTATCTTTCGGCTACGCTCGGCGGCGACGACGACAATGCTCGACGCTTCGCGCGCAAGCGTTCACTAATTCATTCGGAGCATTATTTTTTTTCGCGCGTGCTAGCTCGCTCGCCCGCGCCATAATGGATGCGAAACGGACAAAAAACGCACTCGGCTGCACGAGCGAGAGATTTAAAATAGACAGCACAAAATTCACAGTGTAATTACACAAGTAAGTAAGAGCGAGGGCGGGAAAGGGAGGATGGAGGCAGGGAGGGAGCGAGAGGCGAGGCAATAATTAATTCTTGGAGTTTCGTCTCTCGACCGTAATGTGTGTCTCTATCTCTGAATATAAACTGCTTCGTACAGATATATAACGGGACGAAGCTATACACTTTGTGCGCCAGTTGTCTATCTACTTCGCCTCTCATTCTCTCGCTACGGAGCTCGCTCACCCTCGTCCTCTCTTACCTATGCAAGCACCGCACACATACATTTATCACATAGACTCGCGCGCACGATCATACACGCACACACTCACACACGCGCATGTATATATTTTCCTGTCAACGAGCTTCCGTTGCCTTTTCTCCCGTACACGCCTCGGATACGTGTATGCCCTGCTGACGGCAGTTGTCACGCACAGTATACGCTGCAGTTCGTTAATACTTATACAATATACGTATACTGCATTTCGCATTTATACATACGTCACAGTCCGCAGAAATTTAGCCGAAAGCTTAGAAATATTTTTCGCGCGAAACAATTCAATCACCTGGACATGTACATGGTATGGTATACTTGCGGGACGTTATTACTCGCTGCAATTGTAACGCGCGCCAACCGTTCGAACTCTCTATTTTGGAAATTCGCAGCGTTTGAGCTCGAGTGCGCTCGGCCGAGGGAGGAAACGGCAAAAGCATTCCAGCCAAGCAGTTATTCGAACAAATGCAGGAACGGAGCAGCGCGCGAGCCTGCACAATAACCGTGGCTTATAACGCCCGGAAGAGCTCGCCTATCCTTGTGTGTTATGTGCGCACGTCTGTGTGCGTGTGCGTTACGTGACGGCACAAAACATTTTCAACACCAAATCCTCGTTAACGGGCGAGACCTTTACATATATATACGAAAAACAATTATCTTCGCGTATACATGTTTAGCCGGCTGAAACTCAAAATTATCGCTGAATTTTGTGCTTTTCCTCGTGTCGCGTGAGCAGCGCTTTTAAACGGGCAAGTTCAAGTTTAATATTATCAAGGCGAGCGCTCGTCCGAGTTTGCGTGTACAGGCACGCATAGGAGAGCAATTTCGAAAATTATTCTCGAGGCTCTTTTGGCTCACCACAATCCCCACTCGCGGCGCTCGATGCGCGAACCCGAGCATGTGCTTTTTTTCTATACGTTCTGAAAGACTTGGAGATTGTGGTGCGAAACAGAACGAAAAAGACTTGGCTTGCTTACTACAGCCATGCTTTTTTTCCATTCCTCCGAGCTCTAGCCGTATACTCGCGCGGCTTTTATTTGCGTTGAAAATATACCATGGACTTTTTTCTCTGCTATACCTCTTCTGTTGCAATAAAAATTCTGTAACTTCGTTGTATATGATGTAAGCTAAAGCACGAATTTGCAAAGCTCACCAACTAAGTGATCTGAAATGTTTCCAAAATAGTTTCACAGGTTGAGCGAATAATTTTTTCTGTCCAGTAAAAGTTTTTCGCTCTATTTTCTTAATTATTTATTACAATTTATACTGAGTGAAAGTTATCGGGTTAGGAACAAAGTAATTTGATTGAAGTTTGATTTAATTTTCATTGGCGCACATTCATCCCTGAATTAAATAGCAGATAGGAGAAACTAGACTGTCACATTCAGCTTATATTAAACTATTATACAACTCTATTAGTTGAAGAGTAAAATTAACTTCAATTTCGCACCACCAAAACACTGCCAATTTCGATTATTAATACGAATACAAGAGATAAATTTGTTATTTCAATTTATTAATGTCAAATCAAATTGAACCTACTACTACGATGGAAATTTTTGTGTGAGCTTTAATTGGAATTGATTCTTATTAAAGTCGGAGTAAAATTCATTTTCGTTCTATTTTGATGTAGTGGCCCCTTTTTATCCAGGTTTTTGAGCACAGCGTTCTTTCTGCCCAAGAAAGCGGAAAAAACCACTGTAAGCGTATACAAAAGAAAATTTGAAAAAAGGAGAAAAAAAATTAAAAGGCGAGCTCTATACATAAACGTTATATACGACTATGAGTTGCAACAGCTTTAAAATCTCGCCTTACAGGTCTCCACCTCGTAATCTTGTTCGCAATGATTCCATTCTCTTTCTCTTTTTCTCTTTCGATCGTCCCTGGAGAAGGGGTGTGTATACGCGCGTAAAAGAAAAGTGATCTGCTGGCGCAGCGTATAGAAGTACAAAAGAGACACGCATACACACAGCCACGTACAGCATAGCTATTCGATGATCAAAAAAAGTGAATCGAAAAAGATAAATTGCGAAAAGAAGACATCAAAGAGCTCAACTGGCCTTGTGTGAATATATACCCGTTCAAATATATAGCTGCACGTGCGATGGTCGGCTGATGTTTCTTTTCACACCAATAATGTTCTCGATCAGGAGTAAAATATGCTATTCTCAATTCATCCGCTAATTAACTAATACGCATCAATGGTATTAGATTTCGTTGATATATTTACTGATATTTTTGATTTTTACGTAAACACAATTTTTGTTGATAATACAGCGAAGAAATGTCCAAATTATAATCAAATGAGATATATGCAGATTTAAATTTAAAATAATAAACAATTTTTGCAGTGTGAAATGCACTGATGAAGCAGCACGAACGTACAACAATTAACATTTTCGTTGATACGAGAGCAAAGCAAAAAAATTAAACTATGCAAATGAGACATGGGGGATTGTACGCACCTTTAACGCTCGATGCAAAACTTTTCTCAATTGTCTTTGCGATTAATGTTTGTGTGATTTTGGTCAAATACGAAATAATTCGCAACTGTCTGAATGGCGCGCCAAATGCCTCTGGCCACGCGCGCGTGCGATCTGCGATTGTAACAATGAGAAAACGCCCGTACCAGAGAGAGGCTGCGTACCATTAGGCACGATAAATAATATTAACGACTCGAGCAAATATGCACAGGCGCGCGAGCAAGCCATGCTTATATCGCGTATATGAGCAATTCTACAAAATAAAACAAATTTTGAGGACAAAAAGTAGGAAACTTTTTGGGAATGTACGAATGTACCGACCATTAGGGACTGTTTTAAGGGGTTCTTGTAAAAAGTAATATATTTAGGTATTCCACTTAAAGGGTGAAAAACGATGTTTTCGCTAAGAAGATTTTAAAAAAACATTTGGGAGCTCTTTTCATTCTTCGAATGGTTCTGGAATCGGGTCCCATCTTTAGATTTACAGTTATCCATTTCTACATTGAGATTCTTAAAAGTCTTTTTTATACTTTTACAACACCACGGTTCACTCTTGAAAAAAATTTTATGAAACAAAAAGGGCTTGTCATGCTTAAGGGGGGAAAGGTACCTAAAATCTCAACAAAAAAAATTTTTTTTTATTGACCTTTTCGATAGGATTTTTCCTCAGCTTTCCAGTGCCGTGATCAGAATTTTTAAATTTTAACTTTACCGTGAGGTACAGCCTATTTAGTACCGATACTTTTATGATTATTACAGGAAAAGTGAATAAAACAACTCAAAAAAAACATTGCCGTTCTTTCATGAATCTCCGGACTTTCATAAGTCGGGTAGCGCCATCTAGTGGTACTCATTTATTCTTTGGTTAGAGTACATCCAGTAGAAATTTGTTTGTTTACATTGGTATAGATGTACAGTAACGCCACCACTCGCAGCACGTGGCTTTCGGTATATCTTCTGTCTCTTAGTTTTGTGCGCGAGCCCGGATCAAATGTCAACAACAGTCTGCTGACTGCTTCTTGATTTTCCAATGGCTAATAATTACATTTTTTTTGAAAGTGAAAAAAGTATATGTAGAGTGCAATTGTATCTTGCAACTCAACATAGTGTTTCATAATGAAGCTATGAAGAATTTCAATAGCTTTTTATGAAATGTGACATTTTTAGCAGGTCAAATTCAAGAAATACAGTGTACATAAGTAAATTGACATATACATCAGTGTATATGTATGTCACTGTAAATTATGTATTGTATATGACTGTGTCATGTATAATTGTATGTTGCATGTGATAAACAAGATTAGTGATAATTGATCAATTTTGAGTGATTTTATTTCCAATTATAGATCCAGTGATTTTATGAATGTTAGTGAATAGGTAGAGGACTGGGTTCAGTTCTAATGTGAGATTGTGCATTTTGTGTAAAAGTTGATTTAGACATAATCAACTTAGTTACTAGTTTCCATATAAAACCCATATTAACGTATACTAACATTTTAGTACAAATTAAAAATGAAATTGTCGCATTTGACTTTGTTTGGCTGTCTGGGATAATTGAACATTGTTCTTGTGGGTCCAATATGTTGAAAATTCAAGTTGAATTACTGTTTTTTATTGTCCAAAAAGTTTTAAAGCAGCCTCAGTGACATGAGAGTATCATTATGACATATATTGGTGTATTTTTGTTTTTTTCAACTCTTGGGCAGTTACGTTTCATCTAAAAATTGCTTGCATGCCGTAACTTTTAATGTGAACCGTTTGAGCAATTGAGCTGAAACTTTCAGGAGTTGTTCTACATAACAATAGCTACAAACGCAAGCACTTTCAAATATATTGGACTAAATTTGCACTTTTTTCAGACCATATGCTAGCATAATCTGTCATTTCATCTTATTATATAATGAATAAAATGTACATATGGCTGTCAAATTGTGTATAATTAATTAAAATATCTGAAAGTGCTTGCGTTTGTAACCAAACATCTACTGAACAAAATGACACCCCAATGACCATGATTGAATGATCGGTTTTAGCTGGATCCTACGGCACAGGTGTACCTCTCATGTCTGTGGGCTTGCTTCATCGAGGAGGGTTCTATAGGATCTGGGACCTCAATTTTCATATTCCAGAGTGAAAAACTTTGGAAAAAGAGTGAAAAAAGCAGAGTTTTATCTGTAGAGTCCAAAAAAATTATTTTTCGCAATTTTTAATGAATTTTTTTTAAATGCAGGTTTAAGGTACCTTTCCCCCCTTAAGAATGCGCAAGAAACTTAAAAAAAAGGTTACGATCGTGAGTTAAATAGTAATAAAATGAATATGATAATAAAAGCAGAATTGGCGAAATAATTAATTTTAAATGAAAAAACAAGTTGAAGGAGAAAAAATAGGACAAATTAATTTTTTTCGCCCTCTAGCTTGATTTTATTGTAGATTTGCTCACATACGTGGAATTATAAAATCATCTGATTATCAGCGATAGGAATTTTCACGCGGATTTTGCTTTTATTGTTATGTCTCCGGGCGTTTTTCAGCTGAAGATAATATCAGAGTATTGTTTCAAGCGGCTATTTATGCTAATGTTCTATTTAGAAATTAAATTCATAATTAAAGGATAAAAGTCACGTTTAGACAATATTAATGCCTCTTTGCATCCTTTGAGAGCTATTTTCCAAGTGGGACAAGTATATGCTTCATTTGGCATGTTAGTCAGCGACCTTTGCACGGTAAACATCGATCCGAACGACCGAATCAATCAGGAATTGCGTTTCCTGCAGCTGCACCGGTGCACATAAGTACAACAGTCAAATAAACGGCATGCGCGCGTCTCGCTCATGTGTGCCTCCACTTCATTAGCTCCGCCATAAAGGCAAAATTATATGAAAGGCAAAATGCTTCGAGTCGTTTTATTGAATGTAGGCGAAGCTAAATCTTTGCCATTATCCAAAGTTTACTTTAAAATTATATATTCTATCAGTACGAATGGCAAAAGCAATTCCGTCAATTATATCCCCAACGTGTATATCTGTTGGCTTGTTGACTATACTATACTGTATAAACTGTTGGGAAAGCTTGTAATTCTGCGATAGAATTGGACGAAAGTTTCAAAATAACCGTGAACCGCATGCGAGTACTTGCAGTAACTACACGGAGGTGGCCGGAATGCTTGTTGCGCGTCCCAACTGCAAGAGATCGAGAGAGTTGAATTTTTACGCCGATATGCTCGTGTGCTCTTTTTATCCTTACTATATGTAAGTGATTGACAAGTTTATCTAATCTTGGTGTGTAAATTTTCCACGAGTTTGCCGAGGATAGTTAGAGTTAGGCGATGCTCCGAACAAAGTTTATCTGGTAACGACTCCCTTGCCGCATGCTTCGCTCGACTGTATAGCAAAGGTACTGTCGTGTTGTCAGGCCGAGGATGACATTCATAAGATATACCCGTAACAGAATTGACAAACAGACCCAAATGTGCTAACTCCAAGAGTGTTTTGGAAACGAATGTATATATTTTTATCGAATCATTTTCATTTTTTTAAAAGTTTCGACGAGCCTCTATTCTGCTTAGAATTAATTCAATCGTTTAAATGTATGTCATAATGAAAACGTAGTAATCACAAGGTGAATTCCACTCGAATGAACAATGTCTTTGGATTAAATATTCGATAGTGTTCTTTTTTAGTACGATTAGTGCTTCACACGTTCGACACAGAAAAGTTTTTCATTGTTAGAGAGTTAAAAATTCAATAACAATTGCATCGAATTCGCTCTGGCGTGAACTTATCCGACCGCGAAATGCTCGAATTTCAGGAATAAAATATACCACAGACAGAATCATTCACCGAATTAAATATCTAAGGGAATTCGCGTAAAATAATGAAAAAAATTACGGGAAAATATCTGCTGACTGTAATGAAAATTCATCGACAACTAGCTCGATCTCTCAATTTGTACAACAAAAAACAGCCGTACAGAGAGAGAGAGAGAGAGAGAGAGAGAGAGAAGGTTCGCGGGAGGGTGAAATTTATGAGCCACAAAACGTCGACACCATATGCCCCCATATATAATGCATCAGCAGCACATTCCACCGCATATATAGGTACAGTTATATAATAATTCGATAGAATACTATCATATACACTCGGTCAGACCATCCATATATTTTGGTGCGGTACATGAACTCAACTATAGGCTCGAATCAATTTTCAGCCGATCGCTCGTCGGCGCAATATGCAGCGGCGCTTGCTCATTCCGTAGATTAAGTCACGATTCTTTTATTTTGTTTTCAGCCTCGCTCTTGGAAAGTTTTTTATTAAAGCTGCAAAAACAGCTGGGAAAGCGCGCAATAACGCGTAAACGAGAGACAGTGCGCAAGGAGAGAGAATAGCCATTTTCCGAGCGAACGAACGATTGCGATACAAGCAAGAGAGTTTTTCTTCCTTTGAACCTTTTTCTAGCTGAATGCTAGGTGTTTCCGAAAAACAAAGGAAAAAAATAAGACGAAACGCCTCGAGTTGTCAATTTGTTCACGAATGTGATGCGACTGAAAATTTCATTGCTATTTCTTTAGTCATTCGCATCTCCCAAAGCAATTGATAAATATAAATGAGATCTTGAAACGAATTTTATTGATATTAACTTTTTTTAATCAATTGGAATTCTATGAAATGTTATCTATTTCTATTCATGTCTATTCATCTATTGAATTTGACCTTGAACAGCGAATCAAGAATCTATTTTTTTAACAGGGGCCTTAATTTTTATTGCAGAATTGAGAAGACCGAAAAAGTTTACACTCGAATATACCTTTAGTTTTTTCCAAAATCAAATATGAATGCATAATTCAGATGAGTGAAGCGAAGTCCTACTATTGTTAAAACAAAACGGCCTTGTAAACACGATATCTCAATCACCGTTCAACTGATTGCGTCCAAATTTTTATGATGCCTTTTTAGCGACCCGAAGATGTGCTGTATAAATTTTGGAATCGATACGATCATTATTCACCCCTCTGCCAATCCTTAAACTTTTTTAGAGGATTCTCACGGTGTATTCATCAGAATTTTTGTATTAATACATTGAACCCTTACCCAAATGATATGATTGATGTACAAGGAGGATCAAATAAATCAGAAACCAGTTTTATCATCCTTAACGTCTTCGCAGATATCAGAATTTCGTTTAAATCTATCTGATGCTCTAAATCGAGTTGTGTGATATCGCCTCTAAAAATGCACTATATTTTACAAAATCGAAAACCAACTAACTTTTCATTCTTGTCCTTCCAATTAATCTAATATTTTATAATCAATCCCACTCTTAATGACATCACTGCCCGAGGCGATCAATAAGTAACCATTTCGCCTTGTGGAAAGTGACCCTCCTTCCCTCTCTATAATTGACGATATTTTAACTCGCATAAATACACGGAAGTATACCTGTGCTATAAGATGTCTCGTCTTGGCACTAAAAAATTTTATACAAGACCACTGTAACCGTAAGGTTACAAAAGTCCCGTCTCCCGACGTGACAGTTGGAAGGAAGCACTTGAACGAAAAAAAAGTCATGGTTATGTTTTTTGATCAAAAAATTTAAAAAACAATATGGTTTTTCATATTTTTTCAAACACTATAATGTGCATTTTTCAAAAGGTTGAATTTTGCGATTAATTCATCTGAATTGTTGAGTATTATTACATAGTGCCCATAACCCAATAATTAATAAATCGCGAATTATGAAATATATTGCAGTTACTAATTCACATCAGTTGCGATGTTAGCGATGTTTTTTTATCTCAACATTATCATCACGACGCACGTTTTGAATGGTCTCAATTTCTCATCGTAACGCTACTACAAAAGTATTCTGTATAATTTTGGAAATTCATTTACATAAATTTTACTCAATTTTATTTATAAATAATAAAGTATTTCAAACTTTTATTAATTTCTTCGCTATTGTGAAAATCCCTGGGGTATTTGGAGAATAAGAAACGCTTTGGGTTACTTGGAAAATAATAATCATCCCTGTATCAAGTGTATTCAATATTTAACACGTGCTAAATATTGAATTCAATCGTAAACACTAATGTTTGAATTGTATGAAATCTTATAACGTTATAAAGAATTAAATATGATAATATTGAAAAATTCAAAGGATAATCATTTGTATTGTTATTATTTATCTATTGAAATATACCAATTTATTTAAATTAATTGGTAGCATTATAATTTATTAAACAATTATTTGGAATTATTATATTCTAACAAATTTGATTATAAAAATGTTTGGTAAGATAAGAAAATTTTATTTTTCTAAATGCTTTAAATAATATACGTAAGTTGATTATATTAATTTATCATTTGATATATTTTGTTGTTGATATATAAGTATAGTATTTAATCAAAATTATTAAAATAAATTGTTCGCTCAGCTTTAGCAACAACTGTTGCCACTAGTTTTAAAATTAATAAATTAATCTAAAGGTAGAGCTTCATTTTAAACTGTTGAACGTTCTAAATGACTTTAGAAAAAAATCTGAATTTGTTTTTCAATTGTTTCTAAGGTATGAATAAGGTTTATTCATATCTTTCTAACACATTTTTTTGCAATCTACTCGAGATATAATTCTACTACTACTGTTCCTATTTAAAACTACACCCATTAAAGCAAGCATATGACTATTTGACTCGCAGAATCGCCTACGGGAGGGTTGATGTACGCGAAGTAATGAGACGTGTCCACCGCTAGGTGGCACAAAGCAAGAAAAATAATTCACGCGGATGAAATTGTAGAGTATAACAGTTAAATCAAGTATTTGTATTTGAATAAAGCAATTTCACAACTCCAAGTCTTTGAATTCATGTGTATAGCCAGACACATGTTACGCTTATTCTTTACCTACACATGCAACGTGAATATACCCTTGAAAAAAGAAAAGAAAAAGAGAGAGGAGGGAGGAAACATCGATGTTAGCACTGAGATGTTGCGGGATCGAAAGTGTCGGTGTAACCGCCTGATCGTAAATTAAGCCACAGTCAAGCGTGTACATACATACCCACGCGCAGGCTCGAACTCATTCCCGGGAGAGCAAGTGAGTGTGAGAGAGAAAGAGAAGAAAAGGATAGCGGCAAATCTGCAAAGAGCCGTAAAGCTCTAGTCGTCGATTGCCGATCGAGTATTATACTGAATCTCGCTTAATCGGAAATAAATTTTCGGATAAAGTATGCACTTGCCTGCTAACCTTTTCAAGTCCCCTTGTAATTCTGTTGATACTTTAAAATGCGGGTTCTGAAACTATTTCGTACCAATGCGGCAGAAACCCATACGGGTAAGTAGAACTTGCTCTTTGTATATTTTAGTTCGGGGTGTTTTCAAGAGTAAGCAATACATTTTTAATAAAAAATGTTCTAATTCACAATATAATTAATGGGAATTAACTTACTTGATCCTATTGTAACTGCGCACCTGATTGAAGTATATCACACATTCTTGTGAAATCAAAAGATGATGTATTCAAAAAAACATGGTTCTTTAATTAAAATTAGACAAAGTGGTTTACTAGATTTCAAAATAAAATTAATTTTACTGTGCGACATCTGATATATATTAAACCATCGAGGCAAGTGAAGAAGAGCAAAAGAAATTAAATTTCATTTTGAGACCAAAATTAGAAGGTATACTACACTAGTTCAGACGCATCGAAATATGTAATCACTAATATTGGATACTGAATGTAACCATAAACATGTCATAGAATCACGTTAGCACGTTATTCCTACAGGGCTAGCGTATGTAAGAAAGGTGGATGTTAATCTCAAAACTACGCGAAGATTCCGAGCACAACAACGCTTGCGCTTGTCCTACTATTATTATATGAAATAAATATGTAAAATATCTGGAAAACTCAATTTAGCATTTTTTAAGAAATAATTTGTTTTTTGTGCATGTTCTCAGTCTACCATTGTGACAATTAACTATATCGTCAATAAAATGGTTTCTCGTCACTTTTTCACCAGACGGTATTCATTAAAATGATCATCTCATGCATTAATAAAATTATCGTTCATGAAAAATTTTACTCCGGTTCACTGGATCTTTTTCGACCGAAAGCTGCACCGCAGAGTCAACAGCATGTTCTTTCAAACTTTGCACGGAAGTTAAAGACTTTTTTGAATCTTGCTCACGCGCGCTTGCCATTCGCATTTCTTATTCTTTACAAGTCGATTGACGTGTTTCTGTAGAATCAAGCATGTACTTCTCCTGAATAAAGTACCACGCATTTATCTATGAATGAAAGTATAAACACATGCTGTTTGACACTTAACTGTTGAATATTCACTCCGAAAGAAAATAATAATATAAGACACCACTTACAGCATAAAAATCGATTTCATGCATTAACTGCACAAGGGCTAAATGTATAATATAATTATAAGTTAACCCTACCTACTTAGGGTTGTAATAATGTAATATTATAATAATGTAATATTTGTGTTTCGATGCAGATCTCTCATAAAGCCAAGCAAACGTGTAGGCAAAGCTGGCTCCGCTACTAAGACAAAACCACCACAATTCTCGCTTATCCAAAGTGTTCACGCGTCTACAAAAAGAGGAAAGGGAGATAAAAAAGTTTTCGTGCTCTCGCGAAACTTCATTGACGGTAGGTATACGGTTTTCCCCATCGCACAGGACAAACTCGAGGCCATTCATTAAACTATCCCTCGCTTTCTAGCTCCATGTTTATCCACATTTGCACCAGCCAACGGCTAAACAAAGCGTAAAAGGATTTTGTTTTCATAATTTCAACCTCTCGCGCGTATATATGTATAAATGCATATACCAGCGAATAAACACGTCTTTGAGAGGCACGAAACAGGTAATTCTTGTTAAATCTTTAAACAAAGGATTTTACGTCGGAAATGACTTTTTGTATCAGAACTTGGAAAACATTTAAATTGCCAGTACATCTATTCAATATACATCTTAGCATTTAATTGACACATTAAAAATCGAACTTTTTTTTAAATAAAATTTTTATTTTCGGATTGAAAGTTTTGGATGTAATTTTGCAAACATAAGTACTTATGTTACAGATCTTAAGACTATTTTTGTGTTGAAACTTTTTCTTTTGGTAGAATTCAGACACAACTTGTAAAACTTTATGACTTTCGCATCATACCTAGAACTCGCGATGGCTTTTTCAAGAAGTTAAACAAGTCAACGTATTTAATTTTAAGTTCACGATCGCATGTAGTGGCAGTTGGATTCGTCATGTTATCGTGCATCATGTTTTTATATTCGACGACAAAAACTATTATTGTCTCGTGATAAATGCTTCTGAATATCAAATCAAAAGGTAAAAAAATAATGTCAGTCTGGTCAGGGTGACTGACCTTGTGTAGATCTATTTAGCATGCGTATCACAGACGAGCAGACACGATAGTGAATCTGAATTCGGATACTTTGACTTGTTCAAGTACTTGGACAATCATCTCGACTTTATCGTATATTTTAAAAACTTCTCATGAAAGTAATTGGTCACGATGAAATTTTAGTGAATGGAATTACACGATCAAGTCAATTTCGTACGATAAACTTGTGTATCCGAGTCGTCAACTGCACCACCTTTTTCTGGATGGATCTATGATATGATTGAATAAAAGGAGATGCAATAGGTCGGGATATTAATAAAATAAAAGGTATTTTAAATGAAATCTTATTTTATCTTTGTGTGAGTCCTGTATAAACTTCATATTATTATAAAGTTTCGAAAATACAAAGTTACACTTTCTTTACAGGTCTATTTCAAACTTATAGATCCAAAACTCAATATGCTTCAATTGAGTGATCGAGGCCAGAAAAATTTTAAATCGAGTACAACGTATGGACATGCTCGAGGCAGAGAGAAAACTACATACTGTATGCTTTAAAATACGCCAAGTGTAGCACAAAGGTGAAAAAGTTTCTTTCACAACGTGACGAGTACACACAGAAAAGCGATTCGTCTTTGCGATGCTGCAACTCCGAAAGCAATGCCTTTGGTATACATGGAGACATGGTAAAAAGCGTGCTCATCATCATGCATTATTTACTTTTTCAGTTTTAAAAAATTCCAGAGGTTCAAAAAAGTAAAAGGCCACCGGATTTTCAGTCAAAAATTTAGCCGGTTGACCGGTTATCTAGAAACTGAACTTGAGATCGAAAAAAGTAATGTAGCTATATCGCTTAAAAGTCAGTGGTGAATTAGAAAAAGGGCCGCCCACACGCAAAGTTTCATTTGTCGCTCACGCAATTTAAAAACAATTATGCAAGCTTTTAATAATTTTGCAGAAATGTAGAAAACATTTTTCGATTTGGATAAAATAATTGGATAGAATGGTTTTCTTATTGGGTTTTTTTGATAGATTATATTGTTGTTATCGATCACATCTCTCGTAACAGAAATTATTAGTCTGTCAGGACTATAATTACGCGAGGTTTATCCAAACTCTAGTAGAAAACTAAACGCTCGCTTCATTAAAAAATAAAACTAAAAAAAACAGCACATTCATAAAAAAATTTTCTAAGACTGCTTTTTAGTGTTTGATCAAATTGATTAGATCCCTAGATTTCTTCTCACACTTGTCGCATGTATAGTCTTTACGACCTTGATGGACTTTTTTTGGTTTTTGAGCATATGCGATCTTCAAGGAAAAATCAGAATATTAGAGTTTTGAAAATTACAATGGAAAGGGGACAAAAATTCAATAAAAAAGTTTCGATTTAAAGGTGCCTATAAATGCCTATAAATGCCTGGTACTAAGGAAATTGAACGAGTAAATTGTTATATTTTATATTATTAATTGTTTCACCAGAAAATACAACATTCAAACTAATTTATTTCTACTATCAACATGACCAGTGTTTCGAAAGACGATGTCAAAATGGTTTATAATTATATTGTTTACAATTAAGGTATCAGCTAATCTGTTTATACATTATCCTTAAAATATTCTAAACAATTAAAAATTCTAACTTGGCGACCATTTCTTTGAGGAATTTCTTAGTTGTCTAAAACTAAAGACTTCAAAAAAATTAGTAATTTGATCCTTATACACTTTTATAATAAAAAATGTTGATATTCATTCAAAAATTTTCCGCGTCACGCCATGGCTTGATTGGTATGCTCCACAACCTGCCACTGATGAATGTGCTTAAACTAATATAAAATCATAGATTTTAAGGCAATTTCAGGTTATCATAAGCACGGTTTTTATTTATAATTATGTTGCAAATATAAGCGCATTTTGAATGACCTGAAACTTCCAGTTCAATTGTTTCAAAAAATTTAGACCAGTTTTAGGGGGACCTCCCTCCTCCAAATTGAAAAAAAATGTTTTTTCAACGATTTTTTTTGAATATAATAAAACGACGTATCTTAATGAAACTTTTTATACACATTGTATTGACCTCACACAACATAAAAATTTTTTTTTATAATTTATTTATTTATAATTTATTTATAGTTCATTCTGAACAGTAACATGGGCAGATTATTGTGTTAAAATTTCAGGGTGATAAAATTAATGTTTTTTTTTTAATCGTTTCCGCCGTGGTTTTTTTTTCGTATTCTTTTAAAGCAATTGTAGCAGACGACACTGCAGCGCACTGCAGTGCGACCCAGTGCACTGGGTGGCAAAAAATTATAGAATATTTTTTTTAAATAGTGTAAGGTCAATAAAGTACGTATAAAAAGTTTCATTAATGTCGTTTTATTCTATTACAAATAAATCTTTGAAAAAACATTTTTCAATTTGGAGGAGGGAGGTCCCCTTAAACCATTTTTAAAAATATAATACTACTTATATATATCATCGCTAGATGGCGTGTACCTAAATTTGTAAATCCACAAGTGGCAAAACGGAAATAATCGTATAAGTCAAAGCACGGTTTTTGAATGATTTTAATAATATGTTTGCTGTGCATACTTGGTCAGCTTGAAAATCATTCATATGTGTTTTCAATGGTGTTAATTCTCAAATTCGAAATCCAGCAATCATTTTTAACAGGGTTAAGAACGTGGATAAAAATTTTATTTAACTGAATTTTCTCAGCATTTCGCTACAGAAGTGGCGTATTATGGGTCACAGTCATAAGAATTCGTGGTCCTTCGAATAGCACCCCACATTTTAACAAATTTATATATAAAAATTTGGTCGATTAGAAAATATTTTTGAATTGTAATATTTTTTAAATTCATTTTTGCACGATAGTTAGTATTAGGAGATATTATTGCTGCAGCTCATAATACAAAAGCTCAAGCTAGGGCAAGAGTTGCAGTATTAGCGCAATAATAAGCGCGGCATAATTCCAAAATACGATGTACGCGAATGTGAAGGTATATATTGTACGTAATGGCTCTTACATTCTGTGTACTGCCTAGTAATGACTTACGCAAAGAATGAAGAATAAACGTATTAGTTTGATGGTATGTGCATAATATCCTCGTACATTTGAAATTTTTATCAAGTAAATTCTACTTTATAATATTACAATCGCATAACGAACGAGGCTGGAGATACATTATATATTTTGCACCTGCTCAGTTATGTGCCGATGAACTTTAAGTAGAAAGCTTTGTTAAGCATATACAATATAATCTATACATTACAACAGCGAAACAAACATTTGGACGCTAAAATGAGCTTTTAAGAAGATTAAACGAATTCGGTGAAAAGAATTTTGTTATAATTGACAATGAGTAGAGGGTAAAACGTTACTTTAGTGTCTCGAGTTAACTTACACTTTTCGCTTTGGTCTTGAAAAAGAAGGTTTCTCTCGTCGTCGCTCATGGTCGAAAAAACGAGGCAAAATACATCTCTCTCAATGAAGACAGCAGTAGGAAAAATATTTTTCTCTTTTTGCGACGCTGTGTTCCGATGTTATTGTTGAAGAGAGGCGCACCACTGAATGCGACTACAAGTGTGTGTATGAGTACTGTGTATGTATACGCTGGACTGTATAGTATTTGCTCAGAAGGCGAGCGAGCAAGGCGTTGAAAAATTGAATACGCGACGTTTTCGAGGTCTGTAATCGGCTTAAAAACTTTCGGCCATCGCCGCAACGCAGAGACTTACACACGCACACGTAGTAGGCAGCGTAATCGAATTTGCCGTCGTCGCCTGCGGATCTTGCACGAGAACGTAAAAAACGTAACTCCAGCGGAGGCTTGAGCTTTTTCTGCGACGGCGTTAGACGTACCGCCTGTGGCCGTGTGCAAGCATACACGCAATAATAATATCGCGTATACGCATAGCGACTTTCCACGACTTTTTATTTATTATAGCACATAAACTTTTCTTTTCACGCAAGTATGACACTACATAAGTATATCGAGCGGTAAATAAACATTATTTTTTGCCGCGCTTTTTTTGGCGGATGTTTATATAAAATTTATTAGCAAAGTTTAGCTCGAAGGAAAAAGATGTTGAAAGTTGGAAATCGCGCGCGCCCCTCTCGCGAAACGAGCTGGATCTGGAGAGAGCGAGAAAAAAGTATGTACACACAGCCTAATAGTTTCGATCAAGTCGCGCTCGTGCAGCCAGCAAAGAGAATTCGAAAATGGGGAAAAAAATCATCTGGTTTACTCTATGTATGTGTACAGCCGTCTATAGGTTTGGCAGAAGTGGAGGAAGGATTTTAGTATAAAGGAAAACGAGTGGCGTGTGCGGAGTACAGCGTTCAGGGAGTGCAACGTATATGTGTGCGCGACTGGCTATATCTATAGTTTCATCTTCTTCTTCTTCTTCGTCTACTTCTACGTCTGCTTCTTCTTATTCTCGCTGTTCGTGCCATTTGCCCGCGGCGCGAGAATTGGCCCACACCCCTTTTCTGGCACGCGTTCAACTGTGCGAGAGAGCCGCTGCCGCCACTGCTGCAGTAGTAGTAGTAGTAGTAGTAGTAGTAGTAGTAGTGGCACTAGCAGGCAACAAAGACTGCGAGTAAGAGGGAAAGAGAGAAATAAAAGTATATTTTCCCGAGACTCCGTACTCGCTTTTGCTCGAGCGTGCGCGAGTGTGCGCGGCACGTTTGTGTGTATTTGGAAGCAATAGTACACTGCGCACAGTTGGAAAAGCATCGCGGGCTGAATGAAGCGAGAAAACTCCAAGTTCGAGCACAGCCAAGTGTATATACCTATGCTGTACTCTATATAGGTACATTTATAATATATATAAATGTATATATCGAGTGCGGAGCGAGAGACAAGTTACGACGGTAATTAGCTGCAGAGAGATGAGGAGGGTTTGCCGTTTGCTGCTTGCCGCTCGTTGCTTCATGATGCCGCTAATAGTACTACTATCCGCGATGTTTATGTAATTCACTTTCTCGCTCGTGGCTCTCGTGCCTATAGCTCTTTTCTGTGGCAGCTCGAGAGAGGGCTCGTTCCTTGTTTTTGTTATCTTAATTGTTTGCGTCTTGAGCTTCTCGCCTCTCGCTAATGACTCGCGACGCTCTTCACTTATCATTGCGACTTTTACATGAATTTAACTTATTCTTATTCTTATGAATTTTAATTCTTTTTTCCTCATGATTATTTTGGCCTTTCTCTTTTTTCATTATTTTCGAATACAAATTCTCGGCGTTGTTGTGGTCTCATACGTGCACGACTTATACGGCCAGTCGTTAATAAATGAAAAAGCTCTTATCAAACCTCACTAGGAAAAGCTTCTTTTTCCCTGTATCAAAAAGATTTTAAGAGAGCTCACCCCTCTCTCTTTCCCTCTTTTTTCTATTTATCTATATCTATATACATTCTCGCAAAGTTAACTTTGCTACGTGGTCAAAAGGTATGGAACAAGCAGAAGCAGATGAAAGCCGGCTCGGCGACGTTATTAAAGTACTCATAAAAGCTTTAATTCGTTATATACTTCAGACGTGCGTGTAAAAAGGCAGAGATATTCTTTAAACAAAAAAGCATCATCTCGTGTAAAAGTATTTATTATAAAAAGAAATAGGAGGTGATGTTTTTTATTTATCGTCAATGCGCTTTGCGACGCGATTCAAGGAGTACGGGATTTCAAAAATTACAACTCTTATATTCATGCGTCGCGCATACACGGTATAATACTTTTACATGCTTAGTACGCCCTCTCGAGTTTGAAAAATCTGTCGGGGCATATAGAAGTAGCTATAGTAGAGGAGAAAATCGTTGCCATCTGCCTCGGACAGATGCTCCCTGCGCGACACTGAAAGTGGGACACTTTGACAATAAAAGAGAGAAGCTACACTGCAGCTGAAGCAATGTAACGAGCCTGCATGTGTGTGGGTGGATGTCTACGTATACAGTATACTTATAAATATACATGTGTATGCAAAGCCAGTCATTTTTAACGTGGACCATAGACCTGAGTATCAGTGTATGTGTGTATTTGTATATTGAAAAAGCATAGTAGCTTGCAAGCTTTTCTTCCGCGCCTCGCTGATTTTTCTTACAACCTTTTTTCCAGACGCACACACTGTGAGGCAATTTTTCTTCTACCTTGTTCAAGTCTTGATGATTTTCGTCATAATTTTACCTTGGATTTTCTAATTGTTTATATACTGCAAGCTTTCCGATAGTAAGAGCTTTTGTTCTCCCTTTTTCATTGGACGGTAATGCTTTTGTTTCTCCTCTTCTTTGTATTTGCTCGTATTTTGGCAATTGAACTGACTTTATATTATATATACCGGTGATGGAGCAATTCGAAATCAGAGTTCGATGTAAAAAAGTTATGCGAGATAAAGTGAATAAACAAAAGGAATTCGAGTGTATAGATACAGTATATGCAGTCGATATAAAACAAAAAAATTATTCAGAAATAATTCCCACCTAAAATGAGATGGCTTATGTATATTGCCAGGCTATATGTATACACGAACTACATATTACTACTGAGTGGCTTCCTTGTCTGACTTCTGCAATCTTGTTCTACTTAAGGTAGCATTTAACTTGTTGAATTGAAAGCGCCCAGTATTCTTATACTACTTTGCATCGTATTGCTGTTATTTTTTTCCTTCTTCTTCGTTTTTTTTTATTTTATGTCTAGTTTATTCGCATTTCGCTTACGTAATGGCTGCGAAGTACAATATCGTATCTTTTCTTTTTTTTCGTGGCATTCTTGAGACACGAGAAACAACAATCTTAATGTGCTTTTACGCTGATTTTCGCGAGTATGACATTTTCGGAGTGATTTATATGGCAAAAAATGCTCGCTGCAGATTCTCATTATAAGAATTCCACCTTCATCTCATAAAATCATGAAATAATGGCTCTGATTTAATTGAAAAAATAAATGCATAAAATGTACATTTTTACAGAAGCCAGACGTGCAAAACAAAAAAGTTGTACGAAATGAGATTACAAGATTCAAGCTTACAGAACAAAAAAAGGTAATATGATTCGTTGGCGGAGTATCTGGAAAAATCAAGAAAGCCACGGCGCGTTCATGCTTTTGGCGTATCGTTGTGTTTTAAACGACCAAGCTTTTCTTTCGAATTTTTTCTTTTTTTCTACTTGATCCCTGCTTTGTAGCTAACCAGAACAATACTATCGATTATTTACAGCGTCTTGATGTCAAAAGTAGCCAAAGTGCTACATGAATTTACAACTATACTTTTTTGAACAAATTGACCAGCTGCTGACCAAACGTTTTTGAAATCAAAATACTTTTGTTATTGTATGTTGATACTGCAACGCTCTACACCAAGCTTACCTGTTCTTTTAACGAATTCAATTATATTGTCATTGATACTTTTTCTAAAATTTCTTGTTGATTGCATAGTGCTCAGTATCGAGCAAAATTTGATTTCAGTATCAGCTTTTATATTCGTAGTTTAACTTTGATTTAATTTAAATCATAAAAGCGCAATACAAATATATTCGTACTTGAAACACAAAAGAAAGAGTCTTTTGATCGTAAATGAAATTTTTCTGTCCTTTCACGATTATTAAATTTATCATGAGACCGGATCGAATTTCTGATTTTGTATGATTTCGACGTCGTTCGAGTCGTTAATGAATGTTGAATATTCATTTGAGAAAAAAATCGATTTCGGTCTAGAATCTTTTAAGGAAAATTATTATTCCTTAGTCAAGACTTGGTTCTTTAGCTTCTGTATTTCGAAGAATAATCATGAACAAATACTTGAGTTCTTGTGAAAGAAAAAATTGGTAAAAGGTCTTTATTAAATATTTTATTGCTGAGGGTAAAAGGGATTTACTTGGTATCGGATTGTAAAAAAGGAAGACATCGACGGAGGGAAGGTGAAAAAAGGTCAGCTCGTTGCACTGAGGATATCCAAAGAAAAAGTGTGCAGGCTCGTCCACTGGTGGTGCTACGTCTCGCGACATAACGATTATTACAACAAAATCTAGTAAAAATAAATTCGTGCTATCAAGACAAGTAAAATAATAATACTTACATTATATTAACATACAAGTTTACTGAACGCATACATGTTTTTTCTATTAAATAATAATAAGGGCATGTTATAAAGCTAAAAAATATTCACCCATATTTCTTCCGCATATTTGATTCCGAGAAAGGAGTTTTTTGGAAGCGAAAGCTCGATTACAACATTTTGAGAGAAAGCAGAGCAAACCACGAGTGTAACTAATGATGACGGTGCATTTGAACATAACATTTCACATGATGCTGGGAACTGTGGGTAAATTTGCAAACTCAATGGTCAGAATGAATTCGAACGAAGCACGTGCAGTCCGAAGTTTGACCATAGAATCAGTGAGCCCGTTTGTTTAGCTTGAGCCCGTCAACTACTTCGAGCTGTCCGAGCAGCAACCTTCAAGTAGTAAGACTCGTAGAATCGCTGTAATCGTTTAAGTAGTAAGCCGTCAATAAAATTGAATGTTCGCTCTAATCCTTTATCAAGACATGCTAGCGGTAATATTCGGTCTTATCTTATTCATACAAATCAAGGTAGCTTTCGGCCCCTGCACCAGCTGGATCACAAGAGTGCGGAGCGCACAAGTCGAGCTTGGAGAGCAGGCGGCGACGGTGGCGGCAGCACGAAGCGCAAGCTCCTCGAGCGAAAGTGGAAAAAGGTTTTTAGCGACGAATCCGCAGAAGAAACCACAGGCTAACGTGACCGAAGGCAGCCGTGGTTATATAAGGCTGCGCGGGTCCTCGGTGGTTGGCACGTCCGCATTATGCGTAACGTGTGCGGCAGCTCGCCCCCCTCCCTTCCCTCGGTCCCGAACCGAACACGTATAGCCCGGGCACGTTCCTCGTCAAAACGCCGCACGAATGAACATAACATGGCAATGCTATACGTGCAGGCCGGGCTGAGCAGCGATATTCGTGCTGGGGGGGGGGGGGGGGGGAGGCAGCTAGCTAGCAACACTCAGCCTGCCTGCGCTGCTTCGACCAAGATCTTGGAACGAGAGCTGCCAATGCGAGGATATATATAATAAATGAATGCAGACTCGACGATGTTGTTGAAATCTGAAAAAGCGCCAGCATCAATAATTTAATACGAGTGTATTATACCTCGTGGGATATCGAACGTTTGGGAATGCAATATGCAAACCGAGCAAGTCTGGAGGCGCTGCGCGTAAACGTCGAGACGTTTAAGAAAATGACAAAATCCATGTTTATGCATCGCGTCGCGTTACAGTCTGTATATATCTATGTACACGATGAATAATATGTAAGTGTATATAAAAGGACAAGAAGTGGCGAGCGTATTAAGCATGCTCGCGCGGCCGGGCGAGACAGAGCTCGGCAGGCTTGGGGAATGTTGCAGCGTTCCACTTAGCAAATGGCTCGAGTTGTTCTCGCGAAGGCGGCTGCGAAACTGCTTTCTCGCTCCCTCTCTCTCCTCTCAACACTCCCCCGCACAGCGAGTTTTGAGTACGTCCTCGGGGCGCTAATTCGTCTCGCTCGGTTTGTCTCAATCCGAAGCAGCAGCTAGTAGCAACGGCAGCCGAGGCAGAGCCTTGGTGGCTGCTGCTGCTACTACTGCTTTCCGCGGTTACTAACAATTACTTTAATTAGAGAATTAGGAGGACGTCGACCCACTTTTGGCAGTTGTGTAAAGAGGGTTTGGCTAAGTGCAAAGCGCGAGTCCAAAAGCTCGCCTGTGCGACCAAGCGATCGAAGAAGTAGAGAGAGAGAGAGAGAGAGAGAGAGAGAGAGAGAGAGAAAGTACGCACATTACAAATATATATATAACTACTTCGCGTGAATATTCCAGCCTCGAGCTAGCTCGTCCTCTCCCCCCCGAAACGCTCCACTTCGTCTTACGACACTTTATTAATAGCTCCGAGATTTACTTTAGACTTTTCTTTGGTTTATTGTATTAATTCTCCTACATTGCCATAATGTCTTGATAGACGCCAACGGCCACCGCGTGAAGCGACAAAGTTTCAAATAATTGCAACAATTTGGTCCAGCGCGAGGCAGGGCGACCGCAGCAAAACGCGACTACTGCACCTGCATTAGCTGGCAATTTTAGCTTAATTAATTGTTACCGAACCTAATGAATAGTTCATCTGAAGGAATGCATGCATGAATGCCACTGCGCGGATCGGAGGAGAAGCCAGAGGGGGGACAGCTAGGCGCGCTCTTATGCAGACTGGTATTAGCCAATAACAGCTAGTCGGCGCAAAGCTCTCCTGTGTACACGAATGTATCCTGTACTCAATGAGGTGTTCATCAGTTTCACTCACACAGCAGCGCAGTAGTAGACTGCCTGACACGTCGAGCTTTGTGGCAACTAAATTCACTCGTTCGTCATTGGCGTGGATATAAACTCATATACTCTAAATACGCGCACTAAACCGAGAGCTCTCATATAGGTGAAGCATAACTTTTCTTTTGTAAATGGTGTACGCGTCGGTCTGCGGTACGTTTGTAACAATGAAGGATGACCGTTGCCGTCAACTTTTTCCAACAAAAGTGTCCCCATTGAGTTATTTTTAATATTCGACGCGACTGCTCGACGAGCGAGAAGAAATCATCGCTGTAAGCGATTCTACGCCAAGCCGAGCTTTGCAAGTTGCACATTATGTGGTCTGCAGTATACGCATACGCGATTTCGTATTACGTACATGCTAAAGTAAAGGATACCGCTCGTTACACGTAAGCTCCGCCGAGGAAGACGTATTGTAGCACAAAGCTATGATCTGCACTGTCCAGTTTCCATTATATAATGGAAATGATATAGTTGCAGCGGTGCTGTATTATTAATACACGTATGTAAATCTGTAATCTTTGCCCTGGAATCATGTGTGCACTTACGAATATAATGCTATAATATTATATAGGCCGTGGCGCAAGCGCCCAAGCGCTATCCATGCGAGACACGTGCGCAGCTCACCCTCCTCCCTTGCGTTCGCGCAAATTCGAAGCTATATTTTACGCGTTTATACATCGATTCTACATCGGACAAAAGTCAAATATTAGGCGACGCGATCCGGCAACATCTGCTTTGACATTCGGCTTGTGCGCGCGCGCGCGCCTATATATCCATAGCGCAGCCATTGGATATAGATCTCGTAAATAACACGTGTTTGCGCTCGCGCATCGAGCCATAATTTATGCCAAATCTTCTTACGCGTTTATGACGTTTTATACAGCGTAACTCGCCGAGTATTATTCCGCCGCGTATTATACATACGTAGTATTAAGCTAATGAAAGGCTAGTCGTACGCGATTTTGGTTGACCTGATTCGGGCGAAAGGATGATGATATGCGCACACGGCGCAGTTCAGTGGATCGCGCGTATATACACTGCCGCAGCATGGCTACATATATGCACAATATATAGCTTCTGTGTGTATGATGCCTGCCTGCCTGCCTTCCTGTGCACCCATAATACACGAATTGAGTATAGCGCGCAGCGGCTTTTAGTGGCTTCATTCGAAGCCGAGAAGTGCCATGAATTGATTTCATATACGTATATTAACATTTATCAGCAGCAAACGAGGATGCATATTCCGTGGAAAGGTGTACCGATGCCTCAGGATTACTCGAACATATAGTTTTTATTTGTTCATTTGGGGCCAGCTCGGTTCGCAAATGGATATAGAAAAGAGTAAGAAAAAAATTATTTCCTTTCGATGTGTAATTAATTTTATAAAACTCGTTGCAAAGTTTTTAATTAAATACAAAATATGTACATTTCTCTCCCTTCCTCCTCCTGACTCTGGTCTCTTCTTCTTTTTTTTCGTCTACGCGGAATCTGCGGATTAATGAGCAGTACCGGTTCGGAGGCTATATTAACTTTGAAATTTCATCACGTCTGATATAAGAATAAACGTATAAGATTGCGAACCAAAAGCTCGGTTTAATGAAAACTGTTGGAAAGTAGCGCGTGGATAGCAACATAGCCGCTCAACTAATTTCTACTGAATTTACCCAGTAAAATTAGACGGAGAAATTAAAAATTAACCCTATTCTGTTTTTCTCATCAAGCCAAGCATCTCGAACGAGATACTTTGATTAAAAGAGCCTGATATTCTTTATTTATTTTTCTTCATTTTGTTTTATTTTTTTCTCCTTGCAACCTGACGCGCGAGTATCAAAATGCACCTGCTAAACATTGCCAGCATTAGCAGTAACAGCGGCAGCAGCAGCAGCAGCATCAGCAGCAGCAGCAGCCGCAGAAGCGTACACGAACGCGGGCATTAAGAAAATTAAATGATAAGACGAAGGCAAACAAGAACTTTTCTCGCGCTCTCCTCGCTTTTATACGTATATATAAACGCGTGTCAGGAGCTGGTCGCTTTCCGCCCAAGGATTTACGAGAAACGTGCGATACTATTTCACAAGGCTGTTATGCTCGCGCGTATTATACAAATACTCGACTTTCTGCTGCTACTGGTCGGGAGCGCTGCTTCGTGTTATAGCGCCGTTAATTTATAGAACTTGGTAATTCGGTCAGCCGATCGGTCGACTTCACTCCACGATTATACACGTCCGACATTTTTTTCTCATTAACCGACTTTGCGCCTTGTTAATTGAAATTCAATCATTCGAACGAAAGTTTGATTGATCCTTGTATAGTTTGTGCACACACACACACGAACGTGGCTATTAATTCGCGACCAGCGCAACACGATTTCCATCATAAAAGCCTTAAAAACTAATTGCAGCCTCGATAATTCGCTTATAGACCGACCAGCATACGTCAAACAAAAGGCCCGGTCTTGGCTCCGGGTGTGAAAAAAAATCAGCCTGCGAAAAAGCGCGCGTCGAATGTTTGTACTATAAGCTTTTCGCTAGATTAAATGTCGTCGTCTCGTTCAGACATTTTTTCTCCCTCCTATGCGCTCTCAAGAGTCACGCGATTCTATTCTTCGTTCTCTTAGTCACTCTTACATGCAGGCTAACAGACACGCAGTCAGTCGTCGCAGTAGTCGTCGTCGTCGTCGTCGTCGTCGTCGCCGGGCGCGAGTTTCTCGTAAAAATTCCACACTTTCTTCCATCCCTGCGAGCTTTATTCTCTCCCACTCTCTCTCGCTTTTTTTCTCGTCTCTCTTTTATTTCTTTCTCGGCACTTCTCGCAAGCTGCGCTTCTATACTCTTCTGCGTCCCTGCATAAAAAAAAATCTATCTCTCTTTGTTCGGCTGCACAGGATTATACAGCTTATTTATTCAGTCCATTGGTGTGCAAAGGCGCGCTACGACCAAACCTCCGCTTAATTTTTAAAAATGTACACAATTAGTTTTTTAAAATTTAATTTCTATTTCACGGCCTTGTGCTCCACAATGCTAGATTCGCATGCGATAGAGTCCCATATATTTGTTTATGAAAAATTTCGTTTGCAAAGATGAAAAGAAAGAAGAAGATTAAGCAGATGATGCTGCCGAGCTTCCGCTGTGTGTACCAGTGATTTCTCTCGGTCTATACGTGCGAGTTTTGCGAGGCAGTTAAAAGGGGCTTGCTCAGAGAGTGAGAGAGGGGAGGAGGGTGAGAAAAGTTTAATTACTTTTCTCGTCGATGTATATAGCTGCCACACGTTGAGGGTGTGCGTGTGTGCGAGAGAGAGAGAGAGAGAGAGAGAGAGAGAGAGAGAGAGAGAGAGAGAGAGAGAGAGAGAGAGAGAGAGAAAGATAGGAGTTGCTATCGGGGCACAAGGAGAGGATATAACGCGTACACCTCAATCCTCCTGGCCGCACTTTGTTTTGCCGTAGAGTCTCATGATGGTTATGTGCCGGAGCAGTGGCAGCAGCTCGACTTCTTAATTCATCGACTTCTCGCATGTTTGCGCGCAGCCTGCATGTATAGTCACGCGGGGTTATTTTCCCCGTGTTTATATCAGGTCGAGCTGCCATTGAAGCCCAGGAATCAATATGCGCGAATTAATTGCATTTCTTGTAAAACAATCCCCAAACGACTTGGGCTGCGCGCGAGCTCTTGTATACTCGCTACTCGTTCAACTTTCCAATCATTATTATATATAACTATATGAGCTGTGCGGCGGCCTACATGCTAGATCGAATATGTGGCGAGACTTGTGAATGTGTGTGTCACATTGTGCGCGCCCTAAATTATATTGTGTAGAACATTTCAGCTCAACTACAGCTTTCGCAAGTATACAATATTGCCAACGCTCTGTATGTGTATATACATAATACACTTATATTTTTAATTAAAAGCTTCTTTTACCCAAGTAGCGTCAAGTTATACACGAGCAATTGAGCAAACCTTTAGAAAATACGTCGCTTAATTAATGATGCAATTTCTTTTCCGAGGGTTTCAAATAATCCCTCCTGGATGAGCTTTCAGTTTTTGTGTAACTTTAGAAAATTTCACGTAGGGTAAAGGAAGATGCAAATAAAAGTTTATTAGTGACTCAATTGAATTCTATTAATCATGGTTAGATAAGTGGAAAAAATTGATCGAATTTCATTTGATAAGCGAAGCATTAAAAATGTAATGATGTTTGACAACTTCCAGGCACTTGGGCCATCGATTAATTTATTATAATTGGATTTTTAAGCGATCGCAATTTATATCCGCCAGTCACAAAATGAGAAAAATGAATGGCCGAATCGAGACGAATCTATATAAGTGCAGCTCCACGATATCAGACACGCTCGATTTATCTAGCGTGCGTACGTATATAGGTATATTATATGCGATAAAATAGGGTTGAATTAGCGCGATAATACAGGAATCGTGTCATTGTTGAAAATTAACGGGCTGGATTGAGATGTTGTGGCTTGTACAAGTTCCGACTCCATTCAATGGCTATATTGTCCCACTTCTCTTGCTCGGGCGAGACACAGACGAAGGGAAAGCGAGAGAGAGAGAGAGCCAGAGAAGACAGTTGTAATCTGTACGCGTGAGAAGCTTGCATTAGCGTCAAAATCAGTAGTAGTGTAACTAGTAGTCCCAGTACCAATAGTAGTACATATAGTTAGCTGATGATGCTGGTGCCGGTGTTGGTGGCGCTGCAAGTAGAAGTAGCAGCGGCAGTAATAGTTGTAGTAGTGCTACTAAGAGCTTTTGTGGAGACTAAACGTGTGCAACCAAGTGCATGGGCGAAGGTAAGGTAATTTGCATCGCATCTGTATGCGCCATCGCGTACCTTACATATAAAGTCTAATCCCTTTGGCTTTCGAGTATATAAGCAAGTCGTGTGCTTTTGCTCTTAATACTTCGTTAAGTCTTATCCCACTCATATATCCCTTCTTCGTATAATGTATACATATGAGCCAGTAGTGAACGCGTGGCCGCCCTTTTTTCTATTCAACGTTGGCTGCAATTTTATATACGGCGCCCGCGAGCACAAGAGTCGAGCCGATCGTAAGGCGAAAAACGAAAAGTAAGGGAGTCGAAATAATTAGCTTTAAATTACTGATTTACAAAGGCGCGCGCGCCTGTCTGCCTGGGCGAGGAGCGAAAGGAGCAAAAGAGAAGGAAAAAGTTATCCAGCGTGTGTATATATAGCCGAAGTAGTTGTCGAAACTCGACGTGCTAACTCGATCTTCTTTCCTTTTTGAGTTCATATCCCTTCCTACTCTTTCTCGAGCTGGCTTGAGCCTCGCGCGCAAAAGCGCATGCCGACACACTTACTTCTACTTTGGCGAGTCGGGTGTAAAGACCTCCCTCTCCTTCGACTCTCTTTCTCTATTTTCTTATTTTCCCCTTTTCATTCTCTGCGCTCCGTTTGAAATAGCGGCGCGCATAATAGAAGATTCGTCGCACGTTCGGAACTTTTAAGTGAAACAAGTTATGGCTACCACTATCTGACTTTTCAGATTGAAAGTACCTTATTTTACACTCATTCAGTTTCGAAACTTATGCTTTTCTCCGACTGCTTCTTCTGGGAAATTGTATAAGTCGGTGGGGATTTTCGGGTCACCGCGATCGAGCAAATTTCCGAAGCGAAAGGCCCTCCGCGAGAACTAATAAATGTCCAAATGTATAATATGAATTTATCGCAAGCTGGACCGATACATTCAATCAAGGTTTCTACATAAACCGTCGCCGATGGACGTCGCTGAGAAAAATGATCCCCGCTGACGCAGCAAATTGTCACAACATAACGCGGACAAAGATCTCGAGAAAAGAAAAAACAAATAAAAAAATTCTATCCGTATTAGAGCTTTGTATTTGCTAAAATGCCAACGGTATCTCTCGTTTCTCAAGACGCGCGCACAAAATTCTTCCGAAAGTAACGCACGCACACGCGCGCGTCAACTTCTCTCTTTGGCTGCGTCAGACGAGCTGCAATTGCTTAAAGTATTTGGGATTTTTGCCCTTTTGTTATAGACACTATACATGCATCGAGTTGATCTTGACAAATTTCGTAATTTGATATAGCGCGGCATATCTATGAACTTAGTGAGATTTAGTAGAAAAACTGTCACCACGTTGCGCGGCATGTCGCGATATTTTTCGTTTAAAAAATCTTAATACGTGGCTTGCACCCTTTTTGCAGTTGGTGCTTATATCGACTTGTTTTTCATCTCGTTCGAGCTTTTGCGATACCGATAAAAGTTAGTAAAACTGCTGACTCGCTGGCAAAGGTATTCATTTTTATCATACACTTCTTTCATTTTATCGAATCGAAGCGGGCAAATTGTTTTTTAAGGCGCGGAAGGAAAAAGAATTGACAAAGAGCCGTGAAAATGTTTCTTTTTTTGTTTCCGATCGAAGAATCAAAAGTTTCTTCTCTTTTGCATCAAAAGCGACGAGATAAATACATAGTCAAGAGCCGGAGAGATCGCGTAGGAGTTTCGCGAGAGAAATTATTTCCTCCATCTCCGTCGGCTCTTCATCTTTGTTAATTTCCTTCAAGCTAGTCAACGTTGAAGTCATTAAGAGAATACTATACGCGCGTTAAGAGAACGCTGTGACGATATATAGCATATATATCCTATATAATATACTATTCAGGAGCGCTGGAGGCAGACATATAGAGAATCTCGTATTACAGCAATTCTCCTATATAGAGCACAGATCAAAGAGAACTTGGTTCCGCACATTTCTTCAGCTGGGTAAACATTGTGATCGCAATTATTATTTAATAAAAAGCTCACACGCGCGACGCAAAATGACCCTGCAGATGATTAAAAACCACTGACAAACGACGGTCATTTTCCGACCGTAGCTTGACCTCGAAAAATCTCCATTTTTCGCAAAGTCAGCGTGAAATTTCGCTATACGAAATAACTTATGCGTATAACTAGCCGCACTACGTTGTGCTTTCGACGTCTCCTTTGCGCAGTAAATAACGGGCCTTGCTTTCACGCCACAAACCATATTTTCTCGTGCTCGTGTTGTGTCCTACTATAAATACGTAGGTAAAGAGCAGAAAATTATAAATTGTCGAATTTGAATACATTAACCACGCTGGTCTTATCATGAAGGTGGAAAAAAGAGTGCTATGCAAAAAAACTTGAGTAATCTCTCGTCGCGACTCTTAGAGAGGATTCTGTATTCGGAATTTATCCGAGCTTCGCGAAATTCGTTTCGGAGACCAGTATTAAGTGTTGCTTTAGCGTAGCAAGAGACAAATGAAGCAATTGCTCGAGAAACTTTTACGCGTCCGTAGGAGCTTTTCAGAATTATCATCGGCAAACTTTTGTTCAAATAAAATTAATCGTCGATAAGAAATAGCTACAGATGAAAACAAGAACTGATAATATTATCCCAAAAGTTAAAAGTCGCGCGCGAGTCAAGGCGCCGCTGCTGTATTGAGAGTGGCTGTAGACTTTCGTTTATTTCTGCACCGCTTCAGAAATAGACGACAATCAAGTTTAAACTGAACGGATAGCTGCTGATAATGGTCGAAATATATACTGCAGCCAAAAAAAAACCATCAGTCGAACGATCGCTCGCTCGAGTTATCTCTTTGCCGGGTGAGCAAGAGAGAGCGAGAGAGAGAGAGGGGTAGCAATTGAAAGCACTACCGCTGCAGCTGTGTCATTTTACAGCTTCGAGAGAACTCCGGCTCCAAATGAGCTTTTTCAGGAGTTTCCTCGCGTCTTCCAACGAGTTGCTGAGAGTAGAGCTATACAGTGCCTCGTGGTTTTTAAAGACTTCCGATCGATCGAGATCTCTTAAATACCCTTGCCGGATTTTTTTTCATTTCTGTCGTTTCGATTTTTATCTAAATACGAGTGCCATATTTTATATCTAGCAATCTTCAGCGCCGACATGAGTCTACGAGCGTTTCGCTGATTTTCGGAGCCGGTTTCTAGTTACGTGATACGCGATATGTCTCCTGTTTTTTACGTCAAAAGGGTGAAAAAGCGCCCGAGAAATACTATCGCGATCCGAAGTTACATTACTTTTTACACGCTGTCTGCGCGCAGACGTACCAATTGGTTTCCCAGTGTACGAGAGCTCCGCATCATAAACTTTATATTAAAATAGTTTTTTGAAGCAAAGCGCGCCTGTATGTGAACTGAAATCAGCTAAGCTTTCTGCAGCTGGAGCATAATAAAACTTTTTTTGCGTATCTGCGTAATCTTAATTTAGTTACAAACTGATTGCCAAGATATGGAAGACGAGCCAGAAAGAAAGAGAGAGAGATAGAGAAGGAGAGAGCGCCGAGTTAACTGGAATATAAGTGCTCAGAAGTTACATGCTGACACTTAGTTATATGCTCAAGAATTATTATTAGACAACAATTAAAAAACTTTCGACTTATTCTTTCTTTACAGTGCGAGTTATTTCGATAAAAATAATTTTGATCGGTTTGAACTTTTCTGATGGTTTCCTTGTATGCAGAAGTGTAAAGAGTTCACCGACGAGTGAAATGTAGAGTGGTCAAGTGCGCTGTAATATGAATGTTTCAATTTTGAATCTTATTTCATGAAAAAGTGCTGATTTAGTTAATTTATAAAAATCAAATGGAACTGAAGTTGTTCAGAAATAAAATGAACTTCTAGCTCAAGAAGTATATCGAGTTTTATTCATAATTGAAGTTGATCTGTTGCATGGCGTTACAATTCTACCTTAGTAATATTATTTGCCTTTAAGGTTCATGAACATGTATGAATTGAATTAAACATGAACTAAATGAGAGAGTAAATTATCGCATTTTATCAAACTTCATAATAGAGAAGATAATTCTGCGAGGATTTTTAACTCAAGAGAACTTGCCTCGGGTACGATCCTTGGAAGCTAATTACTTTCCACGGTGTTTGTACGAGTACATATAGGTATATACATTATACTCGTTCTTTGAACTCGTAATAAACTACTTTGATGTGAAGGAAAGAAAGACAGTACGTGTTAGGATTAATATAATATATGAAGTAACCATCAAGGAACATTGCAAGTAAGAACAACTATACTATTGGATATTGTACTAATAAATAGGTGGATAAAAAAAAATTAAAATTCGAAAGAATCAATTGATCTTTCTTACTTTTTTTGTGACACTTGTATGCAAACGATAGATTTTGGAAATCAGAGTATCACCGTGTGCACTCTCTGCAACAAACTATTCACAAAAATGGATTCAATAAAAGATGGTAATTTTTTTATTCATATTCCACTCAAAGATCAACTTCAAGAAATGTTGAGTTCGAATTTATACACGCATCTTCGGAGAGAGTGCGAGGAAAGCGATGTTCTAAATGGATTAGCGTATAAAAAGTTAAGGGAGGCCAATGTTTTTTTGGATGATGATATTTCTATACAATGGAATACAGACGGTGTACATTTGTGTAAATCATCGAATAACAGTATGTGGCCTATAATTGTCGCCATCAATGAATTGCCTTATAGAAAAAGAAAAAATAACTTGTTCCTGTGTGGATTGTGGTACGGAGATACAAAACCATCTTTTAATATGTATTTGAAACCATTTGTTGACGAGCTTATAGATCTATACGAAAATGGATTTCAAACTATAAATTATGAGAACAATAGTATATTACTGCCCTAGGCCGCGAAAAACAGAAAAGTCCCAAAGTACGTGTAATTAGTGGCCGAGGCGAAGCCGAGGCCGATAAACACGTGCTCTGGGGCTTTCTTTTTTGCGGCATAGGCCTGTATACTATTTTTCATACACAGTGACCCGAAAATCGCTCTTCCCGCTTTGCGCAGCGGCAGGGAAGTAGTCACTTTCGGGCCGCTGGTATGAAAAACTATTTATGTAAAAGTACACAACCTTTTTTTCTCTTCTGACTCTCCAGCGAGATCATCGGTAATGAATATGAAACAATTTAACGGTAAATATGGTTGCCCTTATTGTTTACATAAAGGAGAGCGACTAGAAAATAACGCACGAGTATATCCATTTTGTGAAAATATTCTAAGATCGAGAAAAAACTATACAGAACATCTACAAGAAAGTGTAAGGCTAAATGATGCCGTCAGGGGTGTAAAAGGACCATCAATTATAAGCTGCATACCCAATTTTCATATAATAAAAGCATGCCCACCGGAATATATGCATTCGCATTTACTTGGCGTTGCCAAATTTCTCTTCGACGATTGGTTAGACACGCACAATAAGAACCAATAACAAGTGGGGCTTTGCTGAAAGGATATGACAGTTGTGATAAACCAAGCACCTCACACCAAAATGGCTCAGATGATTTTGTCGATGATGACTTGAACGACATCTTAAATATTACTCAAGAAGGTTTATGTACTTTACGTAGCGCCGCCGAGCGAGCAACATCGAGTGTGTGCAGCTCCGTGAAAATTCAAGCATTTTTTTGCAAAAATAAAAGAGTTTCGCGGCGAAAGAGAAAGGAAAGCATAGGAAAGAAAGGTAAAAAGAAAGCAGAGAAGGATAGAAAAGAAAGAGCACAAGGAAATTTGAGACGTGGAAAGAAAAGTGAAGGAAAAGAAAAGTGAGAAAGCAAGAGGTTAGGTCTGATGTCGGGCAGAGGAGGTTTGAGGTCGGGAAGCACAAGGAGCAAGGAAGAAGTAGAAAGAGAAGAAAAGGAGAGAAGGACGAAACAAGGCATACTGGTGAATCAAAGGAAGAAGGACCTGAAGAATCAACCGCTGATTGCAGAAAGCCTGAAAAAAACAGTGCAATTCAAGGAAGCTAAAGAGAGGCTAGAGAGTCGTGGTAAGGTAGGAGATAAAAATACCGACAGCAAAGTGAGGAACGGGAAGGCGACGACAGGTGGCGGCAGAAACAAGGAAGACGAGAACAATAGGATAGCAGAGGACGGCGAGATGGCTGGACAGACAGCAGACTGGGAGAAGAATTGGATGTGTATGAACGAGGAGATGAAGAAGCTGAAAGAGATGGTGATGCAGGGGCTGGAGAAGAAGAAAGAAGAAGACGTAAGAAGAGAAGAGCTCGAGAGGAAGATTGAAGAAGGAAAAGTAGAGATAGGTAGACTAGGAAAGATAGTGGAAAACATGGAAGGAAAGTTGGTAAGTGCAGAAAAGAGAATAGAAGAGCTTGAGGGGACTGTGAAGGACCTGAATGAAGTAGTATTGGATATGCTGAAGGAGGGGTGTGAGGGTGATGATGCAAGTGAGAGTGCGAGTGTGAGATCAAAGTACAGTGTGTGGAGTGGAAGAAGTGTCAAGAGTGGGATGAGTATGTGCAGCTTATCAGAGAAAGAGGTAATAAGAATGAGAAAGTTGGTGAACGAGAAAGAGAGGGAGGAGAGGAAACTAAATGTTGTGATTAAAGGATGTAAAAGTATGAGTGATAATGTGAAAGCTGAGGCAGAAAAGTTACTACAGGAGAAGATAGGAGTAAAAGTGCAGTTCGAGGCTGCTTGGAAAAGTGGACAAGTGGTGATTGGTAGATGTCAGAGCGTGGAACAGAAGGAGGAAAATGAGATGCAAGGCCAAGCTGGTTGGAACAACAATTTTCATTGATAACGACTTAACGTTTGAGGAGAGGAAGGTGCAGGAAAAGATGAACAGATGGGCGAAAGAGCAGAGAGAGAAAGGTAAAGAAGTAAGGGTAGGGCTTGGCAGAGTGTGTGTGAATGGTAAGTGGATAAGATGGAATAATGTGCAAGGCGAGAGAGAGGAGAGCGAGAATTTTTAAAGGAGGCCCAGAAGAAAGAAGATAAGAAGAGGAGCTGGAACGACTACTGGTGTGAAGAGGAAATGGAAGTAAAGGAAATCAGAGAGAAGGAGGAAGGAAAAGTGATGGAAATAATGAATAAAAGGTTGATATGGTGGAATGTGGCAGGAGTAGCGAATAAAGATATGGATTTTTGGAATTTTGTACTCAAGTTTGATCTTATCTGTTTAGTTGAGACGTGGATGGAGGAGAAAACATGGAACAAATGGAAGGAAAATCTAGACAGCGACTTCAAGTGGTGGAATTTTGAGGCAAGAAGAGAAAAGAAGAGAGGCAGAGCAAAAGGAGGCATACTGGTAGGAACAAGGAAGGATTGGACAGAGGGAAAGATCTGTGAAGCAAAAGCAGTCAAGGAAGGATTGGTGCAGGTGACAGTGGGTGAAGAGCTGAAGGTGTTTGCAGTTTACAATCAAGGAAATTTGAAGGAGCCATGGGAATTTTTTGAAAAAATGGAGGCGTCAGAGGAAGGAAGACTGATTATAGGAGGAGATTTCAACATAAGGATAGGAGAGGAAGGAAATATAGAATTTGGAGGAGCAGAAGACAGGAGGAGGAAAAGCAAAGATAAGAAGAAAAGCAATGAGGCAGGATTCATGATGGATGTAATTGGAAGGAAAGGTTGGAATGTTCTGAATGGATGTGCAGGGAAGGATGAAGAAGGAGAATTCACGTTTACAGGAACAAGAGCAGAGTCGGTGATTGATTATGTAATAGTTAATGGAGGAGTATGGCAAGATGTGATAGACTTTGAAGTAGGAGAAAGAGTAGAGTCAGACCATCAACCGTTGATGGTAGAACAGAGAGAAGTAAGGAAAAGGAAGAGAAGGTGGTCAGGAGCTCATGGACAGAAGAGGATAGTATAATTTTCAAGGAGAATGTAGAAGAGGTGATAAGGAGCAGAAGAGAATCAGGAGAGAGGTGTAGTGATACGGCGGCAGAGTGGAATGAACTGAAGAGCATAGTGGAGGAAGCGACAGTGAAAAAGGAAATAGTCATAAAGAAGTGGAAATTAGGACAGAGAAGATGGTGGGACAGAGAATGCGGAAGGGCGAAGAGAAAGGTCAAGCAATGCTACACAAAGTGGAGGAGAGGCATAGAGAATAAAGAACTGTACGTTGAAGAAAGAAGAGGATGGAAGATGTTATGCAAGGAAAAGGAGAAGAAATTCAAAGAAAGTGAAGAAGCCGTGCTAAGGAGTTTGAAGAGCGAGGAAGAGATATGGAAGTTCATTGGAAATAGAAAGAGGAGACAAAAAGTGGAGAGTAGGATTGACAAGCAGGAATGGAAGGAAAGTTTCATGGAACTGCTGGAAGGTTCAGAGCAATGTCAAAAAGGAGAAAGCAGAAAAGAGATCCAGAAGGAAGGAGAAAAGATAGGTGAAGAGGAATTCAGAAAAATTTTAGAAAAATTAAAAAAGAAGAAAGCGCCTGGTATAGATGGGATACAGAATGAAGCATGGATGATGGATACAGCACTGCGACAAAAGTTGAAAGGTCTAATAGACAGGATATGGGAAGGAGAGGAAGTGCCGGACGACTGGAGGACGGCGATAATCGTACCACTGTACAAAAAAGGAGATGTGAATAAGCCAGGAAACTACAGAGGGATCTCACTACTACCAACAGCGTACAAGGTTTACACGGAAATTATAAGAGGAAGGTTAGTAAAGGAGATCGAAGAGAAGAAGATTCTGCCAGAAGGGCAGGCAGGTTTCAGGAAGGGCAGATCAACTATGGATAATCTATATACTCTGAACTACGTGATTCAAAAGGCGAAGAAAGAAAAGGAAAAGGTATATGCGACGTTTATAGACTTAAAGAAGGCTTTCGATACAGTGAACAGGAAGAAATTATGGGAGTGCATGCAGAGACTGGGAATAAGCGAATATTTGACGGAGAGGATCAAACAACTGTATGAAGAAACAAAGGGAAAGGTCAGGTGGAAGAATGAAGTGTCGGAGGAATTCTGGACAGTGAAAGGAGTGAGGCAGGGATGCTTATTGAGTCCAATTTTATTTTGTATCTATATTGCGGAAATGGAGAAGGAGTTCGAGAGAAGAAATGTCGGAGGAGTGAGGATTGGAAATACGAGGATTTGGTCGTTGGCATACGCGGATGACATCGTGATACTGTCAAAAAACAGAGAGGCGATGAAAGACATGCTACAGAGTACACAACGATTTTTCAAGGAAAGGCAGCTGGAGCTAAGCGAGGAGAAGACCAAGATTTTGATATTCAACAAGAGGAGGAACCAAAAAGAAGAGAAGTGGCAATGGAAGAAAGGATATTTAGAAGAAGTGCGGGAGTTCGAATACCTAGGAATGATGCAGAAGGAAACTTTAACAGCCAGATTAGGAAATTAACGAAGAAAGGGATAGTGGCAGCGAAAGCAACGTGGGGATTAGGAGAGAGGAGGTGCAGAGAGGATTATAGAAGAAGGATGTTATTATTCAAGTACTTGGTGCAAAGTGTGATGAGCTATGGAGCGGAGCTGTGGGGGTGGAACGAGAGGAAGGAGCTAGAAAAGGTGCAAATGGATTATGTACGGTGGGTCCTGAGGCTGGATTTCTGTACGCCAGGATACATCATCGTGAGAGAGACAGGAAGAAGGAAGATGCACAACGACTGGATTAGGAGAGCAGTGATATTCGAGAGGAAATGTGCAGTTGCAGAGGAGGGAAGATTGATAAAAAAGGTGTGGGAGCAACAAGCAAGAGAAGGAGTATCAAAGGAAAGAAGAGAGGCACTAGGAAAACTAGGACTGAGCTACAAGTATATAGAGATGGCAACGAGGCAAGGAAGAAAAGTAGAAGAGGAAATAGAAACGAGATTGGTCGACATCATGAGGCAGGAAACGGAGGAAAGAGTGAGAGGCGCCAGGTACAACAAGGAGTATGAAAAATGGAAATGTCAGGAGGTACCGAAATATTTAAGAGAGTACAGGAGAGGAGTGGAGATAAATCTAATTGCGAGGATAAGGTGTGGCAATTTAGTGGAAAGTAATAAATTCTGGAAGAAAAAGGAAGAAATGTGTATTTTGTGTGAGGAGGATGGAGGAAATTTGGAGCATTTATTTAATGATTGCAAAGAGGTAAGGAAAAAGTGGAGGAAGGAAGTAAGTAGAAGGTGGACAACTATGGAAATTACTAGTCAGGAAGGTAGCAAGGAAGTCAGCAGAATGGCAAGGGTGATTGATCAACTATTGAGAGAAAAAAGAGAAGAGAAAGAAGAAGGGAAGGAAGAGAGAAGGGAAGGAGAAGAAGAGTAGATATAAGGTAGAATAAGGTAGATGGTAAGAGATAATTAGGAAGGCGGGTGTACGTGAAGCGATGTCGGGTAAAAGAGATGTATGTTTTAGATTTAGTATTATAAGAATATGTTGTATTAGTAGATTTAAGGATAGTGATAAGGTAATGTAATAAGGTGAAATGTAAAGTCTTTTCTGGGCCGGTGAGGCCGAAAATAAAGAATTATATATATTGGGATGCACTTTGAGCGCGTCGCGAGCTTTCTAAGCAAGCGTGCATTAGCATACGCGTTACCAAGTGTAGACGCGAATAAATTAAAGAATTCGCGCGATCCTCTACTCCGACCCAACAAATTACTACCGAAGCGAGGGGGATTTTTAGTCTATTGAATTCGTCACGGGATAGGTGATGGCATGTGAATTAGACAGTGAATATCATTTATGATTTAAAGATCGGTGAACGATTTATTGTTTTAACTATTAAACGACCAGATTTACTTTTAGTACACAGTACTCATTTATGACATATGCTCTTGTTCTAATTTCCGAACTAGGTGTGACGAGCTCACCGACTACTTCGGTGTGCGAAGCTTGGTCAGCCTTGCTTGTCGACACTTAAGTGGACTTTACCTTCAGAGTCGGAGTTGACTGGTTGATAGCTGCTCCTGGGCCCCGCTTGAACTTAGTTGTTGGTCCCTGCACAGGAATTGGGCTAGAACCTCGCGAGTACGAATTACCCGAAAATGAGTGACATGCATTCACTCTGTCTCTCCCTTGCATTGAGCACGGATGATGTCAAACATAGTTTGAGACAGAGTGACGTGTGCAAGAGCTTCTAACGGCGCTTAATTAATGTCAAGACCTGATACAGAAACTCTTGCGATTTATGAGGTGAAATCTAGTGGAACGGCTCCAAGCTAGACGTAGTTAGTGGCGTCGCTACTCACGTTGGCCTCGGATTCGCGATATTTTGACTGGGGCCACACGAATTCCCGAACAATGTGTACGTTCTGCTTACTCACTCGCGCTGCGATACGCACTCACGACGGTGTGGCAGACACGATTTCACGATTGGCCTCGTTATCCAATACACGACGGAAAAAACTCTCGTGCCGCGTACTCGATCCCGATCTCGATTTTATATTAATTCACGCGTCGCGAGAGATTGTTTCACGAGAATCAATAATACTCGATAATTATTAAATTATAATGCACCCGGCTAAGATGAGATAACAACTCAATTTTGCTGAAAGCGAATATAACTATCTGTATGGTTACAATTAAACTAAACGCGCTGGCCCTTGAAATCATCCTTTCTACCTTACGCGTTTGCCAATGTGAGTGGGGCGCTCTCCTTTTCCCTTTCCTCTCACTGGAGAGTGATTAGTGATATTGCGACTGCTTGGTCACGTGAGCTACGTCGCGAGAGGAATGACATCGAGGGCTCACACTGCGATGCGCGACTTTCTCTCCTCTGTCTCTCTCTTCCTCGCTCGCTGCGTACACGGACTCATCTCACAAACGAAATTCGTTTGTGTGGTCGCAATATATATTACTCAAGAACACTATCAAGATGTGTTGGAAACATAATTTCAGATTGCTGATAAAAAGGTAAAAGATGTTCCACTTATCAAGTGTCTAAAAAATAAATTGTAGAAATTCCTTCTCAAAATTCACATTTGGAAATTAGTCATCTAAAAATTTCCAATGTGACTCGTCGACCCTCGTGCGCATCGGTATTTGATTAGCGGCCAAGGTGTAGTTTTAATGACGCCATATCACCTCCATCATTAAAAAACAGCGCAGCAGAAGTTCTGCGATAGGAACATTTTGTATATGATGTTGGATCTGGTAACTCCAAAATGGTTGCGACTTCCATTGGAAGGCTGGAAATTTTATGAATTCCAAGCGGTTGATGACAACATTTTCCCGAAGACATGCGTAGAAAGAAATGGTCACTTATAAACTCAATTTTCCTGATGTTCACATACTGGACACAAATTTCATAGAATCTTCCTTTAACGTTGAATTTTCGTTCGCCTTGTGTTGTTCGTATGCTTACGACAAGCATTCTATTAGTATCTTCAACATCTTCAATTGTTATATTACTTAATTCTTTACTAGAACAAGATCCTTGGATTCCAAAAATTAGAACAACTTTATTTACAAAATTGTTACCGTTATCGGCCACATCGCAATAGCTATCAACTTGAGCTGAGGTAAACACACTCATTTTCCCAATTTAATGACACTTTTGTGGAAGGAAATATATATACTACACTTAACAATCGAGTATGATGCAATGGCTCCTCGAAACGTGCGCTGATGCAGAAAAATTTTTTATATATCAATGGCTGGTAGCGGTGTGGATACGTCTCGGCGTATTTGCAGTTTGGGTCGCTGCAGTGCCTTGGCCACTTCGCTTCGTTACGCGGCATCGGCGCCTTGATAAATATGTTGTAAAAACACCAAAAATTCGTAAGGTTGCAGCTAATTCCCGAAAAAGGAAAGCCACTTAATTAAAATTTTTCTATAAGTTCATAACTTAGCTCATAATTAGATTATACGTTAATAGTTTATAGCTTGTTTATAGCATAAGAAAAGTTGTAATAATTATTAGTTTTTTTTTAATATTTAATTGTTTGTAAAATTACTCATCTCGTACGAAATGGATTTTTTAATAAAGGAAGCGGATGTGAACGAAAACACCTTTTTAGATGAAACGATAAAACTTACCTTATTTTTGTATAATCTACGGATTTGTACTCGTCGACCATCGTCGTCAACGCCAGCGTAATCAGACGGCAACAACAACATCTGGATCTGTTCGCGCCTGGCAACTGCCGAAGCCACGGCCAGCGCAGCGTAGAGTTCACCATCGACCAGACGCAATCGTCATCAAGGCGAAGGATGCGTCTTCGTATGCCGACATCCTGCGAACTCTCAAGGCGAACCCGACGTTGCAGCAATCAGTCGGGAGCAGCGTCCAAAACATCAGACACAGTGCTGCGGGGGGCCCTAGTGCTGCAACTCAAGAAAAACGTGGACAATGCCTCCACTCTTGGCACGAGATTGGTTCAAGTCCTCGGAGATGCGGCCCCTGCCAGCGCTCTACAGCATACTATCATGATCGAGATACCAGGGATCTCGATGAGTGTGCCACCAAGGAGGAGATCGCCGACGCGCTGAGCACATCGCTGGGCGCCCCGAGCCTCAACAAGGAAGTAGTCAGGACACTACGGAAAGCGTACGCTGGAACGCAGGCGGCTGTCGCCACGCTCCCGGACGACCTAGCCGCCAAGGCACTGAAACTCGGCCACATACGGATTGGCTGGGTCAACTGCTGTATACGTGGTCGCGAGGATGCTCCGCGCTGCTACCGCTGCTGGAGCCTCGGTCACGTCTCAGCCCGCTGTAAGGGTCCTGATCGCTCGGGGCAATGTTTCCGCTACGGACAAGCAGGCCACCAAATAAAGGACTGCAAGAACAACCCAATGTGCGTTCTCTGCCGAGAACAAGGCGTTGCCCACGACCATGCGCCCACAGGCCGGTACTGCCCTCTTGCACAGAAGAACGCCAATGATGAGGATTATACAACTTAACCTCAATCACTGCAAAGCTGCTCAGGATCTCCTAAGCCAAGGCATCCGTGAGCAGCGCATCAACGTAGCCATAGTGTGTGATCAGTACAAGAACCTCGATCCACCCTATACATGGCTCGCCGATGCCAACAGACAAGCCGCCATCTGGGTGCAGGGAGGTAGCCTGGTGCAGGAGCACCCAGCAAGAGCGCGTCCCTTTATCACCTGGGCCCGTATCAACGGAATCTACTTTTTCAGCGTCTACGCACTATCAAGACTCGCTGATGTAGAAATCTCCGCTCTTCTCACCAACATCATCGAGGAAGCCCGGGGCAAGAGACCGCTCATCATTGCTGGCGACTTTAACGCCTGGTCAACTGAGTGGGGATGTCGAGTGATAAGACAGCGTGCCACCATCCTCCTGGACGCGCTCGCCCCCCTCGAAGCTGTACTGCTGAACACCGGAAATAGACCAACATTCACCGGTGCACTGGGCTACTCAGTCGTAGATCTCACCTTCGCCAGCGACACACTCGCTTCCGAAGTTACATCATGGGCCGTAAGCGAGCTCTACACGCATAGCGATCATCAAGCCATCGTGTTTGAGATAGAGAGCGCCAGACCGTCTGGACCTACGACACGCCAAAGCTGCAAGTGGAACGCACGCAACCTTGACACAGAGTGCCTCTCAGTCATGATGGCGAATTCTGTGGTTCCACCCGGGCCTACAGAGGAGATGTCAGCGAGGCTCATGGACGCCATTACCAGTACATACGACGCGTCTATGAACAAGTCAAGTGGACGATACCGTCGTTGCGCGGTGTACTGGTGGACAAGCGAGATCGCTGACCTCCGGCGCTCATGTCTGCCAGCGCGAAGGCTTGACCAGAGAGCGCGTGGTCGGCCAACGCCATCGAAAACGTCATCGCCACCGCCCGAGAGGCTATCGCAGGCAAGAGATGAAACCGCGGCATCAAGAAGTACTGCGCCGTGGTGACCCTCGAAGTGAAGAATGCGTTTAATTTGGCTCGGTGGAATACCTACGATACAGATGACGGACCAGGATCCTACAGAGTCACAGCAGGCGTTCTGCAAGGGTCTGTTTTAGGGCCCATCCTGTGGAACGTCATGTACGACGCCGCCCTGCGCCTCAACCTCGGAGGCAACGTAAAGATTGTCGGCTTCGCGGACGACATCGCTATGGTGGCCGTTGCCAAGCACCTGAGGCAGATCGAATACGATTTGAACTCTGCCATCGAGCAGGTGCGAGGCGCGCTTCATGAGCTCAGCCTCGTAATGGCTGACCATAAGACTGAGGCCCTACTGATCACTAGCAGGAAGAAAATAGAAACCATCACCATCACAGTGAGCGACTGCAGTATAAGGTCGTCCCCCTGCATCCGCTGCCTGGGCCTACACATTGACTCCAGGCTGAGGTTCGACCAACATCTCCGAACCGTCAGCGAAAAGGCAGCAAGAGTGGCTGGAGCCCTCGCGAAACTCATGCCCAACACCGGTGGGCCCAGACGTAGCCAACGAGAGCTCTATGCTCACGTCGTCGACTCGATCCTCCTGTATGGAGCGCCCATCTGGAGCTGTACCACGGAGACGCAGGCCTACATCCGTCAAGCAGAGGCTGTACATCAACGAGCCTGCCTGCGCGTGATCAGCGGGCGACCACACGTACCCTACGACGCTACTTACGTGATAGCGTAAGTGTGCATATATCACCGCCGCCCCGAGGACGTCAAGGAGAAAGAGAGAAGAGAGACATTGAGCAAGTGGCAGGACCGGTGGGACCGGGCCTCAAAAGGCCGATGAACACACAAGCTAATTCCGAACATCACAGAATTGGTAGAGAGGGGACATGGAGATGTGGACTACTATCTCACACAGCTCCTGTCCGGGCATGGCTACTTGAAAAGCCATAGCCAGCACTATGACAACACCCTTAGCGCACTCTGCCTGGCCTGTCCAATCAAAATAGAAGACGCGGATCATGTTTTCTTTCACTGCCCGCGATTCCACGAAGAGAGGGAGAGACTTCAACAAGTCCTCCAAGAAGTAATCAAGCCGGAAAACATCGTCAGGCTCATGCTCGAGACCGCAGGCAATTGGATAGCGGTAGCGTCTTTCGCGCAATCAGTCGTCTCAAGACTGAGGCAAGAGGTGCAAGAAGTGTAAAAACGATCCGGACGATGCTGCAAAAAAAAGACGACGCTTCTGGTTCCCGAACCCCTAATCACCGTAAGGTGGACGGGGAATGTACGTAAAAGACACAGATGTAGCAGAGAAGCTCTATAGAGTCCCCACCGTAATAATGTTTAACGACGGTTTCCAGTGGGGTACTCGTTTCGAAGGGCCACTGGCTGCAGAGTTCACTCTGCCCACGCCCAAAAAAAAAAAAGAACCACACATACGTACATTAGGGTACCGGCCTCCTTGGCTGAGTGGGTATACTTCTTACCTGCTGATACAAGGTAAAGGCTGATACCACTGAATTTTTTTTTTTAACTTCATGAAAGCAGAGCAGTCAAGCTTTAATTTAAGAACAAAAATTGAAGACGATGTTCAGCCTACCGTTCCAGTGTCTGGCCATAAAAATGACAATAATGGACCATTTGCTGTGGAAACGTAACATAGCACGAGGAATCTGTAACAGATACTACTCAGGCGGAAAGTTAACTTTTTAATAGGAAAAAATGGAAAAAAACGTGAGTTTAGGCACAATAATATTGCGATTTGTCCTAATTCGGTTCCATACGCATTGCTTGGCCTTTTTTTCGTAGAAATGCAATATTTTAAATTCTAAATTGTGTTTTTCTGCGATAACTTTGTCAATTTCCATCCGATCATTGCAAAATTTGCTGTGGAAACGTAACATAATACTAAAAATCCATAATCGATACTATTCAGGCAAAAAATTAACTCTTTAATAGGAAAATATGGAGAAAAACGTGAATTTAGGCACAATAATATTGCGATTTGTCCAAAGTCGGTTCAATACGCATTACTTGGCCTTTTTTTCGTAGGAATGCAATATTTTGAATTCTAAAAATTGTGGTTTTCTGCGATAACTTTGTCAATTTCTATCCGATCATTAAAAAATTTGCTGTGGAAACGTAACATAGTACTAAAAATCCATAACCGATACTATTCAGGCGGAAAGTTAACTCTTTAATAGGAAATTATGGAGAAAAACGTGATTCGAAGCACAATAATATCGCGATTTGTTCCTAATTTGGTTCCATACGCTTTGCTTGGCCTAATTTCGTAGAAATGGAATATTTTGAATTTTCAAAAATTCGTTTTTCCGCGATAACTTTGTCAAATTCCTTTCGATCATTATAAAGTTCGCTGTGGAAACGTTACATAGCACTAGAAATCTATAACAGATACTATTCAGGCAGAAAGTTATGTCTTTTAAAGGAAAATATGGGGAAAATCGTGAATTAAGGAACAATAATATTGCGATTTGGCACAATTCGGTTCCATACGCATTGCTTGGCCTTTTCGTAGAAATGGAATATTTTAACTTTTCAAAATTGTGTTTTTTTGCGATAACTTTGTCAATTTCCATTCGATCTTTATAAAATTTGCTAAGGAAACGTACCATTGCACTAGAAATCTATCACAGATACTATTCAGGCGGAAAGTTATGTCTTTTATAGGAAAATATGGAGAAAAACGTGATTTGAGGCACAATAATATTGCTATTTGGCCTAATTTCGTTCCATACGCTTTGCTTGGCCATTTACGTTGAAATGGAATATTTTGAATTTTCAAAAATTCGTTTTTCTGCGATAACTTTGTCAATTTCCATTCGATCTTTATAAAATTTGCTAAGGAAACGTACCATTGCACTAGAAATCTATAACAGATACTATTCAGGCAGAAAGTTATGTTTTCTATAGGAAAATATGGGGAAAATCGTGAATTGAGGCACAATAATATTGCGATTTGTCCAAATTCGGTTCAATACGCATTACTTGGCCTTTTTTTCGTAGGAATGCAATATTTTGAATTCTAAAAATTGTGGTTTTCTGCGATAACTTTGTCAATTTCTATCCGATCATTAAAAAATTTGCTGTGGAAACGTAACATAGTACTAAAAATCCATAACCGATACTATTCAGGCGGAAAGTTAACTCTTTAATAGAAAATTATGGAGAAAAACGTGATTCGAAGCACAATAATATCGCGATTTGTTCCTAATTTGGTTCCATACGCTTTGCTTGGCCTAATTTCGTAGAAATGGAATATTTTGAATTTTCAAAAATTCGTTTTTCTGCGATAACTTTGTCAAATTCCTTTCGATCATTATAAAGTTCGCTGTGGAAACGTTACATAGCACTAGAAATCTATAACAGATACTATTCAGGCAGAAAGTTATGTCTTTTAAAGGAAAATATGGGGAAAATCGTGAATTAAGGAACAATAATATTGCGATTTGGCACAATTCGGTTCCATACGCATTGCTTGGCCTTTTTCGTTGAAATGGAATATTTTAACTTTTCAAAATTGTGTTTTTTTGCGATAACTTTGTCAATTTCCATCCGATCTTTATAAAATTTGCTATGGAAACGTATCATTGCACTAGAAATCTATAACAGATACTATTCAGGCAGAAAGTTATGTCTTCTATAGGAAAATATGGGGAAAATCGTGAATTGAGGCACAATAATATTGCGATTTGGCCAAATTCGGTTCCATACGCATTGCTTGGCCTTTTTTTCGTAGGAATGCAATAATTTGAATTCTAAAAATTGTGTTTTTTTGCGATAACTTTGTCAATTTCCATCCGATCTTTATAAAATTTGCTGTGGAAACGTAACATACCACTAGAAATCTGTAACAAATACTATTCAGGCGGAAAGTTAACTCTTTAATAGGAAAATATGGAGAAAAACGTGATTTGAGGCACAATAATATTGCTATTTGTTCCTAATTTGGTTCCATACGCTTTGCTTGGCCTATTTTCGTAGAAATGGAATATTTTGAAATTTCAAAATTGTGTTTTTTTGCGATAACTTTGTCAATTTCCATCCGATCTTTATAAAATTTGCTGTGATTACGTATCATACCACTAGAAATCTGTAACAAATACTATTCAGGCGGAAAGTTAAATCTTTAATAGCAAAATATGGAGAAAGCCGTGAATTTAGGCACAATAATATTGCGATTGGGCCTCATTTGGTTCCATACGCATTGCTTGGCCTATTTTCGTAGAAATGGAATATTTTGAAATTTCAAAATTGTGTTTTTTTGCGATAACTTTGTCAATTTCCATCCGATCTTTAAAAATTTGCTGTGATTACGTATCATACCACTAGAAATCTGTAACAAATACTATTCAGGCGGAAAGTTAAATCTTTAATAGCAAAATATGGAGAAAGCCGTGAATTTAGGCACAATAATATTGCGATTCGGCCTCATTTGGTTCCATACGCATTGCTTGGCCTATTTTCGTAGGAATGCAATATTTTGAAATCTAAAAATTGTGTTTTTTTGCGATAACTTTGTCAATTTCTATCCGATCTTTATAAAATTAGCTGTGGAAACGTAACATAGCACTTGAAATCTGTCACAGATAATATTTAGGCACAAAGTTAACTCTTTCATAGAAAAATATGAAGAAACCTTTAAATTTAGGCACAATGATATAACCATTTGGCCTCATTTGGTTCCATACGCATTGCTTGGCCTATTTTCGTAGAAATGGAATATTTTGAAATTTCAAAATTGTGTTTTTTTGCGATAACTTTGTCAATTTCCATCCGATCTTTATAAAATTTGCTGTGATTACGTATCATACCACTAGAAATCTGTAACAAATACTATTCAGGCGGAAAGTTAAGTCTTTAATAGCAAAATATGGAGAAAGCCGTGAATTAAGGCACAATAATATTGCGATTTGGCCTCATTTGGTTCCATACGCATTGCTTGGCATTTTTGCTTCCTTATAGAGAAAGCTCTGTGATAGGCTCGAAAACGAGATTTTGAACCAGCCCTCGTAGGACAATTTGGTTTACATATTTGTAAACTAGATTAAAAACAAATGTCCGTATGTATGTATGTGTGTGTGTGTGTGTTTTTTTTTTTTTTTTTTTTTTCTACTCCCCATTTGTGGTACCTCACCGGGACCATCGTTAGACATTACTTCGGTGAGGACCGGGGCAGGGCATTTCTGCCACGTCGGTGGTTGGTCGTTTTCCATACATCCCCCATCCATCGCATAGTGATATGCGACGATTAGGGGTTCAGGGACCCATCGTTATTGTGTGCGTTAGCACTTATTTCATCTTTTTGGGTCCACCCCCGCTCGCTGTGCAACGATTGGGGGTTTTCCACTCTTCGGAGGGCGGACTAGCCAGCCATGGGCCTATATTTTAGGTGGAATCCGAACCACCCAGGCCCGAGATCAATCTCATCGAGAGAGAAAAGTCACAAGTGACAGTTTTTCCGACGAGGCTTGAACCCAGGCCCTAACGACACTCTCAGATTCAGTAAACAAAGGCGCGATGCCTTTACTCACTGAGCCATCGAGGCCGTGTGTGGTGTGTGTGTGTGTGTGTGTGTGTGTGTGTGTGTGTGTGTGTGTGTGTTGTGTGTGGTTTTGTGTGTGTGTGTATGAGTTGTGTGTGTGTGTGCGTATGTCCGAGGCAAAATCTTGAAAATACTACGTTGAATTGTATAAATTTCAATGGCATTCATTGTCGTTTGTAGTATTAATGAGGCCAGAAAAAGTTTTTCTGCAATACACGAGAAAAAAATTTTTTTTTCGATTTTTTGAAATTATTTTCGTAAATTTGGAAAAAAAATTTTTTTTTTTCATGTAAAAATGCAGGAATTTGCAACATTTTTTCGTTGTCACCATGAAAACACAGCAGCCAAGCTTTAATTTAAGACCAAAAAGATAGGCATTCACCGAAAATTATGAAAATTAACGACTCGAATTGAATTTTTTTTTTGTTGTAAATTTGAAGAAAAAAAATTTTATTTCACGGATAAATGCTGGAACTTTTTTTTTTATTATTATGAAAGCAGATCAGTCAAGCTTTAATTTAAGAACAAAAATTGATGACGATGTTCGGCCTACCGTTCCGGTGTCTGGCCATAAGAATGACAATAATGGACCAGGACCTGGTATTTCTTATCACCAATGTTCTCAACGAAAATTTCAAAACGCAGTCACTATGTCGTCACCAAAACTTTCAAAACTACAAAACAATTCTACTTTTTCCGTGATTGCGCACTACAGAATCTGGCCCTCTTCGTCTAGGCGTCAACTTCGACCGTCTAATGAATTTCGTCAAAAAAAAATTTCTTTCTGCAAATTTTGTATCCAACACAAAAACATTTTTTCATTACTTCTGCATTTTATAATTTTAAAATACATTCCTTATTGCTTATAAATGTGCATAAGTTTTTTTTGAATGTATGATATAATTTATACAACAACACATATGTTATGAATTTACCGATTGCAAATGAAAATACTTACACATCTCGATCAAATGATACTACTTCTGACTACAATATCATGGCTAGTGATCACTTTTTTATTTGACTAGAACAATGGTCCAGCTTCATTAACATTTTTTAGGCTTATTATTGGATTATTATTCTAGTGGAGTTTTTTTTATAAAACATGCACTTATTGTACTTATTAAATTAACTAAAACCGATTTTTAAATTCATGTAAAGTGAAGCTCAAGTTACAAAATATAACTCGACCATCCCTACAAAATAATTACACATAGGAGTGCAGTTAAAAAATCGCTAATACAATAATTTTGGCAAAAAATTTTTTAAAAAATATGTTGTATAAAAAGATCTTGCTAGATTGCTTGTTCTCCATTTATTTCATAAAATTTTTTTTATTTATTTCAAGAAAAGTAGATTTTAATAAGAGGGATTTTCTTTAGCTCAAAAGATGGTCTTCAGAGGGAATACCGAAATGATGTGCTCATTGAATAAATCCTTGATCCGACCATATATATGTGTATATTGTGTACCTGTTATACTGACTGCACCTGCGCGCGACTACAGGGTCACAAGTGCCAAACCACCAATGAGGATAAATGATGCGACGACAACTGCAATGCAAGTAGCTGTAATGCGTTTAGCAAAGTGCGAATTACGCACTTTCGCATGTACGGACTACAGCCATCGATGACCGTATTCCCCTAATGTCTTGCTGTCATGTGCCGTAGCTTTGTACAATACAGCTTTTTTATGTCTACGTATGTGACCATACTGCATTTTACGTTATGCTTGCCAACGATTGTGGTCAAAAATTGAGAATTTCGAATAAATGATGATTGTAAATTAAAAAGTAAAAATGTCATAAATAATATTTCTATTTCTATATTATTGTGGATTGATAGCTTTACAGTTATAGGAATGTAAGTTCATTTATTTAAAGGCATCCGTGCGAAGTGTAGACAGTAGCGACATCGCTGCTCTCCCAGCAGAAATACAGTCGACGGATCAGCTGCATAGCAGAAATACATTTTCTCTTCCCTTATCTATCTTACTGTTCGACGGTATTTTACCAACCAGAAATTTTATATCATGGTAAGCTTTTAAAGGTAAATGCAAGATAGCAAGTTTCATGATTCGATTTATCCAATGTTGTTAAATTATTCTCTCAAAATATAAAAATAACTTTTTTCATTGTAACTTTGAATAAATGAGCGAAATTCTATATGATAATTTTTTGTTTAATTTTCTTATTTGCAAAAGTGTATTCATTATAAAAAACGCATAATTTAGCAAAAAACGCAGTTTTTATTTAATTTATTTTTGTATGAATATATATCATGATCAAAAATGTAAAAATACTGAATACGAATTCATTTATAGACGATCTAGAATTTTCATTAATTAGTATATTTGCCCTTTTGGAGTAAAAAACTGAAAAATCTCAGAGTACATGATTATTATGTTACGCTACATAGGTGCAAGTACAGTTTTTTGCAAATTTCCCAGTCTAAAGTAATATTTTGATTTTACTCGGTGGGAGCAATTACTTACACATCATGGGGTGGCACGAGAAAAATTAATTTACCATAGCGTAGTAGTTGGGTTATTATCAAGTTGAGTAATACTAAAATTCTATTAAATTTGTATTAAAATAAACATAATTCATAAAAACAATTAAAATGTCAAAGCTATTGATTGAGTGAAATTGCAAAAGATCCATAAATTTACAGTTTTCTTTTTCCCACCAACTATACGTCAAGTTTTAATAATATAATAAAATAAAGTTTAAAATTTACAAAAAATATACAAAGATAATGTTGCTGTCTCAGCTTGGATAAAAAAATTAAAAAATGGTTAGACTGAGAAATGAAGATTCATAATTAAAAAAGAAAAAGAAAAAAAAAGAAAAAGAGAGAATAGAGAGCAAAAGAATGTAGCAGAAAAAATGAGAATAAAAGAGCGCCTGGCATTGCCGAGTAGGTTAGTGAATGAGTGAGCTCCTACTTTTTACGGGCGTTATGTGTATATGTATGTGCGTGTGAGTGTAAGCCACATATATAAATAAGTGTGACTGTGTGTATGCGAGCCAGGGTAGAAGTGCAAAAGTTTGCCAGCTTTTGAAAATCTCATCAAGCGAGGCACATATACTACTCTATATTATATATATAGTATGTATATAGGACTAATGCAGCTCGTGATACAGAGGTCGAGCCTCTCGGACTCGGGGTTTATGCACAAAACTAGTAAGCGTCGTCCATCCCCGTTACCGTCGCGAAGCTTTCATAAGAGCTCAACTTTTGCTCCGCTACTTTGTTTCTTTTTTTGCAGTGGCAACTTTGGTCTTCGACGTTCTTTACACCGCGGCACATTTGTATCTGGAATGAAATTTTGAGTTTACTCGGCAAATGTATGAGTATAGTAGCGAAATGCTTTTCAATTTAATTCACGAAGCGTGTTGATCGGTTATTTTTCTCTTTCTAAAAATCCTGTACAAAATCTCTTCCCAGCTATTCAAAAGTTCATCTACATAAACACACGGGCCCGTGCGTATATGCACTTGTGTAATATACACGGATTTTTTCCCCAAACTTAATACCCAAAATCTTTGATGAGAAAACGTATAAATATGAATCAGTGAAAATATTGATATTCCGTAGTATGTATGCACTTCTATTGGTTGCTTTGATTTTAACGTGAGTTTGTGTGCATACGCGTATTCCACACAGAGTAATGTATCTGTATCGCATGACTACATACGATTGATGGTGGTATACGTGTTTTTACACGTTCACACACATACAAAATTCATATAATATATAGAGCATATAATTTTTGAGAGCTCACATGCATGAGCTTTTCTACTTTTAATGGATTTCGGAGAATATTAATTTTGCTCCTCATAAAGTTTGAAATACATGAATGAACATTCATGAATAAGATGAGTAAAGTTGCTATTCTCTCTGCTTTCGTTTACATTTATTTATTTTTGATGAAATGCACTATATACAAAAACAATAAAAGCTTCAGCCCGATTATTTTTACAACAAGTCGAGCGCACGTATTGATTCAAATTCAATTCAATTGATGCAACAGCTAATTGCAGCTTGATATGAAATTATGGGATATCAAACTTTGCCGGCGTAACGCAATGATCTAGTCCCCATGTATAAGATCAACTTGATTTTATACTCAGCGTCGTGGAAATTCATAACTGGAAGCTATTTCGCACATCCTCGAACACAGCTGCGTTGAATTTTTCTCTATCTAGTTGGTTTTTTTTTCTTCTAAATTGGAACATTTTTCAGTGCGCAGGCGAGAGCCTCGAGGATTTTCCTCGAGCACATTACGCTCGCGCGTTCACTTGCTATGAGCGATTTTAAATTTTTGATCTTCTTTCTGTTGACTATGGGGAATCCCTTGCAAAGGGATACGTAAAGAAAGCGACTACGCGTTCTCGGTTATCGTGGAAAAGGTCTATACGTAATATATAATAGTAAAGAAGGAGAAGCGGCAGAAGTAAAAGAAGAAGCAGCAACAGAGGAAGAAGTAGAAGTAGACGAGGTAGAAGACGAGAGACTTTTCGTCACCTATCTTTGCGTCTCGCTACGTGATCCGCATTACACATACGCGTTCGCGTCGTGAAAGATCCAGCTCCCCTCTACTTACTCGAGAGACTACCACGCTATACTCGTACCTTTTGCTCGTTCGGGCTTTAGCTGGGAGCTTTTTTACCTTCCGTATATGCTGCATACCCCAATTTTTTCTCTCCTTTTATATGCTCCTTTTTCTTATTCTCTCTCTTTCTTTCTGGCTTCCTTACACGTTAGAAGGCACGCGCACGCATGTACACAAGCGCGAGACTACATCACCCCGTTCAGATCCCTTCTTTTTAGCATTTTGCTGTTTTAATATTTTAGCCCAGATGATTTATTCATTTATTGACTTATCAGCTTCTTTCTTTAATCATTACTAACGTCGGTTGCACTTTGCATCTTATCTTTCTTCCATGCCGTTGAACGTATATGCAGCGTATCCGTCAGCAAAGAATCGAAAAAGTAGTTCTAATTTTGTTTTTTACCAAGACCGACGTAGAAATCCGATGAATATCGCATGTACTCGATAAGAAGCCGAGTCTGGAGCGGCTGCTTTCGTTATCTCTCATCGCTCCGTTTTCTATACGTAGTGAACGCAGTTGAAAAAGTTGCTGAATTGTTATATAAGCAACAGACATTTTATCGTTTGACGCACGATACGTCGCAAAGACAATTAAATTCTGCAACATAATTGTGAGCTTTCCGAGCAAGTTGCATAATGGAGGAGAAATGGCACGTGCGAGCTTTGGAGGCTGCGCGCGCACAGCGCCATGATGTCAATGAGCGCAACTTTCATATAAATTATATACCTGCATGTATCATGTACGTAATTTCTCATACGTGTGTGTGTTGTGCAGAGATGAGACAAATGATTGAATCTCAGGCAATGCTCAAAGTCGCGCGCTCATGCTCTCTCTCTCTCTCTCTCTCTCTCTCTCTCTCTCTCTCTCTCTCTCTCTCTTGCTACACGTTTATATGGGATAAAATGTATGCGCGTGTATATGTATTACACAAGACTGAACTAAAGCTCGAAGAGACAGAGCGAGAGAGAATGAGAGCATAAAGTGCTTTCTGTATCTTTGTCAGTCTGTTTCTTGCTCTTTCATCATCTTTATCCTCGAGTATATACGAGTCGTATGTATGTAGGCGTGTACAATGATCAGCTTGAGAGTCAAAAGAGAACATTCTTCCCTCTCAGAAAGAGAGAAAGAGAGAGAGAGACTTCACTCGTGCGCTCGACTTTTCTACCCTAAAGGATATACACAATACCAAAGAGGCAAGCTTCTGCGAGAATTCGTGTAAGTCTATGCGTGTAAATATGCAGATATGTATGTACGTACGTGTGTGTATGTGTATCGCGTAACGACGCCGAGAGGTTTGCAAGGCGCCTACGAGTGTCGTGATTCGACAAACGACTGCCGTTTCAAGGAAATAGACGTACAAACTTGAGTGCTTGAAAGTAATATGCGCAATCATTACTATCTCCATTTCCGCTACGAGCTTTCAAATGTTTATTCCGAACAAGTGACGAGTTTGCTTATTAATACGCTTAAATCAAAATATGCTACGTGGTACAATTTTCATGTTTCATTGACTCTTTTTATGCCACTGATAATGGTATAAATTGCAAGAAGACATTGAGTGAAGAGTAGATTTCCTTGCACAGTTTCTTCTAATTACACTACGTATGTTTCTAAAAGACCTTTATTTTATGGTACACCAAAATTTTCATTTATGCTTTAACATTGACATCGTCAAAATTATTAGAGAAATGTAGAACTGGCACTTTTTTCGATTCCATATAAAAATCACAGCGATCATGAAAGAATCGATATGGCACAAAAATTGCATTCGTGTAAATACGCATTATAATATTTTCATTCGCGATAAGTCGAGTTCAGCCGACTCAGCGATTTTTTTTCCATGCAAGCGGCTAATTTTATGCAGAGTCAGGCGCCCATTGAAAATATATATAATAATGCGAAAACGAGGGCATTATGTATATACTTATAAATTTCGGTTATAATACGGCGTAAATACGGATACGGATAATTTTTTCAAGCTAGCCAAATGAATAAACCGGAATCGCTCGGTGGTTTATGAAAACTTTGAGGATTCTCCATGCATGACAGGAGAAACTAAATTGTAATCTGAAATATTTTTGAAGATGAAATTATTTCGCTCAGTAGAAGAGTCACGTTTTTGGTCAGACGCGCTTGAAAATACTCCATTTGAGCGTTTGCCGTTCTCAACTTGCTAACAATTTATTCTATCTGCGGTTAAATTCTTCTTTAAAGTGAATACTTTGTCGATTCAACATTTGCACTGAAACTTTTGTCTACGGAAACTATGGCGAGCTGCTATGTTGAAATGCAAAACTTGACGTAATATTAAAAATAAAAAAAAATCAATCAAACGCAGGACTGAAAAATCTAATTGTTCATTCCGAAGGCGTTTGAATTAACCGATACAAAGCGTCCTAATCAATTTAAATTTCAAACGCAGTGAAACGTCTTGTAGTAAAGTTTCGCGCCGCTAGAGTCGAGGCTTGCGGCCCCGCACAGAAATTATTCAACAAAAGAATAATTTATGATCCGCAAAATGAAAAGAAGCTGCCGAAGGGGCTCTCGTGCCGTCTCGAGTCAAAATGTTCGTGCTTCATTTTTTACATTTAACCAGAGTCATCGTTGCGATTTTTTAAATTCACCGTCAATATAAAATTAACCTTTCAATACGCGACAATGGCTCTATTTATCAAAATAAATTCACAAATCGTGGCATGGCGAGCAGTCGTGGCTGTTGATATACTCGCATATACAGAGCTAATAAGAGCCTCGGAAAAAAATCCACGCGGCTGCACAGGTCGCATGCAGAGCAAGACACACTTTCAAGCGGCACAGGAAATACACATGGCGCGCAAACGCAGCAGAATTATATTGCGAACGCGTGCGCGAGCTTTTCTTTCTCTCTTTATGTGCGTGAAATTCTGTCTTTCTCTCGCGTGCGTATTCACCAGCGTATTACGCATGTATACATGCTCGGCTGGCAAACTAAAAATGGAAGCTGTGTGTGACTCGAGCCATATGCGTGCACCACTGTACAGGAGTATACCCATAGCTACACAGTCACTACGAGACTCGTAAAAGCCATTCTCCCCTAGTGCCGCACTCGTCGTCGCCGCTGCAGCTGCTTTGCAAGAGTTTCGAGTGGATTTTGGCTGCGTGCATACAGATATACAAGTATATACGTGGGTGTACGTCTGCGGATTACACGTAATACGTATCACGCGTAAGCCTAAAATCTTAAGTATGCTGTGCAGTGTTTATTCCATTAAAGAGATGTATCATTTAAAAAATTTTCCAGGCATACGTTTTTCAGTCCATTCAATTTGTACGTCATAAGCATTCAACGCAACCGATCAGTTTTTATTTCTCCTGTCGAGTTGTATTTACTCTGTGAGCCGTAAAATTGATAGCTATACACTTTTGGTCAATGTTGAAAAGTTCAATCAGTACGTGCCATTCAAATTAATCAGTATTTATTAATATACGATCGACTCTCAGTGAAATCGAGAGGTCAAAAAATACTTTTCTTTTGATAAGAACAACTCGTTATTTTCCACGCAACCTAAAAATACAGCTTTTTTCTGTATTTATATACTATTTTAGAATTGTTTTCGACGTTTTTAACAGATTACAAAAATTTAAGAGCTTAAAGCGAAAGAAATCTCTGTGTATTTTTTGGTGATGAATGTCTGAATCGAACTTGATACGATTTTAAGTTTTTAGTAGCTTTCAGAGTACTCAGATCCTTTTGGGCTACTTTTTTTGTAACCACTTAGACGTTTTTTTTAAAAATCTGTCCATGTTCAAATGTCCTCAGAACTCAATGAAAAAAAATGTATTTAGTGAAGGCCATGAGTTTGGGAAAAACAATATTTTTTTCGGGTGCTATTGAATTTTATAGCGATTGTGCGTTAACAATCAAAACAAAGCAGAGTGTATTGCTTGATCGAAAGCAATTTTGAAAACTATGATTATATATTATGTAAGCGATTGATGCAACTCAAATAAGCTCCATGATTAATTATTATAACCGAAAATCCTAATTTAAAACTAGGAAGCATGTGTATGCATAATAGTTGGAAACGGACACTTTGTTCTGCTTTACGATATCACTGAAAATTAATTACTAACCCAGTAAAATTAAACATTTATTTCACATTGATCAGAGATTTACATAAAATTATCTAATTGGAACATATTTCTGCTAATTTCAATACTTGGGCGAAACTCGAGAACGAATAAATATATGTATAAGCATGGCAATCGGAAGTACATTTCGACGTTTATTCGAGGAGAGAGTTAATTTGATTCGAATGAACGATAAAACGGCGGTGGCGGTGGTAGTAACTCGAGTCGCGGTAACGTGGGTGCCGATCGATATATATATATATGCAAACGATATAGGCATATCACGCTTAACAGAGAGAGAGGGAGAGAGAGAGAGAGAGAGAGAGAAAGGGAGACATTTAAAAAACAATCGAGCGCTCGACGAGATACACATTAAAGTTTTAAAAGAGTTAAAAGTCGCGCACAGTAGCTGTATTAAATAATGCCGTCTGCGAAATCTAGCACACCGCAGCGCAGCATATAAAGTATGTAACGCTACAAAGGAGAGGTATAATAAATAGGCTAGGGTAGAGCGAGACCCTATAGTAGGTAGTACGCAGTATAACGCGCGCGCTAGTGTCTAGCAACAACAATTCTCTCTCGCCATTTGCCTACGCATCCACGGAAACGGCACGTCAGAAAACGCGCGTATACACGGGCGCAAGCCACACATGTCTTTTCGTTTAAAACGCTCCCTTTCTCACACTCCGGCGTGTATGCACACGCACACACACATACAACGAGTTGTCTCGTTGTAACGCGGCGTACTACATGCACATAGCTTATTTATTATATAGAGGCGAGCTTGCGCTTACGCGTGCGAATATCTCTCCCTTACGCTCTCTCTCTTCTCCCTGTGTATGTGTGTGCTTGCGAGGGAGCGAGAGCTATAATTTAAATAAGTTGCCACCACGCGTGGCTCGCGCGGAACTCGTTACTTCTCTCCCCCTCCAGCGCTGCCGCCCGTTGAATGCTAAGGCTATATTATATCTGCACTTACAAGCTCGCACCGGCTGATGCGCGACATTATTATTTACTTTCTATAGTTTGCCTTTCGCAGCTACTCGGCTGTGTATGCGCGCGTTATGTGTGTTTATGCCTCGTTCCCTGGCAAGCCCAGATTATCGTTGCGCCACTTTTTTTACTTTAAATCTATATACACATCATTGGTGGCATTCTCGCATGGCGAGATTATGTCAATTATTCGGAATATTTCCTTTTTCACTCAGCTGGCGCGGCGTGCATCACCCGCTTGGCATATATGTATCTAAATAAAAATAAATGTAACAGAATAAAAAGGAAAGCTGCTACCGTCGGCTTGTTTATTGAAAATTATCTACAAACACGAGGATATTTTATACGTATATATATCCAACTTTGATTCTACTTTTATGAAAGGTTCTGCTGGGCTTTGTGTGCCTATGTACTCCAGCCATTTATACATACTCGCATAGTGCAGATCAACATATACATATAAGTTCGGTTTAAAAGTTTTCTCATTTCCGCTCGGCCATTGCGCACGTGTATATATATTGTGGATATAACGTATTACATACTTATACTACTTATATTACACACATGCAGAAAGGGCTTGGAGTTGCAACTTAACATTCGTGCGGGACGCAGAGGGCCAATGCTTAGCCGTTTTTGAGAGTATTCGCGCTCGAGCTTTGTATTTCATTGAATTTCCTGATTAACGTGTACGCTACGAAGTTGAGCCAAATGAATCCTTTTGTAGGGCACTTCGAAACAAAAGAATTTTGCGAGCTTTTCAAAATGCAAGAAATTGAATTATATACAGCGAACGAAAATGCATAATAATGCTGTATTTGTAGATTTGACCATTTTTTTGAACTTCGAGCAGCGTATAAGAAAGAATTTTCACCTGTGCGTGAAACTTGATTTTGACATTTGATATTTGGAATAAGATGACTCGAAAAAGGATGCATAGCACTTGGATGAAAAAATAAGATTCAACCTTGCAGCAGTGCGCCGTGTTGCTAGTTCTACGGTGAAAATACTCAAGATGCACGGAGCGTGCAGAAAAGCGTCGGTCGTGCTTCATGCCTCAAAGGCAAATTTCAACCTGAAATTCTTGGTTCGAGAAGTCGATGTGTGCGTGCATGTATGAAGGATCCACATGTGCATGTGTGTGCGTGAACCAGGCGAGGTGAGTCGCGACACGATAGGAATGGAAATAACTTCTACAACGTACCTCCCACCTCATCCTCCTATACCCTCTCACTCCTCTTTTTAGACATCCTTTCTCTCTTTCTCTGTCTCTCTCTCTCTCTCTCTCTCTCTCTCTCTCTCTTTCTCTTCTCTCCGTTATGATGTTCGTGTTTCACGAATATGATCCAGTATACGTCATTGGATTATATTAGAAAACAAAATAAGAAATCAAAAACACAGTAACAAAGTCAAAATTTAATAATCTTTACGAAAAGTTCTTTTACAAATGAAATTCCATTGTGAGATGAAATTATTTAGACACGCGAAACTATATTATTTGATAGTACATTACTTAAGAATTAAATGTGTCAAATAAATAAATAAGTCAATCAATATTATAATTCAATAGAATCCTTCCTCTCAATTGATGAAACCTACCAAATTAAAATCCCTCTCACTTTTCAATAGCGAAAATCTTCAAATAGTGAAAAAATCTTGCATTTCAGGAAGAAATACTTGGTGCTTCATAGGACATGATAGAACTTCTTAATAGCAGACACCGACCCTTCATTCATTAATTTTGATGGTATGCTTGATAAAATTTTGAATTTCAAAGCTTACCTCCGTCCCCAAATCAAATGAAATCATACCAAACTAAATGAATACACGTGGTATAATGCGCAATAAGTTATGGACTTTATTAATTTATTAATTTATCAGTATTATTTGAGATTTACTGTAATTAAGAATAACATAAGTTCAAAATGTTTGAAAAAAAGGAAACATTGACTTTAAATAAATGATATTTTGTGAAAAAGGATGAGATTTTATTGAATTATGAAAAAAAGTAGCAAAAAACACTGATAGATATCACTGATCTTTCAAAGTAAATGATCTATAATATGGTAATAAAGTTTTTTTATTATTGATTGATAAATTTTATGCGCAGATACCTTTTAATACTAAACACCTCTCAAAAACGAACGAATTTCTCTGTGCCGTCGGTATCAGTGTATATATTTAGCGATTACTTTTTGTTTTCAATTATGTCAACAATGCATGAATTTTATATTCTTATATTCTCATCAGTTTTATATCTTTTATTTCAACGAAAGGCCAACATAGAATGCCTTGAATCCAGCGCGACCCATTCATCAGTTTCTTTACTTTTTCGATCGACCCCAATTTTCATTGTGTCAAAGTTTTAGGTTTCATATTCAAATTATTCCCATAAGTTTACTTTAAATTAAAATATTTCGGATAGTTCATGTGAATGAATACATTCGAAAAAAAAAATAATAGGATCAAATTAATATTTACAAGTTATAAATTCAATTAACTTTCTATTGTAGCTCAATAAATGAATAGAAGCAATATATAGAATAGATATTGCATTCGAGAATATCTTCGAATATAAATTTGAATTTGAATGTACAATAGCATGTAATTATAAAAATAATACATTATTCAACTCACGTTAATGTCAGCATTCAATAAGGTCTTTGAAAAAAGTTTATTGGTAATGTTGTAACGACTTTCAAGTTAATTTTATAACGAAGTTTTATTGGTTCAATTGAATTAAATGTTACAGAAAATATCACGGCTAAGCCAATTTACAATTTTCACGAAATATCGGAAAAAGTATCATTGCTAAATGTTGCATACTGAGAGTAAATGCATTGATTCAAAAAACTTGTAAATGCCGACATTATCTCCAATATTTGCGCTATACACAATGTGATTAATGATTTTTAGCTTTGATTAGCAATTATTGATTTAAATTAGTCTGTAGTCAAAAGCACTGAAAATTCCAGTAAAGGCTACTTAAATAAAAAAAAGTTTATTCTCGATTACAAGTACGAGCAAAAATATAACCCTTGTATCTGCTCCACGCCATAACGATGTTTTGAAAAAACTACTTGAAAAATATTAATTTATTTGGATTTTTTCTTTACTCGAATCTATAAGAAGACGATAAACCATGACACTTGAATATTTTTTTATGAAATAATCACTCATCTTTAGTAGTACAACTATTATATTAAAAAATTCCTCATAAACGTGAAATCTGGTAAAAGTCCGTTTTTTGATAAGACAACTTTAAGACAACATGATGAATATTAAAATATTATTCACTAAGAGAACATGATGAATATTAAAATATTATTCAGTTCACGTGGTTACATTTATTTTAATGTACGCGGCAATAATTTTCCACAAGCTTGAGATGAAATTTTAGGTATCGGTATATTTTCTTATCAAAATGAAGTGTTCTGATGCATTATGAACCCTTTGAAAACTGCTAATCGATGTAAGATTATTATATGCATCAAATATTACTATTTATTTTCATCTGTATAATATCATCATCTGCAACGGTAAATCGAAAATACCTCTGTCGTTTTTAACATCAAGTTAATAGGTTGCAAAAATATTAAAGATATTCGGCGGTACTGGAGTGAAATAAAATCATCCGGGTGCTATTAATTAACGTTTACGTTGGTTGATTATCTGCAGAAAATGACGCGCATTTATGAAAATCGTTTTCATCGTTACTTAAAGAAAGTGTATAGTTTATTCATTGCATGAAATAAATGTTTGGTGCTAAAAGTACCCTTGAATTTTTTCAAAAGAGACTGGGGCGCTTTCACAAATTAATTTACTTTGGAGTCTTGGGCGCAAATTTGAATAAACAGCAAACATTATATTCATTAAAAAAGTCAAGCATGCGCGTAAGTAAAAATTTTGGTTAGTTACATCAATTGGACTTTACATATAAATTAAATTGGAAGAAAAGGAAGCTCGAACAAAAAGTCAAAAAGTAAGGCGATCGTTAAGCATGCTTTAACTGCAAAAGCAACAAGACAAATTATTTCCACTCACTTTTATTCTTTATATTTTATTTATTTACATACGTGTTCTATAGATTGAAGTCGCTAGCAGGCTGAATATTATAAGATGAACGTGTTTCAAATCGATGTAATATACATATTTTATGTCATATATATGTCTCCGTACGTGTGGTCGTCGGGGTTCGGCTGTGTGTGTCTGTGTGTGTATATATATAATATCGAAGCGTTTGGAATCTTTCCAGCTCGCACGCTAAACTATAAGTCCGTTAAGCAAATCGAAAAAATAGGGCGATCGTGCACTACCTCCCTTTCCTTACAACTAGATATGCGAGTCTCAAACAACAAATCACTGTGGCAATATGTATGTGCCCGTAGCAAGAGCTTTGTGTGCGCGTGTGTGGGTGGGTGGGTGTGTTTGCGAGTGTGTATAAATTCGATGCATGTATATCGCTGTATGTACTGCAGGCTCGAGGCCCTGTAATTTTTCTTTTAAAAACTTATGCCACGATAGCTACGTGCGAAAGTATGACGAAGTAGCTCGAGAAATATATTATTTTTTGAAAACACGTCGTATTTCATACCGGCCTGGGAAATAATGTGTATCCGAATCATTGGCTTGGCAAAAAAAAGGAAAGAAAAAAAATTGGCGCACATGAAATTAACTGGTATGCGCGTACACGCGGTACGCTGCTACGTACGCCAAGATTACGCAATATAGTGGCGACGGTGCAAATTTTCCCCAAGTTTAATTGCACTATTTGCATTCAATGGTCAGCAAGAGTCTACTGTGGCCGATTAGAGTCGTATGCTAATACCAAACTATACAGTACAAGATCAATCGGCATGCTACATCGTTTGTATGCCTCTGTTGTGCCAAAGAGAGATAGTCCTAATCCCCACACCTAATCATCAGTCTGTTTCGGGCGTCGGCGCATGCACTCGTAGTAGCTAGCGTAGCAAGTATTGCAGTAGTCGTCATCGGCGTCGTCGTAGTCGTCGACGTCGACGACCTCCTGTAGTTGCGCCACTGCCGCAGTTACATCAATGGCCCACAGAGAACACGCAGAGAGAGAGAGAGAGAGAGAGAGAGAGAGAGAGAGAGAGAGAGAGGAGTAAGCACATGTGAGACCATCGCATCTACTGCGAACAAGAGATATGATCGAAATATATACACAGGTCAGGCCTTGTATCGACTCAAACGAGTTTTGGCCCATTGCGCCTAGTACATCATGCAGCACTCCCCCGAGTGGACCTGCCTCGCACGCCGGTTTTTGGCTAAAATTTTGATTCGCTTCACGTATTTAAATCGATGAGCCTCTCCATAAAAGTCAACATTCAATTAAGTCGATTTTTCGAGACTTTCCACGAGGCGTTTACGCGAGGACTCCGAGTATATGCGACTGAGTGAATATTGCAAAACTTATTAGTACGGCGGTGCGGTTGCGTGATGTACCTTATGATACAAGTACTCGGGGAGTTGATCGAGCGATATGGTGCCAAGTTCTCATGGGCAGGAGTTTCTCTGACGCTACGGCCGTACTGAAAGTAAAGTAAGTTTTTTAGTTTGCGGGCAGCCGTGAGATGACGAATTAAATTTTTATCTCTTTAAAATTAGTCATCGCTCATTTTGAACAGGTGCTTAATTAAGATTACGCCAAAAAAAGTCTGCAGAGTATAGATTTAGCCGCTTTCGGCAAAGTTATTTTCTGCTTTGTTTCGAGCTGGGCGAGTATTATTTCGGTGTAAAACGAATTAAGCTCCGTATTTTCCGAAGCAAATGCGCCACATCCGTGCTGCAACAATTTTTGAATTAATTTCGATGATTCTGCTCCAATCCCAAACAGTTATAATTTCTCGTATACTCGTTGAACAAATTATTTCGCAATTCTTTGCCGCAAGCTCGATAAAAAATTCTTCTATTTTTTGCTCCCTTTTCCTCCCTTATACTTTCTCTCTCTCTCTCTTTCGTACTTCTCGCGCAGGCAGTGCACGATGAAAGAAAGTTAATTGCTTTTGAAAAAAGCACTAGCGTGCAATTTATAAAACCCAAGAAACATTCCGGATAGCTCCGGTGAGCGAATTCCTTATTAAAATCACAAGCACATGGTATATCAGCAATTAAATAAGAAGCGCGCGAGGCGGAGAGAAGCCGAGTGAATGAGTACGCGCTCAAGCGCGTTATATTAAATTTTAAGTATTCGTCATAAGCATTAAGTGCAATCATCGGCTAAATCTTCCTCTCTTTCTCTCTCGCTCGCTCGCGCCACCCCGCTGATCTAGCTTGAGCTTCCGCGCATACGCACTTGCTACCGTATAGTAGTACTACACGCGCTTACGTACACCTATACCAACAGACGTAGGTATACACACGCAGGCGCTATTTATATTATAACAACGCGCTATGCAACCCCGCCTCGGAAAGCTCGGAAAGCTCTGCCGCTGCAGTTTAGCATAGTTTAAAATTAGGCAAAACGAAGTTTAACGCACTCGCTCATAGCTACTTTGACTTCATATAATAGCTGGAAAGTGCGCTCGTACACTCGTTTCTGTTGCTGCTGCTGCTGTGGTTGCGCCCCCCATGTACGCCTTGTTGTTATTTCTCGCTTTTTCCCTCTTTCCCATGCCGCGCTTAGCAATGGAAACTTTCGAGTCGCGTAAGCATTTAGCCGAGGCGCTTATTTTTTTTCCGCTCTCTAGTCAGCTATATAAACATTCGACGTGCTGGGTGTCAAGCTTTTTCTCTCTCTCTCTTAGCCACACCAGCTCGACGCGTATGGGAGGGGCAGCTGCTTTCGAGGATATGGGCTAAAAACGTCTGATAAACAGGCCTTTCAACTGCAACACACAGAGGGTCAGATAACATTGTGGAAACGGCCCGACATACATATAGAGGGGCCGAGGCATTGTCTGCAACTGCTCGAGGAGGGTTATAACGACGCGACTCGTACCAGGACGTAGTGCATAGTGATGGCCTGGCCAGCGTGTGCACGCGCGGTAAAAAACGCTCGCCTGCTCGCGCTCACAAGTCCAAAGTGAGAGAGACAGTAATGCGCGCGAGGACTGCATGAAATGAAATGAAAAAGGAAAGGGGGTGAGGAGAGAGAGAGAGAGAGGAGATATAGAAGAGAAAGGAAGAAAAGCAGCAGCAGCGACATAGCAAAGGAGAAGAGAGGAGAGGAAGAGAAACTTAATGATACCTATAGATCAGGGATTATTGCAGAGACGACCAGCGTGCTGGCGCGTGTGCGCGGTTACTTCGTCAATATATACGTATAGCCGAGGCCAGATATAGATATAGAAAATACTTCATTCCTTTGTGCGTCTCCATTTCTAGCTCTTATTGCTACTCCACCCTTGGCCCCTTACCTCGCGCAGCTCCGCACAGCTCTTACGCCGCGCGCGATCTCCTTACGCTGCAGTAGGACCACTCTTTTGCTGCAACTCTCGTAACTCGAATGGAAACATCGGCCGGATTAAAGTTTTATTCTATGGATAAGGTCGTATATAGCAAAGGTGGCTCAATCTTTTTCGAAATTGCTGCGCATTTAATCACTAAATTATATTCGACTTTGATAAAATATTCCGTGGAAAAAAGGGAGGAGAAAAATCCAAGGATAATCGTTGCCAATATTCATGTCTGACTTTCTATCTTTTTTTTTCTTCATCATTTTTTTTTTATTTTTATCCTCAGCGCCAATTCAAATGAAATGCAATGACGAATTTTTTTCCCCTCGGATAATATAAGCACGGAAAGTTACCGGAATTCAAGGAGCCTCGAGTGTGCGTTATTGTAATTTAGTGTCGATTTTTCGTAATATTGTTCAGATCGAAGTATAAGCGAAGAATTTCGAGGAGTCACTGAAGCGTTAACCATTGTACTCAACTTATGTATTATACATATATCGGGAAGAAGTTTTCGTACTATGCGCCTTTGACTAATATTTTATAGGACAAAAATTTGTAAAAGCTGACAGGATAGTAATTTCTTAATTAATTTTAAAATGTCAAGATGAATAAGAATGCAAGATGCTCGTCATGTTTATAATTGAAAATCAATTTGACTTGTAAAATGTAATTTTATCATGTAAAAAGCTCCTTACCTAAATTGTTTATCTGTTACTTTGGAGAGCGCTGACTTTGACGGCTTTCTGTATCGTACGCAACGATCTTGAAAATTTGCATGGGAAAATAAAAATTACAGCACAGCGTAGACTCACCGCATAAAATATTCAACGTTGTCTTTTTTGCTCCACTTTATTAGTGCTTTCATTGGTATTTTTAAAATAAATACCGGGTTGCAACAAAGGCAGCTACCTCTGGCGCATCGTATCTGTACACCTATCACGCGTATGCCGAACGCGAAAGCTAGCCACGCCACAAATCGTAAAAAAATTACGTGAACGAGCATTCCTTCTCCGGTTTGCCATTCGTTTTGTACGGATGTATACGGTAAATCTTCAGAACGTGGGTAATTTGCAAAAAAAAAATTCAAATGAATGCACCTCACTTTATTAAGTTAACACTTTATTAAGTTCATTATGGAAGTTAAAAAAAGAAATCAAATTCAAACAAATAGCAAATTTTTTATAACAAAGCTTCAGAATATAAAAGTGGTATATGTTGTTTATCATACGATGAACATATCTTTTAATGCTGTCGTAAAAAGTAAATCAAAGTATAGAAATTTGACGCATACAATTTTTGATTCGCTCCAAAAGTTATGCCTATTTAAATTCTCTACTTTTTTAAATTACCGCTATGAAAATATGAAAACTCCCATCTTTTTCGATGATAAACGTTCTGTAAGTTCGGGAATAGAAGAGAAATCGATTTATAACACCCTGAAAACTTTCAAAATAAGTTATACTTCAAGCTTATATATAGGTGCTAATGTGTAAAAACAACATTAGGGTACCACAAAGGGGGGGGGGCAACATTCTGAAGACTTGCCCATATACACGCATGCAAAGTAAAAAACCAAGAAAAAAGCGAACAATGAAAATCGCATATTTTTTAAAATACCCTTTCTGCACTCGGCTCGTGCAATGTAGTGTTTTAAGAGCCGTGACACGCGCGCGAGCGAGCAAGCAACTTCGTCCCGTGGCGCATCAACTCTCCGATGTTTTCGTTTATTCAGCCGAGTTGTAAGCTAAAATAGGAACTTTTCAATCCGCGTGTTTTATTTGTGTACCGACGCATTGTTTCGCTCGTTTTGAATTAAATTACATACATGCTTTGCTTCGAAGCTCGCTCACGCAGGCACGAGTCTCGCCTATCCTTTCTCCCTCTTTCTCTCTTTCTCCGTTATTGTATCGTCATGCTTTCAACTATGCGATACTTTTGAGCGAGCCCATGAAAAGTACGCGCGTTCCGACGGAAAAACATGGAAACTATAGGAATCGATATAAAATTGAAAAATGCGAGGCTCGTTTTCGGCTCGTGACTAATTGCCGGGAAAAACGTTTATTCGCGTTCCTTATGAGCTTTGCGATTTGCGACAAAGGGAATTTAATCACGATTATTTGCTGACACAACGACTTGGGCCAGTCAGAGCGCGCGGCAAAGCGACAAAGAAAATATCTTTGCGTAGCTCTTTGTACGTCGTACAGAGAGCGAGGCGAGGTTTGGTACAACGCGCGTATAGGTATATGCTGTGCAGCAGCGAGAGAAGCATCAGCCTCTGTTGGCTGGAAAAAAGAAATAAGGAAGGAGTTAGAGCTTGCAGAGCTTGGGTATAGCAGTACTGCGAGTATAGCGAGTCTGATTTACCGCAAACGCAGCCCTTTAAAGACGCGCACGCGGTTTGTGCCGCTCACAGAACTCCCTAATGCTGATGGGGTAGAAATTGCGGACTTGGCGATGTATATATACACACATTTACTGTATACGAATACACCCACGGCCATAGAGCAGCGAAAAAGAGAGAGAGAGAGAGAGAGAGAGCTAGCTCAGAAGAAAGCAAAATGCGCGTGATGTCAGAGTGAGAGAGAGAAAAGGAGAACGTCGTAAAAATGCTCCATTCGCTTTATACACCGGATAAAGGATGAAGGGGTAAGAAAGAAGGGAAAAGAGATAGGACTAGGCGTAGCTATGAAAGAAGAAAAGAGTTTATACAGCATATCTTAAATATGTAGCTGTAGCAGCATCGGGGCTGCGGCTTGATGTGTCGGAGAAAGATTGTTTCGTCTGTGTGCGTGAGCCTGTCTATGTGCAGCAAACTGTATGTCGTGTAGAAAGAGAGGCGAGCAAGAGTGATAAGAGGCCGCAAGAAAGCTGATTCGGAAGGTCGTCAGGCTATCGTGACTGCTGCTGCTGCTCTATATATATGGCAACACGGGTAATGACGAGCGAGAGAAAATCTCTCTTTCTCTCTCTCTCTCTTTTCCCTCTCGCTGGCTTTCTCTCTTGAGGGTAAAAACGAGTCGTCGATCAAGTGCGACTCTCGCGCTCTATTTAAGCACTCCACTGGTGCGCACATAGTGCGGCTAGGTAAGAGCGAAATTTCCTTAGCCCAAGCCGTATCAGGAATGCTATTACCCGAGCTCGCAACGCAGCACAGCCCCATATATTTCGTGCTGATCGTCTTTTTTTTTAGATCGGCTGAATGACTTGAATTGACATGTTTTCACTTTCTAATTGATAAATCTTTCAAACTAAATCGAATCATATACCTGATAATACAAATAATCAAGCTGAGGGGTTCTTGTCCTTAAAAATAGCTGTCCCAAAAAGAGTGTATCACTCAGCTACATTGTTAAAATAAACGTTGCAAACTCAATATAAAATTAGACGTGAAAATAAAGCTATCGATATAGTATTGTATTCAAGATATTTTTACATAAATTGATTTATTTTTCATGTTACTTTTCTTAAGCTAAAAAACGAAAATGAATGGTGAGCACTTTTATCTGTAAATCTATAAATGACAAAGTAAAAATAATAATATAATTCAAAATACGATTATGAAAAAAATAACTGATCCATTTTACGATTACTATTATGTGATTAAATTTGGATAGTAAGAGGATATTACAAGAGCAGACGGTCTACTGTGACCAAATCTACAGCACTAAAAAACAATTCAGATTCTAATACCATTTGAAATACACTTTACTGTATCTTAGCACCCTACTACAATACCGTTGTTAAAAATTAATGATTTACGAAAATCTCTCTGAATTTAAACTCTAAAAAATGATTGCCTTCAGGGCAATCGCTCAGTTAGTTCATCATTATTCAACTTCATTTATCTATTGTTTGAGAAAAAGTCGCCAATACGATTTTCATCAAAAAATATATTTCATTAAAATGACCTGTTACGAATCAAATGATATTTTCATTTGTATTTTTAAGGATCCGAGTAAGCAAATTGGTCAGGGAGAAAGCAAAATATTCATTCAAGCTTAATTTGCCTTGCATACAACATTAGACATGTGTGCGTGTTAGCATTGGTGTATGTATCGGGAAACGGATGAAAATTCGATCTGTGTTACAGTAACAGAAAAACGTTGCATGTTATTTTTCTTCCTTTTTGAAAAACTTCAGTCTTTCTTTCTATCCATCGGCAGATATAGACAACAGAGATAGAGAGAGAGAGAGAGACGTGTGCAAGTCACGTGGCGTAGCATCTGTTTTTTAATAGAATCCAAACTGCCGAGTACATGTATATCCACAGAGATATAAGCGCGTATATGCACATACGAAGCCGAAATTTTCTTCCCCAACGCTCGCACGTATGATTTCCTATACATAGGCGTGTATCTCTGCCGTATATGTATACATTCATATGCACATCGGATTTCCATTTTGTTCGAAAAGGAGTACAGAGTGAGCGAGTGAGAGGGAAGGCATATAATAGGTGATACTATATACGAATGGGATGGAGGAGAGGTGTACGTATAGAAAGCTATATGCACACCATCGCCGCAATGCGACACCATCTCTCAGCAGCTTCGTTCTCTTATTCTTTCCTGCCTCGAGTAGTATGGTGTTGGAATACAATTTTTGAACTTTATACCCGGCCAAAAGAGAAGAAGACAATGCACAGCTCTATGCGCCAACACATGGATGTGATTAAATTTTTCTCTTGTGCACACGCTCGCCCACACACAAACGTACACACGCACATACACAAGTACGGGTAGGTATGCTGCGCGAAATCAGCGGTGGTATAACGGTGTCGGTACAGCACGGCGCCCAATATGCGCATCGAGCAAAAAGCTGGATTAGTTCGGCCGAGCTTGTGTGCGCGAGCTTTTTTTTTTGCTCAACTTATTGAAAAATCGGCTCGTTCGGAAATATGAGGAGGTGGGGGGTGGCCCCACGGTAGCGCATATATCCATGGCCGTGGCGCGCTGTATGCTATATGGGTGAGCGAGCTTTCGGAATTGAACTGAAAACCAGAGAGATGTATGAGTACTTCGATAAAATTGGATCTCTACCAATGAGCCCTCTCATCATATCCGCTGTGCGAGGCAGCAACGAGTTTTGTTTCGATTTATACATATAGCATCTATAGTGTATATGTAACGCGCGCCGCAGCGGCTCGGCCACGCACCGCGCGCATATATACTTTTTGTGCGCTGCTTGTTTGTGCCTCGATACAATGGCCAAATTTTTACGATATTGTAATGGTGTAGAGGGCTCGAGTTTCGCCCTCCAATGTATCGGGTCCGAGGGTAAATATTCATTTCATCGCATAAAAGTAATGAGCGGTTTAATGGGCTTGCGAGTGCAACTTGCCGTGAATTTATTGCCAAAATCATATACATTAATATTTTTTCACACACGAATAATCGCAAATGCGGAACGAGGAAAAAAGCTTCTCCGCTCATGCGAGAGAAAGAGACACAGAGGGGCCGGGAATGCCCAATGAATTGCGACATTAAGTATCAACTAAAAGTCCGATCCATCATTCGAGGCCGAAAAAACTTTGGGTAATATATTCCGACTCTTCCAAGATTATACTTTGAGACAGTGGTATTTTTCGCGACGTTTTTCCTATTCAAGCGCATGGTCGTAAGTCAAAATTATTCAGCGATAATCGAGCTTCTTTATCTTGGGCCCAGAACGCCAACCAGCATCACGACCATATAATCCCACGGATAAGTATAAGTAATATAGAAATAATTGCCGAGCTACGGGGCGGCAGGAGCGTAAGCAAGCGAGCAGCAGCTTCTCAATAATCATGCTTCGCCGCCGCCGCAAGCTCGCGGCTAATATACCGCAATAACGCATACATCATGTAATTGAACGAAAGCTCGGTAGGGAGCCGCGGAGAAGGATAAAAAATGATAAAAGCAGAGGAAAATAAGAGGGAAAAAAGAGCGAGGTAAAAAAAAAAGGGGAGAGAATGAGAAGAGACGATGCGCTGCATGCATTATATCCGCTCATGGACGGCAATAGTTGGCATCGTGTTTCTGTAGCTTTCTCTTTGTAGTAGCGCGTGTACACATGCCCCCACGTCGTCAAGTGCGCGTGCATACACACATACACAGGTATACATAGACAGGCTTGCGCTGCAGCCAGACGTATGCATAGGCGCGCCGAGGGAGACTGTATATCTTACAGCGAAGCAATATGCATATGATACACCTCGTAGGTAGGTGCTCATCTGCATATACAGGTATGTGCGAGGGCGAGGAGAGAGAGAGAGAGGGACTGACAACAAGCCGGGAGTAAGAGAGAGAATGGGGAGCCTAGCCGAGCGTATACGCGACGTACACGGCTTGACCCACATGTCGAGGTCGAGTCATGCTCATTACAGCCTATATTCTGCGACTCTCTGCGCCTCCCGGTACTGCCTTCCCCCCAGTGCCAGTATACACACATAGCCGCGCACGTATCCGCGAGCGCGTGTCCTATGTAGATTGTTGCAGGGGGGCAACAGCAGCAGCAGCAGCAACAGTGGCAGTAGCAACGAGGCTCTTTGCGTTTTTCTACGTATATATGCCCTGTCTGACTATTCCATCTTTCTACTACTTGTTCGCTCGCTCGCAGCGGCTTCTGCTCTCTCTCTCTCTCTCTTTCTCTCTGCATGTACACATGTATACGTGCACACAATGGCCCATTCTAGCTGTGTGAATGTGTGACTGGTGTGGGTGTGTGTATGACTGTATACGCCGCGAGCTCACCAGAGTACAATATATACACGAGACACTTACTGGGCTAGTTCTCCGAGTCTCTGTTGTGCTCTGCTCTGCTGGCTCGTTTTGACGTTCTCCGCTCAAAGTTCACTGACTCGGCCATTTCTTACATTATATGCATGCAGCAGCGCGCGGCCCACACACCTACACGCGCGAGTGTGAGTATATCACTACTACTACACGTGTATACCCTACGCCACTCCCGCGCGCGCGGAGAGCGAGAGCGAATAAAGACACTCTATGTGCGAGCCGAGAGACAGAGATAGCTCTAAGAGAGACTTCGCGAAGCCTACTTTTCTCTCTCTTTCTCTCTCTCCTCTCTCTCACTCTCTGACTATTGTTTACCTCGTCGCTTTAGCAAACTTTATTTGGAACATAAAAAAGATTCCTTTCCTCTTCTCTTTTTTTGGCTCCGGGCTAGGGCAATATTTATGATGGCGCGCTGCAAACGACGTAACGTAATATTTACGTTGGGAGCTTATACGCATATCGCGACCCACGCGCAAATAACTAACGATGTTTATAAAACACAAGTGAAAATCTCATTAGAAAGCAATTCGTTCATCATTTCTCAATCTGCGCTCGTGTTCTGTGTGACATTATGATGGCGGCGCCGCCGACGCCGCACGCCCGTATTCTGCTGCTTGCTACTGGAGCCTGGATCCATATATACATATATACGCGGCCTCAAAATGAAAGTTCGTCCTTCCGCGCTCTCATGCTAAGTTAGATCTAATGAAACTTGAAGGTGCTATATGTACCAGAGGTAGTCGTCGAACTCGCTCGCCTTTTACCCTCTCCTCTTCCTCTCCCTCTCTCTCTCTCTCTCTCTCTTTCTCTATCTCTGCCTCCCTCTCTCTCTCTTCATATGCAAGCACGTACGTTTATATGTATGTGTAGCAGTGTACCCGTGTATACGATTGTCGGCTTTTCTCTTCCTCGTACCTACGCAAACTCACTGGCATACAGTACGAATGTGTATGTCTGTGTATGTGTGTATGTATATATAATAGCTGAGCATCCCCGGAAATAGGGAAATCGTTCTCGCTCGCTATATGTGACGGGAAGAGAGTGAGTGAGCGAGTGCGAGAGAGAAATCTGCGAGTGCCACTAGGACCCGTGGGTAAGCAAGCAATTTCTCGTTCAAACATACAACTGATCATTCGAGTAAATAGCTTTTCATGCAGTGTAGCGCAGGCTATGTCGAGGTGTCACTCGATTTGCCCCTCTTTCGGTGTGTCGAGCCGTGTTTGTCCCGATATATTCGTGAATGTGTGTGTATGTGTACGTGTATTGTGCCTGTGCTTGTGCGACACATTGCATCGATGGAGATAACAGGAAACTTTTCTTTCGTTTACACTCCCTGCAACCAGACTGTATACGAGTGAGCGCGTGGCACGCACATAATGAACTCGTTACATCAAATTGCTTATAATAATCATCACGAGCGAATATGTGTATGCATTTTTTTTTGCTCGTATATGCACGTATATTATGCCAATGCGTACGTGACAATTTTCGGATAAAAATATTATAACGCGAGCTGCGCACTGATGAAGTTAATTTGAAATTACCTCCAGCACGAGTGAGTGAGAGAGAGAGAGAGAGAGCGGAAGGTGACGAGTCTCAAACTGAGAAATAATGAGATTCGTCGAGCCAGGACGGAGAAAACGAGATAATTATCTACAAGGGATACACACATAGTCGTTTTCAAAGAGATAAAAATCACATCTATACGTTTGCATGCAAAAAACAGAACAAGTTCGTGCTTTTTCGCCGCGAGTGTAACTCTAATATATTCCTCGTATGCGTTCCGTGGGAATGACGTGGACGGAGGGATCATGTTATGCCGCGATTTTTAATGGGGAAAAATCATGCTTTTTCTACAAAATAATATAATTAGCAATGAATTTCAAACTTTTGTTAACACGCCATGGTATTCCAAATATAAATTCGCGTTAACTACGCCCAAGCCTCGTATTTCTTCGAAATGAATTGCAAGGCAAATGATGCAGGGAGTAATAAATGTTTCATAATTCAGCACATTAAAAATCATTTAAAATGATAACAACTCTCGAGCGCATATTTTTTTTAACAACAGCGACGCTGGCAGTAACTACAGCTGTTACCTTTCGCGCGTACGTCATGCGCGCTAATTATTATTATAAAAGCCCCGAGCTTTTTTCATCCAGCTAGCGTGAGATTTAATAGAAATAAAATTTACAACCATCCTTTTTTTGTATATTACAATAATATATTTTTACCAAACGCAGACAGCACGCGTGCGCTTCGTATTCTATTATTTATATTTCTTTTTCGCTTAAATGCGCGCACACGCGCGCGAGCTTGAAATTTATGGTAAAAATGCTTTCACGTGTTTAACTAGCAATTTAAACGACTCGGTAATAAATACTACCTCCCTACATTTCCTGTAAATAGCGAACAAAAATAATTAAAAGGCTTCAAATTATTTTTAATCTCGTTCAATTTTACAGTATGATAATGAATTCGATTTTATCTAGACTGGCGTATGTTTCGGAATAATACTCTTAATGAGAATTACCGTGCGAAGCTGCCAAGCCTAAAGCAGATACCACATCCTAAGCAGGCTTTAGCACGTCATACCGGGCGATGATGAATCGACCGAGATTCGTGTCTTGATTGGGAGCTGTGTGCACAGGTTTTGGGATTGTCTGCTCACGAAATTTGTAGAAGATTTCGAAACATGCGCATCACAGCATCGAAGATTTTACGCTTTAAATAAGATAAATTTGAAAAGTGGAAATGTATTATATACTTTAGAATAATTCTGAGAGATTTAAAGGTAGAGGATAAAAACATAATAATATCGGGCTGATTCGGAATTTATATTGTGTCGACTGACCTGCCTCACTGGTTCACATGCTTATCGATGTAAATTAAAATATACGTAAAACAAGCGAGTTTATTTTCAGCGTCAACACAAGCCAGCTTGTCGTTTCAAGCGAAAATGTATAAAAAAGAGGTCGAGGCGTAACAAGTAAACACTCGCATATCGAGGACTTTTCCCGACGTAATCGCCCCGGACCCAGCGATGAATCAACGTTAACGTATTTGCACTGATCACACACACGTATGAATTACCGTATGCGAGCTGCGTAACGTGTATACCGACTACATACGTATACGAAACGTATAACGCGTGTCGAAACGAGCGAAAAAAAAATGCGAAAATTCGAAATTCCCCGATCCGTAACGTACTACTACTATACGTCTGGGCGCTCGCATGCGTGTAATGGTAGTTAGTAGTTGTGTGTGCGGGTAGTTTTGTGGCTCACGCAGACATAGAAGAGCTTAGACTGCCGAGTCTCGGTGGGCGATTCTATTTGTTGGAGATTTTCGAAATTCTCGTGCAGGTAAACATGGGGCTTGCAGAGCTACCTAGGCTAGGCGCGCCTCAATTTCATCGCTCCCATCAATTTGGGCAAACAACAGCGTGAGAAACAAACGTCAATGGGGCTAGGTATAGGTGCTCGGCGGTGCGATAGCGAGTAGAGAGTGAGAGAGAAGATGCGCGCACGGCCGGTACTACTGTACACGAGCTGACGCCATCAGGGCCAGAGCGAGTGTGTATCTCGCAGCTAGCTCTCTCTCTATATACATCCATCCTATCTCGACGCGAGGCTGCTGCTGTTGCTGCTTCGGCTAGCTGCTACTGCCGGCTGGGCTGCGCTTAAAGCTCCAATAGTAGTTCCGGCCGTAGTTGTATTAGCAAGCCCAGCGTCGCTTTGCACTGCACCCCCTGCGAAAAGAGGCCGTTACTGTACGCACACACGTCGACTACTACTACCACTACTACTAGCTCCATCGGCGCTGCTGGCGTTGGTACATCAGAGGAAGCGTTTCTCCGATTCGTGCGGCGGTGGGTACGCGTCTAAGTGAGTGAGCGAGTAAGGGAAGGAGAGAGACAGTATAAGAGCGACTAAGAGCGAGTGTATGTAGAGCAGCGCATCAGCAGTTGCCAATATAAAGCAAATATGTACCAAATTCTCGAACTATAAGTAAATAAAGCTCCCCTTGTACGCCTCTGCATTATCCTTTTCAAGTGTAGAGCGAGGCTTTAAGGAATCCTTAGATTCGGACGCGAAGCTCTGCCGGGCGTTTTCGTCTCATTCAAAATTTACTACATATATTGACTGCAAGCTCGCGCAAGCTCGTGCACGATATACTCGAATTTCGGGCGCGCCGATGTTCCGTTCTGGACTTTAAGGCTTGCGTGTACGAAAAAAGTCAATAATATAGTTTCAATACGCGTATCAAATATACTCGAACGACGAATAGTTAAGATATATATAATCATTTATTTTAGACCATGGAATTGTGCAGCGCTGCGCATACATTATAGTATAGAGACGTATATACGCCAAGGTATATAACTATGTCTACCCAGCAGCCAGTGATCTTCGTTTGTATTATAAACGATGAATCAGCTCAACTGGCATAATAATGTTAATCGGATTAGCTATACTCTAGCCGAAATTCACGCTGCTGTGTTTGTGGTTTGTGCCGAGCTGGTGCGCGCTCGAACTAGGACCGCTGCGGAGAGCTCGATATTCTGAGACGAGCGTGCGGGAGCCTGGCCAAATGATATCTGATTAAAATATCGATTTCTCGCTTTGTCTTTTGTTATTTTACGCGAGTCATGGATATGCCAAAGCTCGCCTAACACCTCCACATTTATGACTCGTACACGATAGGCCTGGTATGTATGAATGTACGGGTATTCAGAGGGTTTCGTCAGATATGTTGTTCGAATTCGCACGGACTTTTACCATTTTTACTGAATAATACAATTGAGCTGAATGCGGATTTTGAATTTTCACAGTCAAAAGCTCAACGTGAAATTCCATGATAATATCGAACTCGCAAACAGGCTAAAAATATTAGGTCAAGGGTCATAAAGGTACAAAAGGGCAAAAATTAAATAGCTTCCAGTTCAACAATTATTACTCATAATTTTCTAATCGTATATTCACGATTCTGCCGATTTATACAATAAACAATAGATTTTTTTTGGAATTTCCAAACGAGTATTGAAGTATTGATTTTCCACGATAGCTAAGATAAGGCGGTGATTTTTCAAGATTTATGATGATTTAAAATCCGTGAAATTTTTCTACGCTAATTTCAAATCCGTAGCTGAAAACATCGCCTTATGTTAGCTATCGTGGAGAATCAATACTCAAAATTGTGAGGTAGAACTACTGCCTAAACGGATCGTTTGGAGAATTCTAAAAAAAATCAATTTTTTTAATTATTACCTACATTGCAATTTGTAAAAAGAATGAGCATTTAGAAATAAAGCATCTTGAGGAAGTAATATTTTGGTTTATACATTTTACATTTTTGCATATTTTTTTGTCGCTCTCCTTTTTACCGTTTGTTTTTTTTTTTATCTCAGTCAAAAGGAACATAGTCGTAAACTGCACGCGATAAATTATGAAAAAAGTTATAAAAATTCGTTGATCAAACAACGTGCGGCAAATTCTCGTGAGTTTAGGGCTCGTCAAGTCCGTTATTATTATTTAGCATTTATGCTGAACTGTAAATTGTCTTTTCTGGGCTTGTTGAGCAAAAAGAAAAGCTCGACAAATGAATAATTTAGCGATAACAAAGAAAATGTGGGTAAGTGCAGCGTAGCGTGGCAGGTTAAAGCTCGCGAGCAAGAGCACAGCAGCAAAATGCCTTTGTAAATTGCTGCAATTGCAAGGCAGAACACAACCAGTATCATCGAAGTAATACAGCACCAGCACTTGGACGAGTTAGCAAAAGCTAAGAGAGAGAGAGAAGAGAGAAAGAGCAAATAGAGAATGGGATCGATGTGTCTTTCATTTTAAAGCGAATGTAATAGTAGTGGTGGTAGTTGGCGGACGAACTCTTCCGGCGACCAGTAATATCATACGTTTTCTCCCCCTCTCTTTTTGTCTGTCTCCGTCTCTATATGTGTATATGAGCTGTATGCGTGTATACACGTAAAATACAATACTGTAACAGCCATTATGGCTTTGCTTTGCAGCATAGTTAACTGCATAGATATGCAGTGCAATATGAGATATACGAGGCAGCGCTGCTAAACATATAGATATGCCATATTGCCAGTGAGAGAACGAAAGCTCAATGCTAGCCGCACCGCTGTGTGTATATAAATATTTTTGGTAACGCTCTCGCAAGCTCACTTAGCCAAGTACACGAATGTGTATTGTATTATATATACGTTTTTGGGATTCGATACATCGCGTATACGAGATGCCCGCGTGCGTGTGTTTTTGTAATGAAAGCAGCTTTATGGCTTGCAACGTTGAACGATGTGATCCTCTCTGTCTCTCTCTCTCTCTCTCTCACCGTGTTTCTCTCTACCGCTACATAGCCTATGCACTTGTCCGTATATTATAATGATTGCGTGCACGTGAATCTTCATTGATGCACTTCTCCCTCTCTTCCTTTCTCTCTCCTGGGCGCATTGTAACACACTGCAAGCACGATACTTACGAGCCCTCGCAACTATATTCAAAGTTACCTATGGACGCGCAACCCCGTGAGTGTGTGCGTGCGTGTGTGTGTGGGTAGAAAACCGGATGTTGAGCCGAGGCCGATTTATTCAGCTTCGAGTTTCATGCTCGTCCGTGTGTGTGTGTGTGTGTGTGGATCGCGATGCTTGTTTAATACCTTGCGCACTTGCAATCCACGCGCGCTCGTGTCTCTACCTGTCTACGTGCACGTGCGCGATGTGCGGCTTACATTATGTACACGAAAACTAGCAGAAGAATCAATATGTGCAGCCTAGAGGTGCATTTATAACGCAAACAGCTCGGCCAAGTGTTTCGGGCTTCTAATTGCTATTGCCGCAGAGGAAGCGATAAAAATATCACGTTTTATTTTCGCTCTATATGTATATACGAATGCACACGCGAACGATCTCTCGCAGCATGCATCGGCTGCAGCGACTACGGTTGCATCCGACAAATATTATTTTTAATCGTACACGTCGCCGACAAACGTTTGCTTCTGCCGCCTCCCGGCCGTCGCACACGATGTCCACGCACGCTGACGACACGGCTCGATAAATGCTTTTATACGCACAGCAGAGCACGCGACGGCCGGCACCACCGCTATACGTGATAATCAGCTCCGATAAACGAGAAATCAGCGCGGCAACATCGATGCATTTATTTTTTTCGACGCGCCAGTGTCAACGAACGTTTTTACAATCAATTGCAAGAGATACGCGAGAGAGTCGCGCGATCGCTTCGGACTCGGGGCCGCGCTCTATCTTTTTCTGTTATCGCTCGTCGATTGTTATAGAGTATATACAGTGTGTAGGTGCGGCGTGGCGTCCTCCTGCACGGAACAAAAATTCTTTACCTGGCTGTTGCCCGAACACTGTATGCTTGTTTTTTCTCGTCAAAATCCCATTGTACGTCGCGTCGCGTAAACTGTCGCGCTCGCTACGATTACGAGCGATTGTTTTGGAGGGAGGTAGGAGGAGGAGGAGGAGGCAAGCTCAGCTAGCTCTGCTGTCCCTGCTGCGCCTCTGGCTTTCCTCGCTCGCCGAAGCTCTCCGCTTTTTCCGCAGCTGATACAATGCACGGTCGACCGATTCTAGTTGCCTAAACAATGCCGCGCAACGACGTCGACTACTAGTACGACGACCGACGTACTCGCACCTACATACGTGCTCACCTACACACTAGAGCGGTCTTGAAGCTCTGCGTGAAAAGTGTATATAAACAATGTATGAAGCTTTCACGTCTACCCTTTCAAATGCTCTTTGTCCCGAGACTTTTTTATATTTATCCTATTTACGATTGTTTTGACATTTTTGTGTCTCGTGGAAAAAGCAGCAGAGCAGCAGCAACGCGCAGAAAATGCGAACTCTACGCGCTTTGTCCTTGTAGCTCCGTACAACTGCAATAATTATTCGCATCCTCGTGGCTATTACGATCCAAGTACGCAGATCAAGATGGGAAAAAAACTTCTTATATTTGACTTGCGCAAGATGAACAAGTAATAGCAGCGCTCAGCTGACTGCGGGATATAGAAAGCTCCGAGTCGACGGTGGCGGCCGCCGCCTCTGTTTAGCCTCACCGCATCTTGATAAGCGTGATTGATGTAGCAGATAATCGTATATCTGCCAACGTGCAGTCAGTACTCGTGTTACCGCTCGCGAGCAGAGAGAGAGAGAGAGCACTACTACCACTGCTGCAGTGCACTACTCTGGCAGCATGAGCGTCTATGTATATGCAGGCCTCGGCTCTCGGCTCGCTCTCATCTATGCTATATAGCTCAGAAATCCTGTGTGCAAAATTTTACCTACGCCGCTCGTATATACGTATATGTGCACGGGTATACGAGTATTATGTATAGCTATATATACGACGGCCGGGCTGAATTCACATCGTCGAATGATTTATGCCTCCTTTATCTCGCGTAATTTCATTAGTCAAGAGCGGATGAAGTCGTCGAGTTAAATATATCGGAGTCGTTAGCTTTTTTCCGACCCCCTCTTCACCTGCGAGCTAAAGTTTCTTTTACCAAGAGGCAGCGAGGGCAAAAGACAGTGTCGTGGCGGTAGTATTAGTAGTAGTAGTAGTGGCAATAGCAGTAGTGTTGGTAGTAAAAGTAGTTGCTTGGTGAAATTTAAAAGTAAAACAAATCAACGTTAAGTCAGCCTCTTAGCGCGGAAACTTTGCACTCGCTGCTCGGCGCAGTTACTCGTCACGGAATTAACGCGGCGTGCACAACTCCGACGTCTTCATCGGTGATTCGCGTACACGCACACCTACACACCCACACACCCTCTATATTATATATACTCAAGAAGCTCCACCTGAGAGATTGATACTCCATTCGAGCCAGCGATAGTTTCCCGTCGACTTTCTCTCTCTCCTCTCTTGGCACAAATATTATTATACGAGCTTTGTGTATGTGTGTTTGTGCGCGAGTGTGTGCGCACAGTTGCTTGTCTGCGGGGGATTCGGTGTCAGTTAGATGGTTGGCTTCTCTCCCTAACTCACTCCCACGGCGCACGTGACGAAAACGCGTATCTCGGGAAATTACCGTCGCTCGCGAGCCTTACACCTGCAGCACCACCTATAGCTACATGTGCGCGGCTCGTGTGAGTTAGCTATGGCTGTGAACGAGAGTTCGTCTATAATATATCTATATGACGCTTCCGACGCTACTGCTTCTGGCGCCGCTGTCGATCCAACGTCGCGTAAGCGTGTCTTATGCATAGATCGTTTGCAGCCAAGTTTATATGAATGTTTCAGACCGTAAATTCAAACTAGCTCTTTTTGTGTGTTTGCATCAATTACCAAGTGTTTCGATCGAAGCTAGCTCGCTGTACCTCGTGTCTTTTTGTTTTTTCCCTCGTTCATTTTATCACTATCTTTCCTTCGTAATACATTTGATGTAATTTTCTTAGTCTAAATCAATATATGCAATTTAATTATTGGACTGATGCTCCGCTGCACCTGAAGGGTTTATTCCGTTTACGATTATTATACGAACACAACCACACGCACATAGACACGTATACATAGAATAGAATATCTTGGGCTCAGACAATAGATGTGTATATATACGCTTAAACAGTGCCATTATGCCTGACTCACTACAAAGGGGGTCTCTCTCTCTACTACTGCCGGCGCTGATGCTACCGCTACAGACCAATCAGGCTGAAGCTATATTAGTACTGCAGTATAATAATATCGTCTTGGTCATGAATATGAATTGAGATTATACGTATATAATATAGAATAGCCCGAGCCCACACGTGTGTGCGTGTATACTCATCTTTTGGGAGGGAGTACCTTTATATTATCATAATAAATGCAAACGCCGCGAACGTGTCCCATATTTGCCCAAGTTAATCCTGTCTTGTTGAAACTTTATATAATACGTGAGAAAATTCGGGGTAAAATTACAAAGAGAATGAGAGTCTGAAAGAGAGAAAGGAGCGGGCGGGAAGCTGGGTGGAGGAAACAAATTTCGACCTGTTCATGTTCGACGCTGAAAATAGAGGGACACTTTTACCAGAAGATAAACATATCAAGTGCATAATACATCTAATAAATTTTCGGGCAATCTGATATTTAAACTTGCGGAACTGCAATCCGGAAGCGTAATAAATGGGAGTAAAAGAAGCAAATGAAAAAGTGTAAAAAGTCTAGAAAGATGAAGGATAAAAGAAAAAACAGCTGGGCCGCGCGCGCGCGCATGGAGAACATTTTCGGGAAGATAATTAAAACCTATGCGGAAAATTCACTCTCCACAGAGACTGCCGGCCCGAGAGCTATTAATTAGACTCATAGATCTTAAAAATGGGGTTGAGACAACTGGGCCGACTCAGCCCTTCATTCACGTTTTGACGTGAAAACTGTATTATGCGCTTATATAATGCGCCAACTTACATATGCGTACGGAAACCTTACGTAAAGCTTTTATAAATCGAATCTAGGTCACACGATGATTTAAATATTTCCCACGAATCAACTATTTACTCCGATCTGAGTAATAGTTACATAGGTATAATATAAAGCATAATATTAATGAGTTGAGGAAATTCTGTAAATAAATAAGGGGCGTTATGGTAGGAAAAGATATCCAACCAGAAGGCATCCATTTAATTGTAATAAAAAATGACAAGCTGGATAAAACGAGATCGAGTAATCGAACGAAGAGTGAAAGAGCTGTCTCGCACCTTAGGATATTATCGCGACGTTTTTGCCTCTTCTCTTCTGCCCGAAGCGTAAAAGATGTATATAAACGAAACGTCACATGGAAAAGAAAAATGAAAGAAGGAAAATGAGAGAGAGAGAGGCAAAACAAGACGTCTTTCTTTCTCTCTCCGAAAAACTGTCTTACGCGCGCGCTAGGGCTGCACACTGCACCGCGCGGTGCCAATAGATAATTCCTCTTTTCTCTTTCCTCGTCGCTGAGCTTTACACGCGAAAAAATCAGTTGCCGTTCTCTTGGATGAAAAACGAATTTACTCGACTGAACGCTTACAGAGGTTTCTTGACGTTGGATCCTGGGCAACGGAAGAAATCGATTTTATACCAATAATAATATCTTATACGCAGCGTAAGAAAGAAATAAAATAAAAAAAAAGTGATAGAGAGAAGAAGAAGAAGAAGAGTCGGGATCAAGATGAATAATCTTTCTGAGCCATTTGATGTTTTACGAAGTTACGGTTGTTGATGTCGGACGCGCGAGGAAATACGCAGATTCGATATATAGAGCAGCTTTATCGATTCTCGGCGCAATAGTTTGTTTAAAGCAAATAATATTTATATAATTGTACACGCAAAGTTAGCTCTTGCAAAAGCTTCGAAGCATATACAATTGAATCAGTCGATTTTTAGCGCTGCTTTATGCATGTATATTTATACAGGCGCACTCGCCTACACGAATATGCGTATATATACAAACTAATTGAATACTCAGGCTATGCAATCGGCTGTGCTGTACTCTGGCTGTTTCTGAACTGGTGGTAGTGCTGCTGCTGCTGCTGCCGCTGCTGCCCCGTGAAAGACGTCAAAAAAGCAACGAACGGTGAAAAAAAAGATAATCGAAGCGCAAGTGAATAGCGAAAGCAACGAACGATTGTTGGGGTAGAAAACGTAAAAAAGGCGCTGCGTTTGCTCTATAAGAAAAATACGATAAAAAAGTCATCTATCGTTTAATGAATGTCAATGAGTACTAAACTCTTATTTAATTAGAAAAAGTACTTAAGCTCGTGTTTTTTGATCAGAAAAAAATCTTTTCGCGGCCGGATGAGGTTTTCATTTTTTCTTAATTATCTCATTATCAAAGATTGCTCGAAGCGAGTTTTGAATCTTCAACGCGAAGAAATAGAAATAGACTATTAAATTACGATACTATTAAAAGACAATAAGACGAGAGTTTGGAGACGATGTTGGTATATTTTCAATTACCTTCTTTGTAAACTATAATAAAACTGAAAATATTCATAACCATTACTATATGCTGCATAATAACTGTCATTCACGAAAACAAAATATCTTATAATATATGAATGCAGTTCAGCAGATTGAATGAAAAAGTTTCGCAAGTGATCGTTGAATTTTTTACAGCTAATATAATCTTGTTAATTTATAACTGAGAAAAAGTTTCTTTCTTACGACACTTACTTTTAGTTCACTTTATTGAGGTGACAAAATAAAAAGCTCAAACGTCACATTTTAATTTCCAATTGTTAAAAACGTTGCACGAGTACATGACACGATATAAAAAGACAAAGAGAAAAAGAATTATTAACTAAACAAGCCTTACTTGTGAGCAATCAAAGAAAGTTTTCCAGTCGATCGAACAAAAGAAATGCACATGGCTATAGCACTCGGCAATTTTTCGCTGTAACCGCCACTATGAAAGGGATCAACAAGAGCAAAACCAACACTGATCGATCGAGACGGTATACACAGACACGCATATACGTACTTGCAGGCGGTCTATAAGGCAAGTAAATTACTAACCTTGGATGAGCGTACACACGGGTAAGGGCCTCGCGCACACGTGTGTACCTTCGGCATATTAAACAGTGCGAAACTGTAGCCTCGCCCTTAATATTATAACGTTTGAGTCGACGAACTACCCACAGCGCTAATGATTTTGGCTTACTCGTGTGTGTAGTCTACGCGTACGTGTGTTGAAATAAGCCATCGGGCCGCCGGGAGGTGCATCGTATTAATGAAATTAATCAGTCGGCATGATCACAAGCTCCGGCGTCGAGCGATCGTCGGAGCGTCGAGCATAGGTGCCGGTGCTGGTGGGGTAGTGGCAGCTCGCCCGTTCCGCCACTATAAGCAGCGCCGCGCCGAATCACAGGCTACGCCGGCAGATGAGGACTCATTAGTTAGCTTGACACAAACTTAGCGCATATAGGCGTACGTAGCGTACGTAGCGCAGGGCTGCCGGCGCGTGCTGCTGGCGCGTGTACATATTATAAAGCTACGTGGCACTGCCAAGTAAGCTTTGCCAATCTCAGATTCAGCTCGTGTGTGCATATGTGTGTCTGTATTATATATCTGTGCGTAGCAGCAGCCCCGTGCATGCTCCGACGCGTACGCGCGCGTACTGTACACCAGAGAACGAGAGGGAAAGAGGAAGAGCGAGAGAGAGAGAGCCGGAGAGAGTGAACTCGAAGCGTCGAGCGGTATATAGCTAAGCTGGCTGAGCCGTTCTGCGCTGTAGGTATAGGTACCTCGAGCTAGGTCTGGGGTCCGCAACAACGAGCGCGCGCGCGGTGGACTATACGAGGGCAATGCATCAAGGCCCGTCGGGTAATTTACGGTGGCATTGCTCCTTCGTCGGCAGCAGATTCTGCTCATGGGTGCAAAAGCACAGCCATTCCTCTCCTATCGGTCGTCTCGCTCTTTCCCTCTCGGCCACACTCTCTCACACACACACACACACATAGCCCACCCACACACAGCTCAGCATCTAAAAGTCAGATATCTCAGAACAGCCTTGGTTAGCGGCAGCAGTAGGAGCAAGAGGAGGAGAGCTTTTGTAAGCGCGCAAGCTCACCATTCCACAGCTCGTGCAAGAGAGAACGACCGTTTATCTTGGCTGGCCGCGGAATTCGTCAGACTAAAAGCCCTCATAAATACTGCACCTTATATATCTTTTAACCTTTTTGTGTATTATATTCCGTGCCATGCGTATCCGGCCACGCGCCAATGAAAAACAGAGAGAGAGAGAGAAAAGAGCTTGCAAGATGAACGCGTATCCCTGGCCCCCACAGCCTTTAGTTTATTCACGAAACTCAAGATTATGAATTTTTGACTCGATAGAAATCATCAGAAGAACAAACTTGAAATCTGCTACCTCGCGCTACTACTGCTTCAGCTGCGTGCCATGCTGCGCTTTATATCTGATTCCCCAAGTTGCTCGTGAATAGTCGAGTTCAGCTATTGTATATATGTGTGTGCGTACGTGTATGGCGCTCTGTGAATGTATTTTCAAGTATAGTAGAAGTGCGCGTATTGCTCGACACGCCTGCAGCTTGGATATGTATTCAAAATATGTAGATTAAGAATATTTTATTCTCTTTCTGAGCCCTTCCGTTGGTAAAATATACGTACTATTAAATATCAGCGAATTAATTTCACGCCTCGGTTAAAAAGACGAGCGAGAAAATGATAATTAGCATATATTTCTCATTAGACTCTACTTTACTTTTTTTGAACGGAACTCTACTTTTTTTGCTTTACGAGAGCGAAGAGAAAAATTTTTCGAGAAAAATTGACCGCCGATATTACTTGCTATAGTTACTTGATTGGAAATTTGAGTTATGAAAAATTGCTGCCCTACTACCAGCTACTCTCGGGCGCCACTTGAATCTGGCAAAGCTCTTGCATACAGAGGAGCCGAGTTCACTGAGGGGCCAGGCTAGTTGATCTACACCTTTTTTGAACTAACCACCGAACTCTTTCAATTTTTCTCTCAGCTAGCTGTTAACTCGATTGAGTACCCCAAGAGCTGCGAACACTCTTTTTTCCTCCGAGCTTTATATTACTCAATTTACGTTTTCGCGAATACATCAAGATGGATCATTCCGGAAATGTTTGATGGCCGAGCAGCTCTTTAATGATGAACCACTGGAATACTTTGGGGTATAGCTGCAATGCAGGACTATCGCACGACTACACCGTCACTAGTATCACTTTTCGACCTTAATTCCATACGATACGCAATTTAAATATCAACATACCAGTGGAACTGCGAGTCGTTGTTCAGCATTTGCAATTAATTACAATGGTCTTGCATTCATTCAGCAGCCGGAATATTCGGTCGATGTATATGGCTGACTCTGCAAAATGAAATGGCCCAAAAATTTGTTTTTTGCTGTTATAAGAAACTTATCTTTGTTCACATACATGTTTTCAACTTTTTTTTACAATTTTTTGTAAGTAATCACTTAAAAAAACCCGAAATTTGAATCATTTTGAAATCCATGCTCATTACTAATATTAATAAAACCTCTTGCTTAGTCATAAGTGACTTGAGAAAAAAATTACGATTGAGCTTTTTTCAAAGATTTCAGAAAAATACTCCAAAAGGGTCTGAGCACTTTTTTTCTTCTATAAAATTCGTACAATATATGGCAGAAGTTTTTTAAAGTATACTAGTGATTGAAAATTGGTCAAAATTTTCAAAAACAATTTTTAGGTCATTTAAAATGTAGGTAACATTTGCAACATGATTGTCACAGAAAGTTGGTCAAAAGCAAGTCAATAAATGACAACTTTTGGTCATTAAACAATTAGTAATATTTTGACCAGGTTTATGCAAAAGAAAGAATATAAACATGTATACTTATAGAATGTCACATGTCAGTGAAAATTTCATTTAAAAATACCTTAAACAATATTCGATGTCTATTTACTTTAAATTAATATCTTGAAAATAAATTTCATTGATTTTAAAGCTTTATATTAATAGCGACGGTGTCATAGACGATCCCAAAAGTCGATTAAAATTTGGGGAGATTTGGCCATATGTATAAAAGCTTGGACTGCTTTAGCGACACTGGGATCCGCTCGCGCTTTGCAGGCACCCACACGTACATATTGCGCCTGCCGACATTATATATGTATATGGCGCGACTGTAATTAGAGCAGGAGTCACGCTCTCTTTACCTTTCTCGTACGGTTGCTCATCCTTCTTGGGCTGTGTAGGGCAGAAGGCGGCGGCGGTGGCGATCGTCCTCGCGCAGTCGTCGTTGTCGTCGTCGTCGTCGTCGTCGCAATCGCACCCACCCCCACACACTCACACGTACAGCTCTCACAAACTCGCAACGGAAAATGCATATTTCATTATGGAGTTAGAGAAGAGGTCGCATGCAAATTAAGTGCCTTAGGATCGCTGGCGACACTCGGCTTGGCAGCGGACGACGAATGCGAATTGCCTCCTTTATTTATTATACATATTCGCGCAGCAGCTGGAGCTGTCGTCGTGCGAAAAAAATGACCAGCAGCAGCAGTGCAGCATTTTTTACATTTATCATATACATTTTGGATCATCGAGTTTTACCTGCTGCTACTGCTCCGAGCTCTCTCGCCGACAAAGTATACATGTCAGATACGCTCGACTGCTCGCAACGCGAGTCTAGAATCAAAATTCAAAGCTCGCTTGATTGTCGACGCTTTCATTAGACCTCGACCCGCGAGCAAGGGGGAGCTCCGACTCCGAAGCTGGCAAAAAGACAGCCCGAGAGACTGCGCACGAGGCAATTTGCCGAGGCAAAGCTTCCGGATACATATATCATCGTCACCGCAACGACGCCTGCGTGCATGTGTATAAGCGCTAAATTCATGTAGTTATTTACAAGAGAGAAAATAAGAATGTACTAAACGGCTGTGCGGTGGTTAGAATTTTTTTCTCCCGCGCTCACGCACGCTCACTTTTCTCTCGCTCGCCCGTTTTTTGTTGCTTTTCGTGAATCGCGCCACTTGCGACATAAAGCGTTGCATTTCCACGCGTCTACACGACCAGCAGCCCCTACTGTACACGGGGCTCTACACACACGACGACGACGACTACGACTACGAGGACGGCGACGACAAGCGCCTCTGGTCGACTTCTCTCTATGGTAAACTACGTGACATTGTCCGCTTTCCGCTTATATAACCGTTCTCTATATGTATACATATATGCATATAACCACTTCAGGTACGTGCAAACTTGCCTTTTAGCTTCCTCGGCTACGACTGCCACTGCGACTACCACTTTTACCCTCAATCGCGACTACCGCGCGCGTACCGACTTCTTCTTCATTTTTTTTCTTCTTTTTTTCCCCCATTTTTTTTTCTTTTCGTCTTCTTCCTTCGCCTACGTATATACACGCACGCAACTCGCTCTCTTCGCAATTCTTCTCTTTTCTAAAAAGGCAAAAAAGGCGAGGAGGAGAAGAAAAGAGTAAAAAAAAGTAAAAATTGCCACCTACATGTTTACCTTGGACTTTGGGATGAAATTAAAAAGTTGTGTGTGCAGCAGTGCTTTCTTTGCGCGATCGATGCAGCCAATGGAAAATTCATCGTATATCGGAGGCACGATTGGATGAAATCTTCATGAGCAGCAGAGCTCGGTTTCGGTAAAAGCAGATGTATGGCTTAAAATTGGTAAAAAGGATTATTAATTAGAGGAGCTCGAGCTCGAAGTTGGGCGGAAACACGTGGTAATGGCTTGGCAGAGACAGTCAAGTAGCTCGAAGGCGAGGAGCGCGTTATTAAATTAAATCACGATAATCGTCAAAAGGCTCCCGCGTATACGTAGTATTAGCAGTACGTATATCTGCGCGGATTTCCAAAGGCTTATATACGCACACATGGTCGTATGTTTTCGCTCGTGCAGCAGCGGCGCGGCTGCATAGTTGCACGCAATTTCGAAGGCACAAAACAAAGAAAAAACGAGGACTCGGCTAAAAAGAGTCTCGCTAACGACGCGCAGGCACGTAGCCACCGTGCCGGGCCTTGGTTCGTTCGATGCCAGTATGGTATAGAGCGTGCGCGTGGCGCTCGGCAACGCTACGTATATATATATATACGGAAGTGCCAATCGAGCGAGCCCGAGCGACGAGAGAGAGAGTAAATAATAATAAAAAAAAATCGCCTCGTAAGATTTAGCCACCGACTGCATATACGTACATGCGCGTCTGCATAAAGTAAAGCCAACGACTCGGCGTCGAAAGCTGCAGTACACAGTAAGAGAGAGAGAGAGAGAGAGAGAGAGAGAGAGAAAGTCGCGGTATCAGATACACAACCGCTGCAAATCGGTATACGCCAGCCAATTAGCCAGCAATCACGTAGTGCAATACTTGGCTCGCTCGTATATGCGCGCGCGGCGCGCAGAAATGATGTTGTTGTATGCTGGCGTCGTCGTAGCGGCCGCCCGACTCGAGTCGACGACTCCGCGACGCACACACTCGGCTATACCATACACTGTATGTGTTGTATACGTGTGTACGCCGAGCCCGTCGCTCGTATAGGTATACATAGTAGCCGAGAGTAGTAGTCGTCGTCGTCGTCGTCGTCGTATATATGCAGCGTAGTGCGCTGCGCTCGCGCAGTAGAGCGCGTCAAGCTCGAGTCAGCCGCAGCAGCCAACGAAGGAGTCGTCGGCACGCTGCGCGCCAAAGCTCGCAGTTTCAGTCGAGCGCGAGACTTGCCGTCGTACCGATCTCGTGCAAGCCCGCCTTTTTTCGTATAGCAGCTAGTTTTCCCCGCGCTATATACAGGCTAACGCAGGAGCAGTGGCCTATACGAGTTCGAACCGGTCAGTGTCGCTTGCGGCGATCTCTTACCTCTTCTTCTCCTTATGTTTGTTTTTTTTTTCAAACGACAGAGAATGACAACTTGACAACGATTGCGAGGAGATAAAAAATAAAAAAAAGAGTGCGAACAACGACGATTGACAACGAGTGCGACATTTATATTTGCAACGAGAAAAGTGACGTGCTGTGTTTTGCTCATCGAATCGAATGTGGTGCCGGGTTTCTTTCGTGCACTACCATTGTGCCAAGTTATTCAGTTCGCTATTGTAAAATCATGTAATAAAAAAAAAGAAAGGAAAAAGGGTATAGGAAATGAAAAAGAAAGAGTAAGAGCTGGGAGAAACTAGTGCTTCGCAGTGTGTCATCGAATATAGTGTCGACAGTGCTCTCTCTCTCTCTCTCTCTGCTGCGAGAAGGAAGAGAAAAAAAGGAGGGTAGAGAAAAAAACACAACGCAACCGGGAAGCGCGCGCTGCAACGAAGCCACAGATTTCAGCCGCATTCGTGTGTTTTACTACCTCGCATACATACATACTATCACGTACAGAAGCGGCAGCGGCGGCGGCAGCGGCACGTAGTGCACCAACAAAAGCTGCTCGAATGTAGAGAAACAACTTCTTGTCGCGGAATATATTTCACGTGAGTGACGTATTATCCATGCACGAATCTGTCTGCGCTCACAAAATGGTCTTATGCCGTATCCCATGTAGCGCGCATACATGCATTTATATACATAACACATACATCATACTTGCGTGTATTTGTGTGCACGTGTGCTATGTGCGTCGGGTGTGTGTGTGTGTGTGTGTGTGTATATATAATAACGGTGCGATTATACTCGAGGCTCGCTCGCACCGTGGCACATCACGTGAGCCTACGTAATATAGCGGAAAGCACGGCTAAGCTCTTTCTCTCTACTCCACTCTCTCTCTCTCTCTCTCTCTCTCTCCCGCTCGCGTTTACTCGCTTTTCGCCGAACCATTACGGCCAACTTTTCTCTACAAACATGTACACGTGTATGCGCTCACGAATCGCTCCACCGCGAGCTCGTGTGCGAGAACTGCTATACGAGTCTGTGTATAGGAGAACTGGGCTATATATACGCGTTTCGAAGACCGATTAATACTTACTCGCGGCGGGCGCTGCACGAGGCCTCGTCGTCGTAGTCATAGTCAAAGTCTGCGTGCTGCACAGGGTCGACGCGCCGCGCACAGATCCCCGGCATACGTATCTATAGACAGCCGATACGCCAGCGTGCGCGGCGAGATATTATATTTATCGCTGACATATATCTTGACCGTTTGACATACATTACGGGCTGATACAAGCGGCTCGTTCTACCTACCCCCCACGCGTTCACCCTTCGCCGGTCTGCATTATGCCATCGCGAATTTATGCATATTTCAGCCTTTTCCTGAAACTGTCTCTCCCTCTCTTTCCTTCTCTCTCTCTCTCTTTCTTTACGCTGCAATATACCGGCCATTCATCATTGTTTCATATTTTTCGAACTACTGCCATGAAGATAAAAACTTATACCCAGGGCGCGACACCGGCAGCTTAATCAGTCGCTCAGATTTTCGACGTGTATTTATTCAACCGGTCGCTTGGTGTAAATCCTCTAATGTCTGCGCCATTATACGCACTTTATCATTTATTCGCCGTATTTATACTGCATGCATGGGATTTTGAATAAATAATAAAGCTCCACTTTTCGCTACTTTATATACGTCGCTGCACGCGAGCTCCTTTTGAAAAACTAGCCGTATAACTTTAAAATAAAAAAAAAGGTTTGTGTGAATACGTGCTCTCTGTATCAAAGTCCGCGTCGTCGACAACACGCCTCGTGTTTGCTTTTATTTTTTTCATTTTGCGCATCAGTGATTTATAAAATGCTAAAGAAAATATCGACTTTTATTTGTACATAAATACGGGGGGATAACTCTTTTACGTTTAAGAGAGAAAAAAGCGTACAATATATATATTAAATATCGTTCGAACCCATAACAGTAACTGGAAAATAATTTCTATTTTAGTTCAAAAGAATGTACGCAAACATTGCGAATGCAGAGATACCTTTCAGAGGTAGTAGAAAGTAATGGCAGCCAGAGTGCCGTAACGAATTTTTAAAAAAAAGAAATCTTATTTTCTGCACCAGTTGCGTGATTCATTTAACTCGGCGAGAGCCTGAAAAGTAGCAATGAAATTACATTCAAATTAGAGTAATACAAAAATATTTGTCTTATCTATGCGTTGTTTCATGTAACTGACTTATACGCGAACGCGAAGAGAGATTAAAATTGTCGGTGAAATGAACGAAGAATGTTTTTTTTTGCTTGTACCTTAACGATAACTGCGGCTGCACCCGCTCGAAACTGAATTCGCTTGTGTACGTCGGCGCTCTTAAAATCGTTACCCAGCTCGGTGTGTATACGTATATAACAAGCGAAACGTCTAATTTGCATGTTTCTAGTAATTGGTCGTTGAAATCATATGCATTTTCGTACAATATAGCATTCTTGCATTTATGAGCCAAGAGAATGCCATTAATTGCGACAGCAAAACGAAACACTTGTTTGCATTAATAGGTCCTCTCGGGCGCGTTCTTCGAGGCCTGTGCTCCCGCCGACGCCGCCATTGACGCCGGAGCTTTTGCTGCTTTTGCCGCGCCAACCCCGTACTTAGTCCCAGCAACGACAGGCAAGAGTCGAGCTTGTGCATACACACGTAGAGAAAATAGCACGTATCAAATTTGTGAGCCCCACCGCCAGAAGCGTGCGTGCAATTGAAAACAATTATTCATGCTTCGATCGTCCTACTGCTCAACTCTACTATACGTATATCGCTCTGTAGTAGTTGGCTGTACGTTTCCGCAAAGTCTCTTGTATCGTGGCGGCCGTCATTATTATTAGTATCATCTTAATTATGATTATTTCGTGTGCGGTGGCTGACTGATGTAACGATTAGTGGCACGCGAAATTAAATTTGATTTCACCTTTCGCGGCTCAAAGGACCGCAGCTCGCTAATTTTCGAATTAAAAGACGAGAGACTTTTGTTTTTGTTAACAAACAAGACATGCGACGGAAGAAGAAAGTCGGCGGTGGCAAGAACGCCAGAAAAGAACGAAGAAGTAAAGGAAGAAGAAGAAGGAAAAGTAGATTTATTGTCCGAGGAGGAGGTATATAAAGTCCGAGTCAAGTTGGAACTAGTGCGCGAAAGTTGGACAATGCAAGAGCGGTGGGTTGGGGGTTCGAAGCAATGCAATGTGCCGCATGTACACTATAAGAAGTTTGCAACTGCAACAGCTCAAAATGTAAATACAGAGTAGTAAGGGTCGCCTATGTGTTAAAGTAAACGGCAATAATGGTAATGGTATACGAGCCAGCGTAGGCGGAGCCCCTGCTTCGCTGTATTTACATTTGGCCGCAGTGGTAGAATTAAACTCCTTACAGTGTAAATACTTTATACCGCGAGGTTGAATAAAACTTGGTTTTATGTTCAATCATATATAACATTTTTCAACTCGAGCGGGCATGGTATACACGTATATACCTCGACGCTGGAAGACTGACAGTTAAAAAAAAAGCAACTGTATTCAATCCATTGAAATTGCTCGCTCGAAAGATCGCGAGCTCCTGCTCTCGCGCGGTGGAGGACGAAGGGGGTTCGGGAAAACTACGTTGGAAGAAAACGAGGGAAAAAGGTCAGGAATCATCGAGATTGTTTGCGTTTAAGCGAAAAGGCAAAAGAATGCCTCAAATTGCTCTTTTCGAGCGAGCAGTGCATAAATATTCAACGTTCCTTGTATTTTTCATACCTAATGAATACATCAAGGTGTGTATTAAATATTCCTCGGCGAGAAAAAAAAGTAGGAGTAGGAAGAAGAGAGGAAGGAGAGAAAAAATGAAGGAAGCAGCCCGAGTTGCGCTTTACTTTAAGCTGCAGCTGTATATAGAGCTGGTGAGGTGCGGGCGGCACTTATACACCATCGTGCACAGTTATGCGCGCGCGTAATATACGCTCACTTACCGCTATATGTACGCGCGCGCGAGAGCGAGCGAGAGTGTATCTTTTTACTCGCGCCTCGGTGGCGTAATGCTAACAACACGAGCTGCGCGAGTAAAATTTCCAATTTAGGAAAAAGTTCCGTCTTGCTTGTTTTTCCTTCGTGGCATTTATAAATTTCGCAACTGTACTCGGTGGCGATACGCGAGTGCGCGTTCGTATATTCACACCAACACCTTGCCTCTAACGCAACACCGCGTGTATACATTATCCGCAGCATTTACAAATAAAATTCAAGTTTTTTTCCTCGGTCTGCCCCGGCCCCGACGTCTCAATTTCACTTTTGAATGTGCATTGTGAAGGAAAAAAACTTTCTTAATACGGGGGCCGAGCTGATCTAAGAGGCCGGCCCGGGTACGAGCGCGATTCACTTATCCACGCGACAGAGCTGCTCGGCGTCTCGTTCCCTCCAGTGCAATAAATCGAGACGGAAAAAACTGATAAGTCTCTTTTGGCTGGAAGTAATATCGTTAATCGCTTTCCGCGTTCACGCATTAATTGGCTCGAATCCGCAGAGCAGGAGCCGGTGCGCGCGCTTTACGCTTTAAGCGGAGACAAAACACAGCTGCAATTGGAAGGTAGTAGAAGGTAGAGAGTGGGTATAGCGCGCGCAGCTCACAGCTCTCGTTCAGTCTGTCTGAGATTGCCTCACTTTCCATTAAATCAGCTAACGCAGCTCGTCGAAGACATAATAGAGAGGAGGAGTGCATGCGCACGGGAGTAGTGAGTGTGCACTGTGCAGCTTTTTAGAACGAGTCCAATGGGGGACAGGGGAAGGGGAGGGGGGAGTGCCGCTTCCTACCTCGAGCTCGCGCGCTAATTCGACAGCACCGCTAAGCCTCCACGGGGAGAAACCACTCGCTCGATTAACTTGCCGCAAGTTATACGCGACGCTCGCTCAAGCCTGTCTCGTCGCAGCTCCTCTCTTCTACGTATAGCTACGCGCGGCTTCTTCTTGTATACGCTATATATATAATGCGTGCAGTGCCATAGCTGGTATGGGTAGCTGCATCCTCTCAGCTGCCTCGAGACTCTTCTATATTGAATGGAATGTTTACCTTTCGGATGAAGTTATATCCGTAGTGAGAATATAAAATAGCAAATTAAAACTCTAGCGCGTCCCGCTGCTAACTATGTAGCAGCAACAGCAGCAGTGCAGCGCCGCCTCAATAATTTGCATTCTTTCGAGCGCTCGTTCGATTTGCATTTTCGGAGCGAGCCGGCGCGGCGACGGCGGCGGACGCAGACGCGCTCTGTACCGCGCGCCGCAACGCCGTCGTAACAAAGCCACGGGCGTGACACACATTTTTATTAATTATCCGCGACGCTAAAAAGATAAGGAGGAGCGCAAAAAAAGTTTCGCCAAGTAGCCTATAAATTTATCGAAGAAAATTTCCAACACGAGTAGCTGTCTGCGCGTACGCGTGTCTGCGTCGTCCCTCCCTCCCTCGATCCCTTCATATAGATATAGCGATCGGAGCGCGGGTGCGCGAACAAAGAGGGTAAAACTCGAGAGCTCACTCGCTCGTACAACTTTTTAAGTAAGTGAGTGATCGACGTTCAAAATTACTAGGTGAGCCGCAGCAGCGTCGGGCGCGTTGAAAAAGTTTTCGTGCTGCTGCTGCTGCTGCAGCGTATACCCCCGTAAGCTTATACGTACAGGAGCAGCCGCCGCTCTCGCATTAACATACACTTCAGAGATTATACATTTTACATGTACGTATGTGCTGTAAACTTGACTTGGACGTAACTCGAATTGATGAGATTTTTTTCCCACCCGTTATAAATTAATACTCCGAGCTTCGCCGGAGCCATATGTATACGTAAGCCACGAGCACACGCGAGAACTGCACTGCACTGTGCACTGCTGCAGTAGTACTTGCACCGCGAAAAATTCCGAATGTTGACGTGTACTCGCGCGCGGATCCTTTGGAATGTTTAGCGAATTCGCACGCACACACGTATATATCATTAAAATCTCATCCATCATGCTGGCCGGGGAATCGGTTTTACGTACGTATGCAAGAGCATCGTATACGTACATATATACGAATCCGAGCTGTATGCGCATATTTGGATGCGGGCAGCGCCAGCTCGGACTCGTACATATGAGCAGGAGAATTTTTGAAACTTGTTACACGCGTGAAAGACTGACACGAAGCTAGAAAGAGCAAAAACTAGGCGGTGCGGCTAAAGAATAATAGATGATAAATTTCACAAGTATGATTTTTGCATTAAATAAAATCGAGTGCGTGATGCGGGACGAGCTGTAAGGGATCGTAAAAAAAACTTTTGACTTCTAGCAGTCAGTTTGATTGATAGGTTATATACGATAGGATATATGTGTGTGCTAATCCGAGAGGGGGGGCTTAATTAATCGACTTTTCGCACATCTCGTCGAGCTGCACAGTGCAGCTAGCTCGTACGCTGCCGCCGCTCGAAAATAGCTGGCCCGAAGTAATAAGCGAGCATTAATAACAAGATCATTGCGAGCTAGCTAGCTAGCTATAGCTTATATATAGCTGCAGCTCGGCCCAACTCGCCGAAAGAGGATTATCAACTCTTGCATAAAAAGGAGGAGAAGGGCGGGCTGGCGGAATAATAATAATATAAGCGGATGGCTAAATGTATTAAACGTTAGCGCGCGCGAGCGAGTGCGAGCAAAAGTTTTTATCATATTGGCAGTAACAGCTCGGCACACGCGACACCGACACCAAAGCTGCCGGCTTGCGCAGCAGCTAGAGTACGTATATATAGTAGGCGAGCTTTAAACGATATCCCCCGGCCAGGCCAGGCCAGCAGCAGCAGCAGCAGCAACGTCATCAAGCAAGACAGCCGGAATATTTCTGCAAAACTTTGCCTCCGACTCGAATTCTTTATTTATTCCGCCGCGAAGCATCAGTAGCAGCAGTAGCAGCGATATAAGCGAGCTCGTATAAATATTATATCGTATACGTGTGTAGACCCACACACATACACATATCTGCACACACGGCCGCTGCAATGGAAGTGTTGGGTGGCATATATGTGCAGGGGCACGCACATGCTCGCGCGCCGCGGTAATACCTTCTGCTCTCTCTCTCTCTCTGCTCGATTTTAAAATAGGCAGCAGCGCGCAGCTAGCGAGTGAAAGAGCGAACGCGAGTGCTGTTACCGAGGCCAAAGTACTCGGGCACGTAACGATGATTTATTCGTATAATACCTACGCCCTGCACTCGTGTGAGTGCACCGTACGCTACGCAACCTGTATATATGTGTGTGTGTGTAGGTACACACACGCGAACCCCATGAGCACACACGTAGACGACGACGCCTATACAACAAAAATAGGCAATCGGTAGACTCACGCGATACAGGCCGCGCGCGTCCCCCTATATATATACATACGTGCAGCATGTACCTAGCGTACGTGTGTGCATATATATATGAGTGAGTGAGCGAGTCAACAACGAAAAAAAGTGAGAGAAAGTCGTAGCGAGAGAGAGAGAGAGAGAGAGAGAGAGAGAGAGAGAATGAGAATGAGGGAAAAACCAACACAACGAAAAAAAGCCGCGAAAAATCATTAACACACACTCGAGGCCCTGCGATGTAGTACGACGAGAGTTCGCTCGAGCCGTGTACTGTGCGCCTCGCAGCTAGTTCCAGAACGGAGCACTCTTGTTTCCTCGTAAAACGAGCTTGTTTTTCATCCATCGCGCGAGGCCTGCACTGTACTGCCAGCTAAACACACACACACACACACACACACAACAATTGTGCTGGCGCGCGCACAGCGCTATATACTACACTACACCTCTCGCACGCCTCGTGTTTGAGTGTAATTTTTGTTGAAAATCTAATCGATCGACGGACGATGACTCCGCTTCGACGTTGCTCTCTCTTCTCTGCACTTCGGTTTATACGTATTTCTCTGTGTATAGGTGCTGCTGCGTATGTGAGTGCTTCGTACCCGGTAGCTCGCCTTTCTTTCCCCCTTTTTTCCAACTCTGCGCCACGTACTTTTCTTTTCGCATAAATCTGCGTCTGCGCATTGTTATTGACGCCTGTCAAATGGATTTCTTTTTTATGCCCTTCTAAATAAAATAAAAGCCACCGGTCGACAATGGAGAAATGATTTTCGACGACGAAAAAACAGCGGCTGCTGAGATTTGCATTCCTCAATGGGACGCCGAGAACTGCGTTGCGCCGCGCTAAATAACGTGCCTCGAGCATTTTCTCGATTTTTTTCGAAGAAAAATTTTTCCTTTTTTGAGCTTTGGCTCTTCGATGTTATACACCAGGAGCAACGTGTTTGTGCGAATGGAAAAAATCATTCCAGCGCGCACACGTACTATATTCCAAAAAGGTGAATCGGTACTTTTAATCCTTTTCCGAAACTAAATTTCTGATTGCTTTTGCCGGCTGTACCTGCCTCTATGGAGGGAGAGAGAAAACCCCTGTGTATATCGAGTGATTGAAAATACCAAAAAGGGACTATTTAATAGACTAGCGTATTTCAGAAAAAGAAAATAAAGGAAAAACCTCAACAACTTTTTTCGTGTTTTTTTTTCATTTCAAGGTAAAGTTATGAATTTCGATATTGCAAGTTGAAATTTAAAAACATTTTATAGTTCCATAGATGAATATTTACAAATGGCAAGTTTAAAAACACTTTTCAACTATATAGTACAACATGTATGATTCTCTATTCATCGGTATTCTACGAGACTGTGATTGATTTCCATTGATTAAACGAGATCCAAGTTGATTAATTAAAGGTCGATTGTCATACTGGAGTATAATCAAATAACTCATCTATTTCTTATAAAATATAATTTTTTTTTCGGAAAAATATTATTTCCAAGGATTATTAATATTTCATACTATAAATAATCCACACGATAAGAGTATGATCAGTTATTTTCAAACGTAATAATGAAGCAGGATGAAAATATCAAGTAACTTTATTAAATACTATGAGATATATCAGGTGTATTTATTTCTTCATTCGTTATTCTTGAGTAATTTGTTTGAAAAGATGACAGACGTATTACGACCTTCTAAAACAAATATATTAAATTATGTCGCATTGTAATGTTTTACAAATTTTTCCTCTTTATGATAGAAATGCGATTTATTACGATGAATAAATTTAATAGCGATAAGTTATTGTTTTATTTACGTTAGTTAAAACTTGTAAATAATTTTTCCGACCAAATAATGGAGTCTGCATATAGTCATGATAAGGAAAGCTCGTCACAATAATTTTTATTACTTTCAAATATCGTACGAAAGTTTTTAGTTCAAAAAATTACATGAGATTAGAAATTTGTCAATTCTCGGTTTCTAATATTGTGAGTATTCCGTTCCACTCGACATGTATTTGAAAAGCACATCGCGGCTCAGGGAATGATCAATGGTAGATCGAAAGAAAGCAAAACTTTCTTGTTTTTAACGTATTAGCATGTTTACTAAGATGTCTCTACTCTAATTTTTTCAGTCGAAATGAAAAAATTTAACCCACAACGCAAACAAAAAACGTTACTTTCATAATTTAAAAAACATTTTGAGAATACTTGCAGGTATTTTTTGCAAGTTCGATAAGAATGAAATTGTCATCAATTAGAATAAAGAGCATATATGTGTATAGAAAAATTTTTTTTTTCTATATTCGTGTTTTTTGCACGGTAGCTTGGTTTGCTAACACTTTCTATTTATAACGTGATTGATTTTTAATTATAATTTATTTGACCGATGTTAATAGCAAACAATATACTGAGTAAACCATGATATTGCCAAGACCTCGATAGCTGAAATGGTACAGCGTCTGCCAGCTTTAGGCGGATGGATCCTGGTTCGACTCGGGGTCGAGGCATATTTTTCGTTCATGTACATTTCTCATAAAAAATTGCTCTGAGTTCTTTGAATATCATCTGCGGATGTTTCTTCACTCAGTATATAGTTTGCCATTAACGTCGGTCAAATAAATTATAATTAAAAATCAATCGCGTTATAAAAAGAAAGTGTTAGCGAACTAAGCAACCGTGCAAAAAACGCGAATATAGAAAAAAAAAGAAATTTTTTATACTTTATTCCAATTGATGACAATTTCATTCTTATCAAAAAAATTACGGAGCAAAGATAGACAAATTAAATTAATTACTTGCAAGTTCTTTTTGTACTTCGCATTTTTGCCTTAAATCGTAAATTTTTTGGTTAGAGATCACAAAGATTATAAACGTTGTGATAAAAAACGAAGAAAAGCATTTTTGAAATATTTTAAATGTAAAAAAACCACATTCAGCAGACGCTATCATAGAATAGAAGAATATTAGAATATCGAGTAACTGGAATTAGCGTATGCTTGCATTCTCATTCATTTTTACGTTTAAAATATTATTATTCTTAAAATCAAGATTTAGAATAATGTACAGAAATTAATTAAAACGTATTGGCTGGGCTTCATCCTGAGATAGTCGAGCAATAAAACCACTTAAATTGACTTTTTCTTAAAAGTTGAAAATAAACTTGGAAGTTTCATTCACTAAAACAAATACTACAACTCGCTCTAATGCATCCAATTATGGCTGGCGATCGTAAAGTAAGGAAAAAAATTGCAGTGTATAGTCTTGCCTCCTCTACATATACATACGCACTCATGTATAAATGGACGCTTGGTAAATGCAAATTTTCTAATTTTGTTCATTTTCGCTTTGACTCGGCTGTTAAAAGTACAAAGATTTAATCGCATGAGCATTCGAAAACCCACACATGTAACTGCGCATGTAACATCATGCATTTCACTGCGCACAGTTATCAGACTATTCATTTCTCTTTTAGCCCTCCTCTCCCTTATTACTTTCTCTCTTTTCGCATCAAGCAATAACTGACGGTTCGAGCTATTTAGAGAATGTGTTGGAGCTTGCAATCGTCGACGATTACAATTTCATCGCGCGAAGCTGATTTGCGAGTGTATACAGAAAGCACTTTGTGAGAGCAGTTAAAAAAGGGAGGGTAAAAAAAAAGAAATAAAAAGCGCAGGAAAAAGAACGAGCTGCTGCGCTATTCCCCATGTAAAATACGGCCATTACTTCGTTCAATACTTCATCGCGGCGCGTATCGATGATCATCGCGTCGTTTTCGCTCGAACGAGCGCAGCAGTTCGCGCGCGCTTACGCACACGAGTAAATTGTATAAAATAATTACGCGACACCGTGAGATATATATCGCGAATCTGCATAAACGATGTAAATTTTTTCCTCCTTTCTCGCGCTCGGAATATTCGTCTGATGGCGAAAATTATCCATGTCAGCTGACCGGTGGATTAATGTTAAAAAGCCCCCGAGATGCGTGCGCGCGAAAGCCCGGGATCCATTGATTTTTCGTCCATTATTTATTCAGCGCGTCCAAATTAAATAGTTCTGGGGATTTTTATATATAAATTTTGAACTCTCGCACGTATACACGTCCGCGTGGATTATATATAATCGCGAGCTTGGCTGGGTTATTGCAGCTCGCGCCAAACTCGCCGCGCCGTTCTCGAGCTTAATAACAACGAATTAATGCCGCGCGCGTTATTATTCGAAAATTCGATAATGTCAAAATAACGTTAAAATATTTGTCGCTCAAAAAATCAACGTACTGTCGGGGCGCCCGTCGATTGGATGAAAAATGAATAGCTGTCTCGTCCCCCGTACTGCAAGCTCGGTCCGGCCGTACGCCCCTATGTATATATACGTGTTATGCGCGCCATACGAGCTTACGACAATTAAAGAACAATAAGCTGCGCGCGTAAAATCAATCGTCGAGTGAGGCGCGCTCGCGACTGCACACACTTCGTAGTTGTGCGCGTGTGTTTACTGCTATACACGCGCTGCGCAGCTGACACGCAGACATCGGAAAAACGAACGATGATTTCATAGCAATCACCGATGCATAGGGGCGATGAGCCGCGAGAGTGCATGCGGCGGCTATATGCAGCGCTGCATGATTGCGAATCTACGTACGTATGCGAAGGTATGTCGTACGATCGTGTGCGCGCTTGTGTGTGGCTGTGCGTCACGGAGAATTCAAAGTATCGGTCGTTTCATCGGATGTATGTGCGCGCCGCGCCCGGCAATCGCAGCTCGCAGCTATATATGCCTGCGTATAACGCAATCGTGTGGCTGCGCGTGATCATCCTATCCTCGTTGGCGAAGCTACGCAGCTGCACAGCTACTATACGATCTATCTGCATTACGCGTCGGCCGTATATAGTGCATCGCGACCATAGCTCTCCTATCGGCGAGCTTCGATCGCGCCTTCGTTCATAAATATAAATGCAAGCACGAAGCCAGGGCCATGCGGTGTAGGGCTCGTAACGCGCCCACGGTCGACGCCGAGCAATCTATACGAGCTCGAACGGGACACGCATGTAAAAAATAATAATTCACCCTGAAAATGGGACAGAGGCTAGAACGGAAAAATCGAGAAGCGATCGCGCCTGGTGCGCGTGGCGAGGACGGATCGACCGATCTCGCTCGATCGATAATTACGACGCAAAGTAAGCGAGCCAGGCTCGTTGCTTACGCAGCGAATAAAAGGACGCTCGATGATCGGCGGTTGTGTTTGCTCGGGCTTACCCAGAAGCGATTGCAGCTCGAGGTAAAAGGGACACACGAGGCTGCAGCACGAGCCGCATCGGAGGGCAGAAAGAGGCGCGACTGTGCGGCAGTGCACGTGCAGAGCTACATGTGACTAGGGTCGCGCGCAGCCCTCACAAATATTCGCCGATCAATCGCAAATAATTATACACGCGCGAACGCCTCCCGACCCTAGCTGTAATCCGCCGATAGCTAGCTATATATACGTACACAGAGGCAGGCGACGCATCAGCACAGCAGCTCACCTGTGTGTATACGCGTATGTTTTTAGCTCTCGTTGTCAGCTAGAGCGCATTATATTGCACTGCAGCTCGTGTATCGAGTGATTTATATTTACCTTTGGCACAGTGCTGCGACCCCCGCGCAGCGCATCCAGTGCGTGCGGTTCTTTCTCTCTCGCTCTCTGTAGCTCTCTTGTTGCATACATACGTAGCTGCCTCTGCGTTCTTTGTTTTCTTTTCCTCCGCTTTTTGCCGCGCTCGCGCACACACAGGGCAAATAGACAGGAATTTACAGCTGCATGATTGGAAAAGTCTATTGGCTTATTCACCATTTAATTATAGCGCGCTATCGATTGTTTCGTTATTGCCTCCCCCAGACCCGACCAATTCGTGTCTGATATAGTTACCCTTTTTTTTTAAATTACTTCCCGTGTGCACAGGGCGGCGAGTGTGCCAGTGAACCGCTGAAACAGCTCAACTTTCAGACTTTTACCACTTTGATTATATGTTGTAGCTGCTACAGCTGCTGTATAATTTTCTTCTATCTTTTAACTCTTTTTTTTATTTTAAATTTTATACGCAATATCAGCTAATTTAATTCCACTAATTGCAGGTGAATTATTTGATTATTTCAATCAACTAGGTCAAAACATCTCACTAAATGCCGCAGCTCCATCTCCATTAAAATAAATTGTCCAATATTATTGAATATTGTACTTTTTTCCCCCGAAACGTGTCAATTATTTGGTCGTTCCAAATGTTTAGCACCTTATCAGATTTCTTTTTCACTGTATACTGTAACGAAGATCGAACTGTCGACGCTACATTACAAGTTGTCAGAATAGATACCTATACACACACACACACACACACACACATACACACACTTAAGTCTATATAGGCTACGCCGAGCTAATGTAAGCTTGCAATTTAAATTTTCAAATGTCACTGTCTGGGAGTAAAAAAAGAAAAGACCGGTTTATTGACGTAAAGTCGATATTATCAGAAAGTATAGACGACGACGATTCACCTCCCTGGCTTTTCCTCTTCTCTCTCATTCTTCCTCCATTCTCACTCAGCAGCTTAGAGCGGCATATGGACCGGGGGGTAGGAGTGAAATTGGCTATGGACAGCTCGGAGCGGCGCAATTACCATTCATTACATCTTTGGCTGTATAAGCGAGACGTGGTGCAGCGTCGGCGCACTCCATAAAAAATCGACGCATAACCAGAAAGTCGTGGGAGACGCAGGGATGAAAGGTTCGGACGACGACGACGACGGCATAGAAGGAAGGGACGAGATTGCGCGCCCTTACACTGCGCCACGTCTCTGGCCGCCGGCTATGTAGGTAGCCGATGCATGCGTAATGTGCGAAGCGGCTAATGCAATTATCTGCATTGAGACAGCAGATACGAATTGAGGTTAACGGTGTACATAGGTTTCGTACGAGAGAAGGGCTATGATGAATTTCTCACACACATACACGCACATAGACACAGCGGTATGGCTGCACATCGAACTCGCATAAGCTTATACCTGTATATTGCGCGTTCTACGTAGCTATATATAGGCATGGGCAGTACATGCCAAGCGACGTTGCAAGCTTGTGCATCGCAGCTTTCAATTAGTATCCTTCTGTTGAAGCCCAACCCCATGGGGCGAATTGTCAGATGATGGACATTGTATATAGCTTTAGGTAGCTATGTAGCTATGTGAGCGTGTGTCTCTGTATGCTTGTGCGAGAATTCGTATACTACTCTTGTCCACCGAACGTCTACACAATTTTTTAATTTATGCTTACGTGTTTCGTACGTAATATAATGCCGTGATCTTCGTTCGACTCGTCCATCGTAACATCAGCTCTCGTCCCTCGCAGCTGCCCGACCTCGATAATTCTATCGTTAACTTCGAGCGTCCGAGCATCCCCGTCAATCTCACCGAAACTTTTGATAAATCGGCTGAGCGTAATTATTAATTGTCGCGCATAAGCAATGTCTCGCGTAATTAATTTAAGGCATGTTCAACGTTATTATCATGCCAAATTTCCCGCTTAATTAGGCGAATTCCAACTTGTATCTTACGTATTTCTGCTCAAATAGATTTGGATATTTCATGGGCTATTTGAGCGCAATTAGCATCGGCGGATTCTCTGAAAGCAAAAAGAGAGATATTATACACGCGTCATAGAAATCGATAATTCAACAACACGAGCAAAAAGTAACTCCGCACATTATATATATTTAAAATTTTCTCGATTCGAATGTACATCGGAGCAAAGCCCTTTGATATTTACGTACACGTAACGATGTTAATGAACTTAGATAAAAGATCAAAAGAGACCAGAATATAAAGCTCGAATCTCGGCCTCGGTCGAGCGCACAATACACACGCCTTTGTGGCGGTCAAAGAGCTCAAACAATCTGAGAACTGTTGCTTGATTTTTATATTAAGCGTATTACAACTAAATGTGGCATGATGAAATTGACAAAAATTCGAGCTGCGAACTCGGTCGCTGCATCAGCATTGATAGGTGGATTTATTCTCCAATATTAACACGGTAAACTTTATGGTCGACGCTCAGGATTAAAGAGAACGAGAACAAAATGTGTGGAGCCACGCGCGCAGTACCTACATTATGCATTACATATAAAAGGGAAACGAAATTTTCCGGAATTGCCTCTTTTAAATGGGGGGTTGGGTGGTTGGGCGGAGAAGAGTAAAGGACAAAAGTTACAGTCGACGTACTTGGCGGGTGCGTGTGCGCCCGCTCGCGTTTCAATGTAATAACAGTTGAAATTAATGTTCATGTTTACAAAGTGTGTATTATAGCGGTGTCGTACGCGGGCCGTAGCCATGGCGTAGGCGCGCATCGTCGAATCTTTACATTAAGGATTATAATGCCACATATACGTATACATATTCAGGCACAAACAACCTAGATATATGTGTATATATATATACAATTACCATTAGAAACGAGCATAAAAACATTCGCATTCACATACATACGTATTTATGTATGTACATAAAGAGTTGAAACGTGTGCCGCATAGAGAGCAGAGAGAAAGGGACGCGCAGCGGCCGGTGGAGTCGCGCGTGCGTCCACTACACACACACACGATACACAGGTGTACTCTATGTATACAGAAATAGTCGGCCAGCAGCAATATTCCGCTCTTGTCGTTCTGCAATTTCCGGACTCAAACAGCCGCGAAACAATCGGCCGGTACAAAAGCGGCTTAACAAAAAGCAGCCACGCGCGCGGCTGCGCCTACGTACGCCCCACGGCCAGCCAGCTAGCCCCCGGAGTAGATGTAGTAGTTCGCAGCCAGCGGCAGCCCCGGCAATGACGCAAGAGGCAGCGACAGAAACGAAGCTTTTTTCAAAATAGGCGCGATTGCGTGTGCGTGACGAACGTTTGTGTACGTGTGCTTACGCGAATGCAGGCGAGTGAGAAAGAGGAACCGAAGCGGGATAAACAATAAAATTGTTGAAAGATGCAGTGGAGACGACTCGATTTTTTACTTCCATTATCGCGTCGGAGGATAATTTTGTTCTATATAATTTTGCTGAAAATCTCTGCCGTAGTAGCTATTGGCGCGGGTCGCTAATATTTGCAAAGAGAGAGAAAAAAACGAGGAAAATAGAGAGCGCGCCGAGTTTAGCTGCGCGTACAGGATAAGAGTTTATTGGATTATATTGCACTCAACAAATCCTACTGTAGTCTACAGAAATAAAAAATACACTCGCCCACGCGCGTACGTACACACAAATGCACCTCCTATATATATATAAAAATATATATACATATAGATGTACGTACGATATATATAGAAAGAGGGAGAGATAGAAAAAGAAATTCAAAGGAAATGTCAATATGACATGTGAAACCTTTCTCTAGTTTCGAGGATATACACGTAAAACTTTTTGGCTGAGGCTCAACTATTATGCACAACTCCTGTAGCGCTCGTCTGTATATGTGTTACGTATACGATGCACAACGATTTGTTCAATTTTTTCTACTATTTTTTTCATCAAAATGCATAAAAATCGCTCGCGGAGCTTTTTTCTGTAATCGTTGCTCGTCGCTCTCGCAGTAGTAGACTCTCTCGCTCGTTTTAGCGAATATTCAGCGACGCGCGCGCGCGCTCCACGTTAAATGATAAAAATTTCTCCCCGTCCCGTGGTGCAGCGCCCTTACGTTTTATTTGATAATTATAAAACTTATTGAAGTGCTCCGCGCCTTGCCGCAGCATGATCATCATCAACACCCCAGCACGATGCTATATATACGTATATTGACGCGCGCAAGCTCGAGCTTGCAAGCTTGGTAATGTATACTTTCAAAATTTCGAGTGGCGCGCGATAGCGTGCGCGGGGCCAGCAGCAGCAATGGCGGCGGAGAAGGTAATTTTAAAAGTCGGAATAAAACTCCATAAAACTTTCATTGAAGTACCTATCTTTCGCCGTTACTTTCTGCTACCGAAACTGCTACTTATATATCTCGGCCGAACTATAGCATATCTTTCATCTTTGTCTCTATCTTTCTCGCCTTCTCTCCTTCTCTGCTTCCCGAGTCAAGACTGATTTCTTCTTATACACACACGTGCGCTTGCAAGCACATAGCTAAACGAGCCGTAATATATCGTCTTGTATGAGGTTACGAGACTCTGCACCAGAGATTTTGCTTGCTTAGTAGCTGGAAAATGGGAAAACGGGAGCTAAAAGATTGCGTATTTTGTAGCCGTGTAATTCTGCGAAGACCCACTCGATATACCTCGTTTCACCCCAGAGCTATACGTGCACGCGCGTAATAATATATAGACTCTAACAAGGATTAATCAAAAACTCACAAATTATAATTTTCCCGGTGCTAGGTACAAGTCGTCGTCACCGCTCGGGAGAGGAGCTCTCTCTCTCCTCTTTCCTCTCTCTCTCTCTCACCCTTGTTTACCCACTCTATAACTATATACGAACGACAAACGCGTGCCCTCGAGCAATTTTCATTTTCTCGTCGTGCAACTACGAAATATTGCTTTTTATATCGCTATTCTAGCTTTATTCTAGTCATCCAAGTCATATTACAAAATTCGGGAGAGAAAAAAATCAATGAAAACTTACTTTACCAATTGTAAATGAATTGCAGCGAAAAACTTTACTACGAAAGAGAATCATTTTTTATTAATCTTGTTTTTCTTTTTCACTCAATTTGACAGTCGAAAATTTAATTTTTTGAAAATATCCAATATTCATACTTTTCTTAATGACATGTTTCTGGCGAACTAAATTTTATTGGCATATTTTTACAAAGTATTTCACTAGCAGATAAGGTAAGGCCCTCGTTAGTTTTTTGAATTTCCCATGAGAACGTTAAGTACCAAGAGTCTGGCTTCGAAATTCATTTCGGTTAATCTTTTTTAGGGTCGTGGATTACTCAAGTAGTTAGCTCTTCGAAGTGCAGCTTCCAATGTAACTGTCAATAGTATTCACGATAAATAGATGTAAAGATGCATCGATTGTTTTAGCTTAAATGACAAAACAGAAAACTTTCAAAGAAAGACTACACTTAAGAAAAATTACAAAGAAAGCAATATGGGATTAATTCGTATTCAGTATAGGTATAAATAAATGTACTTATTTTTAAAATATGTGTCAAGCTTAAGCCATTTTGTCGATTTATCAGAGCAAGTCAAGTAACTAATTATAGCTCGTCCGTTTCGATTACACTTTTGAGCCATGAATTTTTGAAGCAAAAGAGAGAGAATATATAAATCGATTCTTTGTTAATTCTGGGAAAACGTATCCATGGCGCTGAAGGGGTCAGCCTAATGTTAAAGTATGCTTTTCTAATAGCAAAAATTTACGTGATAGTATAGCTGGAGACCCTCTTTCGCTACATTTAATTTATTTGGGTTTGCAGAATGAAATGGAAGCGAGTGTACCTTTCGTTCTCCGCATCAGGCTATATATACATTTGCAATATTTAGGTTGAAACTTATATATGCTCCATAATTTTTTTTCACGTTTCAGCTGTTTTTATCGTGCTCGCAGACGTGTGCAAGCGACAAGAGAGCTCGAGGGTTGAGAGAGAGACAGTTTCCCGTGCTGGTTGATGTTTGAAGAATGTGCACTCAAAGTGATTGGTAGCGTTTCGCGCGACTGTATATCTATACATTTTTCACGTGAATGTACCCGGGGAGAAATTTTCACACGATTTTAACGATTATACACGGGCATACGGGGTATATAAACATTAATATGTATAGACTCGCGAACTTCACCTTTTTCAATGAGATTGATCATGTGTGGATGGTGCGTGCACGTTTGAGATTTATAAAAATGTCAGTGTAATATGTCCACGCGACGATAAGTGGCTTACACTCTTTTCTCTCAAGTTTTATTATTTTCGCTTGACACACTTACACGCGTATACGAATAATGTATGAAAGAAATGACAGCTTCGTCGTGCATTGACTTTTATACTTTCTTTACTGCACACTACTTGCCGCTGACTTTTTGATCCGTGAACGCGCACGTACACATACACGTATAAAGAAGTTTATATTTTTTAAGATAGATCATATAAGTCGAGCTATTTCAGCCACGAGTACGAGAACGTGCAAGTATGTCGGGGTGATGTAGAGCTACATGCAGATCTATATACTTATACTGTACTTTTTCCAACTTCTTTAAACTACGTCGTGCAGCAGCTTTTTAACAACATGGTTGTAACGTGCCCTTATTCGAGTTCACATTGTGCTGCCCCCCCGTTAGTTCCGAATAAGTTTAGCAAATGTTGCACGATACCGACCAATTATATTTTTGCCGTAGTAAACTTACTCGAATGATGCTTCACGGTGCTTATGTCAGCGATGTAACGCTTCCGTATGCACATTTATTTTTAATTACGTTGGATTATGATAATTACATAATGCATAAGTGCTAAATATTGCAGCATCCAAAAGTGGCTGAAAAATTAAAAATTGATGTCAATATATTGATTCTATTTTAGATTTGAGTAAAAAAGATTCATACATTCTCATGTTAGCCTTGCATGAGCTGTAAAATACTTTAACACAGTGTTATCATGACTGCGTGAATAAAAGTTTATCTATGAAAAGATTCGAAAAAATTCAGAATTCGTAAAAAACATTTATTTATTCTAATATTATAAATCAATGACTATTTTTATAGTTCAATTATTTTACATTGGTTAAATATTTTACTTGGAAGTAAAAAAACATGAACTTGAAAGTGAACCACCCACTAGAAAATTTCATACTAAATACAGATATATCAATTATTTCACATTTGGTATTAGGGAAAATTTTAAACGTCAAGATCATCTCCAACAAGAACTACAGACGCTGCAGCAGGCAGTAGAAAATTTTCTGTAAATACCGTGGCGCCCACTCGCAAGTTTGATTCCACGTTGGTCGCATAAATGTTCAATCGTTCGGGTAAATGCATCCATTCTACCAGATCTAAGTATATCATATCTTCAGAAAAATTGATTAATAAAACCAGTGGAGATTGATGAGGCAATCTTCGAACAAGTCCCAATACTTGTCCGTCAAGACTAGTACTAATTTCAGTAAATCCAGTTTGCACCAACTCAGATTGTTTTAGCCTTATCATGCGTTTGAAAGTCTTGAAATGTGAAATTGGAGCTTGCTGTTGATCCAAAAGGTTAAGATGATGGTAGTTTTCGTGAACTGGCAACCATGTCTTGCGCCCGAAGGAAAATCCAGCATTTGTGGTATTGTCCCACTGGAAGGGAGTGCGGGCAGGATCACGAGATCTTTGATTGTATTTTTCCGGGCCTGCGTTACATCCCGCTGGATCAACGGTTTCCTCCCAGCTCAAGGGTCGATCGACCATCCCAATTTCATCTCCGTTATAAATAACGGTGAGACCTGGTAGCATCAAAGCCAACATACTCATTTGATCAGCTCTTCCAAAACGAGTAGCCACCCTAGGTTGATCGTGATTGCCAATTACCCAATTCGCAAGCTGTCCGTTAGGTATATTTGCGAGAAATTCTTGAATACGTTGCACGTAGTCTTCTGGTGGAGTGTCTTTGTGGATGTCCAAAGTGAACATGAAATTAAAAGGATCCATTCCTGAATCATAGTATTTCATATTCAGTGATAAAACATTTCCTGCTTCGAGAATGCCGTATTTTGCTTGAGTTTTGTGCTCACGAGCGAAATCGTTCATTAGTTGTCGCCACTCAGCTATCACACCATAAGTCTCGTCGAGATCACGGGTATAGATATGATCTAAATACTCATATTCGTCTGAATTGAATCCAGGTCTTCTTGACAATGGCTCGTCTCTCATTTGTTCATCTTCAAATAGATGAACGACAGCATCGATTCGAAAGCCATCGACACCCTGCTCCAGCCAGAACAGTAATATTTTTTCCATCTCCCTTTTCAGAGCTGGATTACGGTAGTTAAGATCTGGTTGGGCAGTAGCAAACTGATGATAGTAATACTGTCCTCTTTCTTCATTCCACTCCCAAGATGATCCGCCGAAAGATGATAACCAATTAGATGGTGGGGATCTTACTCCATCTACCATTTTACCGTCTCGCCAAATGTAGAATTCGTCATAAGGTTTGACGCGCCTCACACTTTTTTTAAACCATTCATGTTGATCTGAACTGTGATTAGGCACTAGATCCATTAAAACTTTCAGCCCGAGAGATTTAGCTCGTTTCAATAACGCTCTGAAATCGTCAATTGTACCGAATTGCGGGTCAATAGCAGTGAAGTCAGATATATCATAGCCAAAATCTTTTTGAGGACTCCGATAAATAGGAGAGAGCCAAAAGGCTGTAGCTCCTGTTTCACGAATATGTTCTAATCTACTGGTAATGCCATTTAGATCACCAATTCCGTCACCATCACTATCCATAAAACTTCTCGGATAAACTTGATAGATAAGAATGTTCTTCCACCATGGATTATCAGGAAACTCTACGGCAGTGACCGTTACGGACACTATCACGTAGCAGAGAACCACTGATGATAGTGCAAACCTCATAGTATTATTTTAACTGCGATATTTTCTAGTTACTCTCATAATTTATAATGAATTGTTGACCATTGTCAAGCTCTTTATCTTATCGGAAATACTACTCGCTTACGCGTACTTGTAAACCTCGAGAATAATAACTTTTATAAATAAACATGCGGATGCTAATATTTTTATGAATGAGTCTGCATAGACAGCTTTTTGTCACACTGCTTTACCTTTGCAAAAAAACAAGCGAATCACTGTGTAATTTTATATAATTATCTACATCAAATCTCTGCCTGCAGGATGTAGCAGATTTATATGATTATAGTAGGTCACAAGATAGAAAACAAATGGTCACCAGTCATCACGTTTTTCATTTTTTATTTTCAATAAACTTAATCGACTTTTCAATCTCATAACATAATCAACAAGTTCCTTACTGATATACAATTTTTATAGATTTATTTCAAAAATTTGTAAAAATCTGAATACAATTTTACTATTTTGAAAATTTTATAAAATATTGAGGCAATAGATGCAAATAAACGTACCGTATATAACAATGTAAAAGTAATTGGAGCTAATTTGAAATCCAATACGGGTGAATGCAAATAATCGATAAAATAATTTTGTTTTCAATAGAATGACTAAACTATAATTATGCAATCAGATATTCATTTGATTAGATATACTATATTTACCCAATATAACGAATGACTTTTTAAGCGTAATATAATTCAATGTTTATTCATTATAATGTATAGTGTTGCATAACTCATTACAAGACAAGCTTTAGATACGTAATAAAGATATTCTTTGCAACTTTGACGCAAGGATTTACAGTTTTAACTAACTATAAGTTTCTTTTTTATAAGATTTTAAATACATCCAATATGAGTTTTGTCTCCAAAAAGATAGTCAAAACTCCCCAAAGAAAATTTAAACTATCTTGGTTGAATGTACCGGCATTCGAAAAATGGATTGCATGTAGTGAATCAAATCCGTCAATTGTAATTTTTACATATTGTGATAATAAGAAAATCAAGCCACGGAAAGATATTTTGAGAGATCATGCTTTAAGTGTAAAAAATCGACGTGCTATAGGTGACATGAGAATTCCAAGTGATGCCGATTTTTTTAGAACCATTCGTTAGTACAGAAGATTTGAAACGTGTTAGAGCAGAACTCCAAATAATAACAATGGCAGCAGAATTCAATATTCCTACAAAAAACATTAAAAGTATATCAAAGCGTTTTTTCAATGTTGTGAAAAGTGAAAATCAAAACTCTGTGTTAGGTAAAACGAAGCTCTCCGCTACACGTTGCCAAGCAATATCGAAAAATGTTTTAGAGAAATCTGCTCAAAACAATATAGCGGATAAATTGTTTAACTTAAGTTTTAACTAAGTTGGATCGATGTAGAGTACCTCTGTTTTTAATAACGTAGCTGTATTGTATAAGATAAAAGTCTTACTTTGTAAAATGATTATTAAATTAGAAAAATAACTTGATAAAAGTTTTATATTTAGTTCTTTCTTATAATATACAGTAATTTATAACTTATTTCATTTTTATCGTTACACACTAATATTAACTTTTGGGTTGAGTCATATTATAACAAAAAAAATTTAGATATCTAGATCATCTCCAGCAAGAACTACGGAGGCTGCAGCAGGTAATATAAAATTACCAGGTCGTACCATGGCTCCAACGCGTAAGTTTGATTCTACACTGGCAGCATATATATTTAATCTTTCCGGTAAATGCATCCACTTTATAAGATTCAGGACAATAGTATCTTCAGAAAAATTAATCAACAAAGCCAGTGGCGATTGATGTGGCAACCTTCGCACAAGTCCCAATACTCGCCCGTCATCACTTGTACTTATTTCGGTAGATCCAGTTTGCACTAACTCAGATTGTTTTAGCCTTATCATGCGTTTGAAAGTCTTGAAATGTGAAATTGGAGCTTGCTGTTGATCCAAAAGGTTAAGATGATGGTAGTTTTCGTGAACTGGCAACCATGTCTTGCGCCCGAAGGAAAATCCAGCATTTGTAGTGTTATCCCACTGGAACGGGGTACGGGCTGGGTCGCGAGATCTTTGATTGTATTTTTCCGGACCTGCGTTACATCCCGCTGGATCGACGGTTTCCTCCCAGCTCAAGGGTCGATCGACCATCCCAATTTCGTCTCCGTTATAAATAACCGTGAGACCTGGTAGCATCAAAGCCAACATACTCATTTGATCAGCCCTGCCAAAACGCGATGCTACTCGAGATCCATCATGATTACCTACTACCCAATTTGGCATATGACCATGTGGTATCTGGCTCAAATATTCATTTATGCGTCTTGCATAATACTCTGGATTAGTATTCTTGTTAAACTCCCCGGTGATCATAAAATTGAATGGATCTACGCCATGATCAAAAAACTTCAGGCTTGTACCCTCAACTATAGCATATTTAGTCGCAGACTTATTTCGTCGAGAAAAATCATCCATAAGTTGACGCCACTCATCTACCACGTCGTACATTTCATCAAGATCATGAGTATAGATATGATCTAAATACTCATATTCATCAGAGTTGAATCCAGGTCGACGAGAAAGTGGCTCATCTCGTAATTGTTCGTCTTCAAATAGATGAATGATAGCATCGATACGAAAACCATCGATGCCTTGCTCGAGCCAAAAACGTAGAACGTTTTTCATCTCATTTCTTAATCCAGGATTTCGATAGTTGAGATCAGGTTGTTCAGCGACAAATTGATGATAATAGTACTTGCCCCTTTCTTCGTTCCATGTCCATGCGGGTCCACCGAAAATTGAAATCCAATTGTTAGGAGGTGATCTTACTCCGTTTACGATTTTGCCGTCTCGCCAGATGTAATAATCATCGTAGGGCTTGATCCCCTTCACACTTTTTTTAAACCATTCATGTTGATCTGAACTGTGGTTAGGCACTAGGTCCATTAAAACTCTTAATCCAAGAGATTTAGCTCGCCGAACAGTGTTCTAAAATCGTCGATGGTACCAAATTGTGGGTCAATAGCAGTGAAATCGGAAATATCATAGCCAAAATCTTTTTGAGGACTTTGATAAATAGGAGAAAGCCAAAAGGCTGTGGCTCCCGTTTCACGAATATGCTCTAATCTACTGGTAATGCCGTTGAGGTCACCAATCCCGTCACCATCACTGTCCATGAAACTCCTTGGATAAATTTGATAGACAAGAATATTTTTCCACCATGACGACTCAGGCGTAGCCGCCAAAGTTATTGTCACAAACTGGATTATAAATAAATTCACTATCACTACTATTGCCCTCATTATTATGATAGGCTTACAACACTATTGAGCCTTCTTATATCATACGAAATGAAACTGATCACTTATGAAACGTATTTTATCGATAGATCCCAATAACACTTGTCACACTTCCGTACATGTGACGTTAGTAAAAAATTAAACGTTTATCACTTATCTACAATATTTATAAGATATATTTATGATTAGACTCAAGATACTGCCAATAATAATGACAATTAAGATAAGTGCAATTTTTAAAAAAGGAACGGTTGTTTATCAATCAATTTTAAAAATGAATTATAATATTTACTTTTCATTGCACAACTATTTCAAGATATTGGTATTCTTTTGCTTAAAACTTTCTTCTATGCATTGAAAGGTTGCCTAAATAACCATATATTGTGCAAATTATATCAAAAGTCGTCTGAAAAATAATTTTATTTGATTGAATAAAGTTTTAATTACAGTTTTTGGTAGAGTTTATGTAACACTATAATATTTGAATTCATATTCAAAATGAAGATTCATTGTAAAATCTGAAATGCTTTATTCTAGTTTTGTAAAGGTATTAAAAAATAATAAGCTACTTACTTACCATGACGACTTTTACCAATGACCATATTTACGTATTAACTTTATATTAACAAGGACCAATTATTACACAATAGTAACACACAGTAGTAATTGATCGAAGTCGAGCGATTATTACGAAACAAAGTCTTTCAATCATTAGTTAAATGATATACTTTACATCGAGTTTACGATTTTCTGAACTTTTTTTTAGCGACGATTGCAGTTGTTCCATTTTTTACTGTTATCAAAATTTTATTTTCAAATTTTTTTTATCAAACTTTTACCGCTACCCCGTGTACCGTATACGATCAGAAAATCAAGTGTGGAGTCAGTTTTCGAATTTCAGGAATAATTCTTGTTTTAAGGTAAGGATTTTCCACTATCATACTGATAGGAAGTAGGTACTCGAGTAAGATTATTGTAAGAAAAGTAGGTAAAAGGTTTCTCGAAATCATGACACAAATAATAAGAATTTTAAATACTTTATTAATCATTAAAAAATTGAAGGATATGTATGTGAAAGATTTACAAAATGTCGTAGCATACTCATGTGATTGTCTTCATTACGTCGAAATGTCTCTAGAAAAATTTCACATTTCTAAAGTTTTCTGTAGTTATTTGCCATAAGTAGTGAGATTTAAGTTTATTTTGGTATCTGAATGATTTTAGAAAAATCTCACACTCTACGGTTTATTACGATCGACTGATCATACATCTACGATGTACTGTCATAATGTGTCTTTCGAGGTTATTCTTGTATCCAAATGATTTGAGACAAACGTCACATTCAAAGGGTTTGCTTTCATAATGTACAACATTTAAATGTCTTTTGAGGACAATTATTATATATTTGATTAAAAATGCACAAATCATCGAAAAGGACATTCTCTAAAAGTGAAATGTTTTGAATAAAAATTTCTCATTCAAATTAACAGCTAGATCTTCAACTGAAATCATTATTTATAACATTAGTCTTAAATGATGAAATTTTAAATATGAAAATTTTTGTTCGAAAACTTCAAATTTAGTAAGCTTTAATAACAAATAAAAAAACATTCTCGAATATGGCCTTAATTAGTAATGCAATTACTCATACAAAATTCTTAAAAAAAAGATAGGTTTCTAATATTGAAAGTTATTGATACAGTTAAATAAGATTGATATCTATTTTATTCCAATAAAATTTTCACAATTTTCTTGGTTCTTTAAGTACTAAAGAATAGTTTTATCTCATAATCATAATTATTTTATTTTGGTTTATCATTTACTTGTATTTGGGCTATTATTCTAACTAAATGGAATCACAATAATTTTCATAGCATAAACTAGCCTCTACATTTTTTGTAGCTACAATTTATTATACTACGTTCGCTATGATAGGTATTAATTGCTGGAAAGCAAAATAAGGGAAGCAGCTTTAGGAATATGTAAATTGTTCGCTTTAAAAATAGTGCCAGGTATGATTTGTGATTCGACACTAGCTGTATAAACTTTGAGCTCATTAGAAACGGGTGTAATCCTTCCAGTGAGATCCAAAATAAAATCCCGATCGTTATTGAAATTAATTAGCAAAACTACGCTCTGTTGGCCTTGAAGCCGTCTCACTACGGCGAGCACTTCGTCGGCCACCAGCAACAACTCCACCGTACCTTTCTGCAAAACTGGCTGCTTTTTCAGCGCCGTGAGATTTTTGAAAACGTTGTAGTGAGACACGAGCAGCGGTGCCGTTTGCAATTGAAGATTGAGCTGCTTGTAGTCGGGGTGCACGGGCAACCAAGTATTGGGATTACTGGAAAAGCCGGCACTAGTGGTGCCGTCCCACTGGAAGGGCGTTCTCTCGGGATCCCTCGATTTGACCTGGTATCGATTCGGACCAGCATTGCAGCCCGAAGGATCGACAGTCTCCTGGAAAGTGAACGGCCTGTCCCGCATGCCGATCTCGTCCCCGTTGTAGACGACCGTGATACCAGGCAAAACGGAGCACAGCATGGTCGTCTGGTCAGAGCGACCGTACTCGCCGATCTGGTCGAGGCTCGATGATTGTCGTGATTTCCAACGACCCAGTTGGCTACTTTACCCTGGGTATTTCTTTTATCCAATTGTCAATGGTGTTTTTAAAATCCCCTGCCTTCGAGCCGTTGTTCAAGCTAGCTATGAACATGAAGTTGAAGGGATTCGCTCCTACGGTGTAATACTTCATGGCCCTTTCTACCGTCGAATAAACTTCGAGAATCATGAACTTTCCGTCGGTTCTGTGAGTTTTCACGTAGTTATCCATTAATTTTTGCCAAGAATCGACGACGTCGTACGTGCCATCCAAATCACGCGTGTAAACGTGACTTAAAGACTCGTAATCATCGCTGGGCAGACTAGCTGCGTTGGACGACGGAGGCTCGTCGCGCAGCAGCGTATCCTCGAACATGTGGTTGACGGCGTCGACTCTGAATCCGTCCACACCCCGCTGCATCCAGAACGATATGACATTTTCCATTTCTTTTTTCAAATTAGCATTGTGATAGTTCAAATCGGGTTGTTCCGCGAGAAAAGCGTGATAATAAAACTGTCGACGTTGCTCGTTCCAAGTCCAAGCCGAGCCACCGAAGACCGAGAGCCAATTGTTCGGTGGGTGCATCACACCATTGACATTGATTCCATTTTTCCAGATATAGTAATCATCGTAGGGCTTGATACCTTTGATACTTTTTTGGAACCACTCGTGCTCATCGGGAGCTGTGATTCGGTACGAAATCGAGCAATACTTTGAGCTTGAGCCTTTTAGCCGTGGCCATCAGTTGGTCGAAATCGGCCAGGGTGCCGAAAGTCCGATCGATGTCCGTGAAGTTGGAGATGTCGTAGCCCATGTCTTTTTGAGGGCTTGTAAATATCGGCGACAGCCAGAGCGCGTCGGCCCCGATGTCCTTGATATGCTGGAGCTTGCTCGTGATCCCTTTCAGATCGCCAATACCGTTGCCGTCACTGTCCTTGAAACTGCGCGGATAAATCTGATAAAGCACGCTCGTCTTCCACCAGTCGAGATCTTGCTTGGGCGGCTGCACTTGGCAAGGGAGAACATCCCGGCCGAAGCTTGCCAAAAATAGCAAGGAAATTGCGACACTTTTCATCGTGTCACGGTACGGGAGCGCGCGCGCGCGTCGCAAGCAGCGAGAACACGATATCGCACAATGGCAATTTTTTCGCCTCCTTACTCGTCGTCTCTTTCGTGCACTTGCAAACGATCGGGCTGCAGCCGATGAAAACACTGCACCGCGAGCAACAGGCGCGATGACAACGACATTGAGCCCCTTTTATCGAGCGGCCGATCGAAAATTGTCAAACGCTAAAAATTCGATCCGCGGCAATTCCGCGCCCGATATCGAATTTACAACGTCTCCTTTGGCCTTTTTGATCGCATTATCTGGCAGATAGTGGATTCGTTCGTCTTTGATAATTATAAAGAATTAATCTTTTCCTCTTCGGACTTATCTTTACAATCAGCCTGCGAGCGAGTATAAAGGCAATCAATATCGTGTTATCGACATTCAATAACAAATTACTCACTGCGACTTTTTTCCCGATTCCATAATTCAATTACAATTAAGCAAATTGCGCGTGCGTCGCTCGGCTTCGAACAATGGGGCTAAGGACGATTTCAAGCTCCGATTATTCGACAATATTGAGGTCTTTTATATGGGTGTATATATTTACGAGCAAAGCCAAGTGGAAAAAGGATAATTGAGTAAAATTACTTGAAAAGCTCTTATTACGACATTCGTAATTGCCTCCAGGGGTCGGGCGAATCTTGTCTGACTTTCTCTCTCTCTACCTCTCTCTCTACCTATCCCTCTGCTTCTGCTCTTCGATGGAGATTACCTGAGCTGCGAAAGCTCTTTATACTTGAATATACATATACATGCACCTGCAGCTAAGAAACTTTATGTATATTCCAGGCGGGGATCTCCTTCATCACTTTCGCACTGTCTGTCCGGGCTATTTCTCTCTGTTTCTTGCTCTTTCTCTCTTTGTGGCTTGTATACCAACATACATACACACGCATACACACACACAAACTCTCACGCCCACAGGAGTGAACTTGTGTAATCTCGGGGCCATTCCTTCAACATTGAATAATACACTCTTGACTCAACGCATGCAGATAATATAATGATTCTTTATGCATACGTCAGGAAATGTATAGTTGCAAGAGGCGTGAGAAAGAATGAAAGGCGCGAGCGAGTGTGTAAGGGAGGAGAGAAGGGAGAGAGAGACAGAGGAGAAAACGCGGCGCGCGAGAAATAATAATTGCAGCCCTAGCACCTTGCTGAAATACCGCAATTAACTTCTCGCAGAGTACTACATTTTCACCCTCGCTACTTCTCGCGCGAGCTTTTTCCCTTCCGCGCGCGAGCTCTGCCAAAGGCAACGAGTCTCTCTCTCTCTCTCTCCGCTGCTGCGCTCCCATGAGATTTCAAGGCTGTGATATAATAGCTGTATAATTTCTTCTGCCTCGTGCTACTGCTGCTACTGCTGCTATTCGAATGTACTACTGGCTGCCAGCTGCCAGTTCATGTCTGTTCGTGTGCGCGTGTGCATGTGTGTATGTGTGCGCGGGCGTTCGTTATTATTACGAGTCAAGTGAACAGCTCTACAAATAGCTGGCCCTGCTACTCGTGCGCGAGCTCTGCTGCCTTTTTCATTTTTACACATCGTCTATCATTGTCGACGATTGGTACTCTTCGGAGAGGAAAAAAAAATTAATACACGAAGTATAACTCAAAGAGAGCTCTCCCTTTCCTCTGTGATCATTTTTATTTTTTCATTTTTTCATTTTCTTTTTCGCTTTGTTGGCGTGGCAGCAAATGTTGCGAGATGACTTTGAGACGATATTTCTCAAACGAGAATGCTACAGCTGGAATAGAAAAATGCGACTGTTCAAACAATATGCGCGCGGGCGCTCGGAACTACCGAGTTTTATTAATTCGGTGAAAAAAGAAATCTTCTGGAAACAGACGAGAAAATATTCTTCGACTCCGTAATAAAAACTATCATAAAATTCATAATTTTGCGGCATGAAAAATAATTTTTTTTTAAATATTTATCTCGACGAAGATAGCTGGCAGAGCGAGTTGCCATGGTCCGAACCAATTCTCGGCAGACAACCTCAGAAGAGCTCAATACAAACACTAGGGCTCGTCGTTGAATATTCAAATCTCGATATAATATTGACTTTGTTATTCTATACTCCATGGCCGGCTGGGCAGATGTAATTTAACGGGTTAGTTCTTGCGCCGGCTTCAATAAAAAATGTACAGCTAGGCAGGTGTGTACATTCGTTTAGAAACGGTGCAACAAACCTAGAAGCTCAAAAAAGAAGGCATTTATATAAGCTTTAACCAATATTCGATTTTACCTCGTTTTTTCCTCTCTCCCAGCGAGATCCAATATTTACTAACCAAAAATAATACTTTAACCACAACTCTCAAGAAGCATACCGTGCGCCGCAGCAAGAAGGGGTGCTATGAAACTGCAACAATGAATCGTGCATCGCATTGAATTCTGTACAGCGAAAGATAGTCGTTATCTTTTTTTTAGCTCGATTTTTATACGCGCGGATCGGTCGCGAGCCTTTTTTTCCCTTTTCCTTTTATTCGCCTGATTCTTTCTCTCTCTCTCTCTCTTTCTCCCTTTCTTTCTCGTTCTATTTTTCTCTTGAACGCCCTTTTTTCGTCGTTCTCCGGGTCGCTCGGCGCTTTTTTCCCGTAGTTTACGGCTCTAATTAACCTCGCAGGGAGGTTAGTCCTTCTTTCTATTGGCCACAAGGAAGAATACTATCTTCGTTTTCGTGTTTCTTCCCTGACTCCTACTCCCCGGCGGCCCCGGCGGACGTTGCGTTCCTCTCTCTCCTACTTTTTTTTATTTTTGCCTCCGTATACTGCTCGCTCGATACCGAAAGTTCCCCATTCTCATTCCCAACTGGCTGCTCTAAATTTTTCATACACCTTGTATGGCTACTCACGTTCTCTCATTTACGCGCGCGTATACGTACGTAATACGTTATTTTATTATTTTCCAATCGAGAAAAAGTTTCATTCCTAACTGAGGCGATGGGTAGGAAAATGAAATTCTTATGTTTTCCACTCGTTTGGTATTTCTCGACGCGCATCTCGTGCACTTGCAAACGTTCTCCTTTTCGTTCTATATTAAAGTGTTTATTTTATATCCTTTTTACAGTATATATACCGACTGCTTGTGTGAGTTAGTATAAACGTGGATGGCGTTGTTTTGTCGAATTTACGAATCGCAGCTACGCGCGAATGGCTTCGCTGATTGCCGATGCAAACGAAGGTCAAAAGAGCAGCAGGCGGCACCTTGGAGACGGTAGTTTAGCCCCGTGTCCCCGCTTCGAGACCGCGGGATGAAAAGCCTCGAGCAGCGGACAATTATTCAAATTAGATATCCTGAATTTAGCCCACCTCGTCGCTCTCGTTAAATAAAAACAGTTTCGCGATGTATAAATCTACTTGTGGGGCACGCCCGACGACGCCGCTACCGCACCACCACCACCACCAAGGTGCATCATGCCGTCGCCACTACTACGCCGTGCAGTGCGTAGAAAGAAAAAACTCGAGAACGCCAAGCGACGTAATTAAAATAATTAGTCGAGAGAGGGAGAGAGAACGAGAAGAGTAATCTCGATCCTAATGGCGCGCAATGTGGTTAGGAAAAGGAGGGCTAGGACGAAGAAGGAGGAGAAACGAGAGATAGAGATAGCAAGTTGATAGGAGTTATAAAAGTGAAATAGAATGCGAGAGAGTCGAGCTGCGGCGCGCGCGTCGACTGTATAATATACCGAGCCATAGCCGCCACCACGCCGTTTTGCCGCCGCCGTCGACCGTCCGACGCGACTAATTAAAATGCATCTCGCTACAATCTGCCAGATTATGTATTAAGGGAAGGAAAAAAATCATGAGCATATTCGAGAGGCGCAGCAGGCCACCAGAGAAGAGGGTGTGGGTGCAGCGCCGCTAGCCAGAATCAGTATAGAGGCATTGGGAAAAATTTATGAAGCCGAAAAACGGCTGCCTACTGCGTATATGCTGCTACGTGTATGCGCGCGTTGTAGCAGTGCGGCCCCGCTCGAGCGCAAGCCAAGTGTAAGCCATTTTCCGATAGCAGCAACGGTTGCCCTGTGCACTAGCTGGCTGCGCGCGTGTATAAAGCTCGCCTCGCGCGCTGCACGAGCGGCAAAAGCTATAAAAGAGAGGCGCTATAAGGAGCTTGATAAATCTCCGCCGCGCGCACCAGACATATGTTAAGCGAAGCGACGCTGTGTCTCGCAATTCGCTTGGCTCGGCTCGGCTATGTACGTATATATATATATATAGATCGCGCGGTATGCAGGCCGCGATAATCAGTGCGCGGATCGTGGCCGATGACAAGCTGCAGCTGACAAAAGAAAACAACGAGTCGTCCGGCCAAGCCGTGTGAATTCTTATCGCGGAGACAAACAACTGGCTCGATTATAAATCTCTCGCTCGTCGCTCGACGTAACGCGAAAAAAAAAGGTCGTCGCCCGCTCCGTGCTGTACGACACTTATCGGCTGCGCAGTACGCGTAACGTCGTGCAGCACTCGAGTCGTCGAGCTTTTTTGACGAAAATTTATGCCATCCTCGCACGCGCGCGGCGTTGATTTTTTCGGCTACGAATTTTCAATTTTCCAGGCCACCGTAAGTGCGTCTTTTTTTCTGTTTTACTTTTTTTTCTTTTCCCTCCTTTTTTTTTCATCTTTTCATACGGTGTCCTCGAGCGAAACGCTAATGTCGTTACGCTCGGCAATCGTGGCAGCTCCGGAAAGCCTCTTAAAATATACGAAACATTAGCCGCACGTTCAAGGCATTAAGCGTTAGCCATTAATAATTCAGTGGAAGCTCAAACCACATGATCCCGAGGAACGGAGTAAGAATCGTCGCTATGACAATTGCATCAAAGAGCCGAGAGTCCAAGACTGAATGAATCTGCGCGGAGAGTAAAAAAGTCTAAGGGAGATGAGTCTGTGCGACGCGTATAAAAGCACAAACCTAAGAGAAAGAGAGAGAGAGAGAGAAAGCCGAGGAGCAGGGAGTGAACGAGTTAGCGGCACAAAAATGAAATAATAAAAAAGTTAGCGCAGAACAAAGTAGAACACGACAAAGAAGAAGCAGGATAAGAGGTCGAAAAATAAAAGATAGGACGGACACCCAACGCGCGGAGGCAGCTACCATCTCTCGACTCGACTCTCTCTCTCTTTTACCCTCCTGGCTCGTGGGCATTGTAAAAGATAAAGGCCAAAGTACTGGACGTCGACATGACGTGGTTCTTTTTTTCCCCTCTCTTTCGAGTTTTTTTTTCTAACGTAGTGAAGACATTTTTCGTCCGAATTCACTTGAATAATGATTCGAACACCTTATATAAGTCTCGTCTATTTTTCTTCGAGCAGCAAACGCCAGTGAGAGGCCGAGCTTTGTGATATAGCCGGGCGCGCGCGCTGTGGCAACATAATGAGATCTTTTTCAGGCTGTCGCGCGCCGTAATATACTTTCGACGCGCGACGTCTTACGTATCCCGCGGGGTAAGACAACGAAATTAGTACAACAAACACAAGAGCTACGAGCACGGCAAGAAGCCGACTACGACAACGACGACGTGTCCCGGAGAAAAGCATAGCCAAGTTTTCCGTGCCGAGCTCGGGAGCGAGGAGCGACAAATTTATCTACTCATCGCTGCGGCGTTACAGGCGACGTTCCCTTACACACACATACATTTAGATCTTACTTGAGCGCAGGTCGCGCACATATATAGAAGCTGAAATCGTAATTTAGTTATACGCAAGTTAAGTCGTGTAAGACATCTTCGGTTCTCTTCTCTCCGTCTCTCTCTCTCTCTCTCGCTCCGTTCTCTATGCCATGGAACCTAAGTGCCGAGTAAAGCCGGCGGAATAATCAAATTCGTCGTTGGTTATAACTTGAGGTATAGAATCATTTCACTTCTATAAGAGAGAGAGAGAGAGAGGGACTTGCGCATGTAAACTATGAGGCGAAGCTCGAATAGCGGGTGAGAGCTAGCTCTCGCAATATATAGTTTGAACTTCTCTCTACCCATTTACATGCATAGGAAATTTGCAAGTTTGTCCTCTATATGCGATTGAGGGGCTTGCCGATGGTAAAGAGAGAGGAGAGCGAGAGAAATGGAAACTGGTGAAAATATTCATTGCAAATGTGCTGTAATGTTGCCAAGGCCGAGGCCACGAGAGGAAATTGACGAGTTTACCTGCATGTATTGTTTTCAAATAAGCCATTAACGGCCTAATGATGATTTTCGATGGCGATAATATTATGGCACCAGCACCGCGAATTGTACAAACTTTCTCAGACAGATTATTATCGGATCATTGTTGTCGGAACAGAATGTAAAATATGATCTCGTTGCCTCCCCCGGTGCTCTAGCGCGCAGCTCGTGCGAGGGATTATACACGTACTCGGAATATCGTCCCAGACCCTCTCTCTCTCTCTCTCTCTCTCTCTCTCTGGCTGCAGTCTGGACTCTGTGCTGCACTGCAGTCCAACGAGCTCCGCATACTATACACGCTTCAATAATAAATTATTCAAAGGGATAATGTCTAAATATATCCTGGGAGCCGAGAGCTCGAGCTTTACAGGTACGAGCTTACAAGTTCTAATTCGATTACGTCGTTGCATTCTGCTGTACTTAAAAATCTTCCCTCTTATCTAGCTACACGTGTACATACATGCGCAGCTGGGCAGGTAAGAAAATTGAGTTGTAAAAAGAGGCTAAAAAGAGAGAGAAAGAGGAATCCAGCGAGTCGAATTAATGCTATAAGCCTGTATCCTCTGCAAGCTCCCCGGCTTCTTTATACAGAAACACAAATACACGAGGTATGTAGTACACGGTTCTGCACACAGGGCTGACATGGCTAAAATCAGTCGTGCGCGGAGCTCGCGCGATCCTGTTCCAGCACTCATACGTGCGTATATACGCGCGCCTGTGTCTATGTGAGTGTGTTAGGGCGTACGCGATTCTATGTGAGCAGAAATCGAGGCTAATTCAATGACGCATCCGGAGAGTAGGGATTCAGCTCGTAGTAAAAAAAAAAAAAATAATGAGCAAGCTTGCACTGCTCTCCAGAGTCTAGAGAAACGACATATATATCGAATTAATGATGCGCGCTTGTAGTCGAGCTAGCTAGCACATCCACAACACCCCAACGCACACACACATACACACACACACACACACACACACGTACACACGCAAATGTATGTATATGAGATTGCAAGAGAGGGTTTGAGCGAACGAGCCGCCTACTTAACAAGCTTGCATAGTCATCGTCGTCGTCGTCGACGTCAGCGTCGTCGTCGTAGTCAACGTCGTCGTGTGCTTGCAAATTTTGTTTACCATCAAAGGGACTTCTGAGTTTACAAATTATTGCTTCGTGTACGTGTGCGCCTGTATACGCTATATAGATTGATGCTCGGCAAACACACTGCTGCTGAACTGCAGTCATGAAAACGCTCCTCGAGTATTTTATCGTCGAATTTCGTTCTCGACTTCGAACCTCGGTATAAGAAACGAGTCATTTTTATTCTCAGCCGAGTGAAAATTGAATCGACATTATTTCTGCACGATGGTGCGCATGGGCGCGAGCGCGTCCTCGCTGTTCCAGATCTATTTTTGCATCCCATCCGCGCGATATCTCGGTAAAACTTGCCTGAATTTTAATTGCTGAATTTATGAGCAATTTTCATCTGAATTAATGAGCTTATAGCTGAAACTGTTTTTTGGGAGAAAGTATATAACGAAAAAAGAATCATATAATTTTGAGTCGAGATATTTAACGCGCAAGTACGGTGTGCAGCTCGTGTATTTTTTACTGGTTATTTTAATAACGACAGTTAACTAGATTCAACAAAATGTTCTAATTAAATTGCAATTTTCATCGAGTGGGGGAAAAAAAAGCGTAAGCATTATGAGAAGAATATTTGCGTAAGCTGAAAGTAAATTATAAAATCGTACGTCTTACCAGCCAATATTAACGCAAGGAAAATGTTCAAGCCGATATAGAAGCTATTTTTTCTATTCTTTCCCTCTTTTTCCCTCTCTTTCTCCATCTCCATTTTTTTCTGCTCACAAATATAACTGAATCGAGAAGAGCTAACGCGAAGAAAATTCCACCATTTATCATTCCATCGTTCCCCTTTTTTCCCCTGTCCGCTGCTCTCTCTCACTCACACACACACTCTCTCTCTCTCTCTCTCGGGTTTTGTTTAAAAATTTTCCACTGGGAGTCGTTAAAATATCGCAGCATATATCCAGTGTCATACTTGTTTCAGAGCTGCACACATACGTGACTGTATATAGCTATAGGATAGCTGCAGCACATAGGTATATATGCAGAAGGGGTTCGGGTCCATGGTTTAGAGGTATAGAGAATATGAGGGTAAAGGCGCATGTGTTCGTGTATCGGCATTTCATAGCTGTCCGATAAAGTCGACAAAAAATATGAGCACCGGCGCTGTGGCCAGGTACCGCAGAAGCTGCTCGCACACCGCCGCTGCAATAGCTTTGAAAAATGGCCAATCATCGATCGACATCCGCTTTCTTTCTCTCTCTCTCTCTCTCTCTCTCTCGCTCTCTCACACACTCGTTTCTCTCGTCGCTTATTCATGTATAATATTCATCGGAGCCATATACCACGCGGCTTTTACAGCGGCACTATATAATGACGGGAAACATTTTAAAAATGCAAAGAAAAAACATCATTTTACAATATTTGTATAACCTCAGGTCATATTGTATACGATCTGATATATAATGCACCGCGGGCACGTATGCGTCCACGACCGCGTTCGAGGCGTATTAATCATGATCAACTCATCACCTGTGGCATTGACAATGATCTCGAGTCTGTCATCGCCCTTGCAGTTTTGCTCCACTTCTTTTTTATATTTCATTTTTATTTTTTGAATCAAGCCGACTTTTTTAGCCGCGAAAATAAACAATTTTACAGCTCATAATGCACACCCCTCAAAATATTGATGCATACGAAAGCGCGTGGGTGTGTCCACGTGCCCGAGCCGAGACATTTTTTATTCAGTATAAAAGAGTGACGACGTTTATTAATTTCTTCTTTTTTTTTCTCATTTTTTTCCGTTGAAGTATTTTGAAGCGCGAATAATATACGTAAACTCATAACGACCCAAAGTTGTCGTCGTGTCGTCGTTGTCGTCGTCCTCGTCGTCGTCGTCGTCGTCGTCTTTTTATGTTTACGAAAGACTGAGTGGAAAAGAGAGAGACAACGACTAATTAAAATTTCGCTTTAAAGTCGGTGGCACTCATGAATACTGTTTATACCGGCGAGCGAGCTCCTGGCCTAGTATACAAGTCGAGTGATTCATTCAAACGCTTTAACCCCGAGCTCAGCATAGGCACGCATGCCTATAAATTTATACAAATACTTACACGAATATTTATGCCGAATCAATAAAAATTTTACAATTTGTAGTACTGTAATTGTGTAACTAATTGATTCTCAAGTATTCGCAATACGGTTGAAGTAGTTTTTATTACTAATGCTGAAAATGTACATAAAGTCGCAATTTCAAGCAACAGTTTTTGGAAATTCTCAAATTACTTTTTAACTCTAAGAATTTTAGTTGGAATACTGCAGTGGGGTTCAAAACGAAATAAATTATTTCAACTTTTATATAGTTTTTATATGAGTTATATCAAATATAATAACCCATACAAAGATAAGCAGGATGGAATTATGAACTCTAATTCACATTTTCACGCAGGTTCGAAGTTCAATTTTTAATTTATAATTATTAATTCGAGGATTAAACAAAAAAGTATTTCTTTATATCTTTAGTTTTTGAATGAAAACTTTTGATATCCAAAAACAGACCGTAAAGTTAACCCAATTATATTAAAAAAATTACTTGAATCATAGAAATAACTTTTTTGAAGCAAATTTTCTACTTTTGGAATTAGAGCGTTATAGCATTACGAACGCCAGTTATATGTTAATAGTTTATAACAATGAGTAATAAATCAATCATCAGAAGAATTTTTATGACTTTTCGAGCTACGAGAAAGTTTTGGTCACGCAAATACGTTGGATCGGATACTCTCCAACTATTGATCCCTGATCCCTTCCTGATCTGATTTTAAGTTCAGCTCTTTTCGCTTCAAAGACCGAAAATTTCTATTTTAAAACGTTATCATACTTATCTATTTTGATACAAGAGTATTTAGTTTTCGCAGGGTTCCGTTTACTTTTAAGTTTTACCGCTAGATGCCTCTTTCAAATCCACAAGTGCAAAATCAAAGTATTAAGATAAAATCCAAATCGAAGCGCGTTAAATGGTACCCTTTTTTTCTAAGTTCTGTTGGCTCAATTCTTGTGCGTAGCATAGTAATTACAAAGGAATGCGCAACTTGTTAAGTCACGCGTAAAACAAGCTCTACATGGGTTTGCACTTAAAATAGAACGGGCGAGTAGAATCAAACATGGGCAAATTTTTCAAAAAAAAACTAAAAAAGTAGAAATCGAGTCGTGTTGGATTCTCTATTCGGACCGTGTCGCCGACCAAAAGTGCGAGCCCGAAGAGGGAAAGCAACGAGTTTACTTTTGCATTCCAGCTTAATTTCGTTATCAAGTTGCTTTTTTACGGATTGACATTCACCGATGTGGAGTCAGGGTTAACGTAATACAGTTCACGTACTACACGGAGTTCGTCAGGCAAATTATGCCAGAGCGCCGCGAGCGGGGCTCTCTTGACCCAATTCGCCGCGAGTCGCTCAGTTTCTTTTATTAAATGGAAAGCAAGAAGATCGCGTCGTTCGGATGGGGGAAGGCGAGGCTTGGCTGAGCCAAGAAAAAGGATAAAGAGAGAAAGAAGAAACAAGGAGAAGCCCCAAAGCAAGCAAGCTGCGCGCAGTTTTGCTCGAAAGTGGCATAAATTGGAAGAAAGTTTGTCGTAGTCGTCCGGTATGTATACGCGCGCAGGGCGCACACAGGGTGCAGTGCAGCGAGAGTATAAGGAAGTAGCAGCAGCAGCAAACACCCATGCTCAAGAGTCCGTGAAAAAGAGCATTTTGCGAGTAGCAGCAGGTTACTATACACAGCCGCACACACGTACACAGAGCAGTATTTGGAGCAAGGTGGGAGCGTCTTTCTCCCCTGCAAGCTTAATCGCTCTCCGCCTCGTGTACAAGGTGCAGCAGCAGCAGCAGCAGCACGCGCTTTCTTAATTCATTTCTCTCTCGCTCGCTCACTCGTTCGTAAGCTCGAGTATACGATAGTGCACATGCAGCCGAGCTACATAGACCCCCCTCTCTCTTGCTCTTTCTCTTTGCAGTGCTACGGGCCATTTCTCGCGAGATAACGCCAGCTAATTTGCCGTGGCATATAGAGCTGCCACCGCTGGTCGCGCATTAATTAGTAGCTCGCAGCTACGTTACTACTCCACGTACTACTTGGCCCCGCTCCTGCTCGTGCAACCTTTTAATGAACTATATACGTACACGCCTCCCTCTCTCTTTCTCTCCCTATTTTTACTTGCACGCCCTTTTTTATACCTACTATACGCAAATATATGGAAAGAGTAAGTAGTAAAAGTCAAGCTGCACACCGAGGAAAAAGGAGCTGTACAGTGTTTCAAAGCCTAGAGGACATTATCGTAATACACCGATCGTGCAGCCTTAATTTTGTTCGCCGCTCGCTCGCTCGGTAGCGGCCATCTGCGTCGCCAGCAGAGAGCCACCACCACCTACTACTACCGGCCCAGCCAACCAAACGATCGTAACATATTTTCTCCGTATAATTGCGAATTAGTATGATGATGATCGTCTCTACGTAAAAGACTCGCAACGCTCGCACGCGCGCAAAAAAATGCTTTACTGCGATTATTTTTACGCTTTGCCCCTGCGCGCACGTATATATCTACCGAGCTTGCAGTGCTACAGGATAGGAAAAAAAGTAAAGGATAAAAATGCGCGCAAACAGCTGCCTCGTGTACATTTATCACGCGTTATCTCGTTGACTTTTATAAAACGTGAAAAATACCCGACGTGCGCTATATAATAAACAAGTTTAAATGAAAACATGCGTCATTAGCTCGAGTGGGCGAGGAAGAGCGACACAACGCGATCGGATCCTCAAGTTCCGACGCTAAGCTCGTTAAACGTTCCATAATCCCATTGGTTTGTTTCAATAACTTCGCTCGTGTAGTTTCAGATTTTCTCTCTCTTTTTTTTTCTCCTTTTTTTTCATTTTCAATTTAATTCCGTGGAATAGCCTGGGTTACTTCGTGGGCGCGCACGGGTGTATCGAGAAAAGCTCGAGCTTTTCCAGCGAAGGAAAGTTGATGGAAAAAAGTGCGCTGGCAACTTTATATATCAAAGATAAAACTTGAAACTGTATATATATAATATCGGAAAACTTTTCGACAAACATTATTCAACGGCATCGGCGGGGGCTGCGTTGCGTTGAGTCGCATTGGAAACAAAAAGGCACGTGTAGCCTCTAGTGTGTATGTCGCTTTATGAGCTTTTTATCTGTTTATTACGTTATTTGCATTTCATCATTTGTTGGCGAACGACGCAATGGCCGAGGCGAAAGGGCGAAATCATTAAATAATCGTGTGACCGGTCAATTAAAGCAACCAAATAGCACTTTAATGCTCGTAGCAGCCAGGCTGGACTATATGCACGTGCACTGTGCGCTGCTCCATCGGCTTAATTTCATCATTATACATAAAGTAGCAGTCGCCGTCGCCGCCGCCGCTGCTGCTGCTCATATTATGACCTGTAACTGGACGATATCACGCGAAATTTTTAACGCCACTTTCCCGGACGAACATTTTCATTTAATAAAAAATTATTTTTTCCGAGCGAAAAAATACATACTATCCGCGCGAGTCGAGAGCGAAAAAAATGTTGTAAATTTAATTTATTTATTTATTCGAAGTTTATTTATTCCTAACGCTCGACTCGCGCTCGTCGATATATACACCGAACTCCGCTCGAAAACTCCGGGCTGAAAAGAAGGTGCAAAAAAAATGATTAACGATGCTTTGAATGATGTGGTGCCACTCGTATACGCTTATCAAATGCAGCAAACAAAAGAGCCTTTCGCATGAATATTCCGTTCAGCGCGGACTTTTCGTAGGGCCGTTTTATGATTGCATTATCGGTCGGGGATCTCTCCCATACACGCATAATTACTTTTTTTTTTCTCATTACACTGCACCGAGCGAGATAATACCTTTTTGTTCTTTCATCGAGGGGGGAAAAATCCTGCAATGACACGAAGCCTAGGTCATACTTTATTGGCTTATTATAAAAGTAACTTTTCGAGCCGAGGAAATATAATTCACACACCGCACGACGAGTTGAATGGACTAACGTATGAACGCCATATACGGGTCATACCTTTCTAATACAGCCCCGCAGCCCCGGGGCTGTTCGCGCGCACGCAGCAATTATCATATTAAATATCACACATTATACCCAACTGCTTGTTCTCATTTATTTTATACGCCGCTCGTATCCCACCCTCAATTACTATGATTAGAGAGATTAAACGAAGAGTCTACCTCATTTGCAGCTTGGCGAGAATGTATGCGCGTAGCGAGTCACAAGCAATAGATATAGTTAGAGAACACGCGGATCGGTCGACTAATCGGGAGACATTTGCAACTTTTAACTCGACTCATTTCTCTTTTACTGTCACTGATTACGATGAAGCGCATTTTTTCCGCTTTTCCCTGCATCCATTAAAGACAAATCCCTTTGAAGCAAGATTCGATCCAGTTGCGATACACAACAAGAGAAAGTACTACTGCGCGCAATTACACTCTGTACCGTGAGGTGAAAAAAATCTCGACGCTTTTTTTTGCGACTCGATGTGTTGGTAAGAAAAAAAAAGCATATTTTTCTTATCACTTACGCGAGAGAAAGAGAGAAATCGTTATGAATCTTATATACTCTACGTGTGTATTTACATAAGAGAATGAGTGAGTATGAAAAGAAAAAGAAGCCAAAGGAAAAATCAAGACGCCTTGTTAGATAAAAGATAGAGACGTAAATAGGTATATACGGGGGGAAAAGTGAGGAAGAGAGCGAGAGAGAAGGCGAAACTAGCGTCTTTGACGGATTAGCCAAGGTAGAATAAATTCTGAAGAACGATGAGCAAGAGAAGAAGAGAAATAAAAGACGATGAAAAAAAAACGTAAAAAAAGATAGATAGAGAAAGAGAGTAAGAGAGAGAGAGAGAGAGAGAGAGAGAGAGAGAGAAGAAGTTAGCCTCTCTTCTTGTCTCGAGACTGTACTGCACCGTGGTACTACATCCATACTGCAGATACTGCCGAGCTCGCACACCGAGACAGTGGGAGCTTGTTCGCGCGTCAACTCTCTGTACTTTTCTTCGCTCAAACTTGTGTGTATCGTATGTATGCGGCTGGTCGTACCTGCGTGTGTATGTTCACACAGACACACATACATCACATCTTGCCACGTGCTCTTCGCAGCCGTTTCCTTTACAAGTTCTCCGCTCCACTCCCTCCTTTAACTTATATACACGCAACGCAACAGTACAAGCTTTATTCTTCGCACTTTGTCTTCTTTTCGGCCTCCGCTACGTACTCCTCCCTCTTTTTTCTCTCTTTCTCTTTTCATGACGCATAGCGCTAAAAAATGGCCTCCTTATAATTTCAGCTCGCCTTTTTTTTTTTAACTCTAACTTCTTCTCGAGCGATGATGATAGAGCACCCCGCAAAAGGTTAGCGATAGATAAAAATAATAATCAGCCGCTGACAAAGTTTCGAGTTTGGCGGTGCACACAGCGAACCAGGCGCATACATCTACATATATAAGATTCATTTGGTTCTATCCACTCTCCCCCTCTGCGCCCACGTGTGAAACGGTACAGCGTCGGATGAAAAATAAAAGCCGATTCAATATACGAACTTCTCTCTCTGGTTCTCTCTCCGGTGCTGGGACAAGGCGCAGTGCTCTCTCTCTCTGCGTATACCTGGGCACACGCGATGATGGTCCCAGGGGCAATTTAACGATGTTACATCGGCCAAGCAGAAGCTTGGAAGTTTCTTATTAGATTAGGCAAGCTCACGAGAGCGAACTAAAGCTCGTTCCTCTACCCTCTCTCTCTCTCTCTTATACGCGCAGCTCGTGTCCGTATATATATAGCCACGAGCTTTTTCTCGAAATAAAGACTGACTTGAATATCAAGTGCAAACATTCGCATTATCGAATTACCCCCTGGGGCTAAAGGTAGATTGTGTATAGCGCGCCTAGGTAAAAATTATCGAGCCTGCAGCAGAGCAGAGCCCCCCGCTGCCGACTGCATGCCTAGCTAGCGCGAGTGTGCAAACGGCTGTGAGTGTGTATGTACGCGCGCGCGAAAAAAGAGGAGAAAGAAAGAACAAGACTCGTTTCGCTCGGGCGAAACTTTAGTTTTAAATATTCCACCGGTATATAGACTATGCCCCCAAAGTCCCTAACGACGTTTCTCGCTTCCAGTCTGCCTTCCCGTATAACTATAGGTATATAGTATATATATGGCTCGGTTACGCGATGAGGCTCTCTTTCGTTCCTGCTCGACTCCCTTACAAGGAATCAAGCGCACGCGAGCTTGTGTGTGAGCTAGCTGCGCAGCTGTGCGCCGCGCGTAGTCTGGCAGCACATAGCTGCAGGTAAGACTAAGGCCGATCGGTAACTCAATAGAACGGATCCGCGCGCGCGCGAGCACGACTTTTTCCTTTCTTTCTTCTGTTGCACGTCCTGCGCGCGCGATAGCTGTGTGCGAGTGTGTGTGTGCAACTTGCAGCCGCAGTACTATATACGTGCGGTCGGATAATTTTTTTTTTTTTCATTTCGTTTAGTTTAGTCTTTTTTTTTTGTTGTTTCGTTTTCTTTTTATGCTTTATGCCTTTCTACGCGTCTTGGCAGCGACGGAGCTGCTGCTGCTGCTGCTGAGCGCGCGTAATATACATGTGCAGCCCGAACGCAATCCGTTTTTACACAAGAGAAAGCGAGGCAGAGAAAAGACTCTTATAAGGCCGGGGCATACATTATACACGTGCACGTAAACATAGACGGAGAGAGAGAGAGCGGCCACACACACACACACACACAGACGCTATTCCCAAGCTATGTATATGCGATGCATACATATACACGCGCACCCTTTGCTTTATGTATATGGGTCGTATAAAGAGACAAAGGTCTCTGATCCCTGGCGTCTTGTTTTCGTAATTTGGCACCGGACGTCCTTCTGCTGGCGCTGCTGCCACTGCCACTGTACTACTCTGCTGCTGCTACTGCTGCACATATACACACACCAACAGACAAGCGAGCACACACACACTCAGCCGCGCGTATATTCTTTACGAGCTTGCAGTATAAAGCTCGAGCTGCAGCTGTACATACCGTCGGGAGAAATCAGGAGAAAAAAGCGCAGCCCCGGAGCTCCGAGGCTTGAAGAATCCGTTGAAGGTAAAACTTTATAGGGAGAAAGGGAGCGAGAGTAGAGAGTAGAGAGTAGAGAGAGAGAGAACAGAAAGAGAGAGGTAGTTTGCAGCCGCTACGAGCTACTATACTCTCACCGTTAGCTAGACTTCATTTGTCCTTTTGTAGTAGCTAGACGCTTTTCTTGCCCAAAGGATTGCCAGCCACAAAGTTACGCTATATTGCACCGTCGAAATAATTCGATTGCGACGCTTTTTTGTCCCTATATAGACAAATAGAGCATACACTGCACATATAGAGATATTGCGTGCAGTCTTCTGCTGCGTCTCTGTGTGTATGTGAGTATTAAAGTTTTTCTCTGTTCGCGTGGAATCATCAACGCATTCTCTTGTGTGTAGTAGTAGTAGTAGTAGTAGTAGCGAGCTGCTTTTTGATCGTTTATGATCGTAAAAAAAGAAGGCGAGCTGAAAAGAGAGAGAGCGCGCATGAAAGTTTCAACGTTACAACTGTGATTGTGTTTCAAGCCCCGAGACTTTTTATCCTTCCCGCTCTCTCTCTCTCTCTCTCTCGTCTTACTTCGCACCTCGCGGAGTTTATGTGCCTGTGCGCGCGCTAAACTTTTTTTCAAATCATTACCTCTCGCTGCCAAGAGGGAACGCGATAGAGAGCTTGCAAGAGAGCTTGCAAGAACACGAGGGAGGGGGGAAGCGAGATGGAGAGAGAGAACAGCTTCTCGCGCGCTCGTACGCCACCAAAGACTTTTTGCGTTTTAACAATAACTCGCGAAGGAAACTTTTCCTTTTGATTTAAAGCCCACAAAGGAAGTGCATTTGAAAATTGCCAAACGCGCGACGCCGCCACCCCGCGTGCCAACCTCGAGCTCGTTCAGCTCGCGAGTATTGTCGCGCGACGCTCGAACTTTAGCCGCAATTTCACAGTTGCGGCATAACGTGGATACGCGCGCGCGGCTGCTGCTGTTGCTTATACGATCCTACTTGCACAGCTCTCTCACTCACTCTCTCTCTCTCTCGATTCTTCCTCTCTTTTTGAGCCCAGGCATCTCTACCGAGCTAATACACCTCTCGCTGCACGACTAGTGCAAACAAAATCTTGTGCCTCTCAAGCACACATACAGAGCTTGCAGCAGCAGCAGCAGCCGGCTGCAGTGCGCGCGCGAACAGCCGTTAGCACGAGCAGCGTAACAAGCCAAATTTTCTGGAAACATAGTTTCGAACATCGAATCCACGCACTGCGCACGTGCGTCTACACCAACGTCTAGCTCGGTGTGTAAACACACACCCACACACACACACACACATGTAGCTGCACTGCATACACACATAGATATAAATCTATGCAAGTATCGAGAGTTCGGCTGAGAGAAGTTTTGCCTGCAACGAAGTATGCACGTGTGCTGAGTGGCGATGAAGCTCCGCAAGACTGTTTATGCTGCTGCTGCTGCTGCTGCTACTACTGCGATATACATAGGCGCGCGCACAACGTCGCATCGACTTTTGAGCGATGTTACTTGATGCTCGCTCGACTTTATGTTAAAGTGAACACTAATACACTCTCTGTGTAATAATATGAACAAGTTCGCGGACGGGCCAATGGGAGAGTTTACCTTACGGCGTATAGCAATATATACCTGCCTCGTATAGTACAGCCGCACCGACTAACCAAATTTTGGACTCGTGCGCACGCGCTTCTGCAAGGATTTTCTCTCTGGTGTATTGGCCCAAACTTTCATCGCTCTGTCTCCCTGCCATTAAATTAAATTCGGTCAAACTCGAGAGGAGATAGAGAAACAGCGTGTACAAACATTTACGCGAGGATCCATCGCGAGCCGGACCCGTATCGGAGTATGGCGCGTCATACATAAGCTGAAAAAACAGCCAAGAAATCGAAGCATCGGCCCCCGGCTCTCGAAGCGTCTAATTCTTTGATTAACGAGAGCTCAACAATAAAACGACGTTTGCGACGTTATTCGCTTAAAGGCTCGCGCAGTTGGTGATTTATACAAGCTAAACTTTAATCCTTACAGCCCCTGTTTATCCCTGTAGCCTAGCGCCTGTATCTATATATATATATATATGGCGAGCGAGCCGATGTCGTCGTCGTCTGATAGGCAGCCGATACTCTTGCGAATCGAATCAACAAAGCTCAGAGGTAGAGCCGAGCCGATGCCGACGTCGCTGCATTACAATCCAAAAGATCCCCACCCCCCGTATACATGTATACGCGTACACATTGAATACGCTGCTCACGTATTAGAAGCCGCCACGCCATAGCCATCGCCATAGCCGCCTATCGTCCATAATGACGAGGCGATGACGCTGAAAAAGCTCGACGCGATAATATACTTGATGAGCAAAAGCTTTTGCCGCGAGTGCAGTTGTAGTAGTAGTAGTAGCTATGACGCTGGTCGTGCGCGACATGAAAGGCAACTGCTGCGACTGCATAACTGACCTACGGACGCGGAGGATGCCTATACGTACACGCGCGCGTGCACCACTGATCAAAGTAGCCTCATTATATGCAAGCTCATGCCGCTGCATACGCTTTGCACCATAGCACCGAGGGAGCTTTTTTTTCTCGTCTCTCCTTATATACTCTATCCACGAGCACGCTCGCATATACATCTGCACCTTTGCGTTATATTTTCTCTCTGGCTCTTTTGCGTTCGGCGCTACGTAGTACCATCGCAGCGTATCATTACACAAAGATATGCTGATTTTTTTTTCTTTAAAGCCTAATTATACGAGAAATTACGTGTACGCGCGGATGTAGCCAGCTCTGCACCAAACCAATAGGAAACTCCATATATTATCGACTAATTGACTCGTGAGACGAGGTCGCACTGGCCCGGCCGACATGCAAAGATCGCAGTAGTACACGTCGTCGTCGTGACGCGCGATAATCATTATTGAGAATCGATCGAGCCAAGTTCTCTCTTGGCCCGGCGCATTCGAGCGCGCGCGTCCCCCTGCTGCGCTATTGTTTCGCAAAAGAACGACAGAAATTTCACTCTATAGGCGCGCATCGCATCACGGCTATATGTACCCCTATACGTAAGCGAAGCCACGACGATGGATTTCGCCGATGTAGCTCGCTGGTGCGTGCGGCTTCCAAACAAACTGACTGATTGGAATTCCACAATGAGAAGTAAACTCTTTACTCGCAGTTCGCGTCGTGCTATATTAACTTTATAAAGCAGAAAAAGCGGAGAATCGGACTTTAAGTGTTTATATTGAATTCCCCTGTATGGACGCGTATATATACATCGAAATCCTTGCAAGCAGTCATAAAATTAAATAGAAAAATTTCCTCCGGGGTAATTATTGGAAAAATCTTCACAGACGAGGGAAGAGACTTGGTCTTTAGGAAAAGAAGCAAAAAAGAGAAGAAGATGAAGAGAGAGAGCGAATAGTATAAGGTGGAACGCAGGCTGGCAGGCAAGGCAAGGCCGGTGCACTTTCTTTGACGAAGCATAATAATTTTCTTCCAAGATCATCTTAAACGTAATTTGCTGATGATGCCAAACTCCTGAGTCGCGTGCGCACAAAGTCATATCGGCTGCCTCTCTGCAGGGATCTCTCGCAGTATACACCCCCGTAGCTGCTATATACGTATATACATAAACATGCACTTGAGACTTTTCTTTTTTTTTCTTCTTCTTCCTCTTCATTCTCTTCTTTTTTTTCACCCGACTGGAGCTTTGGCTTCTCTCTTTGCTCTTGGCCAAGGGAGAGAGAGAGAGAGAAAGCGGAGCTCCGTGAGATAAAATTTCGATTTGAATTTCCTCAAACAATGAACGTAATAGCGGCGGCGATCGACCGTCATATCCAATTCGATGGTAATAAATATAATACAATGAAAATTAGCTAACGAATCGGCGTATCGTTTGATTTTGCAGATATCTCTCTCTCTCTCTGGCTGGCTGAATCGATATTTCGAATTGAAGCCAGCGCTGCGCCCGTTGGAAACTGCGCGAGGATGCTCGAAGAGCGTCTCGGGTCCAAGCGATAATGTGGACGACGACTGGGCCACGCGCTAAGCACAAGCAGAGCCTCGTACTCGTCTTAATAATTCACTGGCTACAGGCGACTGCTGCCTCGGTCGTCTACCATCCCAGGCAGCAGCAGCAGCAACAGCAGCACCAGCAGCAACAACAGCAGCAGTGTCCACCGGCCAACGTCATGCCAGGCTGCCCGTGCTACAGCTTCGTCGACGGCCTCTTTCTCGAGTGCACGAGCACGAGCGAGGAGGCACTCAAGACGGCTCTCGCGCGCGTTCTCGACCAGTCTAAGCCCTCCGGTGAGTATACACACATACACACACACACACATACATATACGCGCGCACTGCAGAGAATGAGTCGAAACTCTGCGCAGCTAACCCTCCATTAATTAAACCCATATCATGTCTTATATGAACTCCCACCCACCTACATCGTCGTCCCTCTCGTTCTCCCTCTCGCTTTCTCGCTCTATGCTTGTCTTGTAATTCTTCTTCTTCTTTCTCCTCTTCTTCTTTTCTACTGACTATACCCACTTGTGTCTAATAACCACTCGCTTTTTTACTTCCATCTCGACACTGCCCTGTCTCTCTTTCTCTTTCTTCCCTTATATATACCCCCCGCGATATACATTTTGTTTCTTGCTTGCTTGAACTTTCAGCTATGTATACCTGAGCATGCTGCTACTGCAGCATCACTATTAGCACTTGCTCGCTCACAACGACTTATGTACTCTTGATAAATCGTTTTTTTACACTAGTTGAGCGAGTAGTGCTTAATTTTGTGTTTCGGCCCCCTAACCCGTATATGGCCATTTCAATGTTAAATTGAATAGCTTAAAAAATGTTTTCTAGTGACATGAAAAACTTAAGGATCAAAAAAGACCATTCAAAATATCTTTAAATGAAATACTATCAATTGACTTTTTTGACGATTATTCTCTTATAATTATGTTACAATAATTAAGCGCCTTTCAAATGCCCTAAAAAAAGAATTTAATTGTTTTTAAAAAAATTTTAAATTTATAATATCACTTAAAGTCTCCACCACTAGATGGCGAGAACCTTAATTTACAAATTTGCAAGTGGCAAAGTAAAAATAAATAATATAAGCTCGGGTTTCATAGTACAAGTAGGAAATCTTTACCACGACCCTCATGACTGAGCACTAGGCATTTGTTTAATATCAGCTATAACTATGATTTTTAAATAGGCGGTTCCAAAAAGTCTATTAAAATTTGGGGGCATGTACGACATGAAAAACTTGTTGTTTTTCATGTCATCAGGAAACAACATTTTTTCCAACTTTGGTTTAACATAGGATCGGCCATATAGAGTATAGAGCGAACGAAACGAAGAAAAAAGGTATGTATAAGCGTCAGAGTGTCGAGTCTCTTGTATACGTGGCCGCTGCTACTCGCTGCTTTTACCCGCGCTTATAATATACGGGCGAGCTATTTTATCAATTTTTCCGCTTACATCTATTATAGACGTACTCGAGAGCGTATACTACACACAGAGTCACGCGCACAGCTTACGCGAGCGCAACGAGTTACATATTAAAAAATAAAAAGTAAAAAGAAGAAGAGGAGGAGGAGGAGGGAAAAAAAGAACCATGTCAACTGTATCGCGCGCGTATAAATTTAAGGGCAAACTGCTGAAGGACAAAAAAAGCACGAGTGGCTGGGCGTATATAAGAGAGAAAGCTCGTGTTTACCCCGAGCATATTTATTGTAAATTTTTCACTCGAAAATGCTCATCGTTATTCGAGTCGGTGCGACTGCAATCCATAGTTGATATTCGATATTACGCGGCAATCGTGACTCGACTCGCAGATGCGGCAGTTAGCTCGAGCTCCGGCAGCGGCACTAGCAGCAGCGGCAACGACGCCAGCCTCGGCTCTCTCTCTCTCATATACACGCAAAACGTCTTTCAGGAAGCTCATGAAAATCCCAGCGTAAACCTTTAGTGCTACGAGTATAGAATTTCTTAATGCTCGCGCATACAGGGGGTGCCGCCGACGCCGCCGCCATACGCACAAGCTCGTGACGAGTGCGCCGTGCCAGACTCGAGGACGCGTAGAGCAGCAGCAGCAGCAGCTCGTTGGCGTCGTTAATAATGCAAAACTCGGCTTCTCGCTTTCTCTCGCTCTCTCCAAGATCTCTAAGATGATATTTGCCGTCTGTTGCAGAAGCCGTAATCCAATCGCTGACGGTGTACGAGCTCGATCGCAAAGTCGAGGAGCTGCGCGCCAACGTCTTCCCGCGCGGCCTGATCGTCCGTCAGTTGCAGATCGCCCACTCGGGTATCCGCGAGCTGACCGAGGGCGCCCTGCTCAAGTTCAGCACGAGCCTCGAGCTGCTGGGCCTGAGCTCGGCGAGGCTGGCCGCGGTGCCCCAGAAGGCCCTCACGGCCCTGGTGCGGCTGCGCGAGCTCGACCTCGAGGCCAACTTCATCCAGGAGCTGTCGAGCTTCGCCTTCTACGGCCTCAACCTCGTCAAGCTCAACTTCAAGAGCAACCAGATCATCAAGATCAGCGAGTACGCGTTCGCCGGGCTGGAGGACACGCTGCGCGAGCTCAATCTCGCCGAGAACAAGATACGCACGTTTCCCATGACGGCCCTGCGCCGCCTCAACAGATTGGCCGAGCTCAAGCTCGCCTGGAACGAAGTTTCCCAATTACCCGAGGACGGCTACTCGCTCCTCGACGGTCTGCAGCTACTCGACCTCAGCAGCAACAATTTCCTCGTATTGCCACTCAACTGCTTCCGCTGCTGCCCGGCCCTGCAAACTCTATCGCTCTACTACAACGCCATCGAAAAACTCGACAAGGACGCCTTCATATCTCTCAGCGAGCTCGAGAGCATCGATCTTAGCCATAACCGTATTATCTATCTGGACCCGGCAACTTTTCGGGCGAATCAGCGGCTGCGCTCGATCGATCTTAGCCACAATCACGTGCACCACATTGGCTTCGTGTTCGCACGGCTGCCGGAGCTGCGCGAGCTCTTCCTCGCTGAGAACAACATCCTCGAGATCCCGGCCGACGCCTTCGTGGGCAGCGTCAGCCTCGAGCTGGTACAGCTCCAGCAGAACGCGATAGCTCGGCTGGACGTGAGGGGCCTGCAAGGCCTGCAGAGGCTCAGCCAGCTGCACCTCAGCCGACAATTTCATCGAGCTGGTGCCGCGCAACTTTTTTCAGCATTCTGGTAATTTGTCCATACTCTCGCTGGACAACAATTACATAAGAGACTTGGAGTTGGGTACCTTTGCCAAACTCAAATTATTGAGAGAACTTCGACTGCAAGATAATCAGATCACCGAGGTAACTGTACACTGTATTAAAAATAAATCTTTTAATTTTAATAGAAATTTAAATGAAATTGGCGTAAAAATTGCAGTAATCATGGTCACTGAATTTTATTTAAGGTACTTTTATATGGAATCTTTGTTGAAAAATAATGTAACAGAGCTAATTCATTTTTTTTACTTTAATTGAGAGTGAATTTATGAAAATGCAATTTAAATTATTTTTATAGCAAAATTAATAAAAAGAAATTAAACTTTATATTTAAATTTAAAAAATGTTGATTATAAATTAATAATGCTTTAATACTGATGTATTTTTTTTCTAATTTATGAAAAGTCAAGCATAATAAATTCCAGGCTCTGCCGCTAGATAGCGAATACCTCTATTTGTAAATCTGCAAGTAGCAAAGTGAGAATAATTGTATAATAAGTCGAAGCAGAGTTTTAAAAGCTAATGAACATTGCGATGTCTACTATTCATACAATGCATAACCACAGACGCGCCCAAAAACATGATGGTTAAAAACAGTTTCTATCAATGAAAAATCAAAAATTCAGTGCTACAAGGTGCGAATTCAGCTTTCGGTGTTACTCAATGAGATTTATGCTTTCGGTGAATTCAGTCAATTCAGAAAGCTGAAATCGCATCTTGTTGCACTGAGTTCTGAGCTTAATTCACGATGATTAATCTTTCTTGTACCTACAAGCCTTAAAATTAATTTATATTTTAGATTTTAATTTTGATTTTGATACGAGAAATTAAAATAAATTTTTTAATATTACGAAAATATACAAGGTTAGCTATCCTAATTCTTGACAGTCAGAGATGAAAATTTAGAAAGATGACATTTCATGTTCTTATTTGAATTAAAATTCAAAAGGGTTACATTCAGTTTAATGCGAAGCGATTCACGAAAAACTCTTTATAATTGATTAAAATCAGATAAATTTAAAATGAACAATTCTTCATGAAAATTCGTCTCGACATTTGATTTTCAGATCAGGAGAGGCGTTTTTTCTCCGCTGCCTTCACTACAGGAATTGCATCTTCAGAACAACGCCATAACGGACATGGAAACGGGAGCTCTGAAGTCGTTGCACAGTCTGCAGCAGGTGAACCTGCAAGGCAACCTACTGGCCGTTCTGGGCGACGTCTTCCAGTTGGCCAACGACGCCTCGTCTAGTGGCAGTGGCGGTGGCAGCAGCAACGGCGGCAGCGTCAGCTCCCTCGTGTCCATCCAGCTGGACAGCAACGGGCTGGGCGTGTTGCACAACGACTCGCTGAAGGGCCAGGCGTCGATTCGCACCGTGTGGCTGGGACACAACAAATTAACGAGGCTGCAGGCACCCTTGTTCCGGGACCTATTGCTCGTCGAGCGACTCTACCTGACCAATAACTCGATTCTGCGAATCGAGGACACGGCCTTCCAGACGATGCAGGCGCTAAAACTGCTGGATCTCAGTTTCAATCGTCTCATGCACATAACCGTGAAGATATTTTCGGAATTGCACGAGCTCGAGGAGCTCTACCTGCAGGACAACGGCTTGGTGCGGATCGACGCCTACGCCCTTACAGCCCTCAAGCGGCTGCGCATCCTCGATCTGTCCAACAATCGACTGACGGCCCTCCACGACAACATGTTCCAGGAGGGCCTGCCCATCCGCAGCCTCAATCTGCGCAACTGCTCGATCAGCATAATCGATCGGGGCACCTTCCGGGGCCTCAACAACCTCTACGAGCTGAACCTCGAGCAGAACCGGCTGACCGCGGCGGCCCTCGTGAGGCTCGACATTCCGGGCCTGCGCCAGCTCAAGCTGTCCCACAACAATCTGAGCCTCATCAGCAGCGAGTCGCTGGACGGCCTGCCCTCGCTGCAGCAGCTCTCGATGGAGTCGTGCCAGCTGTACCGGCTGCCCAGCGACCTGTTCTCGCGGACCAAGAACCTGGCACGCCTCTTCCTCGGCCACAATCAGCTGCACCAGCTGAGCGAGCGTCTGTTCCATGAGCTCGACTCGCTGCGGGAGCTGCGTCTCGACGCCAATCGCTTCCTCGACCTGCCTTACGATGCCCTCAGCAACGTCTCGTCCGTGGAGATACTGTCGCTGGCGCGTAATTCGCTGCACGACAGCGACGCCTCGAGGCTGCACGGCCTGCTGAGCCTGAGGGAGCTCGACCTCAGCGCAAATCACATAATGTCGTTGTCGGGCTTCGGCATGACGAGGTTCAACAAGCTCGTCAACGTCGACCTGAGCTACAATCAGCTGAGCGACCTGCCGTCCAATCTGTTCATGCGCTCGCCCCTGCTGAGCAGGCTCGAGCTGTCAGGCAACAAGCTGCGCCAGGTGCCCACGGCCATGATGAGCAGCGACAAGCTGCCGTCCCTCACCTGGCTCAACGTCAGCAGGAATCCCCTGCAGCAGGTCTACGAGATCGGCTTCGACTCGAGCTATCCAGGCCTCGAGGAGCTCCACATCACTGGGACTAATCTGAGCCTGCTGACGAATCAGGACTTTCTCGCCTTCCCGCAGCTGCTGCATCTCTTCATGAGCGGCAACGCCATCGCGAGGATCCTGCCGGGGACGTTTCAGCCCCTGCCGAAGCTGCTCAGCCTCGATCTGGGCTCCAACGACATAGAGTTCCTACCCCCGGATCGGTTCCGGGGTCTTCAGCAATTGCGCCTTCTCAACCTGACACGCAACAAGTTGCGCGAGCTCGACGAGTTCACCCAGGACCTGAAGAATCTGCAGATGCTCGACTTGTCGCGCAATCAAATCGGCCAGATTCCCAAGACGGCCTTCCAGCATCTGGAAAACTTGGCCGAGCTCTACCTGAGGGGAAATCGAATAACCGTCGTCAATCACGACGCGTTCAAGCCCCTGAAAAAACTGAACTTTCTCGACATCAGCGATAATTCTTTCACGAATTTGCCGCTCAATGCACTGAAAACGTTGGAAACACGAATACGAACGTTACGAGCAGAAGGTACGAATATTTTTTTCTATATAGTTAAAGCACGGAATCATTTTGTATTTTATAGTGCTTATATTGCAAGCTTAAATTGATTAAAATTTCGAATAAATTTCAACTCGAACGAGAAAGAAAAGAACGCAGTGAATCGTTAAAAGATAAAAAAGGATAAAACAAACGAATTTAAACATTCTTTCATTGCGGTAATCCCCGGGTCGTGGTCAGCGAAATAAATTATTCAACGAGATTAGTTAAATCGAATTTGTTACAAAAATACCTGTAATTACGGACACGTGCTAAGAGCTGGGTCAGAGACAGAGGCTCTCGGGTGTCGGGCGCGCTCGGAAAATACATGGGCGCGCGTATAGTCAAAGAGAATATAATAACGTCGAACGCGCAGTGGCCTCACGGACGTGTGAAATATTCAATTTGCAGAGAATCCGCTAAGCTGCAGCTGCGAATTACAAGAGCTATGGGAATGGCTACACGACCATAGAAAGCTCATCGGTGGTCAATCGCGCAACCGCATGGCCAGCGTCGGAGGAGTTTCCACGACGAGCAGCGGTATAGCCGCCGCCGCTGGCCTGCCCAACGAAGCAAAACAAATACGCTGCGATCAGCCACTCGAACTTCGGGGTATGATCTTCCTTCAGCTGGAGACACGGACCTTTTGCTCGGCGCCGCTCATACCCAAATTAGCCATTCAGGATGTACAGCCTCATTCCGTCCTCGTTGCCTGGCAAAGCCGTAATCACTCGGGCCTCTATGGATATCAGATCGCCTTTTACGCTCTGGATAATTCCGACGAGGTAGCACCACTGGCTGAATTCAAGCTCGAATTCTCGTTGCGCGATCCGTGTCTCGCGATGCCAATCTCTTATCTCCCTCTTTTGCAGATTCACAGCAAAATGCTGAACCCGAGCGCGCGCTCGCTGCGGCTGCAGGGCCTCGTGTCGAACACGCGCTACCGCATCTGCATCCTCGGCCTGGGCTCCTGGAATCACCCGGAGGACGAGCAGCAGCAGTACCACCGGAGCCGATTCAACGGCTCGCACAACGAGGTCGTGATGGAGCGCTCGCTGGCCCCGGACCTGTCGGACTCGCCGACGACCCGCTGCACCGACGCCCTGACCCTCGTGATGCCCGACGCCGCCGTGGCCAGCAGCGACAGCTCGAGCCTCGGCAAGACCGACCCCAGCAGCAGCACCAGCAGCGACGCCGCCGCGCCCAACGGCGCCAGCAACGTCCTCACCAGGCGGCTCGGCCTCACCATCGGCTGCTGCATGGGCTTCATCGTCTTCATCCTGCTCATCTCGGTTCTCGGCTATCTCAAGGTATATAGAAGAAAATCATCCCCCGCTCGCATCCTCCTTTTTTTCCCATCGTCCATCGCGTTGAAAATTGCCCGGTGCTATACTTTTTTTACTTTACTTTTTTTTACTTTACTTTGCGGGCATGACGATACACGACGCTGCTATGTACGTTTTCTCTCTCTCTAGGGGAGTGAATTTCTTTTCCTTCGCTCGACGGTGAATTTCGAAGCCATGGATCTCTCGGACGCGCGCGCGCGCGGTTACGTGTGGCATGCGGCTCCGACGCGCATCAGCCAGATGATCGATGCTCTCTCGCTCTGCCCGGCCGCAATTGAATTTTAACTCATCGCTGGCTTTCGATGTGTCTGCAGATGTGTGCGCGCCACTGCTGCTGCAAACCCTGCTGTACTCGCTTTCTCTCTCTCTCTCTCTCTCTCCTCTCTCTCTCTCTCTCTGCCTCGCACATATAGATATACATGCATATCAGCTTGAACAATTTACTAAATCAGGGGAGCGTGACACATTTCCAATTACCGCTGCATCGACAACATTTTTCATTTATCAAAAGATTAATAATACCCTTGACAGAATTAAGAGAGAATATTTGCCTTGACGATTAATCACGCGGACAGACGATACCTCGGCCAACGGCTTAATCTTTCTACCGGATCTTTTTAGATTCTTCCTTCTGCTTTTTTTTCTTTTTACACCCGAGACGCAGGGAAAAAGAGAACTAACTGGATCGGATGAACCGAAACCAACGTACTTGTCAGTATTTGAGAATTTTTTTTCATGCAATTCGCGTAAATGTTCAAAAGTTGCTAGAAATTATTTCATTGTAAATTTAGAGAATCTACTAAAAATTTCAAATTTTATGGCGAAAATATGCATCTGTATACTACATCGTCACTCTTATTTATATTCTTTTTTAAAATCAATTATATCATACGCTTTAATTATCTTCCGTATGCATGGAAAAGAAACTTTTTCAATAATATTGTTGAGATAAAAAATCGAATTACTTTGATGAAATTCACGGCGGAAAAATGTACGCATGCATAACAAGTGAAGAGTCCAAGTACTGTCAAATTGACCGTATATCGGATTCGTATTTTTTGCGCGAAATCCGATGTGAAATGTTAATTAAGCTATTAAAAAGAGAAAAGCCCATTGATAAAAAAATGGTAATACTTTAGGCGCGTAGGCAAATAATTACTTTGTTAATCTCGAGAAGCTTTTAACTGAATTTTGAGCCTCTTGTCGAGCGCAATTATTTGTTAATAATAAAAAACGGTGCACTTTTAATTGGAATCTTCTTAATCGTACAATATAATTACATAAAACATCACACAATCACACGCATTGACGTACTAGTACGTATGTTTTTAACCTGCGTGAATCGGTCGAAAAGACCCTTGTCCATTTTTATTTATCAAAAACAAAAAAAAAAGAAATAAAAAAGATAAAAGAAAGAAGGAAAGAAAGATATGTATCAAGCTGTACGGGCAAAGCTCGCGCAGAGAATCAGTTACTAGTTTTGGCCTGGTCGCCAAAATCCAATACCCTGTCCATATCGCTCGACAGCTCGAAATATCTATCTTTTATTTTCGATCGTTCATTTTATTGAAACAAAGCTTTCGATTCGTACGTCACGGAGAGCGAGCAGCATCGCGCGCACGGGGCAGAGCTGGAGGGGGTAGAAAAAACAAGCGTCGAATCGACTCGGTGTTTTCTTTGCGAGTCCCTGCAGAGATACGGTATCGCAGGTATCCCTTGCAGCAGCAGCGGCGGCTTGCCGATACATCTGTATAACTCGCGCGCTCCTACTACTGCTCCTCACTCCCCTCGAGCAGAGACTCAATGTCAATATGAATCATTCTCTTTTATAGTCTTTACAACTTTTGTTTTTCGTCGTTTCTCTTGACACGTAAAAAGATGAAAAAAAAAGAATGGGGAGACGAGATAAAAAAATCATTGACAAGCCAAGCGAGCGAATCAAAAAAGAAGCTGTAATAATGAACGAAAAAAAAAACCTAAAAATTGCAGGTGAAGAAGCAGCGCGAGGCAGCCAAGCGAGACCAGCAGGCGGTTCCGCCGGAGTACATATCCTACAGGCAGTTCAGCCTGCAGAGCGGAGCGGCCGGGGCTGCTACAACGACGACTCTGACGACAAACAACACGACGCTGGACTCGCAGGGCAGACAGCTCCAGGCGACGGCCTCGGTCACCTCGAGCCTCGACGGTAGTCAAACGACGCAGCTGCAGCTGCACCAGCAGCAGCAGCAACAGACCGCGCCGAGCTTCATAACGACCGGCTGTCCCGGAGCTACGCACGGTATATAGCCAACGACCTACGTGTAAGGAGGGGCCACTGTTATTATTACACAGCCAGATACACACGAGCGACCACGGGCAACTTTTATGCGCCGTACGCGTCGACACCCCCAAGACTTACATAACATTATAGCCGGCCGACCGCCCGAGAGCCAAGTGCTGGCAATCCTACGTCGTATTTATGGTCTATTGTGTACTTGGGTTATCGAGCTTATTAAATAAGTTACTCGGCTTTGTGTTTACCATCGACATCCGGTATTGAGAGCGCATCGCAATTAATTCATTCGGGAACAAAACGCAAACGCAGCACCTCCCGCACTGCATCCTTCGACGGATGAGCCTTGTCCGCGACGAGCCAAAAAAAGCTCTCGAAAGATCAGACAAACTTGATCTATAGATTACATCTATTGCTGTTTACTTCGGCGCCGGTCAAATATAGCCCAGCAAATAGCGTTACATAATGGGTGTACACGTGATAGCTGAAGCGCGCCCAGCGATTGACGTTAATTAGAGTCCGCGCGCGCGCGTTGAATTAATATGAAAATGTATATCACTCGCGCTCGGGCCGTGGTTATATAGAAACACAATTACAAATATATATAGATATGCATATATTATTGGCCAGCAGACGCATGGCTCGTGTAACTCATCGCCAGCCGCGCACTACATCTAGGTAATGCAAACTTTAGAAACTATGCATTTGTACATATACATAGTAAATGACGCAATTATCAAAGACTGCATCAGTTTCTGTTTATGCTATAGGTGGCGCACGCGCGCGCGCGCGTTGTACATATATATACCTATATTAAATTATATATCTGGATGATGATATTGTTAGCGCGCGGCGCAACTCTCCTATACGCATTTACGTGCATATCTGTGCTGTACGTGTAAATAAATGCACGTGTGGTGCGCTGCATACGTATTAATTGCGTGCGAAAAGCACCACCACCATCGCCAGGTTCGAGCCCAAGTACACAATGTATTATAGATAGCACACATATTTCTCTACACACTAACACACACGCGAACATTAGCGATACCCCGACACACAGAGCGGATATTCAGGACTACACGTACAACCCACGGATATACATTTAGACAAGTCGCAGGCCCCCCTTGCACTGCAGATCGTTTTCACGTATACATACATACGTGCGTGTATATATTGTAACTGCACAAACGAAATTATATATAGTTATATATATACGTGAGCGATATAGTTTTGGAATATATGCGTGGCGGCACTGGTGCGCGCATATAGTAGATACCTACTATGCATTGAGTGCGCGCGAGAGAACGTGTGTGAGCAGAGTATACATAGGTAGGCGCGCACGCGTTTACATCATCAGGCCAATTTCAATCAATTTCTATATTAGTCAACGGGTGTGTGACTCGCCGTATGTATAGATACTGTACGGTTGATTCCGCCGACGCAAGGTCAATTTTTTCAATGACGAGCGTATACGCGGCGTAAAAACAAGTTTACACAGAAAAGCTTTGACAATTTTACCTCTTCATAAACTTATAGAAACCACCAAAGTGGGGTTGAATATCAAATTAAAGCACTGCGGATATCATTGGTAATCAAAGAACGCTTCGTATTAGCTATTTAGAAAAAAAAAATTCCGACGGTCGTTTCATGTACACGAGCATTTTCCGAAGAATTTAGTTTTATTAGTTTAAAATTGATATTTTTGGAATTGATGTATATTAGGGTGGTCCACTTTTTCAAAAATTTTTTGTATCTCGGGGGATCCATCGGAATCTGAAAGTTTGAGGTTTAAAATGAAGTTTCCTTTAAACGAGAACTCAAATAAATGATTTTAGATGGTGTCGATGGATTTTTGAAGTTTAAAAACGTGCTCCTAAAAAGGAGCAAAATCGGGCAACCATTCGATTTATTTCAAACTTTGCTCAGAGTGTAAAAATGATCTTAACGATACATTTTCTTACGTATTTTTGTCTGCGGAATCGAATGCCGTAGTTAGTTTTGACCTAGGAGCACAATTTCATTGAAAAAAATACACTTTTTCGATCGTTCTTTTTCGCAAATTTCGCAAAGTTCATTTTCGAGCGAGCGGCAAATGAACAGAAAAAATCTAGAAAATTTTTTGACACCGCCAAAATTTAGCATTTTTTATGACAAATCCAACCGTATATATTAGTATACACTTTAAAATTATTTTAATGCCGAAAAAGCACGATTTTATCCCAAAAAACGATATTAAAAAATGGAAAAATGGAAAAATATATTCGTTTCTTCAAGAAAATGGCTGAGTATAATCACTCATGAAAATAATTGAATACAACTACCTGATAGGTTTTTTTCTCACCTTTCAAACGCCGTTTTCAGAGTTAAAAAATTCGCAAAATTCGCCGAGATACAGCTGTTTTTGTACGATGCACTTTTTTAGCTTAAAAATCTGCTTTGCTGGTTTTTTAATGAATAGAGCCAGCTCAGAATTATTGAATTTTAACCCAAAAAAGTGCATCGTACAAAAACAGCTGTATCTCGGCGAATTTTGCGAATTTTTTAACTCTGAAAACGGCGTTTGAAAGGTGAGAAAAAAACCTATCAGGTAGTTGTATTCAATTATTTTAATGAGTGATTATACTCAGCCATTTTCTTGAAGAAACGAATATATTTTTCCATTTTTCCATTTTTTAATATCGTTTTTTGGGATAAAATCGTGCTTTTTCGGCACTAAAATAATTTTAAAGTGTATACTCATATATACCGTTGGATTCGTCCTAAAAAATCCTACATTTTGGTGGTGTCAAAAAATTTCCTAGATTTTTTCTGTTCATTTGCCGCTCGCTCGAAAATGAACTTTGCGAAATTTGCGAAAAAGAACGATCGAAAAAGTGTATTTTTTTCAATGAAATTGTGCTCCTAGGTCAAAACTAACTACGGCATTCGATTCCGCAGACAAAAATACGTAAGAAAATGTATCGTTAAGATCATTTTTACACTCTGAGCAAAGTTTGAAATAAATCGAATGGTTGCCCGATTTTGCTCCTTTTTAGGAGCACGTTTTTAAACTTTAAAAATCCATCGACACCATCTAAAATCATTTGTTTGAGCTCTCGTTTAAAGGAAACTTCATTTTAAACCTCAAACTTTCAGATTCCGATGGATCCCCCGAGATACAAAAAATTTTTGAAAAAGTGGACCACCCTTATGTATATCGTTTCTTATGAGCTTGACTACCATCCACATAAATATTTGATTTTCATCGATTGAAGTATTTTTAAAGAATTTATAACAGTGCTTAATAACGACTTGATAACGATTATACCAAGTAAGTATAGTTGTTTTATTTAAAGATAAACGAGAGATTTCAGCACAGTTCATGTATATTAGAGAGAATTAATTTTAAAAATCAGAAAAGTATTAATTGATTCACACTCAATTGGAAAAATTAACAATGAACGAGCACGGAAACCATTTCGATAATTCGAATTTACGAATCATCTGATATTCGAAATGTTCTTAATTTACTAAAGAGCTCTTTGAAATAATTCAATAATGCAGTGTGCTGTTTCGGTGGAATTAACCATATGCGTAATTGAAATTGTCATTAAAACTGTAGAATATATACGTCCTCGAGACGCATAACTGCTAAGATACGATGATCGACCATTACAGTTTAAAGCATCGAAAAGGCCAAAATTTTTATACATCATCGTTGGTGTGATATGCATGTGTGTATTTATGAGTAAAAAATTAATCGTTGTAACGTTTTGTCGGAGTATGATGAAAAAAAAAAAATAAATAATGAACCAAATAAACTCTGTAAATAGAATCTGGTATAAATTTTACCATAAGATGTATGCGATTGCGTTGCGATAATAATAAATCGATATAAGTAAATGCATAAAAAGAAGCTAAGGAATTCACGACTGTGTGGCGCGCGTGGCGTGCGAATGAGAAAAGTTTCTGTACATATAGCATATAAAATGTTTCGAATGCGGATAGCCCGGGCGCGCTGCATAATGGAAAAAAGAAAACAAAATACTTATAGATATAAATAGACAAAAAAGTAGAAGCCCCTTTAATGGACAATACGAGCATCGAAAAGGCGGAATTTTTCTCTTCTCTCTTTCTGTGTGTGTGGGCGGTTGTGTGTGCTTTGTGTGTAGGTGTGCGGCTTCTCTCTCTCTCTCTCTTTCTCGTATAGCGTGGAAACATATTTGGCGCATAATGTAGCGTGCCGATTAGAATACTCTACTGGCTCGTTCGCACGTCTGTGTAAATATTTCCGAAGGGGAGGCGCGCGCGTACTACATAGAGCAGCTTTTCGCCAGCTCTCGCTTTTTTCTCCTGCCCCTCTTCTGGCCTGGCGCGCAATCCCTTGTTCTCCGAGAATGGGCGAAAAAATCCATGTATATTGTATCGATATACCCGTATTATACGGCCTGTTACAGCGGCAGAAGCAACAACAGCATCAGCAGCGGCAGCAGTGGAATCGGTGTAGTGCAGCCTCGACTGTATGTACGGCAGAGATATAGCATATCGTGGCGAAAAGCTCGCGAGAAGCTCAAGAGGAAACGAAAAGAAAATCCATTTGTGGCGTTAGCAGCAGCAGCAGCAGCAGTACTGTAGCAGGTAGTAGCAGCAGACAGAGCGAGTGAGAGCAGCTAGCCTCCCTCATTGTGTTTTCTTAATGGCTAACGGCGCGTCGTATACACCACTCAAGAGCAAAAGAGAGAGAGAGAGTTTGGTTTCCTATATAGCCTGTATTCGGACGCGCTCACAGGGGGTTGCGACGACGACGACGACGAGAGGAGAGCCTAGCTCTCTTTCTCTCCCTCAGAGCTCGTGTGAGTGAGTGTACGTGTGTGCAAGTACGACTATAGGAAACGGGGAGACGTTTCCGCCCATAGAAAAGTAAACTAGCTGAGACTGAGTGAGAGGGAGAAAGAGCGACTGTATCGTTAGCTTAAATTTTCTCTCTCCCTTTCTCTCGTTCTCTCTCTCTGGCTGTGTCACGTGCTGCTGCTGCTGCAAAGAGCTGGTCGTCGTCGTCGTCGTCGTTGTCGATGTCGCCCGTCGTCTCGAGTATAGTAGCACTACTACGGTTGCTGCTGCTGCTGTTGCCGGTGTGCAGCTCTGGCAAAACGAGGAAAGTTTTCGTTATCGTTATCTCGTCCTTGCCGTGCGCTCCATGCACACGCGAACACCCTCATCAGCTGTATAAGTGTAGCCACGCGCCTCTATGTGTGTAAAGCTCGTCTCTCTCTCTCTCTGTGTACTCAGCTGTATGTCAGTGTACCTATCACGTACGTGTGTATATGCGCGTTTCCTCGCTCAAGCTCGCTCGCTCTCTCGCGCCCTATAGCAAAGCCCGGCTCCTCTTTTACTTTAGGCTTTTGAATAGGTTACTGCTATGCTTGACTGTGCTATGCAGCTTCCCTCCCCCGCCTTCCTCCGCTACAACTATTTCTTTTCTCCTGCGCGCAGCACACCCACACACACATACCTCCATCCTCTCACGCTTCTTCTTTACTTCTCTTCTTCTCTTTTTGTCCTCCTCCACCTTCTCTCTCTTGTTGTTGTGATTGTTTTTTATTCACGCTCTTACGCGAAGCTTCCAAGTACGTATACAGCGCGCCAGTGTTCAGGAGTGGTGCTTCGTTCTTCTTTTGCTGCGTTTTTTTCTCCTCTATTATTATTATTTTTTTTTTGCTGCCACTGATGCTGAATTCTTCCTCCTCGCGCGCTCCGTGTGTATCATAACAGCGACCTTTCTCGTTCGCGTTCTCTCTCTCAGCTAAGGTATATACATACCTATGCGTCGCGACAAAAAATAATTTTACACTCAAGAAGTAACTACGAAATATTTCAAAGCTTCCTCGCAGGCATCGAATGTGAATACGCATGAAGCTAGCTGCAATCCAGGCGTATACACGGCGTTCCGGGCTTTCAATATTTATACCGCGCGCCCCAAACCCCCGACAATTATAATTGCATTCGAGTTTTCGTTCGCAAATGTATACATCCGTTCGTCAATTTTTTCGGGTATTTTTTAATAACGTTGCCCCGGCTTGATGAATGGCTCACGATTTATTGAATTAATATTTTTCGTTCATTTCGTACATAAAAAAAAGGTAAAAAACACGGAGACGCAGTGCAGGTCGGCTTCGACACGTAAGCACGTACACCTGTGGCAATTGAGAGTTCATACGTATGCGTGTGCGCGCGCGCGAGTGAGAAAATCGAGCAGAGAGCGCGCGTAGGTTGGTATGTAGGGCCGCGCGGGCGTCGGTGAGCGGTGTTGCTGTGTTTGCGAGCTCGCGTGTAAACACAGTTGACAATACGGGAATATACATTGTACGCGTTGTTAGAAGGTAAAAGAGGAAAGGGCTTTTATTAGTTCGTCGATTGGAAACGAATGGAAAACAGAGAATGTGATAATCGCGAATGCACGCGCATGAGGCGAGAGATCGTGTGCAAAGTTTACAGCGTGTGTGTCGATGTGTGTGCGTATATGTAAACTCGCCTGGGTGTCCGCCGCGCGTTTTCTATGAAATGTATAAACCATTTCGACGCGGCGTTTCGCGTACATACGCTTCTGTATACATAAATGCAAATAATGCAATAAGTCGGCGATTAATAATATTCCGCGCGCGCGCATCACGAGTATAAAAGTACGAGGAATGATTGTGTTTGTATAATAGCTTCCTCCTTAATCACTGTAATATTTGCTTGCAATTTTGCGAACGAAATGATGTTTGCCGGAGGACGAAAGAGTAAAGTGCGATATGAAAAAGTAAATAAATAAATAAAGTAACTAAAGTAATTTTATTGTTATAAGATGAAAAATATGTAAAATTGTTTTAAAATGAGTGTACGATTCACGGGCGTCTCTTTTGTGTATAAAATTTTTCTTCTCGACTCTCGTGGTTGGATAACGTTTACATGTGTGTGTGTCGTACGTCGATGTTCGAGCGACGTCGTTAATCAATTTTTAGAAAAAAAACAAAAAACCGCAACGATATGTATTATAAAGTATGTATCGGTAACTACATTCAATATAGAATATAAAAGTAAATGAAAGATCTTGTACACAATTGTAATAGAACAAAAAGTAAGATACACCTTTAAGAAAAGTATGAAATAATAAAAACGTGTCCATTTTGTAAAAGTGCCTTTTTTTTTATTATCATTGCTCGGCGCCCATATAATGCATCCTCGCCCCCTCTCGCATCCGCACCGGTTCCCGCCCCCGCCTGCGCACAGTCGTAAAGTGGAATGGCATTTTTACTTTTAGCTCCCGCTCATAGCTCGAAAACTCCACCGACGAGCGCTTGTTATACGTATACCTATACGCTTTGCAGCAGTGGCCCGTTTGCAGGTAACAAGACAAGGAAATAGTAATCCGTAAACATTTTTTGCGCGAGTTAATTGAGATAAAACTCCCGGCTGCGCTTGCAAATCATTCGTAATCCTTCGAGCCTATTGAAGTAAATGCATTTACGCGTATCGCGCTTCGATGCGCAAATTTTACGTATACACACATAAGCCGGCTTTAATTCGCTTGCTTATATGATAAATTAGGCAGGAAAATTGGCTTTTTCACCTTCGATAAGCGAACACGAGTATACGTCGGCTTGTTTCTGTAGAATTAGCAAAACTGCAAAATGAACGGGTGTATAGTGCGGGTACAAAAAAACAGTAAAAAGGGTGAGTATAGGTAGGGGGCACGCGTATATGGAAATAGAGGCGTGCACTCGTGGCGCAATATATATAATTGATTAGCGCGCACTAGCATCGGCTGTGTGTGCTTGTGCGTATGTGTGTGTGTGTGCATCATGCGCATAGCACCTTTATATATCTATATATGTATATAATATTGCAGCTTGCAGCCAATTCAATTAGCCAGCGAGAGTAATAACTTTGCCAGTGGAGCAGAGGCTCGATAATAACACGTCATCAAGCTTCAATTGAGAATGGTTGAAATTCGCACGTGTCGATCAGATGAAAAGCCCCAACTGCCACTACTAGCCCCCCTTCATTCTCTTACCCACACTCTCTCGCTCTCTCTCACTCTCGCGCTTTGTAATTATCATTTGTCAAACCTTCGATACGTACACATCTTTATACTCGCAGCTCTCCACATACATACACAGAGACGCACCGAGTTGGCTGACTGGCCGCATCTGCACACATGTTGACTCGCTCGTCGCGCGCGCGTTCATATCGATTAAAGGTCAGCACAGACGCATACCAATTGGCAATCGCGCACCGCCACCTCTGGAATTTATCGCCAATCTAAACGAATCGGCAGCTCCTCTCTGCTCTTTTTCGGCTACATATAGCTCTCTCTCTCTCTCTCTCTCTCTCTCTCTCTTTTTTGCGTTTTTGGCGTATAAGTGCTCATACATATAATACACTCTTATCGGTCCGTGCGCAAGCAGATAGGTAGAGCTGCCGCTTCGGCCGACTAATTGTATTTTACTGCGAGTTGATTGTATAACGAAAGGCGCGCGAAAAAAGAATTGGCTTAAAATATATCCTCCTAGCTAGCTATACATAGCTGCCTGGCCCGAGCGCTTGTTATTTCAAAGTGAATTCGTCCACGATGCGATCGCGTTCCGTTGGCTTGTAAATTGAATTATTCGTTTGAGCTTTTTATACGCATGTTATATACGCGTGCATGGATAAACGTCCTCCGCGCGTATATAGCCAGCAATAAGCTCGATCCGCAGTTAGCAAATGCCGTGCCAGACTGCGTTACACATCGGTGCGCGATACACGCGTGATACATGTGTGCGCGTGCGTTTGAGCAAAAACTCGGCTCTCGATCTGTCGTGTGTCGCGCCCCCGCGCTCGCTCGCTCGCTATTATCGAGATAAAATCTTTGATCGACTGCGCGTGTAATATTTATGCAGCTCTGCGTGTACGCGCTGGGCGTTAAATCGCGCGCGCAACGTTGAGCAGCTCTCGACTGCTGCTGCCGCTGCTACACAGATCGAAAAAGTGTCAGCTTTACTTTTCCGCCTCGATCGAGCTAAAAACGTTTTTATTCCAACAGTACGGAACAAAAAAAGCTCGGCAGTTATATATAGATCAGTGGAAGCGCGAAAGAGCTTGGCAGTGCAGCTTGGCAAAGTCGTTTAAAAAAATCCCTTGTCATTAATTCCATGAGCGATTTTAGCAACAATTAAACGGCCATGCGCAAAAAGATGAGGAGCGCGAGAGCATAAAAGCCGCTCGTGCGCGCGTACCGGAGGGGGGCGGAGCAATTAGAGCTCATCAACGCGACTTCACCGGTGTACTTTCGCGGGGGGGCTACCTTCCCCATCAGCTGCGAAACATTTGTATCGAATTTCAACAAATTAGCCTCAAATTAACACCTTCGCGTTTCCCCTCGCGTTCGACGTGGTGCCTCGGCAGCCTGACGCGCTCGGCGCAGCAGTCACACACGCGCTGACTTGATTATAGAGCGAATTTATCGCTAAAACTGCTAGTGTGCAGCGCTGATGTAGTTCGACCTTGCCAGCGCGCGCCGCACATCACGTATACCTGTGTGTATAAGCCGCGAAAGGGGGTGGGAGCGGAGCGAACGGGGGGGACGAGAGAAAGAGCATACACTACTCAATCCTGAATTTATATATACTGCGCGGTAAATACGCCTAGTTGCTGCGGCTTTATACATAAAACATTAAAATGTATATTCATGCTGGTGTACGTACGTATGTATGTATATCGTACTGGAGTGTGTAGGTGCAGCCGTGTACCAGGACTACGCTCTGTATATGGTATAGCCTGGCTGATGGAAAAGGAAAAAACTTGGAGAAAGGAAAGTCTCGTGAATAAGATTCTATACAGCTAGGAAAATACACTCGCGAGCTGCGCGCAACCCGCCACCGAAAGCGAGCATAAGGAGAGAAAAATAGAAGAAAAAGGACTTTGCGTGCCACACGTCTGGGGCTCTCTCGTTCTTTCCCTCTCTCTCTCTCACTGTGTACACGTATAGATGTATAGATGTGTGTATATGTACTCGCGTGTAGAGAAAAAGAGAGACAGAGAGGGGTTCGAAGCTCGCACAAGTAGAAAAGATAGAAATTCCTCAATTCCGAGCTTCGTTCGAAACTGCCAATGCTCTTTCTCTTTCTTTCCTCTCTCCTCTCTTCCTTTTTCTCCAGGTGCTGTGCAGCAGCTCAAAAGAGAGAGAGAGAGAGAGAGAGAGACTAGCACTAGAAGCCAATCTCGGCATGCCCGTCACTTCTCGTTACGATACAGCTTTTTGGTCGCTCGCCGCTGCCGCCGTGGCAGAGCTTAACTGTACGATGTCGGGGCCAAAAGAAAAAGCAGCAGTAGCACCACCACCAGAAGAAGAAGAAGAAGGAAAAGGCGAAGCAAGCGGAGGAAAAGGAAGAAAAAAAAACGAAACGAAATAGAATTTTAATTCGAGTCTATGCGGCATACGTCAAAGTTGCACGACTCGAGTAGTCTATTAGCAGCCAATGCTGTTGCTATGTTGCTGCTGCTGCTACAAGCGACGCATAGCATCGTGGCTCGACTTAGAAAAATGAGCAAGTTGCCATCGCTATATAAAATATATACCCTGCACATGTGTGTATGTGTGCGAGTGTGCACGCGTGCGGGGAAAATAATCGAAATCCCGACGTAACCGAAATACCGAGCAGACGATCGACCGCAGGAAAGCACGAAAATGTCTTTCTTTTCTTTTGCTGCAGTCATCTCTCCTTCTCTCTCGAGCTTTTTGCCGTGGAAGAGAGAGAGAAACTTGCGCAAGGGCACGACCGCAACTATACGCGCGCGCGCGTCTCTGGAATTCCTTTCTTTCGGCCGTCTCTCTCTCTTGGCTGCTGCTGCTGTTGCTGAGCTTTTTATGAGCTTACATTCGTTACCGCGACGTTTTGCAGCGCGCAACTTGCAGTGCACACACACACACACACAAACACACAAACACACATGACTCCACGCACATCCGTCCTCTGCACACGCAAAAGTATTTATATTCATATGTGACTGTTACGTGTGTAGCACTATATTTCTTCATGCAGTATGTTTTATGCAGTGGCTTTGAAGTGAAAATAAAAGGTAAAAAAAAAAGAACGAGCGCGGGGAAAAATAGTTACTCGAAAATTGAAACGTATATTTAGGCTGCGCAGAGGGGGAAAACTGGGCCTGTCGCTCCGGGTAAAAAAATAAATATATCATCGTGGAAACGTCGGTGGCTGCTGCTATACACACCTTATCCCACCGCATGCAGGGAGCGTACGTATATATACGGCTCTGCATGCGGCTGCTGTACCTATACAGCGCAGCTAAGGATTGGCTAAGGCGCAGCAGCCGCATGAAACGTACGACGTGCGATATAGCTCGAGATAAGCAAGGTAGCTGCCACCACCGCCGCCGGAGTCGAGGATATGCGTCTCCACCAGGCCCGCCCGTATATACATATATAGGTAAAATACAAAGCTAATATTAACAACATGTGCGCGACCGCCGATACCAACCCTACACACGTCGTACGTCTAGCGCGCTTACGCAACTATGCATAAGCCAATGAATTACGATGACTTTTTCGAGCGCCTGTATTATATGCAGTATGCGCGCAGGGCCAGGAGCGATGACGAGCCAGGCGACCGTGACAGGGCCGTCGAAGGCGCATTAATTCTTCGCGGTGTACCGTATACTCTTCGCTGCTGCTCGGCGAAACTTTGATTTTTCATTTGCTCGCAGTGATAAATAATACATCCGTCTCGGGGCGCTGGAAAAGCTGTCGACCGCAAGTACACGCCGATGTAGCTTCTAGAGAGAGAGAGAGAGAGAGAGAGAGAGAAAGCACCTCCTCCCCTCTCCCCCGAGTGCAAGAGAGGTCATGTAAATAATTCAGACGGGGATCTAATCTTGTGTGGACTTTGAAATAAGTCGAAATGGAAGTGCCAGGCAAAAGTCAAGAATGAAGAAAAAAACAGGATTCAGCTTCATGCGATGCAGCTTCAGAAAATGAGAGGGAGAGCGAGCGCACCACTGAATTATAGATATATCTAGGCTGAAAGCTAGCTATACGCCACCGTTTTTTATTTCTCTCTCTCTCTCTCTCTCTCTCTCTCTCTCTCTCCTGCTATATTTCCTTCTTTTTCTCTCTCATGGTGTAGCATATTGCGTATGGCCAAAACTTTAATATTGCTCGCAGATAGCTAATACGAATAGCACTGCGAACTGATAATACGATTGGCTCGGGCATCATTGAAAATGACCGACGCGAGAAATTTTGCCCCTACACGTATCGAGTTCCTTCGTCTTCCTTAATGAAAGCCTTCGAGCCGATCCGCATCCTTTCTCTCATGCGCCTCTTGTTAGCTCATCATTTCCTATAAATTACGTTTTTTTTTCGCCACGTTCGTGAAAATGATAATAATAATAATAATAGTAATAATAATAATAATAGTAATAATAATAATAATAGTAATAATAATAATAATAGTAATAATAATAATAATAACGAGGTGCTGCAGAGCGAAGCTCTTAAACACGGTTATTTCGAACTTGCTTTCTCTCTCTTTCTGTATATGTGAGCGCTTGAGCACGATGTTTCGCGCATAGCCTCTCCTATCTTGTGCACTCAAAGATATATACATTTTCAAGCTCTGGGAAATGCAGCAGCAAAACGGAACTGATATTCTCAGGAAGAATTAATCGCAGCGCCCCGACTGCCGCGCGCTATAAGGCAAACCAGCAGCAGCAGCAGCAGCAGAAGCAGCGTAGAGGAGCACGGGCCAACGTGCGCACGTACATATAAACAGCATGCATATAGAGAAATGGTGAGCGAGTGGTAAGCCATTAGAATAGTCAGACAATACACTGTGTGGCCTCTATCTCTATCTCTCTCTCTCTCTCTCTCTCTCTCTTCTCTCTCTCTCTCTCTCTCTCTCTCTCTTTCTCTCCTGTATGTAAAAGACACTACTGCTTGCTTTGCACTTGTATGTGTGTGTGTGTGTGTATTCAACTTAAATAACAGCTCGGAGCGCGAGCGCCGAGTGTATTTAATGCATGTGTATATATAATAGTTTAACCTTATACTACTGCTGCACCCCCAGCCCACTTCATCCGACCAGGCGCCAGGCGCAGCTTTATGCCGCGTATAATACCCCCCCCCCTTTCCCTCCTCCGTCCCGCACACCCACAGACACAGACACACTCAACCGCCATAAGACATGTACACTTGCAAATATTCACGTGTCGCTTCCTATAGTCGTCCTCTTGTTTTTATTATTATTATCGTTATTTTAACTGCGCGAGTCGCTTATACGAGACCTTATTCGCCGCCTCGTACACGCTGCTTGCCATAGCTTACACGGGTATAAACTTCTGAAATTCGAAAACTAAAGTATTTCGACGTTCCCGCGACTACACGCGCGCGACGGTGACTTTTTTCACGCTGCCTATATATAATATGCACGCACAGTTTTGTGTGTATCAGTCGCCTCGCTCGTCTCCTCCTCGCAATGTCTGCGCGAGCTCGCGTTTTAAAAACTAAAGCACTTCTCGTCAAAAATACCTTGCTCGTGTCCCCGTGTGCCATAGCGCGGAGAGAATTTCGAAATCTGTGTAAAAATTTCGACAAGAATGCGAGGGCGCGCGTGCATATATTTATTTATGCAGGCATTTTTGGAAAAAGTATCGCTCGCTCGAAAAGAGCTTTTTCTCTCTGTATACTGTATGGCCACCGCACGGCGGTGCGAGTAGATTTTTAAGCGGATTTATGATTTCTTCTATCCTCTAAATATGTCTATAGCTGCACACACGCGCGAGTATGTGTATTATATAGAAGACACGTCTATATACTACGTGCGCAGCGAACGTATTATTTTATGACTGTGCTTACTTTTTCGCAAATTTCTTTTATACTTCAACATAATAAATCTACCATTACCGAAAACTCTATTTTTGCATATTTCCATCTAAAAGCCTGCATTAACGTGCATTTCAGCAGAAATTCGTACGGAAAAGGGAAAAAATAATGAAATCTGTTGTTTGCTTTGATTTCTATAGCTTTTTTTCCGCGTATAATTATAATGACGGCTGAATCACCTGCTGACGGCGATTAATTGAAATGCTAAATTTTTACATTACCATTGACTATTGACATTGTACCAAAGTTAAAAACGAGCTTAAAATTACAGCCAAGTTATTCGAGAGAGAGGAAAAAAAAGACTGATACTATAGTTTGATTGGTCTAAATGATGAATAAATCGGTAGCGAATATTCATTTTAAAAAGAGTGTTTCATCTGTTAACAACCAACAAAGAATCATATACACCGTTTTGATGCAACATTTATTTTTCGTACAAAAATAAAAGCGCGCTATGTTCATATACACATGTCACTCTTTTTTGAAAAATATAAATACATTGCACCTATATTGCATGTTTTTTACATACCTGCGGATGTATCGCTGATAAAACATTCTATTTTAGGGTATAACGAAAGATTTTGCACAGTTCAAGAGCAGCGCAAAAGCTCTTGACGGGTATCAACTTGCCAACAATAGCACGAATACATATCTCATCTTTTTTGTCGGTAAAAAAAATAATTTAAAAATCATAAAATGATTGCGTCTATCGCATAATATCCGTATTGTCTGGAAAAAAGTGGAAAAAAAAATTGAAGGCAAAATAAACGCTGCAATAAAATCCATTTATATTATATAGAAATCAGAGGAAGTGCAGCGCAGGAGAAAAAGAGAAAAAGGTAGACTGGGAGAGAGAGAGGGTCAAAATTACTTGCGTCAGGAAACGTGCGGACGCTATAATCTCAATTTAATGCTTGCCTAACTAGCTGCTACGCCATGGCCATAGTAGTCGCTGTTGCTGCTTCTGCCGCTGCCCTTTCTACTCTCACGTATAGCCAGTATATATTCGAAAAAGCGAGTGGGCGTGAGCCCACGCAAAAGAGGGATTTAGTTTGCGGATGAGCTAAGGAAGATTTGGAGCTTAATGAAGATAAATAAGCTAATTTTTTGCTCTTTCTCATTCAACTGCGCGTGGAAAATTCACACATCTCTTTTCTTCTTTATCTCTCGGCCATCGCATTTAACTTTCTCTCTCTCTCTTTCTCCCTCTCACTCGCTCGTTTTTTGTATCTGTTATTTATGCATGTACACGGGTAAAAAGATGCACATTTTGCTGCGCGGAAAAATTCAAAACATTGTAAGCTTTTAGAGTGGCTGCGCAGCAAATCATCATGAAAATGCGATCGGAATGACGGGATATTTTAAAATATTCCTAACATCATATCAAAACAAAATGTTTATAAAGGTCCTTTTTTGAAATATTCGATATTGTTCAATATATTTTCAAAATACTTTTTTTTAAAATAGTATATCTCGAATAGTGTGCCAGATTAAATAAATAAATTTACTATAAAAACATTCATATCTATGCTTTGTACAATTTTTATAAAACAGTCCATGATCGGCGAATAAATTTCAAGAAAAATTGGCTCAAAAATAATAACAGACAAAATAAATCTGCGGTACATTTGAAGAATTTTCTATTACAAAATATTTATAACCGAGATGTAAATAATGAATTAAGCATGCAGCAGGAAACCTGCTACACGGCAAGAGACCCGTACGTGTTAGTGCATGTATACGTATTAACAATCTCAAACAGAGGAAAATTTGGGGGAATACTCAGATATTGCTTATTCACTCGAGTCCTTCATGAAAATTTGATGTCACGACGCCGACGTTGCCGCCGCCGCCGCCGCCGCCTCCGAAACGACGTGCGCAGGAAAAGAAAACGTCGCCGTCGTAGTCGTAGTCGTCGCACGCGGGGGTGAGAGAAACTAGCTGGTCTCCGAGTATAAGATTCAAACTTATCTCGAAGTCGAAAGCGTACACGCGTTTGCGAGCAAATTCGATATCCCGGGTAACTATATTCGTGCGATATGACGAAAAGGAGGGCTTGTGGCGTGGGTGCGAAGAGCGAGGGTGAAAAAAAAAATGCCAGGTGCGAGAAAAGAAAAAAATTTATCAAAAAAAAAAAAAAAAGAAAAATATCAGGATTGCAAAGAATGAAACACATATTTTTTGTCATATTGTTTTTATTGGTGGTGAGTGGGTTTGTTATTTTGTTGCTCGACAAGGCCGATACATCGAAGCATACGCCGAACGGCTGCGATGCACAGGCGGTGCCAATAAAACATCTACTTTCGACGCTGCGCCAAGATATCGTCGTGTGCGGACGAGAGCTCGAGTACTGCTCGAGCGAGCTATATAAGGCTAAAACGAGACACACGTGCCGTGTACAGCTGCAGTAGCAGCAGCAGGTACTACTTCTACCAATACTACGCGATACGATGTTGTTGCATTCACGAAGGTCGATGGAGAATGTCGTTCAAGTTATTTCGGCGTATCTGAAACGGATCGATGGGCGCTCCGTGACCGGGTCTGCCCCAAAGTCGCTGCCACGTCGTCATGTGCTGGCGGCAGCTCTCGCCCTCCCTGCGACGCTCCTCCTGCGTGGCGTGTCAAAAAGTCATATTGATGCATTTCCTATTTATATTTGATGATGCCACATTTTACATTTGCATTAATCCGCGTATATGTTTTGCGGCTTGCATTGCGAGTTGCGAGCTACTGCCACGCTGGGCGCGCGCGCGTTACATTTTACCGCAATATAAGCCATCGATACCGCGCGCGGCGCGTCCATTTGCTAAACGCGCGCGGCTACTATACATACGCTCGAGTACATATTTTATGTGAAATCAACTCGAAGCTTGATAAATATTTTGCGTTGCGTGTGCGCGCCTCTGTGTGTGTGTGTGTGTGTGTGTGTGTGTGTGTGTGTGTGTACCGTGTGTATCGGTGGCGAACTTATTATTGTGTGCCTGGGAGCTAGCTCGCACCGCGACCCGTATATATGCAGCACGAACCTCGCCGCCGTACGTTACAATAATTCCGCGCGCCGCAGCTATAATGCAAAATGAACTGTGAATTCTCGATGAATTTAACAAGCCACCAGCTAAGCTCGAGCTGCGTAAATGCCTAAAACTGCGCGCTCGTTTTCCCTGCAAATCTTTGTGATAATTTATTGTAAGCAAATGCGCGCGCGCGATTGAATTAATTACAATTTTCTTCTTCAGCTGATGCGCATTACAGGCATATTTCATTCGAATGGATTTGGATATGAATTTACATTGATTCGTTAACATCATCAATTATTTTCCGGACGTATGACTTTTCTTGTCAAAGTTAAATTTGTGTTATTTATAAAATTTCGTCCGCGAAAAAATATTTTCTTATCGCTTGGTTCAACCGAAAGCAAGTATTTCCGACGAAAATACAATTTTTTAATCTGACATCGTATCAAGCGAGGACTAATATTATCAAATAAAGCCGCAGCTTTTTTCGATCTCGAGCATTTATCGAGGAAAATACATTTCGTTCCCAATCAATTCGACGAGACATCCGTCAAGGTTCTGTTCAAAAAAAGAAAAGTTAAAAAAAAAATTGTCGAATGCGGATAATTACGTAAACCGAATCTAGACACGCTCGCGCACGATTACTCGCTCGAACGAAATAGCTCGCGCGACAAGTAATACGCCGCAATGGGTATTAGAAGAAGAAGAAGAAGAGGAAAAAAAGGAGCGAATAAATACATCGCAAGTACGCGCGCGCGCACGCGAGCATTGGAACAATTAGGAAAATGAATCCTTACCATTTGCTTCATCTCCTTAGCACGAATCTGTTCGGTTAAGTCGGTAATGTAATCTCTACTGGCGGAGCTCTCGGTCCTCCAGCTGCAAAATGGGTGATGACGTTATTGCGAATGCCGTGTATAGTGCGGCAGTCGTCGTCGTCGCAGGTGAATCGAGTCGGCGAGCGCGCCGGGGAAAAGACGAAACGCGAGGCAACGACGAATCGATCGAGCTTTATACCTTTATAGAACGTCTCGTGGATTTGGCTCTCTGTCGCGCGCGCGCTGCGTTGAAGAATTTATTGAAAAAAAAAATGCTGAAATGAAAGAGAGCCACGCCGGCGCGAGTATAGGCGAGGTGCTGCGAGTGGCGACGCCTATAAGTAGATCAAAATTGGCAAAAGTTCTGCATGTGCAGTAGTCGTCGTAGTCGTCTCTATAAGGTTTAGCGTCGATACTATCCATAACTAGTTAGTAATTCGAACTGTCAGCAACTTAGGTCGTTAGTGATTTTTTCCCTTTTGCTCTCTCGGCTTGTGCATCTCTCACTCGGTTCGTTCGCTGCTCTCGTCGAGCTCCGCAAGCTCGCCTATATAGCTACACGGAGTTATAAACGTTTTAACTTTGCATCGTCGACTAGATGCGCGCGCGGCTTGGGCTGCTGCACCGGCACAACTTATCATACTTGTCTATATATTACGCACGAGAGGTCGTAATTTAAGCCGTTACGAGGCGTGTACGCGCGAAACTCGTCCACTCTCGATGCGTGTATACTTTGTGCCCGTCATCGATTATATATCTAAAATTATAAAACAGTTTGTACAGAGTCGTGCTCTGTTGCGCTGCAGCAGCTGCTGCTGCATAAGCTGCAAAATCGGATGATACTCGCTTCCTTGACGTATCTCACTCGTACCGGAGGGAGGAGGGGTACTTTTGCATTGTTCACGAGAGCCGCGGCTCATTGTCACGGGGTTCCAATGAGATATTCACTCGGTTTCAATAAAAAAAGAACGTGCAAATTGTAACTGCGATATAATTTATGTTATTCGGCAACTCATCTACAATTGATATGACACGTCGCAGACGATGAACTCGAGATAGAAATCGTTAAATAATTAACTGCACGGATAATTCAATAATAGTTCACAAAGATGTTGGGTATGTATACCGATCGAGCACGTAGTTATCCGACAAAGAATCCGAGTAGCCAAAAAAAAAGGGCAGATCGAATCGAGGCTGGCACGTGGCAAGCAGCGGCCCGTGTATTACTACGTGCGACCAAAGCTAATTAGCGGTCTCATCGCTATCCAAAATATCCGCTACTACTGGCTGGTCCGTTGCTGCTGCGTAGTCGGGCTCGTCGCTCCGCAACTAATGCATCGGCTATTATTAATTCTAACGGCTACGTAGCTGTCGGTCCGCTGCAGCTGGATATTACACGTACGTATGCGCGCCGCTGCTGCTGCAGAGCCGGAGGAAATCGCTTGGTCGGTTCACGCGCGGGGGAGGCTCAACTAGCAGAAGCGAGGGGGTGGGGCGCAGTGGCCCGTCCTCGTCGTAGTCGTCGTCGACGTCGACGTCGCTGCACCGCCGTTATAATAACATATGATGCACGACGCTTCATGCAACAATCGATAAGAGAGGAATTATTGAGCACATAATGCCCTACACCATAGCACGAGATTTGGCTAATGTATCCCTTCGAATCTGCAGGCTTTATATATACGTATGCGCCAGTATAGCTACCATATATGCGTTCGGATATGTGGGAGTGTGGATTTCACCCGCCAGCTGCTGACCGATTGCAACCGCAGCAAATCAAGCCGGATTCAATACACGCATACACATACAGCTAATAACATTGACGCGCGCATAACATATATTTGCACTTCGATTATGAGGAAGGAGAATTAAATGATATACCGGCTCGCATGCGTCGGCGCGATTGACAATATAAGAGTATGCGTGCTCGCCTGTGACGACGTGATAAGATGATCGTATCTCGAGTCACCCCCGGTCGCGTTAAGATCGACTCTCCGCGCGCATAGCTCGAACGACGCGTCGTTGCTTTGTTATGTGCGAGAAAATATGTATATCCATAAAAAAAAAAGAGACGCTCACGAGTCGATGGTGTAGCCGTGTTTGGTGGCGTTGACGCTCTGAAACGGATGGACCCGATGAGCCGAGTTGCCGGGCTGCTGCTGCTGCGACGCTCGAGCTGCAAAAATTCATCGTTGCGCCAAATTTATTGCTTCTTTTACTTTAATAAAAGTCCAGGGTGGGTGGAAGACTACCACTACTGTATGTGTATGCGCGCAGCCGAGGGATATATATACTCACGCGGCCGTACGAGGCTGCTTTTGCAAAAATTGCAATGGCAATTTATCTCATCACGGTGCTCCCAGCGTGGATCGATACTCGCATTATTTTCCGTCGACGTCGGCTCACCTCCTGGCCAGCTCTGCAAAAATTTACGTGAGTTAGAGCGAGAGAGAGAAAAATAAAGAGTGACTGAGCGAGAGAGGGGAAAAAAGTAAAACAGCTAATTTTAGCAATTTGTAAGCCCGAACTCGGGGGGGGGGGGGGGGGGGGAAATGTCTAATGGATTAATAAGGTCGAGCCGCGCGTGTGCCTGCCTCTGTGCGCGCGCGTCAATTCCGTGCCGCAGAGCGACGAAAATGGCCTCTCTCGCGGTGATGGTATAAGCTCCGCTAGAAAATAAGCGAGAGGAAAGGATAATTTGGAAATTAGATTTTTCTCCGGCTGTATAAATAAATACTTTTATTAGATTCCTTGGCTGGAGCAGATTTTCTTGCTAGCCGAAATCTCGGGGATTTAGCCGCAAACGGTACGACGACTGGCGACGCGACGACGACGACGACGACTGCGCGATGAGATTTGCATATATCTATAGAATATTCGCTCATCAAAAGCACTTGACACTCAAACAGACGCAGACAAATTGAATTCGAAAGTCGCCGTCGTCGTCTTGCCGAAGAAACTAATCGCGCCACGTAAAATACACTCCGAATCTTCCATTCATCCATCGCTTTAGAGTGCATAAACGCATCGTTTTCTTCGTCCCCCCCTCCGAGTCGCAGAAAGTTTTTGACCGAACGATTTTCGAAAGACGTCGATATAATATCGGAACTATAGAGCGTCACGAATTTCGACACGTTTGTCACCCGGCGCAATAGTTTAGCGAGCCGAAGTACGTGCTAGCGGTGCGCGCACAAGTTTTATAGGTGTGCGCCGCGTAAGCGCCTGGACTAATGCAGTACCTAAGAGAGGTATAAGCTTGCAGGAGCTCGCGCCAGTACGTGTGTGCGTGCGTACGTGTATATAGGTGCTGGGAATAGCTTGGACCGAGCTCGATACACGTAAAAGTACGAGCTGCTGCTGCTGCTGCTGCTGCTGGAGCGCAGTGCGCAACAATATGGTCAATGAATATTTATCGTTTTAACCGGAGACTTTTCCAATAATAGATAAACTTTCGCTCGAAGGAAACTTGCCCCAACTGCAAAAGTTCATTATTGAGCTGCACTCGAGGCACCGGGTATTATACGTCATTGTTGTGTATATATGTTGAGGGAGAGAAAGAGAGAGGAATTGAGCGCAGGCCCGACGAGCGTTGCCGAACACATCTATCTAGTTGCACGGCTGCAGTTGGCTGAATAAAGCACAAACTGCACACAAATACATTGCAACAAAGAGAGAGAGAGAGAGAGAAAGAGAAGAGGAGTGGAGGGGAGGAAGAGCGCACAGACAGCTCGAGTCATGGGACATTGCATGCGCGCCCGCGCAAGTATATATACACACGGCAGCAGCAGCAGCAGCGGCTCGAGCTTAGCCAAGAATACCGAACGGTGGGGAGACAGGGGGAGCTTCAGCTGCTAATAAATTTCCGTTTAAATTTTCATCCGGCAGCGGCACCGCTGCGAGCTATATCCGCTCGCTTGCCGCAAGAGAATCGTTCAATTAGATGCATCCTTCTCCCTCAGGTGTCTTTCGGCGCTGCTGCTGCTGCTGCTTCAGCCTCCTGCTGTTATATACCTAGACTACTACTGCCACCGATGCCACCACTGCAACGCGTGCTAATGCAAAAGAGCAAAGCTAATGTGTATATATATATACAGCAAGCCATCGCCTCCTCGCTTCGTCGCACATACATGCACACAAGATGCTGTTGCTGCTGCTGGCTATGCGGCGCGCATTTCTCTGTGCCAAGCGAGCGCGCGCGACCTGATTTTAATTAAAAATCAAGACTTTCGGAGCACAAGGCAGCAGCAGCAGCAGTACAGCGCCCCACAGCTCCGCAACGACAGCGTAGTATCCCATCAGCATAACCGATTTAATTATTAAAAAAGACACGACCGAGCGCATATATTAAATACTTTATACGCGCGGCGAACGGTTGGTTTTTCACTTTAACCGCGCACGGCTCGCTGCTACTCGTGTCCCTTCGGCTGCGCAACATCATCGCGCTACTCTATATACTCGTATCGCAACTCGTCCGCATTCCACGCATTTTCACCTTATATACTCTTTCAACGTAACTTTTTACCCTGGAAATTGATCAATTAAAATTAAACAGTCGATAAAAATCCAAATTGGATGTCGCGTCATTACACCTTCTCTCTCTTTCTCTCTCTTTCTCTTTCCCTTTGGTCTGCTCAATATGCGTGCTGTACGTAGACCGAGGGATGCAAAATCCAAAAGTAAACTTTGGAAAAAGTTGCTCTGTGTTGCAAAAGAGACGGTGGAATCTGCTTTTGACCCAGCCAGTCGGCTCGAGCGCGAGTCCGGGACTTTTCCTTAATTATATACCCGGGACCTTTCAACATTATCATTCATAATTTAAAATAAACTTAACGCGAGAAAGCTCCTATATATATATATAACTTGTATAATGCGCGCAAGTTACACGTTATATATAATATCTGCTTCGCGGCGGCGGCGGTCCTCTACCCCAGCGCGTGTACGACGAGAGTAAAAGCCTCTATCCAGCATTAGAATTACGCCCGCGAAATTATCATTCGAATTTCAACTGCTCCTCTATATATATATACGTGTATGTGCGACTGCTGTTTTTGTTGCGCTAACCAGGCGTACTCGTTCGCGTATGCTTATAGGATATATGATGTGTGCGAGCACATATATATATCCCGCGTGTAACTTATGATGTTATACTGCGCTCGAGTTTGAGCGCAGCGCGTAATTATAACGTAATGTAATCGCGCGCTCGCGCCTCGTATTACGCATACGTATCGACGAGCAGTCGGCCTAGCGCTCCGAGTTGCTGAAACTTTGAGCAGAAATCCGAAACTAATTTTTCCCTCATTTTTTTACCGCTTTATTAATAATATGTCGGTGAACCGTCGTGGCACTACAGATGCTCGACGTAATCGTTGCTAGATACGCCGTACATAATACACGATAAGTCCTCGTTGCAGCCCGCGGTGCAGTCGATCGCAAGTGCGTACGGCTGGAAAACAGCCATCTACGGAGTATATAACTCGCGGCTGCAGTGTGGAAATAAAATTCAAACGACGATCCTGCACGTTGGAGCCTTTGGGCGCGTCACGAGTCACGATCGCGCGCATAGCTCGAGTTCGCTCGCAGCGACTCAATATTTCAAATCCACGGGCCGTGTAAGTCAGTGTGCGGTTGGACTGGGACTGTGTACGTTTGTGTGTGCGCCGGCTCGTCGTGCGCTCTGCACTGGAGAACGACTACACGTATATGTAAGGTACGTACTACGTATACACGTAGTGCAGCAGCGGTGGTGGTTCAGCGCGCGCCGTACATGAAACACGGATAATCCATCGACTTAGCATGTCAACTTTCAAGCTCAAGCGTCGCGTGTCCCAAGCTATAGCTAACTGCGCTCGTGTACGTGTCTCTCTCTCTCTCTCTGTCTGTATATTTTCGCGTTCGAGTATTTGTATCGATCGATAAAATTCATGCTTACACAATGTATACAGCTGAGCCACACACACACACACACACGTGAATCCATAGCGAGGAAACGAATAAAAGAAAGCTCGCCTGTGTATGCGTGAATATGGGCTGCAACTCGCGACTGGGATTGTGCGCTTTAGGCGAGGCAAGTAAGAAAACGCAACAATGTATACGCGTGTGTGCATGTGCATAAAACGAGGCGAAATTCCCGCAACGACGTTTCTGCCACGGCTCGGCTGCGATCGTCTCCGAATCTATTTTTTTCCTGCGCGCGATAGCTACTTCTTCGCGGTAGTATAAATAGTACACGCGGCGCGGAATAGAGAAAAAGCTTCTCGCGCGGCACAGTCACGTTGTACGTATGTACGAAAGATTTATTATAATAACTGTAACGCGAGCGGCTCTAGTGTACACCGACGTGTGCGTGGCATGATCTTCTCGAGGCATTTCTAGAGCAGCAGCCGAAAACACAAATGTACTCAATGTGTCGCTCGCGTGCGCGCGCCTTGACGAATACTCGGCATCAAAAAGAAGAAATAAAGAAAAAGAAAACAAGCGCGAGGAAGAAATAAAAACCAGGTCAGCGGCTCCGTGAGTGCACGGCTCTTGTGTTGTATATATATGTGTTGTGTGGTAGGTAGGTGTGAGGGGGCTGCAGTATAGCAGCAGCAGCACATGCCACTATGTAGACACGGTCTGCGGAGAAAGATGCGCGCTACACATAGTAGCTGAAGAAACAAAAGCATACGTATACATGTATGGATATTGCAAGCTCGCGGATATCTGCGCGTCTTCGATTTTCTGTCGATGCGCCGCCCCGTCGAGGTGCTGCAGGGAATTATGTATGGTTGTGCGAGGAAAGCAAAGCTCTATGATACATGCGGGGCTGTGCGCACGGAGAGAGAACTACGTGCCTGGGCTGCCTCGATGGCTTAGGAGACGAGAGTACGACGACGAGCCATACCTGTCCCCTGCTACCATTAGAATTTAAAGGGGGAAAAAAATACGAAACCCGGGAGGGGAGGGAGTTGCCAAAGTAATCGTCTTAAAAATGCTATTACTACATTAAGTAAGGGAAAATCTGCAGCGCGCCAGCAACTTTGCTATAGAAAATTCAATCCGGCTAAAAATGAAAGCTCGACGCGAAATTCCCTCAACCCCCCCCCTTTTTCTCTCTCTCTCTCTCGCTCTCTTCTGTTTTCACACCCGCATACTCTATACACAAGCCTCGTGCGCTCGCTGCTGAGCAATAGCCTGAATAATGTATAACCTTGTGTGCCAGATCTCGCTCACTCTCCTTCTCTCTCTCTCTCTTGCACACGCGGCGCTGATATCCCAAGTGACAGCCGCTACCGACTACAGGTGTGTTTACGTGTGTGTGTGTATGTATGCGAAATGCTCTCTAGGCCTCGAGTCTCGCTCGCTGCGCGCTGCAGTGCGTGTGCGAGTGCAGCACAAGCCGGTCGTTTTTAGCCGAAGCGCACCAAGTGTATAGTACTGGTATAGGCTTTTTGTCGCGCGCCTCTATATGTACATACACACAGAGGCCGGCTGCTCGTCTGCGTACCTGTGGGAATTGAAGCGGGCATCGCTGCTGCTGCTGCGTAGGCGGATCCAGCGGAATGTTCCTCTTGCGTAGGCTCGCGGCACAGGGTGCACCGGCTCCGGCTCGGCCCCACGGCCAGTAATTGGTCAGCATGCGACGCAACTGCAACACAGACATACACATACACACACACACACAAGCCAATATATGCATCGTTATAACGCGCGTCGAGAGCATATGACTTTGCTAGTAGCTGCAGCGACGAGCCCCACTGACTTATAAGGCTTCATTATTAACGGACGCGCGTCATTATTTGCAAGTGGATATCCGGCGCGCGAGATATCCATCCGTAGCCCCCGACTACCGACACTCGCATCGGCGAGCATTAAAAATTCATTTGTCATTCGTACTTGCCGACGCCGAGCGCGATAATTGCATTCTGCAGCGTCGTGAGCAGCTCATGCCTCCCGCCCCTTGTTCGCGCCTATTGTTTGCCGTTCTAACTCTCAATTGGAATTTTTCGTACGTATATAAGCCCTTCGCGAGCTCGGATGTAAATGTAAAAAATGAAGCAGCAGCAGTAAGGTAAGGTAAAGGTAAGGTAAAAATGTCTTGGGCGAGTCACCTGCGATTGCTCGTGGCGTTTCTGGCGCAGCAACTGCTCCTTGCGTGCTCGCCAGAGCTCGGTGCCTTGGTGAACCATTTCTCGCTCCTCGGCTCGGCGCCGCTCCTCCTGCTGCTCGGGCTCGTACATTATATTTTTGACTCTTTTTTCGACGCGGCGGAGCAGCTGTCGGTCCGCTGCTCGCTACTGCTGCCTTCCCCACCTACACCGCACCCCTTCCAGCTCGCTTCCTTTCTCCGTTTATGCTTCCGTGTGTTTGGCCGCAAAAGAGAAAAGTTGCAAAATAATTAATATTTTCCCGTGTCTTTCCTCGTCGACGAGGATGGGGAGGGGATCCTGCCCACCAAACGAGTTACTGGAAACACGACTTCGTCGTTGACGACGACGACGACGACACGGAGACGATGAGAATGTTGCTGAAAAGAGAAAAACAAACAAACACTTATTTATTCCTGCGTTTGTAATAATGAGCAAAATTTTCCAAAGGCTTTTTTAAATTCTGAGACTTTAATAAGTTTCAAAGTTATTTACTGACACAAGATAGAAAAAAAAATTGGGAGCAGGGAAGGAGTCAAGTCTTTTTATTTGTTTTAGTTGAAAAAAAAGGAGAAGTAAGTTCGCCTTTGCCAACGACTGCTTAGCTCAAGCTCTACCCTCTACCTTCTCTCTTTCTCTGTTTATTACTTTCTCCTTTTTAATAATCACTTCTTTTTTTTTATGCAATGCATACACACCCAAGTAAAAGTAAACGTTAATAATGAAAAAAAGTACTCCTTTGCCGATGGAAAGAAAAGGTAGAAAAAATAATAGAAAATAGGTGGAAAATAATTTTTTTTCTGAGCTTTCTCCCTTTCTCTGTCTCTGTCTCTCTCTTTCTTGGTGAAATAGGCTAGAATATGCAAACCTCGGCGTAACAGGGGTGGTGTGTGTGTTACTCGAGAAGACACCGTGCGAGCGACTGATCTAAAGTGTGTCTCTGCCTGCACATTGCCATTCATTCGACCTTTGCCGCTCGTGTTCGCAAACATGCACATACTCACACACACACACACGCACACACATGCGCACACAATTAAAGTCTCATACTCGTATGCAGAAAGAGAGACGACGGCGACGGCAGCAGCACGAAAATTTCAAGCCCGCGCGCATTTATACATGTGCCGAAAATCATAAGCAATATGTGCAGCTGGCACGCGGAGCTTGCGCGCGGGGGGAGGGGAGAAGGATGAAGCGACGGCGGCGGCCTGCGGCTGGCTCTGCATGCGAAGCGAAGCTCGGGCGCCTGTCTGCGTCTACACGTATATGCCTCTCTATTTTATATATTTATATTATTCCTAAAGCTCGTGTGTGTATGGTATATATGTACGCATATGGCTCAACGTGCCTGACTATACGGGATCTATGCTACTGCTACTGTATGCGCGACTTGTGTCATATATATATACTCGACAGAATACAGCCTCGAAGAGAGGGGCTGGCTATGCGTGACATGACTTTTGGAGCTCGTGTGACGATGCACGTTCTTATATATTTAGGCGAGCAGCAGCAGTAGAGAGAGAGAAAGTTTCGAGTGTGCCGAGCTATGTAATATTCGAGCACAAGTTTCCATTATCAGCTCGAGTCAAGTTTATTCGTAATTTTACTTAAAAACGAGTTTCGTCGGAGCGTAATATGAATTGGGGAGGGCTATAGGCTGTGCAGCGACTGACTTTTGCTCCGTTTTGCCAAGCCGCGAGGCGAGCTTTGAACACTACACGTTGAATTGGAAGCTGCAGGTGCGTAGTGACAGCAAACCATCTCTGTACCTTCCGAGGCTGAATTCTTACGGAAATTTTTGAGAGATTTTCGCGCGATAGATCGTTCTCGTCGCGAGCGCGAGGGATATTAATTGAATCGTAACTCGCCACTCGATTCGGTGGGTAAATTTTTCTTCCTGGCAACGCGTATAACCGCGGCAGCAGTCGACTTTTGACCTCGCGGCAAAAATGAGATCTCGACGCGCGAGAAGAGAGAGAGAGAGAGCCTAATAAAACGAGCTTTTATTTTAGAGCAACTGGAAAGGAGGAGGAGAGTACTTGCGAGCTCACACGCTCTTACGCACTGTAGCTAGGATATATGTGTATAGCAGCACATTGTGAGCGCGCGAGACGTATTTTTTGCAGCCTCCCACCCCACGTGTAATACTACTTGACAGTTTTGCATAAAAGCACGAGTCCTTCTCTTTCTCTTCTCTTCTTTTTTTCAACATTATACACCGGAAAATTACTTATATTTTCCTCCTTTTTCTCCTCCTCCTCCTTTTTTCGTAAAAACTGTGGCAAGATTACGCGAGCTAAATGGACGGGCAGTGGTAGTCTAGGCCCGTGCAGCTCGTCATTTGGTAAGTAGTAACCGCGAGGCCGCAGTAGACGCACATGAGTAGCGTATGAAATATGCATAAGCTCAGGTATACGTGAGTCGAAATAATATTTTTTTAATATTCCGGGAAGTCGACGATTTAGAGGTGCTTTTGCTATGTTATAAAATATAACAAAAAAGAGTCCCAAAACCGAAATTCTAGACCCCAAGATCGGCTCGTACGCGCCAGAATTCATATTGACATTATTTTCTTTCGGTACCGATTCCGAAGACACGATCAAGTCATCACTTTTCCGGGGGTACATTAAGAGTAAACTAGACTTTTCAATGGGATATAAAACACAGCCCAAAAATTAAAATTTCAATCCAGTTATCTGAAACTTGTACTGAATATTTCTCCAAGAGGCTTTGTGGTGACCTACATTTTGATATTCTCAAGGTTCGTTTGATGTTAGAAGGTATTTTTATAACAAAATTTTAACGAATGAGTAATTTACATCAATGAGCAAAGGGGAATTCTTTTTAAGTGGTGAAAAACACCCTATTATGTAAAATTATCGACGTGACTACACCGTATTTATTTCACTACCACCAACAACTCCGATGGCTAATTGAAATTCGTTTCTAATATCACAAGTGGAATACCGCTATGTACTGTATTATTGTGGATATATTGTATTCAGAAATTTATGCGCTGTATATGAGAAGCGGCGTGTCGTCACTTAGTTCCTGTCATACTTGCCAGGTGGAGCGCGACACGCGCTCCTTGATTTTCAAGAAGGATGAATTGAATTTTTATTACAATTTTGGTGTACTTATTTTTGATGACGCATGAGTGCTTCTGTATTGTATCGTAGTATTCGTTACTGCATACAACCGATAGAGGGGGAAAGTGTCGTCAAGGAATTATCGCGATCGCGAGTACACTAGACCTACTTTAATTCTGTCCGCTGGAACGCCGGAATTCCTATGCTTATACACGTTCCACTACTAGGTGGACCGGACAGAATTAAAGTAGGTCTAGTGTACACCTCGCTAATACGCGCGTAGTGCATTCAGTCGTTGTACTGGCGAAGATCTAAATTCCTGTCGTAAACAAGTGTTTATAAAATTAAACTCAAATATTCAACGTAATTACGTATACTCAAACGAATGATGGAAAGCAGAGAGGACACGATTATGTATAACTTTTTGTGCATGAGATAGTAAATTTTCAAGCAATAGATTCATAAAACTTTATTGTTCTTTAGAGTGAAGGAAGAACCGAATGATACTTGGCCAGATGGAGACGACGATTATAATTTGGATTCGGTGGACTCCTGTGAATCGAAAAACTTTGCAACGATCGCATTTTATAAATCATCAGTGAGTCCAATATAATTTGAATTATGTTGTTTTTTCCCAATTAAATACTATTAAACAATTTGAATTTTAGGCAAATCACTTAAATGAGGCTAGACCATTTCAAGAAAAGGTAGATACAAAAATATTCATCGATTTTGAGTGCAAAAATGTTATAACTGAACTAACGTCTCAATCAACAAATATCCGCAAAACTGAGTATTAAAGTTATCAATCTATTGAGCAAATAGAAAACGATAAACCTTTTAAATGTGACATTTGTTGCAAATCATTCGGAGAAAAAAATACCCTTAAAAGTCACATAATGACAGTACATGATCGTAGCAAACCCTTCGAGTGCGAGATTTGTCACAAATCATTTAGACAAAAAGGCAACCTCAAACGTCACATGAATGGTGTACATAATCGGATCAAACCCTTCGAATGTGAGATTTGTCATAAATCATTTTCACAAAAGGGTGATCTTAAAAGGCACATCAATTACGTACACGATCGTAGAAAACCTTTCGAATGTGACATTTGTCGCAAATCATTTGGATACCAGAGTAATCTCAGAAATCACATAAATAGAGTATATAATCAGAGCAAACCCTATGAGTGTGAGATTTGCCACAAATCATTTGGATGCAAGAGTGATCTTAATAGACACATAACTACCGTACATGATCTCATTAAACTCTTCGAGTGCGAGACTTGTCACAAATCATTTAGCCGCAAGGGTGGCCTCAATACTCACATAAATGCCGTACGCATCGGTAGTGAACCCTTTGAATGTAGTATATGTCACAAATTATTTGGATGCAAGAGTAAACTTATACGTCACATAAATGCAGTTCATGATCGTAGAAAACCTTTCGAGTGTAAGATTTGCCACAAATCATTTGGCCGCAAGGATTACCTTAAATCTCACTTAAATGCAATACATGCTTGTAGAAAACCTTTTCTACGTAAGATATGTCACTAATATCATTTGGATAACAGAGTGTACTCAACGATCAAATTATAAAAATACATAACCGTAGAAAACTCTTCGAATGTGGAATTCGTCATAGACCATTTGGACAAAATTTTACCTTCAAAAGTCACATAAATGCTGTACATTATCGTAGCAAATCCTAGTAGCATGAGATTCGTTTGGAGTTATTTGGAGTTGGTTTGGAGTTATTACAATGAAGACTTCTGCAATGATTCTGCAATGAAAATTGTTCACACGAATGTCTTTCAATTTTTTAAAGAATAATAAAGTATCTGAAACAGCGAATAATTATTCGGCAATCGTGAAAAGCCTCCCGTTCGCCTTTCTTACATTAACTAAAATATAAGAATCTCTCTATTCGACCAAAAATGAGCATATAACCCATAACATTATTGTTCGCATACACTGAATATATAATATATAATTTTTAAAGTAGCGGCGACACTCGCTCCTGCTAAAACAATGTGTTCATTACCGGATTAAACATCACATATAATACCTATACCCCCTGTCCCACTCGATAGAAAGACATGATTTTTGCGATTATTGTTCTACTTCGATCAATTACGTTTGAGTAAGTATGCCCCCGCGCCACAAATACGAATTCATAAATGCACATACATGCTTCGTATTAGTATTTGTTCTTGCATGAGCCTGCTGGAGGCTCACAGAAAACTATCGATTAGCAAAAATTAAAACTTGCTCAAATCCAGTCAATTTTTCGTATTTACCACGGGATAAAAACAATACTCTCCTAAAACTCAATCGCAACATAATCAAGGCGCATACGTACAGTCAGGTAAAATATCGTGCTTCATTTACTCACAGGAGCCCCTTTTTAGTCACAGAACTCCACCTAGGTACAACTATATTTAAGGTGCACCGTTTGTAGAACCCATATATAAGATATAAAGGTGAAACCTCTACTCAACCAAAATGACCCATGGAATATCAGTTATAATCTAAGCACATCACAAACCTAAATAACGTTCAATTGACAATCACAAGCTATACAAGCCCACTGCACGTTGACTCAGAGACTATTAGATTATTATGAGTTTTAAAAACTCGTATGGCACTAGCACAAAAATTTCAAGGACCAGACATAACTTGTTTGTACAATAAAATGATCAGATGGTCACTTTTTAGAGGAGGAATTTGTCGATTTACTTTAATTTTAAATTAATCTTTTTTAGCTTCTCGTTAAAACGTGTTTAGCTGTTTAATACATCTGAGCGTCGAACGTATCAAACAGAGCTTTATACGGCCTGCTGGATGATTAATTATTGCATTTGATGGCTGCACGAAAATGGAAGCTTGGAGCAGGAAAAACTTTGAAAAGACCGCCCTGAGTTGTGCAATACAACTAAATGCTCGAGCGAGAGTAGCTCGATCAGCTGGACTTTGTGCATGTAGGCGCCTGGGCTTATTAATACGCACGTACAAGTAGAGAGAGAGAGAGAGAGAGAGAAAGCAAAGATAAATTGCAAAGTATAAAGCTTAAGAGGCTTAATTATGCATAACAATCGGCGGCGCGGCCGAGTCCGCGTGCAACGCAGCCAGAGCTACAAGCTCGATTGAGCCCGGCCATAATAATATAATAATTTATGGGAATTTTCTCTCTCTCTCCCTCTCTCGATGCAGCAGCGATGACATGTTATTTGCGTTATATTATATTGAGCAGGCCATATAGGGATATAAATTAGCGCGTCTCGTTTCAAATTATGTACGCATTGTTGGCTAGAGGGCATATAGCCGATGCTCCGCTACGATGCAAAAGGTCGCAAACTCAGCAGCTGCGCTCTACGCACGGGCAATATAATGAAAAGCGAATTATGTCAATTGGACTTGGTAGACGCGAGACACTCTAATTTAACAACTATAATAGGTAGTAGCCCCGATTAAAAACGAATAGTTAACGCGTATGCGCGTGACAAAACTTTGGCGCAAGGAAAGAAACGTGCCTTACATTCGAAGTTTTTTTTATTGAATTTTTAAGTAGTTTTCAAAACTCCAAAATTCGGCTTTTTTACTGAGATATAGATGTTTCGCTGAGCATTTTTCCTATACTTTGCGTGTTAATTTTTTTCTTCTTTTGCGTTTTTTGGCGGGTCGTATTTTTGATCACTTCGTGCACGATTCAGAGCGAGCCCTTTGAGGTGAAGCTCCAGGGTCACGTACACTTCTTCAGAACATCAATGCTTATCAACACATCACGTAGAGTGCCGCGCGTATAGTTAAGGGAACAAATCAGTGTTGTAAATTAAAAAACAAAAAATTCAATTTTAATATTTCATTTCCATGTTTTTTAATTCATAGGATAATACAGGATTTAATACAGGTGTGTCCCCTTAAGCACATACTTTTTTCATTTTTCGTTATTTGTCGCGATTTAAATCATAAAAGTACCGTTTGAGATTGATTTATGAGTTTGATCATTCCAAAAGTACTTTTGTTTGTAAGCATTAATGTTCTAAAGAAATTACGCGACCTGATGCTGAAGATAAATCGGTGCCCTCTGAAAATTACGACAGGTAACCAAAAACATAACTTGCCAGTAAACGTAAAAGAAAATGTTACATGTAAAAGATAAGAAAAAAGCTCCTGAAAACAGCTGTATCTCAGTAAAAAAGCAGAATTTGGACTTTTCAAAAATACAATATATAGGGGAGAAAAAATGCCACCTGAAAATTCAATAAAAAAAAATTTTGAATTTAAGATACTTTTCCTTCCTTAATTTGGCTATAGTTATACATTCGACTGGTTCTTATTTTCCAAAGTACTTCCGATCTTCTCTCTAATTATCGGTTTCATGATATAAAAATTGAGAAAAATGCGTACGAGTTCTTTGACTAATTCAAACCCGTTTTTTTTTTTGTATTTTTTTAAGTCTTCTGTATCAATAGAACAATACATTCTTGCGTCACCGTTGTGCACGCTTTTTTTCTCTTTTTTCGTTCATTTTACATCTGATTTTATTGACTAGAGTTTGATTGAGCTTCTCTCATTAAGGTCATTTGAAAATGGTGCATTCACTGCTGTGAAAAGTATTGGAATATTTCTATTCGACAAAAATGCCTTGAACTCAGTGGAATTTATTCCTGTATACTGGTCGGTAAGCACCATACCAATCTCCGTCATATCTGGTATTATTTTTACTAACTTTATAAAGTCTTGTGCATTTTGAGTTTTTGATGATAATATATAAGCAAATCTTGTGAAATGATCTTCTACCAGGTGCAAATATTTTTTTTTTATTGAAAAAAAAAATTTTTTTACTCAAATTGCAAAATAAGTTCTTCCGTCTTCATAATTATGACGATCAATAATCACACACATGCACACAGACATTTGTAAGAAATTCAACCAATCGTTGTTCTACGACGCTTGGTTCTAAAGCTCTCTTTCGAGTACATTTTGAGCATATATACTTATATATTACATAAATGTATGTGTCATTTGCATAATCTTCCCACATAGCATGAAAGCTTTCCGTGAAATCTTTCAAGAAAGCTTCGCATGAAAGATTCCAGAAAGTTTCCAGAAAGTTTCCAGAAAGTTTTTTTTTAGCTTCCCGGAAGCATACAGGAAAAGCTTTCATGGAATTTTTTCGGAAGTTTTCCGAAAGGTTGTAAGAAAATTTCATAAAATATTTTTTTGAAGGTTTCATCAAAACGTTCGGGAAGCTTCCTAATCCTTCCCGGGAGGCTTCCATGAAACCATTCTAGAAGCATCAATAAAAGCTTAAAGGAAGCTTTACGAAAACTTTCGAGGAACTTTCAGAAGACTTGCCAGAAATATTCCATGGAAGCTTCTTGAAAGTTTTCTGAAAGGTTGCGAGGATGGTTTCATAGAGTCCTAAGTGAACGTTTCATTGAAGCTTTCAGGAAACTTTCATAGAAACTTCCAAGAAAGTTTCCTGAAAGGTTCTTTCGAAAGTTTCAGTGAAACTTTCAAAAAGCTCCGTAGATACATCCAAGTAAGTTTTTAGCTTCATAAATCGCCAACAGGTGGCGTAGACATAAATTTATCGAACTCGCAAGTGGGTAACAGGAAATTTTTATACACGTACTAGCTCCTTAACTGCTAATTTTTAACTTTCGAAGTCTTCATGAAGATTTTTGAAAGTTCATGTGGCGATTACTCAGTTATTCGAGGAGATCTCCAAACTTTAAGATGAATTCATTTTTTCATTTTTTTTTTTTAATTACGGTAAGCTTATCATGTAAACAATCACACGATTTTTCAGTAAGTTTATCCAAAAAAATCTCCGTAACCTCGCCAAGAAAGATATATAAATACATTTAGAGAACCTTTCAAATGACTTTTAAGAAAGCTCTCTGGAAGTTTCCATGAAATCTCTCAGGAATCTTTCAAGAAAGTTTTCTGAGACCATTTGGGTGCGGACATTTTCAGTTTCTTGAAAGCTTCCATTAACGCTTCCTGATAGATTTCCAAATTTTCTTGACAGCTTCCGAAAAACTTTCAAGAAGCTTTCATCCTATGTGGGTTACCCTTATACGGATTATCTTGGTATTCATATAATCCCGGTGCGCTTTGAAAAATTTTTTCCATTTGGAGAGCCATTCCTCGGTCACTTTCAGCCCACTGATCTTTCATCGTTGTGAACGGCTGACGTTCTTCTGCAGTTAGCTGAATATCTGAATCTGAATCTGATCGATTAAACCAATGTTCATCCATATAAGCTGTTGGTTTGGAATTTTTATTTTATTTTTTTTATCAATACTTTTAGATTTGCTTTTTTTTTGACATCATCAGAATCAGAAGAACTCCCTCTTTTTTCCTCCTATCTTTTCTCAGATCTTTGTATTTGAGTTTTGCACATATCCATCGACATCCGTGGTGTATGTGGCAGCGGAACGGAATACTATTTATTCATGACATATTTTTGTAATCTTATTGAAAGTTCGCAGGGTTTAACACTCGCAGACCCTTTGACGACAATGGCATTTAGCTCCCTTTTTTAACCGGTGTGTTTAAATAATCCTTCGAATTACATATGGTAAAGTAAAGTTATATGCAGAATACACGAAATCCACAGGCTTAGAAGGTCTAATTCAACTGCCAGCGGCCTGCGTAAGCCGCGGGACAGACAAATGTGCTTTTTTTGTATAATTGTCCTTATAAAGTGTATATAGTTGGCGGCCCTCTGCAGATAAGGGCCAAAAGCTATGCGTTACCTACATATACTCCTTGTATGTATGTAGAGAGAGAGAAGCCAACTTTATCTTGTAAATCATTTGCGGCTAAAGTTGGCCGCGCGCGCGACGCCACTTGCCGCTATATAACTCCCCATATATATACAGTCCGTGCGGTATATGGACCCTGTGCGCGCGTTGGCCGTGATTTTAATTTACGGTCTGCAATCCTGCACTTCGTGCGAAGGCGTGAAAACTGATAAGTGAGCAGCGGACAAAATTCCAAAATTTTCAACACCTCCGCCGGCTCGCGCTCCATCTCTCGAGCGCGCGGCCGTCTGCTCGGCTAATCGGCATCTCGAGCCGGATACTTTTTTGCCGTACGATATAGCGATTCCGCACCGAAGAAGTGAAACCCAATCGATCGAATGAGAGGCTGATCTGCATGCGTACTCGAATTCTAATTAATCAGAAATTATAAAACACGAATTATAAATATTCAGTTTCGTATTCCAGAACAACAAAGGCACCGCGCGTGCTGCGCTACGCAGCAAAGCTCAAACGATCCGTCAAAGCTCGGCAAAATTAATAATTTCATTTCATACAATTATACCCGCGTCATATCTCTATAGCTGACTGCGACGTTGCATCTACATCTATATCCTTTATATTACAAGCAATAAGCGCCACGCGAATTTAATATTTAATAATCATTAAGATGATAATTAAACATATTTCATCGAGCGATGCACTCGCCGCAAGCCCCGGCAACGAACATCAAATGGGGTCTCTATAGGTATTATAACACTCGATGCTTTACGCGCACAATTTCACCAACTTCGAGGACTTGATAATCACAGCCCCACCGATAACGACTCGGGCCGCGCACGACAGTGGCGTTATTTCCTCTGCTCGCTGCTGCTGCAAATCTGCAGACGCCTGCGAGAAACCGGAACTTTTGATCGCGACATAGCCGCGGTAGTCTGTTGTTGTGTTGTGACGTGTCAGAGAGCGCTAAGCAGCTGTTCTCTGTGTACATACACATATGTACGTATACACACAAGCTGTGCACGCTAGCAACACAGCGGTGCACACACTGACAGGAATAAAACACTCTCGAGCTGCTGCTGCGCGCATATAATATATAGCTCCGAATCCCATAGGGCTGCAAAACTAGTTCGAAATTCCAATCACGTTGTAGCCTTTAGATATATATAAAGTGAGTGAGCAACGCGACGATGCGACTGTTCGCTGAGCCGGCTGCCAGAGCTCGTCTCAAATATTGCGCTCTGTTTTTCCTCGTCCTGCTGCTGAACGCCGGCTGCTGCCTCGGAGCGACTGCTAACCTCGAGACTGTCAGCGACGATGAGCTTCTCAATCTCATTAAGACGGAAAAGTTCGTCGTTACCCTCTTCAGTGAGTTCATATTTCATCTCAAGCTCATATGTGCTTTATCATTTCTTATATTTTTCCCTTTCATAAATTTCACTTTCTGTTGACAGCCAAACAAAACTGTGAGCAGTGTGAACAGTTTGAGAACCATCTGTTGGGGATTAGAGAGGATTTAGTAGACTCTATGTCAGCATGGGTTGTCAAAGTTGTCAACAGTCAAATGCTAAGGCTTTATGCACCTGGAAAGGAACCTGCGGTAGTCTTTTTCAGACAGGGCATTCCTCTCTTATATGATGGTCAGTTGAGGCTTAATTAAACAGCTGTTATTTTATGCTTGCAAATTTTTGATTTTGATATTATTTTTTCTGCTTAGGCCCTATCAATGAAGATGAGATGTTTCAAACTTTCTCTGACAATAAAGAACCAGTGGTTAAAGAGCTAACTGATGATACTTTTGAGCATTTAACTCAAGCGAGCACAGGAGCCACTACAGGTGACTGGTTTGTCATGTTGTAAGTTTTATTTATTATAATTTGTTAACTCTCATTTTTATGATATCAAGCCATTAATTAAATTATATTATTACAGCTACAGTACAGACTGCATCGATTGCCAAAGATTAGGTGCTCGATGGGAAGCAGTTGGAGCTAAATTGAAGAGAAGAATGAATGTAGCTCGCATTAACAAATATACTACGGGTGCTGTAACTACTCGACGATTTGGAGTTCTCGAAGTGCCACAATTTATTTTGTTAGTAAATTATTTTAACACTTTTCACACAATTTATATCAACATAATAATATTAAACTACTAAATTTATCATTTAGATTTAGAAAAGGTAAAATGTACCGTTATCAAATTCCAAAATATGATGTCAAATCATTTGTGTCATTTGCCAATGATTGGTACAAAAATGCTCAAGCTGAAAAAGTTCCAGTTCCTCAAAGCCCATTGTAAGTATAATAATGAAACTGTAGGATATAGTTTTTTTTTTTTTTTTTTTTTTTTAAAAAAGACAAAGACGTCTAAAGTAATGATTTTTTATGTTTAATGTAATATATATCACAATGCATTATTATTTTTGTTTCAGTGATGATCTAGTTCAATTATCAGTCAATTTTCTCAAAGAAAATCCCTGGGTAGTTAAACTTGGTAGTATGGTTGTAGGTGTAATGGTAGTAGTGTCAGGAATAGTGAAGCTTAGAAAAAAGACTGAGATTCAACAAAAAATGGATTAAGAAGTTATTTTTTTTTGCTAGTGATGTACATATGTGTAAACTAAAAAGTAGAGCAAACGTACACTTCCATGAAATTGACATTTGTTTTATATATTTTATACATAATGAATAAAGTTGGTTATCTAGAATCTAGAATAACTAAAAGACTTTGTTTGCTTATTTTAATATTGTATATTTAAGGCTGATTCTGTAATAGGTGAAAAAGCTTTCCCCTTTTAAGTGAACAAATACAGTGTGTATACTATGGTTTTAAAACACCAAGAAATGCTGACAGAAGCTTTGAGTAATGATAAGTTTATACAGAGTTTACAAAATATACTTACAGCAATGGCAAATTATCACAAGTCAAGACACATTTTTAATGTGCATTACAGTCATACTCCACTTGTTAACATATTATTAGAATTATTGCTTTGATTCTTAAAAATTGTTCAAAAATTCATTTGTACAGAAGTTAATGCATGAAATTTATCTCCTCCAGGCTTAAATTTATAAGATTCATAAAATAAGTGCAGTTCTAGTCTAGAAATTTTACGACCACGCAAATTTTATGCAAAGTCAATTGAAAAAACCTAAATTTAACAGATCAATTAAGAAATTTTATACACAATCTGCACATTTGTGCTAAATATTATCTACAGACAAATTTATTCTTAAAACTGTTGAAGAATCAGCAAGAGCAGCCTTAATATTTTGTTCAAACTTTTCTTGAATAGAAGAGAATTCCATCATATTACTAGGCTTAGATTCTATCCAAAAGCCATCAAATTCATAAAACAAGTAACAATAAAATTGATGAAAGGCACGAATCGTTGGTAGAGTTTTGGATGCACTATAAATATGAGTTTTAGCAGATCCATCTTTTAATAATCTTAAAGCCATACTAGTTAAATTAATGCCAACAATGGCAAATGCATACCCATATTTAGGGTGCATGGAATGAGATAGTACATGAGTAGCGGCACTAGGATACTCTTGGGCAAAATAAACCAGATTTTCCAAACCTAATATTCCCATACCTCGAAAGTCAGTCTTAGGATCATCTCCTTGGAATCCAATATCTTGCCATTGTTTGGTTATTCTACCATCAAGTTCTTCACCAGGCATGAGAAGATCCCACAATTTTAAAAGCAAACCTTCATGCTTTGCATTATCAGAATCATATGGAGTCTGTCTCAATTCTTCGCAATGAACACAAAGTTGCCTATAACCCCATATCAACTCAACACATTTACCAAAAGACTTTGCAAAATCAGGGTGTGCTGTTGGATTAATATGTTTTGTAATAAGCACTGTCTTAATGCTTTCTTCCAAAATGGCTCGCTCAGATCTCATAGTAATTGCTTGCTGATCAGCAATATCATCCAAATAAGCTAGCAATGATCTGATTTCAGGATTTCTGGATAATCGCAGAGATACTTCAACTGAATAAGTACGTGGTGCCCCTGATGGTTCTCCATAACATATTCTTTGAAGTTCGCACATGTGAGTTGTGTGACGAAGTAGCCATTTTATAAAAGGTCTGAGGTACCAGTTGACAAGAGACCAAATGTAGCTCAACATGATTTTTATAAAATAGAATTGATTAAAAATTAATTAACTAGGCCTGAAATTAAGAAAATCAAGTTAATATGAGAAAATTTGACAGATTAGTAGTCACTATGAAAAATGATAACTAATATTTACCTGTATTTACCCCTATTCATTCACGTTACAAAATTGAACTGAATGAAAACAAATGCATCGTCCTACAGCATATTGAAATTAGCATTTAGATGCCTTAAAGTTTTAATACATCAATAAAGCTCAATCCACGCTTTATAATAACATTAGGAACGTGTAAGTATGAACATGTTGGATCGTCGGAGCTGTAAACAATTATGAGTAACATTACACTGTACAATATCAAGTATACAAGTTAAAAACTTTTAACTCCAATTCTTGTGTCAGATAAATGACAAGTGCATATAAAGAAAGGTAGGAAAGTCGTTAGCAAAAGTTAGACACGTGAAAAAAATGCTTATGTTAATTCGATTGACTTACAACGAAATGCTTCGATAAAAAATCATTCGATGAATTTGAAACGACCGAGAACGAAAGAAAGATCGAACGTAACAGTTGAAACTTTGGAATCGGGCGAAATAATGTGGTAAAATGTGTTTAAAAAAGAATCACTCACACCTGCTCGATTCAGTAAAAAACGGTCATGGCTCGCGGCGTAGCAGTATAATCTGCAGAACGCCCGTAGCAGCCTATATTATTGTGCCTTATTACATTGACGCGCGACTGTATGATGGAAGAGTACTTAGCGTATAGCGGCTAGCGGACGCCATATTTCATTCGCATGCGCGCGGCATTTCGGCGCTGCAGTGCAGAGAGCGAGCAGAACTAGAGTCGCGCCGCCGCCGCCGCGTCCCGCGACCTTCGAGCAATTTCATCTTTCGTGTAAATTGGAGTCCCGGCAGCTGCAATTCTGCGAATTATTTACTCCGCTTTGTGCGCGCAGTGCGCGTCTGAAACGTAAGTTCAAAAGTAAACGACTCAAATAGAGCGGCATATTTCGAATAGCTGATAACTTTTTGGCCCTCATCTATATAGTAGCTGTATATAATTATAGGAAAATATATTGCATGAGGATGTATTGGAATGAAACGTACATATAGATTCGATGAATATCCTTATTATGACTTTATTGAAACATCCTAATTACACGAAATGGTAAATATATACAGCGCAGATTTAATACGAATTACTCTAAACTAATTGATTTGTGCGAAATATTCGCTTGAAACGATGATTTGATCTATGATGTAATATTGTAAGGACGCGATCGTTACAATATATATATAATATACGCATGCGATGATATGTAAATGTGTGTGTATATACATACAATGAGTTTGATTAAAATTACTGGTAGCCGGCTAAAAGTCGGTGTAGCCGCAATAATCGATATAGATAAATTAAAATAATACGCGTAACAAATATACAGAGTTTAATCGCTAAAAGTGGGGTATACTGCAGCACTGATCGACCTCGAACTCGAAGTAGCTGGTGTTGTCTAGGCAGCCCTAGCGGCTAAGAAGCTGCTGCTGGCCGCCCCTGCTGCTGCTGCTGCTGCCTCGGCGGTGGTCTCAGCATCGACCTCGTGGCGCTCGACAGCTTCTGCGAGACCAGATGGGCTATGCGGGCCGATCGCTCCCAGACGAACTCGCGCGTCCTGTCGTGGTCGTCGGAGCTCTCGATTCTCATCTGCGCTCGTCACGATCGCCCAACAAACACCAAATCATACAGTCATCATCGGTCATAATAGCGAACCCCGTGCGAGTGGCTTGGACTAATCGCTCACCTGCTTGGGCTGCAAGACGCGTATCGAGTGTAGAGTGGCGGCGCCCCCGTGATAGACCCTCAGGCTGAGCCTGCCGGACATCTCGGCGGTGGTGGCGGTGGCGCTGCGCACCTCCTTGCGCTCGTCCCGGCCGAACTCCTTCTCGACCCTGAGAACCAACGGGCCGAGGTTGAACTTGGTCCTGATGGTCGTGTGATCGCTCGCCAGATTGACCGAGACGTCGCCCGAGCGCTTGAGCGACGACAGACCGTAGAGGGTGGCCTTGGCCTTGGACTTGGTGCGCTTGGTACTGCTGCTGCTCGTCTTGATTGGCTTTTTCACCACCTGTCGACAGTCGTGTGTTTGAAAATTTACTCGCGAAATCGACGGTTCGAAACGATTGCTCGCGATATACCGACCTTGTTGCTATTGGGGCTGGCTGGACGCTTGGTCGTCGTGGTAGGTTTGACGCTGGGTTTGCTGCCGCTCTTGGTCGGCCGGCGCTTCTTGGTCGGGCTGGTGCCGCGATCGCTCGCCTGAGCCTGGGCCGGCGAGCTCGTCGTGGCCGATTGGCTGCTCTTGGTGCTCGATACCGATCTCGTCGACTGCTGCATGGCCACGGCCTCGCCGATCGACGCTTCCGTGCTGCTGCTCTGTTGTAGCTGTTCCAGCTGCTGCGGCTGAGCGACCTCCTTCGGGCTCGAGGGAGTAGTGCTCGAGACGTCCTCCTGTCGATCGATGCTCTCGGCTCGACGACGCGACTCTTGTTCTTGGAGTGACTGCTGCTCTTGCGCCTCTTGCTGCTCGTCTTCTTCTTCTTTTTGCTGGAGGTGGTGCGCTTCTTGGTCGAGCCCTTTACTCCACTGCTGCTCGGTGTACTGCTGCTGCTGCTGCTGCTGGCGAGCTTCACCGTCACGGGGTCGTACTTCTCGCGCAGGATCCGGTTGATGCGCTCGAGGATCGAGTCCACGAAGCCGTTGTACTTGGCCACGTAGATCGACGAGACGTCCCTGTTGTTGGCCATGGTCACGGTGCCTGCAAACCGCATTCGTTGAATTCGCATTGTATTCGCGTGTACGATCGCTCGATCGATCGGCTTCTCTTTTTGTCGAGATAAGCTCGAGAGGACAACAACAAAGGGGCGCTTCGAAAGGAGGCTACGACGCGTCCTTGAGCAGAGAACAGCGAGCCGAGCGCGTAATTTATAATCGGCCACGTACTTAGGACTCGCGATATGCACGCACAGTCGTTGACCTTTTCTCTCTTTCTCCTCTCTTGGTCGCGGTCAGAAAAAGCACAGTTTGTGTGTGTGTGCGCGCAAAAGTTAACGGTACTCGAATATTGACGACATAAGGATCGCGACGATAACCGGTTCCTCTCCGAGAGAGAGAGAGAGAATATCCGCGCGCGCGCTGCACGAAATGTGGGTCAGGCGCACTTTACTCGCCGTGTTTCCTTCTTTCTCTCGAGACGCGCGATGATCGTGCCGCTTACTGCCTGCTAAAACGCGCGCTCGGATATTTATATATATATACACGGCGATATTCACCTATTGACCTACTCTCTCGCGGTGCCGCGAGCAAACCGTCCGAGTCGTTAATGCGCGATTTGAGAGAAAAACACTTTCCTCACGCAGATACAACGGGTATATGAAATTGTACGCGCGTCAATGCAGAAAAGTGCTAATTATCACGGCTGCAGAGCGAGCCAGGCGGAATTCGCGCGTCTTCTTATTTTATATGAAAAAAAAAAAATATACATTAGCCGTATCGTTGTTGGCAGTCTTCAAAACGAAGGGGAAACGCGCCGCGACTTTCTTTACGCAAAGACTGGATTTACATTCGTCGCACTCGCGTATAAGTACAAAATCTTGCGCCTCCGCGTATAATAAACGAGCGAGAGATGACATTGGCCGTGTAGTATCTTTCTCTCCGGCTTCTCGAGGCTCGCGAGATATCGCGTGCTGTTGTCGTATTTGAAAGTGGCTGCCGCTGCGTGCAAGGGATCATCGTCGCAATTGCCATTATACGCGTGTATATAGTATACAGCGAAAGAGAGAAGAAAGCCGCGAGATGCCATATATAAGCGCGCGCGTTGACGCCAGAGCCCGGCCCGGCGTGCCTCGTGCTTCCTATACTGCTGCTACAGGGAGAGAGTGGGTCAGGGTCAAGTTGGCGATATTAGCGGTCATCGCCACCGATGCCTCTTGGTGAAAGCTTCGACGACGACGACTGACCGGCGGCCTCGTGGCCGCATTACTCGACGCTTCGTCCGTTTCAAGGACAATAAGCTTGCTTATGCCGCGCGTCGAATCCTCCCAAGTTCAAGCGCGATCTTTACTCTCTACAACTGTACTCGAGCGAGCCTCTCGTGCTCTTGTTGTTGTTTTTATTGTTGTTGTTGTTGTTTTGCATAAATTATATACACTCGCTGATTTTCTTTTTTATTATTATCCGCTCGTCGAGAAAAGTGCGAGTATAACAGCGCGAGCTGCAATTACGACGAGCGGGGGAGCTTGAGGATATGCCGGTTCAGGTGAAGAGTGATTGTTTTTAATTGCAAGGATCGTGCGTTTTTCAAAACATGTGCCAGACGCTCGTTTACTTTTTTTTATATATATATATATAATACGTGTGCTCGCGAGATTTGGTGCTTATTATTCTCGACCAAGTACTAAAACCCAAAGGTTTTTTTTCAACTATTTGCTATGGTAGTGCGATTATACTTGTATTGCTGTACAGCTTATTTCAACTTTGCTACTTATGCTTGCAGTGCAACAAATTAACAAATGAATGATTGAAAAAAATAATCAGATGACAGTCGTCCGTATCGTTTGTCAAATTTTAAATTCGTAAACAGTCCAATAGTCGTGGTTAAAAAAAAAAAAAAAAAATTTCAGCGACGATGCGAGCGCGTCCGCGAACATCAGACAAATTGCGATGAGCATGTGACCGCAAAAAAACGCGAAAAATATCATTGAGCGTCCAGCACATTTGATGAACACACACCCGCTACGATTCTTGCAATAAAATGAATTAAAAAAAAACAAAACACAGATGGTTTTTTTTCTTGTTTTTACGTTGGAAAAACAATGAGTCGTTCTATATTTTTTGTCACTTTTTTTTAGTCAATTTATGGTTTATATAAACAATGATTGATAAAATTAATTGATAAAAAAAAATGAGAAAGAAATTTTCATAATTAAACAAAATAAAATGAAATGAAATGAGATGACGATGATTACGATGTATGTAAAACGATGATGTGATTATTTTATCTCATCTTATTTATAGTCGAACAATAGTCTCTGTACAAAATTATAAATATCATAAAAATTATCATAAAATAATAATAGCATAGTCGATATAATATTAAAGTATAATATTAATAATAAATTTAAAAAAAAAACATTCATTTAAAGAAACTGTTCGCTCTTTCGTCGTGCGCATAAAGCATAAGCGTGTGCGTATATTATTACTTTATATTTTTTGCATTTATACATATAAAAAATGACGACAAGTGCACACAAAGATTATGTCAATCTCTCGTTCTCAAATCTCCATACAACAATATATAATCGTGCGAGCGATCAGTCGTAAAAAAAGGCCAAAGCAGTCGTGAATGCGCAGCCTGAAGCCTGCGCGGTGTTTGTTATGCGTCGTCGGTTTTTTGGTCAGGTGTCCGTGCGAGTGAAACGTGATTGATGCATGTCCTCGTATACACACGTGAGAATCTATATGTATAAAGTCTCGACTAGGCGAATGTAACGGCAATTCATATAATCGACACCATCATAGCAATTGATATATAAATTATGCACACACATGCAGCACGAGGTGGATGTATATATGGTTGGCTATACGTATGGATTATAGCGGCAATTTAACAACGCGCGAGCTGCAGCACATGAATAATTGAATAATCGCAGGCCAAGCACAGCAGCAGCAGCACAAACCCCGTGTCCTGATTTTCCGCACACACACATATATATTTCTCTCTCTCTCTCTCTCTCTGATCGGCACTAATTATTTATTATATACACGCACGCGCCTTACTGCAACACATATTAGCAATATGTGTGTCTGTACCTTCCTCGTACGCGCCCAATCGTTTGCGCGCCCGCCCGCACTTTCTCTCCTTTTCGTTTACCTACACTTTGACGTACACACAGATACACACACAGAGACGTTTTCTTTTTCTTGCCTCCTGTTATTCGCCTTTCTCTCTTGGCAGGTATCCGCGTGTAAGTTTCTTCAACACCGGATCCGTTCGTTTAATGCCTGGTAATTTTGCTTCTTTTTTTTTTTGGTTTTTTTTATCATCGGGTAAGACGACACTCGTGTGGAGCAAAAAAAAATCAGGCCGAGCCGGAGCCAAGAAAAACGTTGTTTGCACATTTACAGAAACGAACGAAGGAGAAAGAGCAAAGAGAACGAGCTTGTCGAGCAAAGTGTCGGGGCGGGCACTGACAAAAAGGATCGTTCGAAACAAACGAAGATGACGATGAGATTATATATCAACAACAACAAAACAACAACGATAAGTGCGCGAATGTGCTTATGCGTGGGAATTCATTGATGCGATGAAATGAATGAATGAAGGAGAAAACGATGGATGAGGATACAAATTATCGCGTACTTTCGTTGCCAACTCGTTGACGCGCGAAATGGCAACAAAAGTTTCAACGGGAGGAAAGAACGATGATAACGATGAAGAGAAACATGAGCATCCACGAAGGGAATCACGATGATAATGGGAGCGATGAACGAAAAATGAAAGGGCAGCGACGGCAGCAGAGCGCGAGAGTCTCCAGGATAATTCAAGTGAGCCGGAGCTCTCAGCGCCCTTTTAAATCTCGGGCTGCCTCTCTCGATGGCGAATCAATTAAAAAAAAAAAAGAAAGAAAAACAACGAATGGCACGTGCAAGTGAACCCGTATAATGCTTTTCCGTACACGCGCAATAAATGGAAGGGGGGATGATGATGGGGGGGTTCGTTCGTTTTTTGCTAGGGAGTCGAAGGGCACCCACCGCGCGAAACGCGGCGTAAATGATATCATACAGGTAAATGAGCGATGCGAGAATAAATGGGGTGATGCGCGAAATACTAATCGCGGACCGGAGATCGGCCTCTGATCGGCAAGAAGCATTCGTCAATGGAATCGCGTGGTGGGTGCCAGGGGCAACACGGGCCAACGACTCTCCTATCGAATTCAGTCAACGATGATCGGAGATGACGCGATGGAAAATGAAAATCATTAAAAAGAAAATAAAAACAACAACAACAAAGGTACATTGTCTCGCGATTGGGGGGGTCAGACCGTTTTCGGAGCGAGAGACTATACTAGTTAGTGCTGCTTGGGCTTGGCGCTGTGCTTGCGCGAGCCTTTGCGGTGATGGTGATGCTGACCGTTCGTCGATGCTTTGCGTCCGGAGCTCGAGCGGTGGTTGTGGTGGTGTTTCTTGCCGGGCTTGAGCTGGCGACTGGCGCGAGCCGAAGCGATGTCGGCGAGACCCTCGATCTCTTCGTCGTCGTCGTCGTCCTCGTCGTCTTCCTCGGTGGCGGCCGAGTCTTCCTCGTCGTCGTCTTCGTCGTCGTCGTCGTCGTCATCGTCGTCGTCTTCGGCGATGTCGAGATCGACGTCTTCTTCGTCATCGTCGTCGTCGTCGTCGTCGTCCTCGTCGGAGCTGACGGCGTTGCTGACCGGGGCAGCGGCGGCGGCTGCGTTGGCGGCTTGCTGGGCGGCTGCCGCGGTCTGGGCCTCGGCGGCTTCGACCTCGTTGACGGCGTTGGCGGCTTGAGCCTCGGCGGCTTCTTCATCCTCGTACGAGCTGGTCTCGTCGGCGAGAGACGAGTCGATGTCGGGGACGTTGGTCACACCGACCGAGTTGAGCTGCTCCTCGATCAAGTCGGCCTGTACATTGGGTGGAATGACGGGCGAGTTGGCCGAAGCGGCGACGGGTTGAACGACGGAGGCGGCAGCGGGTGCGGGAGCTGGAGCAGACGGCACGGCGTTGGTCTCATCGTCGTCGTCGTCGTCGTCTTCACCTGCGCAGAGAGAGTCAAATCATATTTAAGTAATGTTACATCGAATCTCAACGGAGATCCCGTTAATTATTCGCGAAACTCGTTCTGGTGCGGGCGCATAATTCCGTTCGCGTGAAAGTTAATCAATCGCGACTCGATCGGGGAGGCTCGATGCGCTGCGCTCTTTCGACTAACCATAATTGTAGAGCTTCGAAAAAGATACCGTTCATTTTTATCATGACGATTCGCTTAATTTATGCGATGAGCAGCGAGCTCCGTTATTATACACGAAGCCAAAACGGTCGAAAAGCCGAAAATGCCCAGCCGAGGCGGGATCCTTATTACGCGCATTAGCATAGTAATTGAAAATGGGAGCAGATAAAGTGATTTTCTATACGAGAGCCGAATAAAAAGCAACAATAACAGCAACAGCGTCGGACGGTCGCGAGCGCGCGCGCGTAAAAGGCAAGACGGGCTACGCCTATACGTATATGCACAGAGCTTAGTGTCGCGCGAGAAAGTTAAATTGAAACTATTTCGGAGTAAGAAGAAGAAGAGAAGAAAAAAAGACGACACTTTGGAAATCTGATAATGCCGTCTAATGCTTTGCAAAGTTCCTCCGTTGCAGCTGGATAAAAACTATAGCATTGCCTGATTAAGTAGAAAAGTTTGTCGCGTTATTATATAGATCGGTCTCTTTCCCTCTTCCGCTCCCTCTCTATCTCGCTCTATCTGTTTGACATTAAAATTCATGTCGGCATCGCGGAAATAACGGAAATAGCCGTTTATACGCGTCCATAAGAGAGTAAGTAGCTTTGAGCAATCAACGAGAGAGAGAGAAAGAGATATTTTCCCTCGTTTTCCTCGTCATCTTCGCTGTCATAAAGAGACGCATGAAATCGCGAAACGAATCTGTGTCAATTGCATCGAAAAAAAAAGAAGAAAAAAAAGCAACAAAAAAAATGACAACAAGCTACCGCCTCGAGCGAGCCTCTCAGCAAGGGAGGGAGAGAAAGAGACACATACACTGCAATGGTTGGCGCGCGAAAGCACATTCCACGTGTACGATGTATAAACTGCTCCTCCGCTAATATTATGTTAATTCGACGACGAAATTAACGACCTCTCGTGCACGCGTATGCGCGCCTATAGGCCTCTTGGCTCTCGATACCGTTAAGTTTCCGCCGTAACGGAATTTCGAGGCGCATATTATATGCGTGTGTGCTCGGCTCGGCATAGCCGCGAGACTGCAGCGATACGCGCGAGAACGCCCAGCCCCTATAATAGATGCGCGAAATCATTTTATCGTTACGTTGTTTTCCGAAGAAAAAAAAATACCGGAGGGTGTCGAAAAACGAGCGCACGAGTCGAGATCGCGAGTCGCGCTGCCCGTGCAGCGAGTCGATTTATTTATTTATTTTTTTCGCGAGGATACGTAATTCATGTCACGATGGCACTCGAACGCCGCGCGTACACTCGCACACATGTGCCGAGCGGTGCACCGCACGAGAGAGCGAAAGAGAGGAAAGAGCCGTTATCGCGAGCGCACCTCATATGCTCGTACTTATGTGTATAGTTCACAGTTATGTCGTTTCGCTACTTGCTCTCTCGCACGTGAACGAGTTCACCTACGATGCATATAATATACCGTGCACATATGAGTGCAATTTTTCGCATTAAATGAATTTTGCGTGTGTGTGTGTGTGTTACTCACCGCCAAGCACCTCGTCGATGAATCTCTCCAAGTAGTCCTCGTCGTCGTCGTCGTCTTCCTCCTCTTCCTCGTCCTCGTCGTCGTCGTCGTCGTCGTCCTCGCCGGTGATGTCGAGGTCGATGTCGTCGTCGTCGTCGTCGTCGTCGTCGGAGGCTGCAGCGCCGGCTTGACCGGCCGCTGGTGCGGCTTGTCTCGACTGGACGGCCGAGGCTGGGGCCTCGACGATCTGGACTTTGGACGAGGGCACTGGGGTGGCGAGGGCCGACAGAGCCAGCACGCTCAATAACGCTAACACCAAAGCCAGCTTCATGGCTCTGCAAACAACCAGCACGTGACGCACACGATTATTAGTTTTCGGGCTTTATTTACTTATTTTTAAAATTATTAAATTTTTTTTTTTTGTATAGAAGTTTCGATTTTTTATCCCAATCCGTTGAAAAATTTTGAATAACACTGACTTGCGAGGAGAAAAAATTTTCAAAAAAGCTCACATAGGCGGTGTGAAAAAATTTTCGCTTGCGGCTCTAGCGAGTGTCTTCGCGCGATCGAATGAGCGATGCAAACACAACGAAAAAAACCGGCACTTATCGACGTTGGCTTTAAGCGATTACGAAAAATCTGTCGAAGGGTGGGCCCCCCCTTGGTTGTCACAGCTTAAAAAATAAAACACACACGGCTTAAGCACACTACGAAACTCACCCGAAATTTGGTTTATCTAATTGCTTGAGGCAGGGAACGAAAAAAAAACAACAGGCGAAACCCTGCGAACTTGACGTGTTTCACCGAAATCTGTCCGTCTTGTGTACTTAAACGAATGGGTGGCCTCGCGATGCACGCCACTAGCTACTTTATTTAGAAATGATTGGGCCTTTACGTCCACGCTGCTTTATATAGGTAGAGCAGAGGGGAAGGCCCAGAACGAAGAGAAGAAATGGTCGAGCCAACGGCGAGCCTCTGCCGAGATTCTGTATCGCTGTAGCTTGCAAACAACATCGGGCACACAGGTGCCCTCGTGAGTCGTCGCGAGTGGGGCACGCACCGCAAAGGTGTAAAGCACAGAGCCGATCGAGTGCCCCCTTCCTCTTTTTCTTTCTCTCTCTCTCTCTCTCATTTCTCCGTACCTGTCTTCTTTCTCTCGCATCTCAGCCAAAAGGACGATGGGAGAGGCAGCTTTGACGCACGCACACGTGCTTTTGACGATCCTGCGTACGATGCAGGCCGTAGTAAATGCACTCCCTCGACTCTGCGATCGGCACTACTCGCTGCGGCTCCTTCGACTGCACTATTATATGTTCCGATCGCGCTACATAGTTATCGCTCCGATCGTCCCTGAAATTTCTTCTCTCTTCGTCACCGACAAGTGATTAACTATGATTTTGAGATAATGTCAAACATTACCAAGTTTTATTTTCATATACTTTTCTCTTTCTGTATTGAGTCTTTGACGTGATATATAATATGAGTGGTATATGTTTTTACCCTTGATAAAAGAATCAGTTTCGTTTCTTGAATATTAATTGCTCCTTTTCTAATTTTTATAAATTACCATTTTTAAATAATCATATGGGACATTCTCTTAATATACGTTTTTTATTACTTTTAACAAATATAGGACATTAGTTAAATTCCAATTGATCTTTTCAAAAAATTTAATTTTGATTAATCCAATGAATAATACATCGCAGACTTTGTGTCAATCTTGATTGGAGAAATACTTTTTTCAGCTGGTCACGAAATCTATGCGAGCAACTCTCAACGGTACAATAGAAATCGAATTGCTGAAAGATGAACAAGTCGTGTTTACGGAAATAAGATGTGAGATAATGACATTTTTTTCTCATTAAAAGATCAGCCAAACCACCAGGTATTTGATTTCATAGACTGTGTAACGGATTGAAAAAATGCCGTCATTATCAGACGAGAATTTTCGATCAAAAAAATGGCTCATAACGGGACGTGCGTCAAAAAAATGTCTCATCTTATTTTGTGAAATAATTTTTTTTATTTTTTAAGACATCGTTCCCGTAGAATTTGAAGCGTACGTCACGGATACATGTACACACAAACACACACGGAAGAGGCAATTTTGACGTCAGCAGCAGCAGGAACGATCGTCAAATGAAAATATGAGTCCGAGAAAAATACACGAGAAAGTTGTAAAAAGTCGTATTGATATTGGACCAAGCTTTGATGAATTGGATCGAAAAAAAAAGAATATTTGTCACCTTGACCGAATTCCGATGTTTATGAGACGAAGAAGAAAAAAAAATTATGTTACGAGGGAGACGAGCGTGTACGGGAATCGGTATTACTTCTAATCGAAGAGAATCAAAATGATTTCGCAACGAAACTTTCTTTCTTCAGGTGAGACACGCAGGCGTGGAAGTGACAAAAAGTTGATTCAGTTATTGACTCGTTTCTCTATGAGTAATACGGCAAAATGCGAGATTATAAAATCCCCGAGAGCATTAGACGTCGATCGAATCGAAAGTCCCTTTTGTGCATGATAAATATTGGCTCGTCTGCGCGGTGGATGATCGCGACTCTATGTCGGTGTGTGTGTGTATCGGCGTCGTAAAACGGGTTCTCCGCCGTGCAGGACACACACACACACACACACACAGAGTCGCGCAGCTATCAGAAAGTGAAGCATCCGCACGAGGAAATATGGGATTTGGTGTCACCGTCCGTTCGCTCGCTTAAGCCTTGCCTTGCCTCGGCGTTTATAATATAAAAGAGAGAAAGAGCCGCGTCGTCGTCGAAGTAGTCCGCGACTCGTTGATCGCCGCCGCCGCGTACAGTCGTCGTCGTCGTCGTCATGATGCTGATCGCGCTCCTCTCCTCTTTCGCTATTTCTCTATACATACCTGCTACGCTTATACCTGCTGTATATGATATTAGCATTGGCGCGCGCGCACACACACACACGCGCGAATTCGCGCGCTGCAGCGAGGCACGCGTAATGTATTAGTAATCAGGATATGCGCGACGCGAGTTGGCTCTGTGGCACTATGGCACATTCTTACGAGTACGAATTCCAATCGGTAACTCGTTCGCCGATCGGTGGACTCTACTCCATATTATTTGCGAATGCGTATGCCCTGATACATATATCGCACCTTCGACAAAAATTGCATTGATTTTTTTTTTTTCGTTGTTCGGCGTGGTATTTCACCATCGAAGCTTTTTTTGTTTCTCCTTCGCTCCGGTCGTGCGTACACACTCGCACACAAATTCATTTCGGACGTCATCTCTGTCTTTTCCTCTCGGACTCGCTCGCAAAGAGAAAGAGATTCTTTACTTATTTTCTTCTTTCGTTTGTTGCTACTATACGGCCAGCCGTTCTTATACACGAGTGTAGAGAAGCTGCACGCGCGCTTATATATACGTACAAACGTCAGCTCCGAGTCCGAGTGAGAGATGAGAAAACGCAGCAGCTTCCCTTGGAATTTCGATTTTGACGTGCGCCTCTCGTTCCAGCAAAAACTGGCATTTTCGCTCGACATTCTTTTCTCTGTCTTTTTTTTCTTTTACACCGGACTCGTTCCGCTTCTTTCTTTGCTACTACGCTGCTACCGACGACTCCGCTCCACGACGACGATTCAAACGTAAACGACCTCGATCGAGCTTAATTCGCCTTCGCGTGGAGGAAATACGACATTTCACTCATCAAGACAACTAACCAAATCGTGCAAGGAAAAAAGGAACGATTTTATTAGTCAAATTACAAGCTAAGGGACTTGATTGAGCAATTTTTTGAGCATTTCGGCATTCTTGGGGTGGACGCGTGGCTCTGCTCCGGGTGGAACGGGGATCTTCTGGAACGGGGCCATGTTCAGATCGACCATTCGATTGTACTGGGCTATTCTAGCTTCCGGCCTGAACGAGTCTGGCAGTGGATTGACAACTGTGAGAGGACGGAAAAAGATTCATTTACATGGAAGTGTACAAAAAAAAAGATCAATAACAAATCTGATCGAGCGTACTGCAGTCCAAGTAATACATGAAGAGCCAGAGGCTGCAGGCAAGACCGATGAGCACAGATCCTACGGTGGACTTCCAGTGGGTGTCGGGGGCGTAGGCGAACTCGGCGAAGGTCTGACAAAAGCTCGCCCTGTACAGGCATTTTTTCTCCTCGATCGACAGATCTCTCCAGTCGCCGCGCTCTTTTTCTCGCAGTGCCTAAACAACGATCCGCTCAAATTAAATACCATCGTAGTAGACCGAGCTTGCAGGCCGAACTTACGGCGATATCCGGGTCGGGCTCCTTGTAGCGTATGGCCGGGAACGGATAGTTCTCGTCGTCGCTGTAAATGGCGAGGCCGTTGCAGCCGTGGCTGACTACCTCGCGATTGCCTATGATGGCCTTATCCTTGGGTGCACCCCCCGAGACAGTGAGCGGACCCTCGCCGTTGCCGTGGGACGCCGAGCGCCTCGCCTGCAGCTGACTCAAACGCCTCGATGCCGATCCGCAAACTCGCGTCAATTGCCTCAACATTGTATACCGATATCCGAAAGCTGCGGGAGATTTCACTCTTGATGCTGCTGCTGCTCGTAAACAAAGGTTATAGAGATGCGGCGAAGTGTCGGCAGAAACAAATGCAGGTCGAAGCGCGAATAGGCGTCTGCTTTCGAGCCGCCGCGCCACCTGATGCAGTCTATAGGCCATAACAATGCCCGCGACGACGATGATGATGATGGGAAAAAAGCTGCGAAACACGCGGGCAGCGAAGAGCGACTTCCGCTTCGAGAGCTGCCTCATAATCGATCCGATTATTCAATTAGCTCGCTCGATTTGCGAATTATCTCTCTCTTGCTCTCGTTTGCCTGGGCGAGAGATCGGCCGCAGTAATATAGCGGAGCCACGACTATGCCATTACTCCCAAGTCGGATATCCATTTACGCGAATAGTCCGCGCTCACGCATAAACGCGCGCAAACGCTACTCCGCTCGAAGTAGCCGCGTGTGCCGCGTGAATGGGATCGTTTTGCTTGCTGCTGCCTCGCTCGCGAGTGTATGTATGATAAATGTATGCGCATATCATCTGACCTATATTACGCGGACACTTGGCGCGCTTTATATACCCGTACGTATGCGCGCAGGTAAATTTACACTCGCTCGAGTTATAAATCAACAGGCATCGAACTGTACTTATAGATATAATACATATGAGATGTGTATACGCACATCGTGTCATATATAGATATACGCAATTATTGCGCGCAGCGTATACACACGATTGGCGATTGAAACCGAAAACTTTCACCGTCGAGCGCGCACGCCGAGAGCGCCAACTTTCTCTTCTAAAAATGAAGATTCCTTCTCTCGTCGTCGACGTCGTCACCTATACTCGTGTATAAGCATGTAGGTATGTGTCGATGCGCGACACATTGTCCTACTCAATGGTCAATTCAATGTCCTAATGGGATGGAATTACCTGCGCGACAAGTGTCTATGACGTCTGAGGATTTTTTCAAGAGAGATGATTAGACAAAAATACGTCATAACGAAAGCTAATTATCGAATGGATTGCGTAATTCCTATACAATTTCCCAAAAATCCCATTAAAGCACTTTCGTTTTTTTTATTTTCGTTCAATTGGAAATTTAAAAAAGTACCTCTGTGAGCATCTAACGTAAAGATTAAAATTGCACAATTGCTCCGTGTCTTCTTAGACTTCAGATTTTCGTTTCGTTTCTTTTTTTTTGTTCATCGTTTGTTTTCAAAGCTCAAAAGAAACATTAGACGATTGTTATTGAAGCTTTGAACAGTTTTTTTTTCTTTGAAGCGACGTACAGAAGAAGAAAGTACTGGATACGAATCGACAGGTTGCTCAAAGGGCTGAAAAATAAAAAAAAATACTTTCGACACTGCTATTGTTAAAAGTTTATATAGGTCGTATAAGAAACTGCCTGAATGCACGAGCGGAAAAGTATTTCAAACGTTGACATTTATCGCCGTCGCATGAAATTTATATCGGCGATAGTCTCATTGTGCAACCTACTGTTAATCCTCATTTACGTATAAGTAAATCATTTCTTCTTTGTACCTCGAACCTTCAATGGCTATTTTATGAATTTCAAAGATTCGAGTAATAAGGTCGTAAATTTTTTACTTTAAAGTCATTCAATTTATTGGTCGTTGTTTATTATTATAAAAACATCGATGTACCATATCCTCCAAAAATGATGATACTTTCCGAAAAGGTAAAAGACAATTTTGAAACCTACCGATAACCGGTAAGAAGTATTCCGTTTCCGTCCGTGACGATTTTTTACTAGAGGTAATGTGGCAGTTACACCTTCGGTCGATACAAGCGTTTTCTCATCACAAAATGTCACGCGTCGTTTCATTTCAAACGAAAGCTGCGATAAATCTCAAAACTCCTGACTCAACACCACACAGTGATAGATACTTTTTTTTTTAACGACTCATCTCGATAAAGATCATAAGTGGACATTCTGCCCAAGCGGTCAAAAATGACAAATATAATCGATAAGAGCTTTTTTTATCCGTTGGGCCTTGATAAAGTGAAGTGGCTCTGTGGATCCTCGAGTACCGATCATCATCTTAAACTGACGAGGCAGCTGCGAACAACAACAACACACGTTCGATCGCGCGATCTATCATCTCATGCAAAATGCGTAAGCGACGAGCTCAAGAGCGCTTCTAAAATGATATACAAGTGGGAGGGATTCGCAAGCGCAGTGTATGGGTCTCGATGCGATTTATCTGTGGCTGTGTGCAAATGAAGTCTAGCGTGCATGGATTTGCCAGCAGGCAGCAGCAGCATCCGTAGCGCAGAGTAGTGTGCAGCGATCGGTCGGCTCGCGAATACACGTACGCGAAGAGCTGCGCGTCGAACGGCTCGAGCGGGGCTCACGTATACACGACCGCATATACTTGAGCGATCGGCAGAGTCGCAACTGCACCCCACCTCGCTCGAGCTTCGGCAAAAATGGAAAATACGCATATGTAGTTTGAGTGTGTGTGCGTGCGTATATAGCACTCGCGCGACTGATTAAAAAGAAAAAAACTTTCTTTGCTTTCTCATTTTTCTGCCTCGCGCCGTTTCGTGTCTGCGCGAGCGTCTGGGACCGGCCTCCGCACTTGGCGCAGCGCCAGCCACAACAGCAGCAAACAGCAACAGCGCCAGTGCAAAAACGCACGCATAGGCGCGCAGCACAGCGATCGATATATATTTTCATATATACGCGTAAGCCGCGAAAGTCGACGCCGAGCCGATAATAAGCCATGGGACAAAAGACATAATCGTCGCCGATATACCACGTACTTGCAGCAGTTGGGCTTTTAGGCAGCGATTTTTCTGATTGGTGCGCGTCTACGCCATCGGTGAGTACGACCCTTTTTCAGTTTTTTTTTACCCGCATATACGAGCGTAATGTAAGGCGTGAGTATATTTGCTCGCGTTATTAACGTACGATTTTTTATTTCTGCCGAGCCCGTGAGCTTGTTATGCTCGAGTCGATTTCCTTATCAATTACATAATGCCGCAAGTGTGTTTTTTTTCGCCCGCCGATGAGCCGAATAATCGCCGCGACGCTCGCTACGTTTAATGTGACTCCGCACAATTTGTTTTTATTTCTTTAGTCTTTTTTTTTATATACACATTTGCAGCGATCATCAACAGTCGAGTCTTTTCTTTATCGTCTCTCTCTCTCTTTCAAGGCTGTTTGTTTTTCGACCCGCTCATCTCTCGTTATACGCGCATACGCTCATTTTTCCAATGTAGGATACGTGAAAAAAAAAAGAATATTAAGTACACGCAGTCGTGTTTGGCTTTATCGTACGAGCTCTGCGCGCGATAATGCCTGCACCTTATCGTCACGCCGCGACCACGTACCTTTGGTTTAAGATGCGCTTAAAGATAGGCGTAATTATTGCGAATACAATGTATCATCCGCGCAGTTATCTCTGTCTCTCGTGAGCGCACGTCGCCCCAGACGTATTTGAGAAGATCAAGAAATCTGCAACTGTTCTGGGTAAATATTTCGTATTGTACACATAGGCCGCGATGGGATCGGTAATCTTATATATTATATATACGTATGTACGTATATTTGCTCGATGCGTATATATATAATATATAAATGGCAGCGAAAGTTTTGCAACGCACACGTACGTAACACGTATGAGTGTGTGCGCGTGTGCGAATACACACGTACGCGTTTACCTAATTAGCATTAAATTTGAATAGGAAATTATGACATTAACATAATAGCGAGGAACGAGCCTCCAAAGAGCCTCGGACGATACGTTTTTGTCTAACGACACAGGCTACATTTTATGTCTCTCGGTTATTTTTTTCCTTCCTCGCCGCTTTAGTGCTTATATTTATAGAAGCGCAAGAGTCACTCCGCACACAAAGAAAAAATTTGTAATTATAATAATTTTTGGCGAATAAACATGAGCCGCACCGAAGCATACGAGTACGATCAGCTGCACTCGGCTCTCTCTCTGTGTATTGGCGCGCGGCTCGAAAAGCTTAAATAAATCAGGAAAGTCTTATCGCGCGAGTTTTTTTTTATTCGCCGATTTGTTATTCTTGCTCGACGTTTTCCAAACAAACCGCGGCGTGCGCACAAGCGACCTATGATTCAGATGTTGTTGTGGTTTTTTCTGATAATAATATGAGCGAGCTCGTGTGCGAATCACATATATATACGAAAAAGCTTGATCGTTGTACAAGGAGTTGTACAGTTTGCGAATAGGATATTTTTGCTCCAGAGAATTTCAATCGTGAAAATCGATAAGACGATCGGCAGTGGGTGCAAGTCGGCCGCAGATACTTTCCTGCACGTATATTCATAATCCGCAGATTAAATTTTACATCGTAACAAGCGTGAGCTCAGTGTTTTCTTTGCAGCGACTCGCGACTCACCTATACATAGCGTACAAGACGTGTGCGTTTTGTGCAACATAGAAAAATGCCTAGGGAAAAGCGAGTCGAGCGACAGACCTCGATCGTCGTTCGCTCGTTCGAGTCGTAACGATCGACCTTGAATCGTCGCTGCAAATGCGTTACGCGGCTATTTGACGTATAAGCAGTCATCGATCTGCCGATCATTTATCACTGTCTCTCTCGTTCGCAGCTTTCATCTCCGCATCTACTCGAGCCGAGTAGCAGCCGCTTATCTATCGACACGAGCCAGCTCGTCCAGTCTCGCACACAATGGCCTTGATAAATCGTCCGGCTCGCTTTCTGAGCAACTTCGCCTTCAGAGCCCTGTCCACTCAGACCCAGACGAAGATCCGCCAATCCGAAGACCAACAGAGCCAACAGCAGCAGCAGCAGCAGCGAGAGGTCGTGCTCAAGTACCTCGACGGCAAGGACAACGGCATCGTCGTTCTGGGCCTGAATCGGCCCGAGTCGCGCAACGCCTTCGGCCGGCGACTCGTCGACCAGCTCACCGAGGCGATCGAGCACGTGAAGAAGGACGACAAGGTGCGCGTGCTGGTGCTCAGGAGCCTCGTGCCCAAGTGCTTCTGCGCCGGGGCCGATCTGCGCGAGAGGTCCCACATGCAGCCCCAGGAGGTGGCCAGCTTCGTCACCTCGCTGAGGAGCCTCTTCCGCAGGATCGAGGTCATCAAGACCCCCGTCATATCGGCCATCGACGGTGTGGCGCTCGGCGGTGGACTGGAAATGGCCCTGGCCTGCGACCTGAGAACCGCCGCGGCCGACGCCAAGATGGGCCTCGTCGAGACGAAGCTCGCCATAATCCCCGGCGCTGGTGGTACTCAGCGGCTGCCGAGACTCATCGGGCCGAACCTCGCCAAGGAGCTCATTTACACGGCCCGTGTCTTCGACGGTGCGGAAGCCCACCGATTGGGTCTGATCAATCGGCTCGTTGATCAGAACCGCCAAGGCGACGCGGCTTATCAGGAGGCCTTGACTCTCGCCAGGGAGATACTTCCCAATGGCCCGATTGGCGTTAGGTGAGTTCAATTTTAGCTACGAATGAATCAATGCGACGCGTTGTTTTTTTTATATGCGGCTTGCTCTTAAAGTACGTCGAGGCAAATTTTTTCACAGGCACGCAATTACTCGAGATTTAGAATAAACGTTTGCCTCAATGATACTGGTTTTACGGAAATAGCCCTCGGGAACTCAGGCGCGCAAAAACAAGCACGAAAAGAAATGATGCATAATCGGGGAAATCTTATTTTTGCGCGAGTTCGTCAATGCGCGACACGGCCGCGTAGCGATCGAAGAGGGCATAATCGAGAAATCCGGAATTTATATAACGAACCGACACATTCAAAAGTTGTCCGCGTACACGAGCGCGCGTGTGAGCGGTAAAAGCGTGGCCGGTAAAATGTGCGTCGCGCGACATCCGATCGACTGGTTTTGCAAACTCGAGACGCGTACTTTGCGCGCTTTTGTACAGTATACGACGCCGCGTACACAAAAAATGACCGTATATGAAAAATATCAACGACAATGATGAATTTATCTTTTTTTTCGTACAGAATGGCAAAGGAAGCGATAAACAAAGGCACAGAGGCGCCCATAGACGAAGCCCTGGAAATCGAGAAGGAGTGCTACTCGAGACTCTTGGACACGGAGGACAGATTGGAGGGCTTGGCGGCGTTCGCCTCGAAACGCGCGCCGGTTTACCGAGGGGTGTAATTCTCGCTATCGCTCCACGCACGATCATTCGTATCTTTGTACATTGTTTATTTATAAATAATCAACTCTGCGCATTATTATTTCTTAAATAATTTACTTTTCTCGCACGCGTTTATTATTACGTAAGAGTGTACAATTGCTGTTAACGAGGTAACGGGGTCGGACACGAAGATGCTTATTATCATTATTAATTAGTTATAAAAATATCACGATAAGCGAATAATTATAGATAAAATATTAATTTTAAAAACCATTGCTTGTAAAATTTTTATATTTTTGTGTTGCTCTAGAGGAACTAGACTTTGTATTTTATAAATGTTCAAGATTTATTTGAGATATGATTAAAATAATTTGTATATGAAAAGCAGTGACCTTTTTTTCTCGCTTGTAATCATCACAATTTACTCTTTATAGCGTAAGTGTTTGTTTTTACTGTCGCTTTACATTGCTTTTACACTGATTAAATCAGATAACAGTAATATTTAAAATGCCTTATATTTGTTAAATATAAATTGAATACGCATATTATCATCACGTCGACGTGTCATGTTATTGTACAAAGGAATGTCTCATGAACAATATAGTATGCGCACGCGTGAGTAAGAGAGAGTGTGCATGCGTGTATGCTTTACATAAGTAATAACAATAATATAGCAAAACATCTACAAAATATTTCTAAAATCGACGCGAAGAGAAATACTCGCTGTAACTATTTACACTAAAAAAGTGTGCACTATATGCTATGACATATCAAACTTAGAAGAACTCTCTACGCGCGTTGCACGGGAAAATCGAGCGTCTCTTTGTTTCTCCTCTCGTCCAGCACGCTCATGAGCACCTTGAGCTGCTGCAGGGTATCTTTGGGCCCCGTGACCCGATGGCCGACCGTCAGATCGCTCTCGTAGATCTCGTAATCGTTGCCGCCCTCCCAAGTCTTGTCGCCGAAAAAGTGAATCTCGTCGTAGCCCTGCACGTGCTTCAAGCAGTAGGTCTTGTCCCAGCCAGCGGGGAATACGTCGAACGATATCTGTCCACCTGCGAGAGCAAAAAACAAGAACAAATGTAATCGTTGTACAATTACAGAGCTAGAGTATCGCGCTATTACTCACCTATGCTGTAGGTCAAGGCCAGATCGGGGAATTCCTTCTTGAGCGCTTGGATGACTTTGGCGCGCACTTGATGCTCCTTGTCGTACTCCTCGAACTGGTCGCGCTCCTCCTTGCTGCAGTTGCGGCCGACCGGCGAGATGTTGAACATGCCCGTGCGAAACTCGATGAAAGTTCCCCGCTTGAAGGGCAGCCTTATCTCCGAGAGATATCGCAGCGTGAAATTCACGAATTCCTGCACGGTATCCTCGCCGAGGGTCTTTTGCAGCGTCTGCGAATTTACGATCGTGGATCAGCGCGCGAGATCAAAAAAAAAAAAATTGCTGCCGGCGGATGAGGGAAGTCATTTGATTACCTGGGACGGCAACTGTTTGGCACCTCTGTAGCCGATCAATCCGTTTCTCGGCGAACACATGGTCGTACTTTTCGAAGATCTCGTCACCGCCCAATTGGCGCTTAATTTTCACGAGGTCCGAGCCGCCGACCACCGCGACGTCGACATCCTTTCTCAGCGTGTTTTGGATGTAATCGTCGAGCTCGGGATCGATGCACTGTCAAAATCCAAAAGAGAAAAAAAAATAAGATTCCGTGCCAGTCATTCGCATTCGGCGCCTTTTCGCGACGATATCAAAAGATGAGAAAAATAAAGTATGCATACCTGTAACGGTTTTGTGAGCGTACCGTCGACGTCGAAGAGGCAGCAAATTTTTGGCATGATGAGTTGTATCTGCAATATAGTTAAAAAGATAGATCAGTAAGGTGCGCGCCTGTACGGTTGACAGCCGCGTCGACAGTCACATGCATCCAGTTTAATGACTCGCGCACACGTATACAAACAGACGGCATTGGCAATGTACACAAAAAGCCGGTCAGAAGACTCCGACATTTTTTCGATAAAAATTCATCGTCCAAAATGCATCATAGAGTAGAAAAGAGAGAAAATCGAGAGAAGGCGAGCGATAAATAAGCAACCTTATACGCCCGTCGGTCAAGGTTTTAACGTTAACGTACTTCCAGACGTCAGGCAGTCTCGCATAAATATTTTATCGCGAAGTAACAACAACTAATGCAGACTACTGGAGCTGCGCGCAGTGAGATACGGCTGTACAGAAGTGAAAGGATTGGATATACACACATAAACGTTGTCGGAGTTCACTCACTGTTGCTCGGCAGCGGCAGCACGGCGACGACGACAGAGCGAGAAGAAACTTTCTTGTACACGCGCGCAGGAGAAATAAAAAAAAAAAAAAATAATGTGTATATGTATCGCTGGAGCAGTAAGTAGCAGCAGCAACGAGCAGAACCAAACGTGGACAGCAGTACTGAACGGAGCGATAATACAATACGATATACGCGCATAAACGCGTCGGCGCTGCTACTGCTGCTGCTGCTTCGTTGAAGGTTTTTCTCTATGAGACTTTGACGCGTGTGTGAGTCGTTTTAATGTGAATTGTTGTCGCCGTAAAGGCGCTCGTGAGCTCTTTTTACGCCTTGACATCTTATCGCGATTTACCTATATCGATAAATCGCCCGAACAAATACACGCAGTTTCGATTTTTCATGAACAGGTGAAAAGGGCTTTTCGATTTTTCTTTTCGTCGAAACGATGGGCGGACGATTTTTCATGCTAGCGTTCCTATCGGCGCTCGTCGCAGCGGCCGATAAACCGAAAAATGTTCTTCTCCTGCTCGGTAAGAATTACTCAGGATTATTATTTTTTTCTATTTATGCGCGCACTCGCAGCCCGATACTTGCGATTAGAGTTAAGCGGGCTTTACGCCCGCAAGAGCCAAAGAGGATTACGAGCTTTCTTTTTGCCCTAATGGGTTTAACGTTAAAGTGAGAAAGAAAGAGAGGCGGAGATTTTGCAATTGCAACGTACTCTACACGACAAGTGTGTCTCGTAAGTGTCTTCATCGACTTGCTGTTTATTACAGGCGACGATGCCGGCTTCGAGATGGGCTCCTACTTGAATAAAATCTGCCAGACGCCGAATCTGGACGCACTGGCCAAGGATGGCTTGATTTTCAACAACGCCTACACTTCGGTCAGCAGCTGCTCCCCGAGGTATGTGAATTTGCTTCCATTTCTATCATAGTCTAATCTGTCATCTAATCGATAACGAAACCGATCGTTTGATTCGAATATAGCCGAGCGTCCCTTTTGACGGGCCTGCCGAGCCATCAGAACGGAATGTACGGACTGCACCAGGGCGTGCACCACTTCGACTCGTTCGACAAAGTCCAGAGCCTGCCGAAGCTCCTGAGAAAGATGAAGATCCGCACGGGCATAATCGGCAAGAAGCACGTCGGCCCCAACTCGGCCTATCCCTTCGATTTCGCCCACACCGAGGAGACCGAGTCGATCCTCCAAGTCGGGCGCAACATCACCCGCATGAAGGAGCTGGCGCGGGAATTTCTCACCACGCAGAATCGCAGCCAGTGAGTAGTGTTATTATTCGCGATAAAAGACGACAGATCCATTATGGATTTCTCGATTTAGGCCCTTCTTCCTGTACGTGGCTTTTCACGATCCTCATCGCTGCGGCCACACTCATCCGGAGTTCGGCAACTTCTGCGAGAAATTCGGCAACGGCCAGCCGGGCATGGGTAAGATACCCGATTGGAACCCCGTCTACTACGACTGGCAGCAGGTCAAGGTGCCGTACTTCGTGCCGGATACGGAGTCGGCCAGGCGCGAAATAGCCGCGCAGTACACCACCATGTCGCGATTGGATCAAGGTTCTCATTGTTTTACCTTATTATATGTTTACGCCTAATTGTACGCAGGCAGCTAGTAGCCTTCTTTCTCCCACCCAACGAGCTTATCGCAATTTTACGCTAACTTTCACCAGGAGTCGGTTTGCTCATGAAAGAGCTGGAAAATGCTGGATTCAAGAACGACACTCTGGTCATTTATACCAGTGACAATGGCATACCGTTCCCGAGTGGAAGAACAAATCTTTACGATCCAGGTTCGGACGATACAATTGCTTTTATTTTCATAGAAATATTACGTGCTAATGATCGATAAATGTGCTTGGCAGGTATGGCCGAACCAATGATCATATCGTCACCGGTACACAAAGATCGGAAAAACGAAGCTACGCACAGCATGACGTCGCTGCTCGACATCACTCCGACTTTGCTCGACTGGTTCGGCATCAAGGACGCTCGAAAAGTCAAGAAGCACGCCGCCAATCTCACGGGAAAATCGCTCTTGCCTTTGCTCAAAGAAGGTATAATAATGCGTTACGAGAACCGCGACTTGTAATGTTATTTGCGGCTTTTACAATTCAACTTCCGTTCCTTTACAGAACCCGCAGATGACAATCAGACGGCGGTGTTCGCTAGTCAAATTCATCATGAAGTTACCATGTATTATCCCATGAGAGCCATTAGAACAAAGAGATACAAACTCATACACAATTTGAATTTCAAAATGCCATTCCCCATCGACCAAGATCTTTTCATTTCAGATACTTTCCAGGTAAGACTCATGTATGACTAATTTCAACTGGATTCTAAATAGCGAGTATAACTTGTTTGCAGGATATGCTCAATAGAACACGTAGTCAACAACCACTTGTATGGTATAAAAGTTTTTTGAAGAATTATTATTATCGCCCAGAATGGGAATTGTATGATTTAAAATACAACCCGGAGGAACAGAATAATATTGCTCTCAAGAAATCTATGAAAGTATGTACAATACAATTGTCAAACTGACTCTTTTTGAAAAGTCTTATCTCATGTTTGACTAAAATTTCTATGATTTACAGTCAACATTCGACGAGCTTAAAAATAGGCTCTTTGAGTGGCAAAAGAAGACTAAAGATCCATGGATCTGTTCTCCTGGTGGAGTTTTAGAACCATTCAATGGCGACAAAAGTAACCTTCAATGCATGGATTCACTTGCTTTCTAGAAATAGTGGGAAAAAAACCATTTATTATAATTTTAATAAAAATCAATTACCTTTAAATATCTAATTAGTCTCTAGTATATTTTGATACTGGTCTTTGCGTGCGCTTGTCTTTTTTATCGTTGTTTTTCAGTAATACTTCATTCAATCGATGTACATATGTAAATGTCTTATTAACTGACTCTTCAACATCAACCATATCAGATGATATCTCATTCATCTAAAAAATACATTAATTGATATTGAATTTAATGATTGCTTTGAAGGCACTTAAAAAGTTTCATTGAAAATTTCATGCTTACAAATTGATGATAGCCATTGTATCTGTTGATTTTTGTTTTGTTGTCATATATCTGTTTAATTTGTACCATGAGTATGAGGCAGAAAATAAACCCAACAATTAAGTAGGGCCCATTGGAGTTATGTAAATTGCGCATAAACATAACAAGTGCACAGCTTATTGTTGTTTTGTAACTGAATGAAAAATAATAAAACTGTCTGTAAAAAATAAAGCAAAAAAGTATACTTTCAAACGATCGATCACATGTTCCGACATTTGTTTAAGCGACTCGAGCGAGAAAAAACGGTCATTCACAAATAGCACAGTAACTACTACGGGTTCGGATTCACGACAAAGTGAATAATCGAATCATTTGTCTAATGCTGCGTGTACACACTGAAGTAGCTCTGTAGATCAGCTGTCGTCTGTCGAGCTGACAGCGCGCGCCGAGCCGCCGCCGTTTTTGCAGACGCCATTTTTATTGAATCTGCGCACTGTGGCGCCGGAAGGAACCCGCAAAAAATGAATGAAAATTGTCAAGTAGCATTTTCTTAAAAATTACTGTTTATTGCCTTATTTCAATTATTATTTTTTTTAAGTATATAAAGTAAGAAAGATATTATCAGGTACAAATAATAGTTAAATTATTCACTATGAGTATTTTCTAAAATTCGAGTCCATAATGATTGCTTTATCGTGAAAAAATTCTTCAGGCTATAATACTTGAATTATCGGTATCTGCGTGACTTATTACCTACGAGCCCATCAGTGCCACCGTAAGTTGGAGATTCGCTCCTCAGTGGCGTCGATTCGACAAACTGAAAACGTAAATATTTATATTGTACTTTCCTAGCACGAATACAGACGAGCTAAATTTTTTTCATATTTATGCAAAGCGGTGCATAGCAAATGTAACATTCGTGACAGGAAACAAGGATAATAATGGTTTTACAATGAAATTAACAACAAAAAAAGCAGAATTATAATTAATTAATCAAACGTGTTTTTATCGAGATTTATTAAAATAATTCAATGTAAATTTTATACATCACTCTTGTAGACTCTCTTTATTGTGCTGATTTTTAGTACCTCATGAACCGGTAATATTTCACGGATCATCATACGTATGATCATTGATTTTTGTATAACTTTTTTACGACTCTCTGCGTATAAATTAAATAAAAAAATACAATCTCGAGTTTGATATCTATCAATTTTTTTTATTCTAATGTGATTCTTTATGTTTATTATAATATACTTCCAAGCTAAAGTTCTACTTCAAAATCATTTGGTGTGTCAAAGTATAAATTTACAGCAAACAATAGTAATGCCAGTGATAAAATAGCTGTCGCTGATCTAATGATAATATGAATAACAGTGCACTTTGAAATCAAGTGTTTTATAAACATATATTTTGATTTCGAATAATATAATCCGTTTATCGCTTAAAATAATGAACTTACATCAATGAACTATTTTTGTAAGCGACAATTGACAGGCCAGAAGCGTGAATAGAACTTAAAAATAAAAGCCTGTGACGATATGTATTTTCGCATTGCTTCTTAAAAATTATATACAATTGAACGAACAAGCTACAGCATAATACTCCTTACAGATGGAAATAATCTCTATTAAATACAAAATACTAAACATTAATATTCGTGGTAATTTTATATACAATTTCGTATATTGCTTCTAGATTCTTAATTATTATGCGCACTTTAAAAAAATCGGATTGAAAAAATGCGCATTGCGCAAATAAAATGTGCTTTTAAATTAAAAGGCTACTGGCAGAAAATGTAGCGATTAATAAAAAATTCGATGCACATAATAAAAATACATATGTTCCTAAATTGGAAACTGACCAATGTATGATTCATGCACAAAATAACTCAATTTTGACGCATACACATTCTAGCTCATCTTCACATTATACAAATGTTTCTGTTCCATATAAAATTAATTAATATCATTAGTATTAAAATATTTATGAATATTACGAGTAGAGATTCGCGACAAGAGCGAGATTCGTTTCTGGTCTATAAAACGAATATAGTTTCGTTTAACATTATCGACTTCGTGACTCGCATTAAACATTCGCGGGCTCCACCACTCACCAATGTGTATAAATATTCGCGAGCAAAAAAGGCGAGTAACAAAGACGCGAACTCGTGTTCGTGCTGATTGTTTAGTCCGTTTATGCAAAATACTTCGTTCTATCAATACTCGGTTGCCGCCGTAATTTTCTATTACGAAATGAAGTTTACAAACAACCGAAGTTACTTTAGGCAATTGTTTGCAATTTATCGTTCGTTTCTCTTAAAAGCTTGCAGATCAAAGCTCTTTTTAAAACCGATTTATACACATGCTACGTATTGCAAGGCACACCACCTTGTAACAAGCGATTTCAAATGTGTAACATTCTTACAATATTTCCTCATCGTGTAGTACGATAGTTGATAAAAATCAAAAATCAACGAATCCTGCCCCGCTCTTTTGGAGCTGGTAAGAACGCGAGCAAGAATAAGCTCCGAAATATTACCCATCGCAGATCGGTAATATTGAATTTTCCTCGTGTACACAACCCATTTTTCGGTACCCGCTCTGCACAATACACTTTTGTACTCACTCATGTATAATAGCAAGAAACATCTGTGTATAGTAATTACAAAATAAAAATATCGTTCGCGCTAAATAATATGCCTACTGCAGCACTATTCTTTCTACATATGTCATTCAGTGTCGTACACAATCGTCGCGGTACACAATATTAACTTTACAAAAATAACGACGTCTATATTATTTTACCCCCTCTCCCCGAGCACACAAGTTAAAAGCATTTAATCAGAGGCTCGCGTACACATTTGTTTGTTGAAATCGATGCACGCGCGCGATATATGCACACAATACAACGCGCGTGTTTTCGATACGCACTCGTGCCTTAATGTATTCATCGTCGCAAGCGGCTCGTTACTAATTTCGGATTGTAAAAATCTCGTGGGGCGAAATTAATAATCGGACACGCGATGGCACACATTATAATCAGCGTTTCGCGATAATAGAGACAATAATACTGATAAATCACACTTACATCATAATGTATATATAATAGCTAAAATAATAATATAGTAATGCGTCAACGAACAAAAATGTATGTTGCGTGCGTACGTAAAATAATAGCGCAATCTCTCACCGATCACATGCACACGCGCACCCTACGCGGCGCGGAAAATAACGAAAGAGAAAAAAGAGACACTCGCTCGCGTGAAACACATGCTCACAAAATAGCGTACAGAGAGAGAGAAAGAGAAAAAGAACCTTTCGTAGCACCGCGATCAACGCAGCACCGATCGGTGGCAACAAAATAGTATGCGTGTGTGCATAAGCAGCGTACTCATAAAAAAACATACTCATGAGGCAGGCAACATGTAATAAAAAAAAGGGATATACGAGAGGGGGAGGCAGCGGATGCGCATCGACAAAGCCCAAATAATATCGACGCATTCGACGTTGAAAAATTATATATTCAGGTTGAAGATCCCACTGGGCAGGTCGACGACGAGGTAATAGTGGTAGCAGCGTCAGCAGCAGTGGTATGCATTAAGCCGAGCGCGAGTTCTGTTGGTCATCAGACTCGATTGTTGATGCCGTTAGTCACCTGATGGGTATCGACATTGTCGCCGGCGTTGTGTTGTTGGGCATGATGGGCGACTGGGAGGAGGGCGGCGCCGACCCGGACAGCACCGACGGGTTCACCTGCATCGCCGACGTGGCTTCGTTGTAGTCGCGCAATTTGTCCATGTCGCTGCTTCTCTGAATCATCAGTTGCGAGCGATTGTAAGCCGACTGCAGGCGTCGCTCCTTGAACAGATCGCCGATGCAGAATACCTGGAAGGAGGCCAATTTTCGTTATTTGCGATGCGCCAACTGTACGTACGGAATAAGTAGCGTCGGCGAGACAGACAGACAGCGAGAGAATATATATATATATATATGAGAGAGAAGAAGCGAGAAGTGAGATACCGACCATAATGAGGGCGATGACAGTGCCGATGCCGAGGCCGGCGAGAACATCGCTCCAGTGGTGCTTGTAGTTGGACACCCTCGTCATGGCCGTGTACCAAGCCATCATTATGCAGATGTACTGTAGGAAGTGCCTGAACAGCTTGCTACCAGGCCACGTCAGTCGCAGTTGCAGATACAGCTGGATTGGCAATATAAACAATATTTCTTTTTTTTTCTTTTTTTTTTTTGACAAATCGCACGAGATATTACATATTTTCTGCATTATCTCACTTTATGATATATCGCTTCGCTACGCGCTCGACAGAATTTTTTTTTTCTCTCTCTCTCTTCAAATATTATGGTCACTTCGAATAAGGAATAATGTGGTGTCGTTTCTCGACGCAGTAAAATATTTCGCGAAAACGTGATTTTAAGCTCCCCGACGCGCGCGCGTATGCGTGTAACGTGAAGCATAATATACTTCAGTCGCGCGTGCGGAGCGAGACAAAAAAAAGGAGCTGTCAAACGCTTACAAGTTAGCGCGAAAAGTCGAGAAATTATTCAAAAGCTCGCGAGCGCGTGCAGATTTATATATTGTGACATAAAAATCAAAAGTCGGAAGTTAAACGGCCTTACGCAACTTTTACTTGTAGCGGATAGCGCGCGTAATGCGACAAAATAATCGAGTCGCGCTTTTATACATATTTATAATGCACAACATATTGAGCTATTATTTGTACACGTAATATAACGACTTACCGCCAAGAAGATCATGGTATAGGCCGCGAAGGACGAATGGCCCGACGGGAAGGACAGTCTGCAACATACAAAACAAGTGACGCACGTGTTATGCGGCGCAAGTAAGGCACAACGCAACAAAAAAATGGAGCTGCGACGTAAAAAAAAAGAAAAGAAAAAAGAAGAAGCAGCAGCAGCGACGACGACGACATTGGGCAGATTTTTGCCTGCGTATAAGTAGCGTAGGACCTCGATGACGGCGCAAAAAAAGGGACACGCATTTACGTACGATTTATGTCGTTGTATATTCGTATACACACGCGCGCGCGCATCGTCGTGAGAAAGTAGGCTGTAATGGCCCGAGACGAGAGTTCCTCTGCAGGCGCAGTCTCAAAAATTTCTTGCATTATAAACTCGCCGATACTGTCCGGGTCTCTCGCGAGCAGCCCAGCAGCAACCGCAGCAGGTTTTGCGACATTTGGCTTCTTTACCCTTGCAGAAAGTATCACGAACGCTTATATACGTACTCGATCGATATAATTGCTTCTGCGTTTACGTACGTACTCCTTTTTTTTTTAACGATTATCGAGCGATAAGCGATATTGGCACGGAATACGTGCTGAAAATGTAAGCGCAGATATTCCACGATGAGTATGGCAAAGTCGGACTCGAGAAGCTACAAACAGAATACAAATCGTTTCTTTCCTCTCTCGCTCTTGGGCCTGCGTATACGAAAGCTCCCGAGTCTTTCGACTCGACGTGCGACGACCGCAAACCAAATCTTTCGAATTAATAATATAATCCAATCCGCGCGAGCTCAAGTGGGCCTTCTGCAGCAACAAGTAGCGCCGCGTCAAGTGAAGAAATAAAAATAAAAAAACAACAACCGCACGAGTAATCGACCAAAATAATAATACGCGCATATTTGACACGCGGTTGGCTTGGGAAGAGACTCTACTCTCCGAGTGTACATCCTCTATATACCACAAGCTTTAGCGTCTTCCGTTTTCTCTCTCGCTCGTTCTGTGACGTCGAGCGTCAAATCGACGTACTCCCCGTTCGCTTATGGGCTTTGTAAAATCGTTTCTTATTATGTCCCTTGGCCACTCTCTCTCATTCTGTAGAATATACATTTATCAAAGTTTTACACTCTTGGTCTTGGACGTCAAAGAAGTCACTGTGAATTCTCTATGACAAAAAAAAAGAAGCGAACGCGCTTGAATCGCGGACTTTGTATATCTTTATTAGCGTGTTCCGGTGAATCTCGATTCGATTTTTCAGGAGAAATAATTTTGAACGCACAAACGCGCCTCTATATCGCGTACACGTGCTGGGCCGGGCCACATAATTTTCGGAGAATTATTATCATTTAGTAGCGATTAGAACGAAGAGGCCACTCGATATAGCCTATTTGATATAGATCGAGTCTATTGCATAATACAACCAACACTCGATTATTGTAGGTATGCATGTCGCAGCTGAGGCGCTACAAATTGGCAATCAATCATCGTACAGATTTGCAAGATATGTATATATTATACGTTTATAGATCGGGGCTCGATCGCGATAAAAGCCCAATCGCCTAAGCGAAGTTTTTCGCACAGTTCGAATAGATAGCTTATAATACGCGTTATCTGTTTTTCATTATATAAAAGCGTGTGTCCGACGCGTGGAATAATTGTAAATCGAATCATCATCGCTAAAATCGTCTCGATTTAATCTCTCTGCTTGTTTTTCTCGAATAGGACAAAAAATAATGCATACGTAAGTATACTATAATGTCTCGCAGTACGCGCTTGAATTTTTCCTCATTGGGTCGCGATGCCGATTTATAGAGACGCTTTAATAACGTTGAAAAACAGTTTGCGCTATGTGGCTGTGTGCCGTAATAATATGTGCTCGAGCGAGCGGCACCGATAAGATCCATTACTCCTTCGAGGCGCGCGCGCGCGCGTGTCTTCTTTTATACGTACCCGGCGAGTAATGCGCGCGGGCGCGAGAAGCGTGACTAAAAACGATCGTTATCGGCTATGTGTGCGGTGTGCGATGCGTGGGCCGCGTCATCGGGGATCGTCGTCGTCGTCGTCGTCGTCGTCGTCGCACAAACGATAAACGATGAACTTTCGTCATCGATCATACTTATTCTAGGTATAAGAGAGAGCGACGGCTTACCTGAGCTCCTTCAAGACTTTGGGCGAGACGCCGTCGGCCTGGCACACGTAGTCCGTGATGTACCTGTGCTGATTCTCGGGCAAGCTGCAGTTGATTTTGGGATTGCATATAGTGAGAAAATGCGGCCTCAGCCGGCCGATCGTGTACTTGGCTATGTCGGTCGTCATCACCGTCACGGCTGCTCCAAAGCCAAACACCCCGATCTGTGCGACACACATACATAGACAAACAAGAGCATCAAGTGAGTATTCAGTCCGGATGTTGGGGCACGTTATACACAGCAGCAGCAGCAGCGGCACAGACTCTCGCGTATAGTAGTACATACGACGAATAATTGAACGTATTCTTTCTCCCCTTAACTCTGCGTTCATTATCACATGTGTGTCATCGGATATACGCGTACGTAGTAGTGTATACGGCAGACGCGGCTCGACCACTTTTTTTGCCACTGCTTCTTCCTACGTGAAAAAAAAGTTCGGTTCGACGTCGAGAGCTCGTATACGCACTGGACGGAATCGGATCGATCGAGCGTGTGCGCACCACCGAGTGTGTAACGCAAAGTGCGCCAAGCAAGGATCGTGCGTATATACATAATTTTTACACGATGTACGCGCTTACACGCTTGGCCGCGCGCACTATAGCTGTATGCATTTTTGCATGATGCTGCTGCCCGTTCGAGTTTTGCTGCGACAGCGATATATTCGCATCGACACGTATATTATATCCCCGAGTCTTGAAACCGAGAGGCGAACCCAAAGAAAAAAAATCGTCTCGGTAAAACGTATAATTATAACAACCCTTGACTTTCTCTCTGTCGAGACGCGATCGTTGACGACGTCTCGGCCGTTTAACAATTAGCTCTTTTTCAAGGAGATATGTGCGTCGATCAGTCACAACTCGACTTCGAGAGATCGGGCGGACAAAAAGCCCGTGATCGCGTCGTAAAATTATAAGCGTATAATACACACGACAGTTTTTTACTCACTTTTTCGTAGGCCATGGTCATCCAGTAGGGTATGCTTTTTCCCAAGACGACGAGTGGCTTCTTCTCCGGCAGGCCCTTGGCGTGATGATACTCGAACGCCAGCATCTGCAACGATCGTCGCGCAGCAGCACCACCACGTGTGCATGCGCGCCAGCTTTAAAAATCTTCTTTCTCTCTCTCTCTCACACACACACACACAAACATACACGCGCGTTTTTGTCGTGTATTGTTGTTATTAAGATAATTACATAGCCGCGAGTGCGCCGCGCTCTGCACGTCAATCAAAAAACGAGCTCGAGACGTTTATTTTCTTACGGCACACACAAACACACACACACACGCACACGCGAACGCGTTCGTGTATATATACAGTCGCGCGTCACAAGCTGCAGTCAAAGTTCGAAGGACGCGCCGCGTGCAGTTCAACAAACTTCTGCGAGTTATAGTCCGACGATTCGTTTGCATTTGTTTTCGGTAATTTAAAACCGAGCCATTATAAAAAGAGAGAAAATTGCATGTCATTTGTGTTTATTACGCGCGCGTTTGTCGTCGCCAGATTGCTTATTCAATTTGAAAATATTCAAGAATTATGCACTCGAGTGAAGAAATCGCTATCTCGCTGCGTGAACTGTCACGAAAGTGTGAATTTCTTCGCGGTCTTTCCGATTAATCATTCGATTGCCAAATTCGTAAATAACATTGGCCAATTGACAAACGATTAAAGAGCCGATAAATAATCGGAATTCGAGACCAGATTAAACGTACTACAAAAAATTACGCTCGAAATATGGCTTATAATCTTCCAAAAAAAGTACGAAACGTCGCCTTTCTAAAAGCGACGCGATAATCCACTTGAAATGATTTAGCTGTTGTACGCGAGATGCGGTTTTATAGTCGTGTATATAATCTAAGACTGGTTCAAAGGTTTTAACGACCACTCAAAAACGTTGAACCTGCTCTCGCTTTAGACGTTATATTACGATGGAAACCGAGCCGAACGTAATTACCGAAAATCACTCGGCACTCGGGTCTCGAGAGCCATACTAATACGCGTAATAATAAGTCAGATTTAATACGTAATGTGAATTAGTGATTTACTTACGGTACAGATGGGCAGAAATAGGCCGATGACGTAGAGCATCGGACTGGTGACGGTGGAGTCGACCATCGGATGGCTCAGCGATTCGTCGTTGCAGAAGAAGCCACGCTCGTAGGGAGTGCCGAATAGGTAAAACGTCAGCACTATCATGCCCACTGCGGAAGATAACAAACACATTTTCCATTATTACTTCTGCTAATCTCTCTCTCTCGATTCCAGGAGAAGAACCCAAGAAGAGGAAGAGAGGATAAAATCAAGTCGAAGGAATATTAGCTTTATGCGTCGTCGCGCGCGGCATGCAGGAAAAGCGTAATTTCGCACGCGCGCTCGCACGAATTTAAAGCGTTCCAAGACATAACAAGTGCTCGCGCATATATATACAGCTGCATTGCACTGACCGAAGAGAGAAATATTGGGGCATTTAAACGAGGCTCCCTTCTATTTCTGCTGCCTTTGAGCGAGCATAGTTTCGCTGCTGTGCTTAGCTGCCGTTCGACGTGTTTTCTTCTGCGCGTATATAACACGGAAGGTCAACGTTCGACGACATTGTGTGTATGCGAATATCAAGGAGGCCGAAAAATTCGGTTTTTTCCCAAATCTTCGAGCTATTTTTAATCGTGAGCTAAATTTTCGTTTGTTATTTTAATAACGATCGCGCGAGTAATTTGATTGTGTACGCAAGGAAGCCGGCAGAGCGTCTGACGCACCGATCGCGCGAGCTTAAAAACAGGGCGGGGGAACAAAAATGTAGGTGAAACCGCGAGAAAAAGTACAAAGAGACGCTGAAAAATCGCTAAACCAACAGGTGTGTCTCCGAGTGTACTCATGCATTAGCTCTGTCTGTCGATACGCGTGACAGCTCGAGGCGATGCGAGTGTGTGTGTGCAAATGCGTACTTTCCCAAGCGGTCGATAAGGTAATGAGAAGGAGCCTCGGCAAACGCGACAATGTACTCTTGTAACGGCTCTCTCTCTCTCTTATCTTCCAGGTATATAAATGTGTCCCACTGCGGTACGCACAAAGCAAAACTTTAAATCATGCTACAAGTATACGAGCGTATCGAGATAAGGAAGCCTAAGGTCAACGGCAGCGGCAGCAGTAGCGCAGCGTGTTAAACGTTTATATAGGCTCGATTTTACACGCTACCTTAGCATGTAATAGGAGCAGCTCACGCGTCGAGCTTTTCACTACTACCGTGTACCGAACTCACGACGGACATCTGTCCTATTTTGCTATTGTGCAGGCCAGCAGATCGACGTTCGCGACTCCGCACCGTCTTATCGTCGAGTCTCGCGAGCAAAATAAGAGCAAGACGAGCCACATCTTTATCGCCGAGACCTTGCGCGCGTATGGCTTTTTTCATCTGTCATTTCTCCCTCGCGATATCATCTCTTTCTCTCTCGCCTGTTTATATTATTATGTATTATATAGCTGCTGTAATCGCGATCGACACATTCCTGATGGAATTTAATGCTTTGCCGCCGCGGCAAATTGAAAGGAAGCACAAACTCTGCGGCCTTATTAAGTAGCTTTTCTAATATTAGAATCTTCCATATAATGTTGTCAGTATTAATATCTTGCCGGCTAATACGAGCTCGCGAAATCCCAGCTTCCAACTGCCTAAAGCGGAAAATCCAACGAAGCCTTTTATCCAGCTGTGATCGATAAGCCAAGTGGTTGGCGATTGCTTCGATGATATACGGTTGTCCCTCGAGATCTTCGAACTGCGGCTTTCCATCTCTTAGTCGTTAAAAGTACACAAAAAGTCATCATGACCGGGCTCTCTAGATTTCATCGAGCCAGCTCGTAAATACGTGAATTTCAAAAATTTTTAAAACTCTATTAAATTCCATCTTCTAATAGCGGCCATAATCGACGATGCAACACGAAAATCACGTTAATCAGCTGCCGACATCAAGATCAACGAATTCCTCGTGGGTAGCGAGGATGCGAGCGTGTATATACAGTACTCGATCGGTCCCCGAGGCGTTAAATCCGGGACGCCGATCGCCGACCATAAACCGAATAATAAAATTCGATCGATGCCACCGCAAATCTTTAAATCTCTCTCTAAAAGCGTGAATACATTGTGAAATAAATAAAAACGTTTCATTCATGCTTAAGTGGACATTGTACAGGCGGTTGCCTTCTCGAAAGAGAGAGAGAGAGAGAGAGAGAGAAAGAGACAGAGAGAATGAATTCCGCTCCAAGCTAAAAGACGTGATTTTTTTTCTTCTCTCTCTTTTCTTGTAAACGTGCACGAGGCATAAAAGGTACTCTAGGCCCACCGAAAAAAAAAATATATAAAAAAGAAGCCCCGAAATGGTGCTCGACGAATGTGACTAACGAGGAAAAAGAATCCGCGCGCGCGCGCACGTGCTTTTATGCATGTTTAAATCAAACACCCCTGGGGCACATATTATAAGCTTTTTAACATTGTCCCTTAGAAAACGAAAAAGAAGTATAATACAGAGGTGCGCGAGCGAGCGAACGAGCTCAGGGTGTGTACGAACGAAGCGCTCGATACAACATCGTCTCGGCGGCTCTCGTCCGTTGTTGAACGGGCGCGTCGCGTATATAAAACGCGCTCGTATACCAGACTTATTGCTTTTTTTTCTTTCATTTCGCCTTTGTCCAAGATCATTGCGCATAATAGACTTTTACATCGAGAGTTTTTAGGTAGGGAATTCGAACGAATTTTCGCTCGAATATCATTTCTCGTCCGCGAAAGACGACGACGGAAGCTCGCAAGATTGGCGCTGTAGATATACATGAAAATCTTTTAAACTATATATATAGCAAAAGTATTCGCAATCCGCTGAATCACGAGCTGTAGCCTCGCTACCGGTCGTATAAAAAGGAAATAAAAATTGATTATTTCATCTATTCTTTCTTTGTACGTATGCAGCTGCTGCTGCTGTTCTCTCTCGCACTTGCACGTTAATATTTATAGTCGAGACGGCCGGTCTCTCTCTCTCTCTCTCTCTTTCTTTCTGCTGCATTTGTATACAGACAATATGATACTCTTTTCTCTCGGCCGATAGCACTTTGATGTATTTGCATCGCGTCTTGTCTTTGGCGCGCAGATTCGCGCGAAAACATGTTTTTTGCCTCCTCACGCTGCTGCTCGTCGACTCGCAACTCTTTCTTCGTCGAATGTATATACACAATTAAAAGTTATACGAGAGCGCGAGATAAGACGAAAATAACGTTTTTCAAAGTACGCACTCGAGAGAGAGAGAGAGAGAGAGTTGCACAAGTGCAGTGGTACGTGCAGCAGCCTACCCAAAATTGCTCATTTTGCAAACCGCAGCAGGCCCCCGCGTGCGCTATGTACATGTAATTATTATGTATATGCCACTTTAATGCAATACATAATAACGACGAAACGACCTCTGTGCGCTTAGCCACTTCTTTTTCGACTCGCTCCGCAACTATACGTGGAGAAAGAGAGCGAGAAGAGAAAGAAACAGAAACGAGCTCGGGGAGTTTTTACGATCGAAGAAAAGGGTTTCGGAAAAGTACACAGACACACGAGCGCGCGCATAAATAAAGTACACAAGAATTATCATGAAAAATCCATTTCTTCTCTGCAGCGGGGCTTAAGAAATTATTATATACGACTTGGCGAGATGTTTATCTCCATCCTTATGGGTTCTTCCATCTCTCTCGCTATACGCTTACTTGTTATGTTAAGGTGTATAGCGTGACTGCGCGCGTCCCGCAACGAGCGACTCGAACTTATCATTCATTATTATATATATTTTTGTTTGCTCGCTACACGCGGACACGCATTATGGCTTTATTCAAATTCCACTTCTCGCTCAATGAATTCTTATCCCGATATCGAGGATAACGCAGCGCAGCGGCAGCAGCAGCAGCGTCACATTTAAACGAATGCAGATCGGGGCCGAGTTTAAGCCGGCTAAGCTCTCAATGCGCCGCGCGCGCGCGCTCAACAGCTGCAGCAGCTCGAGATTATAGTATACGTGTATGTAGTGTATTATACGCGCGTATAAACGGTATAGGTCGGCTTTTGTCAACCGCTCGGTCGATGTGCGACACTTTTTTTTTTGTCGTCGTCATCATCATCATCATCATCATCATCTGCATCATCATCATCATCTGCGCGTGTACACAAAAGAAGAGAAAACGTCGTGGACCAGTGGTCGATCCATAATCGTAGTTGGCGTACGTAAATTCCATCTCTGCGATAGCTAATATACAGAGGCTTGGACACGCGCGCGACTATATTTCTGTGCGTTACGTCTTATCTCTCTAGTCTCTTCTGGCTAAAAGTAAGAAAAGAAAAAAATGAGCTAAGCGAAGAGCGGCACACAAAGACCAATTAAGTCCGGCCTTTTTCTGCTGCCGATGCTGATGTTGTCAGTTCATCTATATAGATAATAATAATGATGTGGTATAGGTGTAATATACCCAGAGACGAAGACAATAGGTCGCCGCTGCTTTCTATCGCACACGCATTGGCAATTGTAATGTGGCTTCGCTTCGTTTATAGCGAAAAGCTCCGATTCGCCTTTCGTCGTCGTTCGACTTCAATATCCCCGATCGGCAAGACGTACATAAGAAGAAGACGACAAAGGTAAGTGTATTTGCCCGAAGATAGAGCTGAATCATGCCTTACGCGAGAAACTCGAGCGAGAGAGGGAGAGAGACATAGAGCGAAAGAACGCCGTGCTACAGAGAGGGTAGGAAAAGGGCACCCTTACACGACAATACCGTCTATATACATCAGCTCTATAATGCCAAGGGAGAAACTGACAAATCAGTTGGAGCGAAGGGGAGAGGTAGCCGCTCGATTCTTGCCCCGGCACATACTGTATATCTACGGCACGAATATAGTTACTCGCGGAACCGGCGTAAACATTAAGCGCGGATCAATTTTCCAGCTGTACGACGGATATCCATTGGGAATTCGTACTTTTAAAATGTATACACGTAGAAAATAAACGCTATCGCGATGGTCGTGTGAAATTTTCTCTTCTTGTATTTTGTAATATCTATATTTTGTAAACACAATTCGCCAATATAGGTATCGTATTATAAAGCTGCTCGGTGGCCGTACACACGCACACGGCAGACATGCACGCACGAGACACAATGCAAAGAGAGAGAGAGAGAGAGAGAGAGAAGAGAGAAAAAATGGGCAGTCGGCTGGAGGCAACAACAACAACAACCACCAAAGTCGTCGAGTCGTTCAACGCCCTCGTGTTATGTATAAATGTGCAGAGCGCAGTAAGAGCAGCCGTGTGTGTGCGTGCGTATAATACACCTCGATGCTATATACCTTATATACTACTACCTATATATAGTCGGCGGTCTCGAATGTAGCGACTTTGTAGCGGCCAAACTGCAGCACACGGCAGAGAGCAAAGAGAAGGCGAGGGAGTGCATATATGCATTCGCCTTTCGATCGATCATAGTCTGTGTGCGCGTAGATATAGGATATACGCGTATATTATATTAGGTGTAGGCGCGCGTGTCTGCCTCTTTCTCGCGTTACCGAGTTTTAAGATATACGCAGATAAGACGTACTACTATACTCTATACGGGCAACGCGCAAAAAAGCAGAGTCGAGGAAAGAAAGAGCCGTGGTAAACAGACGGTATACATTATAAAAGTGTAGCGCAGAACGCGGCATCGTCGTCATGCAATGTCGTTCGAAATTTTCGCGCTTTCGGAGCAGCGCACCGATGAGTTGACATCATTTGTCAAGTGCATCATCACTGCCGCCTCTGCCTGGCCGCCCGTGGCAGATTTGCACGCATGTGCTGTGCTACTACTGCTGCTTTTATATACTACAGCAGCTACTGCTCTCCGACTCTCAGTGCTCGTGCTATAATAGCGCTCGACACCGCGCCTTGACATACAAGAATAGTATGGTATATAACGCGGTATACGTTTACGGAGTCGCGCGCGAGAGCAATAATATTGTTTTGAAGGCGACGCGAATTAAAAAAAATAAAAATAAGAGCAGGTGAGACGTTCGTGCGCGAGAGAGCGAATGTATACAAACACGCGAGTATAGCAGGAGGAGGTTCAGGAGGAGGAGGAGGAGGAGTGATTTTATAAACTTGCGTTATATGTATGTACTCACCGCAGAGCAAACATAAAAAGTCGATGACGATTTTGCGCACGATGAACCTACTGCCGCGGTCCATTGTGCAGCTGGGGATCGCAGCCGTCGAGACTGGAACCTTGGCGAAAAATCAACAAAACTATCGAATCGAATCTCAGCCGTCGATCCTCCGCGGCCGAGCACACTCGTCCCTCGCAGCCAACGATAGGTATAACGTAAAGGGACGCGGACGAAGAGAAAAAAATGTCAAGAATAACAAGGAGCAGCAGCAGCAGCAACAACAACTAAACGACCAAATATCGACGACAAGTGACGTTCGGGCGCGCGCGCACACACATCGACGACATAAGACCACGACGACGAGTCGACGCAACGGCTGCTAAACACCGACTGACTTGACAACGCACAGCAGCAGCAGCGTATAATGCAGCAGCCAGCAGCAGCACACGGATGGGCTATACGGAGCGCGCAGCACCGCAGACGATATTATATGCCGCCGCTGAGCTCTGCTGCTCTCGCGCCGTGTCGTAAGTAGCAGTAGCAGCAGCAGCTTGAAACGTGCGGCAGCGGTGGTGGCGGCGGCGGCGGCGCGACGGTCACGGATTCTACATTGTACGCTAAAAATCATCGCGACGTGCGATTGCGCCTCCCCCTCCCACCCAATATTTACTCGCATATATCCACGACTATAGATAGATGACTTTACGTTGTTACGTTTTCACGTATGTTGCGTCGTAGTCGTGTATGTAATAATTCGAGCTCCCGCTGTCAATATTATCTCTTATCGACTATTGCGTTGACACCTTTTTTTAGCATCGTTTTGTTTGGAAAATCTGCCCTGCTGTGCGCTTTAAATTTTTTTTTTCTGCCTCGCAATGCTATGTGCCCTTGATTGGCCAAATGATTTGCTTTTTGGAGCTCGATTCGAAATGAGTGTTTTTTCATCCACCGTAATCCCCATAATAATTAGCTACGAATTTAGAGCATACTCGCGTGACGCTATTTTCGAATGTCCAATTAGGGGAATCGCTCGAAAGCCATAAGTCTAGGTAATAATCTGTACAGGTAGACGACTTTCCTAAAGCCCGTTTGCTTTTCGGCAAACGATTTTGACAGCCTGTGATTATTGAATTATATCATTTTAGAAGAAACGTAGAAAACGTCATCTCGTTCGCGTAATCGATCCCGTGTATAATTAGCCGATCAACGTCGTACCGATTGTTTATTTTTTAAAAGATCCATATATATATAATCCTCACATACATGCGCGCGCGTCTAACACACAGTATCTATATACACACGTTCGGAGCTACAAAGACGAGGGGGAAAAAATCCCATCTAGTTTCCTGCCTTATAGAGGCCTATTTACGACGCGAGCTGCGAATTGCGATGCGCGCGTAGTTTTCCCGCCACCTCTATATGCTTATACATTACAATTTCATTCTCTAACGAACGCCGACGACGAGCAACGAGTCATCGCTCGGAATATATATGAGGCTAATTTACACATCTTAAAATAAATTGTCCTTTATTGTAATTCGTTCCTTGCGAGAATATTCGGCACCGATGCTAACAAATGTACCGATCGCTGTGTTATTTATCTTTCGTCTCACCCAAGCGTGGAAGTTGGGACAGAGACACCTCTATGGTACGCATCCGAGTATTTCGGTACTATTATTTTTACAATTCGTCACAAATATATCGCTGTCCAAATGACAGCCTTAAAACGACACGATCTGTTACTTCTTTCCTCGAATTCACACCTCCGTAATCCGTTATACGATCAGAAACCACCACGGCCTGCTGCTATATAACATACATTTTTTCATACGGAATTTCTCCACGGCCGATCGATTGTCATTTTAATTAGAAACGATTTTTATAATCATCTCTCTTACGTACGGTGCCCAGTCGTGAATAACAAACCACAAGTTTTCACCGGCCCAACCTGTCGCAGGCGATTAGCTTTATTCGATACACATCGCGCTCGCACCTGAGAAATCGATACCAACACGCGACAGTTATTTTATTTTTTATTTTTGCTCGGCGCGTTGACTTAGATAACGTCACGACTCATTGGCTCTATGACCAAGAATTTCTTTTTTTTCGCGCGTTATGCGCGCTGCTTTCGTGCGAAATGAAAACAAAAAAAAATGAGACATTCGCGTAGCGCGAGTGTCAAACGTAGTTGTACATTGACGCTCGCAAGCACACGTGCATGATTCATCGCTCGCTCGCAGTTATCCTGATCTCTTACTTATTTTAGATGAATTCAAGCGGCAGCGCACGTACGTGTACTTGTGACGTATAGTATCGCTTTGAGCCTCGTAATGCGCAAATTTATGAAACCAATAAATTCGTGAATTTAACGGTACTCCGTTGACCGACGACTTGATCGCTCTTATCGTGCTAAGTATCACTGATACCTTTTTATTCCTCGCTGAAGGAACAATGAAATAAAATTAACGCCGCTTTTCCTCAAACTCAGTGCTTGCACTTTATTGTTACAATTTAATTACATTTTACTGCAAATATCTTTTAAACTCCTTAGCGTGCAAAATATCTAATCCATGTTTTATTATTATTATTGCTTTCAGATTGAAAACTTGCACTTGTTGATTATGATGTCATTAGCGAATTAGTTACGAGCGTTCTTATTGGTTCATTTTCTCAAACTATGCTTACAAACATCACGGCACTTATGACTAGTTTTCTTTGCATACTCTATTGTTTGTCAATTTGTTACACTAATGAAAGCTTTCATGATTTATTTACTTTTTTATTTCGTATACTCGTATAAGAACTTTACAAACGTACCAATAGCATGGATAATTAAAAAATAGATAAGAAAAACAGAATGTTAAATTTTTTTTTGTTAAGTACATGCTGGAAAGCTTTGCCTCGAGAGACGTCAATTAAAAAAAGATAGGACACAGAGGGAAACGTACAAAAGCGTTTCTCTTCCTCTCTCTCTTTCTCTCTCCGCTACCATTGATTGCACTAGCACACAAAACTTTGTCGCGTTGCGGCTATAGTGAAGCATTTAAGCATCTTACTTAATAGCACGCGAGCGGACGATTATATAGGCCTCTTATACAACGACATAATCGGCATTTATATCGTTACGCGCGAATTCGCGCTCATCAATTTTCATTTCTTATACATGTAAAAGTTACAGTGGCACTCGCGCCGCCCTGTTTCATCAATTCATTTATCATTATAATATATATTCATTACTTTGAACACATGCTTGCATTCTTATGCACATGATTGATTAGTAAGTTATACATTATTGTAATTTACATACTAAATAATAAATATACATATCAACATCGCAACTCGTACTTCACATACGATACATATCATTACATACTTTCTATATATCATTACAATTTTCATTGATGCATTGTTTTTGTGTGTGCAACGTAAGGAAAAAAAAAAAGAATTACATATTTATATCACATCTACCGTTGGTGGTAGTTTCTTATTATGAAAAATTGTAAATTGTTTACTGGTAAAATCGCGTCAATTTACATTTCAACTTGGTTTTGGGAAATTTTTACAAGTAGAGAGCAGAAATGAAAATTTAGTGAATCCACATAAAAAATAAAGTCGTAGTGATAAGATAGGTTAATAAAAAGGGTAGGATATAAAATCTTATAGCACAAAGTCTTTGTAGCTTCGATTATGATTCAGTGAATAAGGTGAAAAACATAGCCCTGAATCAATTCATATTCTGAGGGTCATCTACGGTGTTCACCAGTGGAGTACGCCGTTACAGTATTGTCGACGCAACCTGCCGCTAATAACACCCGATACGGATGGAAATTTAAGCAGTTAATAGGTCCAATGCGCGAACTCATGAAACCCTCGTGCGACTTGATAGAATTGAGATACTGACCCGACAAATTGTAAATCCTAGTTAATTGATTTGTCGAGCTGAAAATAATTCGTCATTGTGAGTACATAGGCTTGAAATATTTTAAATAAACCAAAAAATGTATTTATAACACGTACCAGGCGAATACACTCGCAGCATCATGCATGGCAAATGATGTGATGCCTTCCATAGTTTGAATATGAGCCACAGATGAATTCTTTCGTAAATCGAAGTACCTTACGTCTCCGGCGGTCGAGGCAGTGATCAGTTTCGTGGGTACCGATTGAAAAGCTTTGCGATGTAGCGATGCACCAAGAATCCACGAGCTATGCTCGCAGTAAGTCATAACGCGGGCCTCCAATGGAGGTAAACGGCGATCAAAAATACGTACTGTACCATCGCCACAACCAGCAATCAGCATATTTCCTAAAAATCACCAGTCATTGTATATTCAACCCTTTCGTAAATGAAAAAGGTCTCGAGAAAATATAATAACGAAATTTAATTTATACGTAATTGCGTAATTATAAACTTACCGATATCATCAGTATCTAGACACGTAACACAAAAATCGGTGCCTGTTGGTAAATCTTGAAGCTTCAATTCAGTCTCAGCATTCCATAAACGAATGCTCTTCACATCGCCACCAGCTACCAAAGTCAACGAACGTTGCTCCCAGGCTGTCACTAATCCCGAAGACCCTTTAAAATTGAAAATAATAGGTTATTATCAAACGTCACAAACAAAGAAAATTTTAAAAGTTGGTAAAAATCATACCCATATGAATTTTGCCAATAGGTTGTAAGTCAGAGAGCGCCTGCCAAGCCGTCAGTAATGTTGGCTCACGTCCAAGCATATTGTAATAATTTTTCCAGACGCGGATCGAACCATCATCTGACCCAACCATCAATAAAGCTACGTCGTGAGAATTCAGAAACTGGAGACTGCTGATACGTGAAGGACGCATAGTTCCACGACTCGCGTGATACGTAAGCTTAGTACCAGTCTGCCAATCCCAGATACTGTGTGACAAACAAATCGAATATTTTGATCGTTATTAATAATGTTTTGAACATCAGCGTATTAGCTGCAGTTAAATCAATTATGCAATCAAGCACATTGATCATTTGTGTACTAGTAAGTAGTAAGTAGGCATCAACCTAGAATTTCTCTCGCAGTCCTAAATACATAAAATAAGTCGAGCGCAATTACGTGCGATGCATACCTGCTCCGAATAATAACAATTCGTAAACATAAGTAACTAAAGTCGTTTCATTAAAAACTCACCCGAAGTAATCTTTGCAGGCCACGGCCAGATGCGAATCGAATGGGTGGAATAACAAAAGTTCCGGTGACTGTGGGCAGCGGGCAACGAACACTTGCGAGTCGATTCGTCCATTAACTACTCGTATTTGTTCATCCTTCACCTCGTGTCGTTGCCGCTTGTTTCTCAGTACCTAACAATGGCAAGAAACCATTTTATTACCAACATGAGCCGAGAATAGTATGTATTGCAATAATAGTACATACCGCCACTCGCGTTCGTGATGGGCGCGACTTTCGATGTCTTTGCTAGTATCTACCTCAGACGAAAAGCTTACTGGCTGGGCAAATTGGGAACAACTCCATTCGACGAATTTCGAAGTTACTAGTGGATTTCTCGCACTGAGCGGGACTTCGATTCCTTCTGCTATTGCCTGAATGTTCAAATCATTAAAATATGTCCAAATACATTTTTGTTTGAATATAAAAATTTAATGGATTACGTACGGCGTTTGGTCCAGGTTTTCGCTTTTGGTGCTTATTGCTTCGTAATAATTCCTCTTTGTTACTGAGGAAATTGTTTGTCTTATTAGATGGCGAGGGAGGCAAAGATAGAGACGACGACATTTTGGAATCGTTCAAGTCTTTCGGTTTCTTAGTGGTTTCCTTCACTTGTTGGCGCACGTGACCGACGACTTTTTGTACTAAATTAGCTACTCCTGGAGAAGGATCATATTCCATTGCACAAAGTCCGTGCCATAACTTCATGTAAACACTTCCATAAGCTAAACTAGGAAGATAACCCATTCCGTGGCCTAAAATAATATTGCAAAGTAATTCAATATTGAATGAAATTTTAATAATAAGTATTAAAAGAATAATTATAGGATGAAATTAGACAAAAGCACACATGTTCAATGTTTTATGAATGATGATTACCCAGAGTTTCACTTGGTTTCCGCACAAATTCCCAATTACCTCCTGACAATGCGAATGCGTGCAATGAATTAGTGAAATACAGACTGTTAGTTACAATTAATATCTATAAAATTGTATTAGTAAAAGAAATAAAGCGAAGACAAAAATGATACCTAGAGTACTGATGGAGGATACAGAAGATACACGCTTGATTTTATCCGAATTGAAACCGTCGGTTGAATCGCTTCCAGAATTACCGTGGGCATTCGGCGAAAGCATTTTTAAACGGTCTTTTGAGCTAATGCGTCGCATGCCACTGAAGGGCGATAAACTTTCAACCACCAATTCTCGTCGTCCCTTCTCTTCGGCTACCGCTAAATTGACAAATAAATTTTCAAAGTGAAGTACCAACCATTGAAGAGCGACTACCAATTCCTAAAAGATTTCAATAAAATTAATTAAATTTACACTGCCAATGTGCTTGCATTATTCGATTTTGCATACCATTCTGACTATAGGGCTCATGTCATTCGTCACTGTGCTAATAAGCATCATTCCAATAGCTTGATCAATATTATTGGCATGCTCACTCCTCTTTGTTACACTACTGACGAAAGTTCCGAGAGCATACACGCTCGCAGCTCGAACTTCGGGAACTGGATCTTGTAGCATTTTGTGTAGTTTTTCATGAGCTGTATCGCGAACGCCGCACCATCGGGCAGTATCAAAATTTTGCCAAAGTCGCGCGAGGCACAGAGCCAGCCATTGTCTCAAAAGGGGATTAGGATCATTTATTTGTTCAAGGCAGATGGATACGAGACTGCCTTGAAGAGCAGCTTCTTGACCTGCAGGATAGTTGTTGACAATGCAAGCAAGAACGAAAGCTGCCAGAGTGCGATGTTCACTTTGCAACGTGGTATCTTGAAGTACTGAGAGGAAATATTTATGTCCACCATCGCGCACCAAATCCCCTTGACAAGTCTAAAATTTTAATAGTTTTATTCATTAGTTTGTAAATAATTGGTATTTTTTAGGATAAAAAAATTTTAGTTTACATTGTCGACTGCTAATATTTTAGCCCATATAAATACTAGCAATGGTCTAAGCTCTCGGGCATTACTTTGCAAAAGCTTGAGAACGTAAGGAAATATACCAACACTCAAGGCTAAGTTAACAGCCCAAGGTCCTAGATCCAAAAATTTGCCCAACAATTCAAGAGCTCTTAATCTATGCACTTGACTTAGCAGCACTTGAAGGACAATCGGTAATTGCTCTGGTGGATTACGACTTTTCGAACCCAATGTCAACCAGACTTGAAACGCTGTTAATTGTTCCTCAAAAAAGGGTGAGTGAACAAATCTATCTTCTGATTCCAGAATGTTAGGCAGCTGTGCGAGGCATAGATCCAATGCTAAATCCCATGCTTGCCACATTGAGTGCTAAAGAGTCATAAATATAATATCAGATAATTGTGAATGTGCTTATATGTGGAATACTTACTTGAAAAGTTGGTGGTAATGCTGGACAGGACACTGGTGTGCAATCATAAGAACGCAATATTCTTTCAGCTAATAAATAATTTCTAAAAAGACTAGCAACGAGCAAATCTTGTCTGAAAAGTCTTTGAAATAGATCTAGAAATATAAATAAAATAATTTATATAATATAAAAAAAATTTTATAGCAAAAATATTTGTACAACCTCTTGGTAATGTATTCCAGGCTATTGTATCTGTTATTGCAGTAAAAATCCAATTCAATTCACCTAACATTGTTCTTCGGTCAGACAGTTGACCAGGTATTCTAAAAAGAAAATACATAAATTTTAATGATTATATATTAAGCAAAATAATTTTATCAATGACAATTTGCTAGAAAAATACATACTTATCTATTAATTCTAATGAAACTTTTGGCACTAATTTGGACGTGTTTTGCATTACAAACCTAGAATCATCAGACACTTAAAAGAGTTATCATATTGAAGAATATTTAAACAAACATTTGCAACTACATACCATCGCAATGCTATTTTAATAGGTGTTGTAAGGCAAGCGGTGAATATATCTGCAGGAAGATCTGGATTCATTGGTAAAATTTGATTAGCGGCACAAGCTGCTAGCTGAATACAATTTTTGTAAGAAGGCGTAACTATAGGAATAGCACCTGCTGATCTGTTCTGCTGCATTGTTTGTTTTTCCAACTTACAAAAGAAATTTCAAAATTACCATAAATTTTCTCCATGTAAGATTCAATATAGTACACTTACTTCAAATTCTTTTTCATGTTGATCAGCGAATTGTTTGAAAGAATCAACAATAATGCCAGCATTTGAACAATCATACACGTATATACTGGGAGCTCCCATCCAAGTTTGTAAATCATAAACTGATAGCGGAATGTACTGAGTATATGTCTGCAGAGAAATGAAAATAAATGAGTTGTGAAAATATTTCAAAAGAAAAATATGATGAACTGAATAATATTAAACTAATGAATACAAAAAATGGTCAACATACTCTATTGAACACCCAAATTTCTCCATTACTAGTAGGTTTGGGTACACCATGTCCATTATAATGAAAAAGCACCCGCTCTTCTTTGGCATTTCTTCTAAGAGAAGTACACAACTTTTTAACTTCTTCAACTGTGGGATCGAGACTTTGCTTATATCTAGCTCTTGGTTGCCAACGTTCATATTGTTTCTGAAGATTTGTACCAATAGTTTCAAGCGCTTTTTGTGGACTCATGGACAAAGGGTCTATGAATCATTGTCATAAATTAAAATATTATTACATAATAGAGAAAATCTTGATCAATGAATACTTACCAATCCAACATTCTAAACGAGCACATGGCTGTGTTTTTACAATATCAGGTGGGTCTACGCCAACATTAAGGCATAAAACTAATGCTACACTAACTGTCTTCATCTGTAAACAAGAAAATTTTTTTGTAGTAAAATTAACGAGATAATGCAAGAATCTCAATACTAACTCTTTCTTTCATCCTCCAGGAATGAGAGAAATTGTTGACAGTCTCAATAGTGATAGTATGTCTGGTTTTGTTAAATGCCAAGGACATATTCCAATCCTGTGTCTCATTTTCGTCACGTTTTACAACAACAATCTGCCTAGAATTTTGTTTCGGTTTTGTTGATAACTGGCGTGATTGTTGCGGCTGCTGCTGCTGCTGTTGTTGTTGTTGCTTCGGCTGTTGCTCTTGGGATTGTTGCTCCTGAGCAGACGGCACATCATCCTGCTCGTCTTCTTCTTTTTCCTCGTGCAACGACATGATAATCGCGCTTTATGTGCTAATCAATAATTGGAAAATCACCAGCAAGTACGAATGTGCTTATCCGTATAAATATCAGCTACACATGTAAACATACACATGTAACACACACTTGTACACGAGACGATTGCTTAAAACATAATCACGCGCTATGAGAGCGATGTTGCTAATTGTAAGCGCTGAACTTGCTTCATGATTGTACTCAACTGGTTCTCGAGATTGCACACAATTACACCTTCCAGAGCATGGCTCCAGACCAGCCGCACGCACGCCGCAAAGCACCGACCCCAACGACAAAAAGAAAGTATACAAATCTTCTGTGTCGATGATGTTTATTGGCGAGGGAGCGTGTAAATGCTTTGGAATATTTGCACGCGCTAGCGCGCAACGATAACCACGAGCGCCGACGAGAACGAACGATGATTGACAAAATTATGTGCTCTTGAATGATATTGCATGAGCATACTCATATACGATACATATCACACGCACTGGCACAGTAGGTATATCACGCACACACCGCCGAGTGCCGCGTGCAGCAAGAACTCAGCACTTGCGGACGAGAGCCGAGACGAGTGAGAGTCCGATGATTATTTCTAGCTAACGCGCCGTCTGACCAGATCCGTCTTTCAATCCAGATCTTTGAGTTTTCAAAACTAATTAGCATTCAATTCATGAATTTTTTTAAATTTTTTATTGCAAATCCTTTGCAAAAACTCGCTTCAACAATCACACTTTAATAAAAATTTGTGAGAATTTAACAAATTCATCGTTCCTATCTGAGTTCCTATAATTTCTCTCAGTCGAATGATTTATTTGGATGAAATTTTTTTCGACTTCCATAAATCGTATTGTACGGAATCCAAAAAAATTTCAAATGTGTGTAATGCGACGAAGCGACGATCATTACTTGTATTACACAAGCGTAATAAGGATATTCCAACGAGGTTATCGAAATGTTCGCATTTCCCGGAATTTTTCGCGATCCATATTCACCGCGTTCAATGTAGTCGTGTGCTTGTGGACTGTGGTCGGAAAGATGAAACGAGGACGGCGGAACAGAGCTAAACTGAAACTTCAAATGAGAGACCGTCACTAAAGTTAAAGTCAGTACTGTCGATCAGTGAATCTTATTATAGTCGTCCAAAATGGTGCTCGAAAGTACTATGATATGGTAAATAATGTGTTTTTTGTATAAATTTAACATTCGGTTAATGTTATTAATGCGTAAAAAATGAAACACTTCGTATCCCAACTGCAAATTTAGCAAAAATGTTCAACCAGTGTCTCGGTTATGTTACAGGAAGCTCTTGTATTTTGATTCCATACACAGTGACATAGCAAAGTTGAAGATGAAAATTCTTTGTTTGATAATATGAAATGTTGGAATCAATACTAATGCGTTAATTTGTTTCAAGAATTGTCAATGCTTTCAATTTACTTACTTGAAGTTTTTTATTATTCTTGAGAAAACTGATCTGAAATTATAACCTCTACATTTGTTCTTGCTTATTATGTATTGGCTTGAATTATTCATAAATACGATACTTTTAGAATTGGAAGCATTTATCATATGATTGTATTATTGAAAAGCTTTTAATTAATTGTTTTATTTGCTCAGTGTCGACAACAGCGACTACATGAGAAATGGAGATTTTATGCCCACTAGACTTCAAGCTCAACAAGATGCTATTAATTTAGTGTGCCACTCAAAATCTCGTGCAAATCCTGAAAATAATGTTGGCCTGATTACACTTGCAAAGTAAGATTGTTTTTTAATTTCTTCATAACATTTATATTGAACTGATTCTTATTGTAATAAAAAAATTTTAGTGTGGAAGTCTTGGCCACATTGACTAGTGACGTAGGGCGTATTTTGTCAAAACTTCATCAAGTACAGCCCAATGGAAATCTTTCTCTTATTACTGGAATAAGAATTGCACATGTAAGACAAATATTTGAGTTATCTCTTTAATCCTTACTTGTAGTTATTACACAACATTTTACCATATGATTACAGTTAGCCTTAAAACATCGTCAAGGAAAAAATCATAAAATGAGAATTGTTGCTTTCATTGGTAGTCCAATACAAATAGATGAGAAAGAAGCTGTTAAATTAGCTAAGCGTCTGAAAAAAGAAAAAGTCAATGTTGACATTATCAGCTTTGGTGAAGAAGCAATTAACAATGACGTTTTAACTGCCTTTATTAATGCGCTCAATGGAAAAGATGGAACAAGCAGTCATCTTGTCACAATACCTCCTGGACCTCATTTATCTGATGCCCTTATTTCTTCCCCAATCATTCAAGGAGAAGATGGATTGGGTGGAGCTGGTATGAGTGGTGCTGCTTTTGAATTTGGAGTGGACCCCAATGAAGATCCAGAGCTTGCTTTAGTAAGTATCATAGATATCAATTTAATTAAGTTTAAAATAATTTAAACAATTTCCTAAAACCCTTTAAATTATATATATTTTCTTTAATTTAAGGCCCTACGCGTATCCATGGAAGAACAAAGGCAAAGACAAGAAGATGAAGCAAGAAAAGCTCAAAATCCAGAAGCTCCAGCATCTGGAACAGAAACAACTGAAGCTAACAGAGAAATTCCTACTGAAGAAGCAATGCTCAAGCGTGCTCTTGCAATGTCTATGGAAGGAACCGAGGAAACTGCTGCTCCTGCTGAAACTGTTGCCCCTACCTCAGCTAGTATTCCAGATTTTTCTAATATGACAGAAGAAGAGCAAATTGCTTTTGCGATGCAAATGTCCATGCAAGAGCAACGTGAGTATTTATAAGCATGACAATAATTCTTTTGACGATTAATTTTTCATACTTGAATTTTTAATTGCATATTTCATTCAAGAATTCGAAGAAGCAACACCTAAAGAAGAGCCAATGGAAGTAGAAGAAGACTATGCAACTGTTATGGCAGATACTGAATTTTTACAATCTGTACTAGAAAATTTGCCTGGTGTAGATCCTCAATCAGAAGCGGTGCGTCAAGCTATGGGGGCGTTGAATAAAGAAAAAGAAAAGGAAAAGGATAAGGACCAAAAAAAATGAACTTTGATTAAGATGTTTATTATGAAAAACATAGAAACCTTATTGCTTGTTTAATTTTAAAAATACGTATAATTAAAATAATTTGTACTGAAACTAATGACGTCGATGTTTACGAGTTTACCAATTTTCAATTATTATACTTTTTCATTCATGAACAACTGTAATAATCTTTAAATAGTTTCTTGACAGTCAAAAAGTAAAATTCAAAATTAAAAAACTTGTGAAATTCATAAAATAAACTATGAAGATTTCTCTAATTATTAATAAAGTTTTATTTTGGAAGCTCTAATTGAGTTTTGTAATTTCGATATTTTTGAATTTACGATGTTACCTTATAGACAGAAAATGATTATCTTACTGGTTTCCAAAGGCAAAAAAAATTATTTCTAAATAAGTAATTTACATCTTGATTCTATGAAATGGGTTTTTCTGTAAATATGTTTCATGTATCATAAATTATAATGATCAATTTATAGAAGAAAAAGTAGAATTTTTCGTAATTATATTAACAAATTGTTCAAATAGTTGAGGATCTTGATCTTTTAATTAGCTTAGTGAGAAATTAACTTATTTTATAAAAAATATCATTCAATATTAATTTATTCTTCACAAGATCTCATGTATGGTAAGTATATTAGTTAAAATAAAAGGGAGTAATGCCTTTCACATCGTAAAAATAATTTTTTTATTATATGAACATACATATTTTTCTATGAAGACCGATCGGTATTTACATATACAAAACTGTATCTACAAAATCAATAAACAGAGTATACAATGCTTGATGCTGCGTCAGAAAAAAAGTGCAGTTAAAACTTTGGTGTAATAAAATTTGCGCACCCTATGTTAGCTATAGAAATAATAAGACGCCTATCATAGGCGTATCAGGATTGAGCTCAAGATCGTCGCTAGTGTACAAAAGTCATCGAATTTATCTCGTGATTACTTGGCATTTTGTTGAGCAGCAAGCTGTGCTTTTGGGTCGCCTTTTTCTATGAGATCTTTCCAGGACCTTTTGCCAGGTGGCATCGAATATAAGATGCCTCCCACAGCGGCGACAACTGTAAACATCTGTCCAGCCACACGGAGTCTCATGAATTTTTGTTGACGTTGCGAATCACCTTTAACGAAACTGGCCAGGCCATAGGTCAGAGCACCCACAGTAAAGAGCGTACCTGAGACAATCAATATTAACTATATTGTATTCGTTATTAATTGTTTAGGTTATTGGTCATATAAATTTCTCGAAAAAAACCATAAAATAAATTTTTCTTTCTGATTATGTGCAGATATATATTACGTGCAAAACGTAAAAAGGTAATTTTTTACTCGGTATAAATCTATGGAACGACTGCGGTCAATAATTGAAAATATTGAAAAAATAAGTTTATTAATATTTATATTTAAAAACAAATCTTAATCGTTAAGATATAAATCACGAACCAGAGTTTTCTGAAGAAGATAGCAAAATTTGAACATTTAGCTTTTGAGCTGTTTGAATTATGAAAGAAGGGTAAAGCAGAACGCCGATTGGTTCAGCTCTTTAAAAATGGCCGCTCGTGTTTAACCATAACAATAGCAGAATAAACGAAATAGTTTTACAAAAACCATACTCCAAATGATTTTTCATAACTGAAACTAATGAAAATGAAAACATATATGTATTTTTCTCAGTGCAAAACTTGTCAGAGAGACTTAGAACTTGGAGATTTTAAACTTATTACTTAATAACATGCAATGTCTTATGGCAGTCTAAACAAGTGTACTTGAATGTTCATGAGTGAATCAACAACACGTTGTCATCATTTGACCTTTAGTGACGGAAAAACTCACCAATTGGGACCAGTGGATTTTCTTTTGATTTTCTGATAAATTTGTCAAAACCGCTTTCTCTGTCAATAATCTCGCCCATATCTTCGCGCAACTTGACCCAGTCCAGACCAGTTGGTTTTTCTATGTCCGCCATTATTTAATAAATAATTTTTCAGAGTAAATACAATCGAATTGAACAGTAGACAGCTAACTAAAGATGGAACGTCTTCAAAGTCAGCTGGCAAAGACGCAGACGACCGGAGGGTGCTTTACTACATAGCTATGAGCTATGAGTGTCAAGCAAGACTTCCCTCGATCTTTGCGCAGTATGGATACGCGCAGATAACCTAGAATTAGCGAATCAAGTGATTGAAATATCTCGCTATACCACATTCATGTTTGCATTGATGCTTCATGCACATGATGTGCATCAGTGTAATTCCATTCTTGTTAAAAATCAAAATTCATAATTTTTCAGATGCAATAGACGGCAGAGGTTGTCAGTCAGTTTAAAATCCCTAAAAAAAGAAAAATAGGAGAAAAAGGGAAGAAAGGATGTTGCCAATCGATTTTGTAGGTCAATGAAGTATGCTATTTGTATTACGGTGATTATTTTTTTATTTATTTTCTCTTTTGGTTACCCTGTTATGTTTACAGGTATAACATAAATGTGTATATAAGATGTGCAATGTATATATTTTCGACGATGCACACATTAATTGTAGACAAATACTAATAAAAAAAACGAAAACAAATATTCGTTCTCTCAATTTTTACTCATATTCACTTCACACTCAACATTTAGTGAACTTTTCATATATCATCCTAGATGAATTGTATTACCGGTATATTATGTTAGTTTTCGTTTAATGTGTTAATTGCAACGTCGATAAGTACAAATATTTGAAATGATTATGTATTTCGGTTGTAAGCGGCAAATTACGACGTATAAACCTTGATATCTATAAATAGCATTGCAGTGTATCATTCCAATATCTGGTAGATAGAGCTTTAACATAATATACCGGTAATACAATTCATCTAGGATGATATATGAAAAGTTCACTAAATGTTGAGTGTGAAGTGAATATGAGTAAAAATTGAGAGAACGAATATTTAAGCGAATATTTAATTAGAATACTTAAGAATTACACTGCGCGATTGAGAATGATTCTCAAAATTTTTACAAAAGAAAAGAAACTATTAATCAACATAATCCATTACGCTTTGTCTGTATAATCCGATGGTAGTTGCAAATAATAGCCAGGCATCGTCTATTTTAAATGGATTCATGATGACTGGTTCAACAACGTAAAATTGACAAAACAACTAAAAAGCGTACTAGAACGAATTACATTCTAATAATTTGAATTTTATCTAATATAAATTGAGTTTAAAATTATCTTATATAATAAATTTGTGTCCCCATCCGTTCGGCTTTTGCTCAGTTTTGTCGAACTGAGCATTTACACTAGTGGATAATCAACTGTAATTGTTGTATCCACCTCTGTTATCAAAACGTTTGTGTGAGCCAGAGAAATTCTCACGGCCTCTGTTTCCACCATATCCCCAACGATCTGAAAGTTAACATAGATTGGTGAGTTTTGAATATAAAAAACTAAGGATCATCATTCCAAAAATAAAATACTTACTGCGTCCTCCAAAACCACCTCCTTTAGCTGCTAGTTCTGTCAATTTAGGATTGACAATTTGATTTGCTTCTTTCAAAACATTTATAAGATCTTTAGCTTGTCTTCCATTTTGTGGTGTAAAGAAGGCGTAACTGGTGCCTGAGCTAGAACAACGTCCTGTTCTTCCTATTCGGTGAATGTAGTCTTCAGAGGAGTTGGGGTAATCAAAGTTTATGACGTACCTAACATCATCAACGTCTAAAAGTAAAAATTTAATTAATAATAGTTCGAAATATTTCGAGTCCTATCGCAGTGCACCATGTACCATTAGTACAATTTTCATTCATGTTCTATACATTGATTTAATTCATATGCAGCTTATTATTCAAAACTCAAATGTTAATAATATATCAATACAAAAAAGAAAAAAAAGTAAAGAAAAGAATTATATTGGTAATCAAAAAATTGTAAAAAAATGAATAAATTATATAATTATCTCACAGAAAGAATTCATTACTAGTAAAAAAAAGTTATAGAATTGAATACAGGCAGCTGCATAAAACAAAAATACAAACCATGAATGGTAGAATTATGCACATCCTTTTCCCATACATCCCCACGAGTAGCGATAATAGCTAAATCAAATGATTGTTGTCTCGCGATCGTTGAGACCATTGGCTATGGAGTGTGAGGTGTTAAGCAAAAACCAGCAGCCAACGTTCCAAGATGATAATAACCTGAGCACCACCTCCTACTCGTTTTGTATTTATACGCGCATAATTTATAAGTTGTGGTACGCAGGCTGTACGCAGAGGCACATTTAGTACACAATTGGCACCATGGAAGGGTGCCTGCGTGTACTTTGTCTATATATTTCAATATATAGCCTTTCAAGTGCACAGAAATTGAGTGAGCCATTTATTTTTCACGTCGGTTCAATAATATCCTCATAATTCATAAATTATCTGTTCACCGCACACTCATCAAAATCTGTGCTTTATGTGCCTCTGAAACAAAAGACAACCAGACTGATCAACATAAGGTGTATAATGCCCTTGTTGGAATTGTTCCTTAGTAATAAATACTACTCCGTATTTAGAATTCTCAAACTTATTTGCACAATCTCTAGCAGTATTAAAAGATTAATTAAGAACATACTTCAAGTCTTAATCCAAAGCTGTCAATTATTACTTTAGTATAATTTACTGTTTAATGCTATTGTTATTGGATTTAATTGAGTTCACATCAAGTTGGAACGTTATCAAGTAATGTATAACAACTTCAACTTGTAAGATTTTTAATTGGAGCAAAAAAAATTCGAAAAACAAAAAAATTAAATAAAAAAATATATACTAGTAAATAAGTCTTGTGCCAAGATTGAGAAAATCACCAAAAATACGAAAACAGTAATGAAATTACTCAGCTACTTGGATTGGTTTCAGTCGTTATGTCAGTCACAATCAGAACCGTCGCAGCATCAAAACGACAAAAACCTACCATAATAGACCGCTAAAAACAATTTTCCAAGATCCAAAGGCTAGGCATCCTTTCATATAACCAGTCTGTGCTACATCGCCACCCATCTCTACTACACCCTATTCTAAATGACTCCGCGGTTGGAGATAACGCTTTCTCACGATTCGCTTCGAGTGTTCCGATTAATAATAAAAATTACATACCTAATCCACGGGCAGCAACGTCTGTTGCTACAAGTATGGATCCTTTTCTGTTTCTGAATTCTGTAAAATAAAAATATCATTTATATAAAAATTTGAAATTAATGTAGTTAAGTTTCACACAGGTGATGTTTTGTGCTAGTTTTCTCAGGTTAATGCGAGTCTATTTTAAATATTCAACCAACCTCTTAGAACATAGTCACGTTCTTGTTGTGATTTGTCACCATGCATACATACAGCAGGCCATCCATAACGGCGAATATTTCTTGTGATATCTTCAACCTTCTTCTTTGTTTCAACAAAGATAATGGTCTTTCCACCCTCATCATTTACTTTTCCAATTTCTTGAAGCAAAGTTCCCAATCTGAAAAAAAGTCAAATGTTTATTATGCAATTCTAAATTATGTAATGTTCAAGAATAGATTAAGATATTATCAGTTCTTCTTAGAGGTAATGTGGTTTATAATCACAACTATCATATACATGGATCATCCTTTTGAAAAAAATAAATAAATAAATAATATTTTAAGAAATTAAATTTCAACTCACTTTGCTTCTTTTTCATGCTCCTGGCAGACATCAATAATCTGAAGAATATTATGGTTGGCAGCCAACGATAATGATCCAATATTGAGTTGAGTGTATTCAACGAGATATTCTTCAGCCAGCATTCTTACTTCCTTGGGCCAAGTGGCGGACCACATAAGAACTTGTCTGTCTGGCCTAATTTGTTCAATGATTTTTCTAATTTGGGGCTCAAAACCCATATCCAACATGCGATCAGCTTCATCAAGAACAAGGTATGTGCATCTTCTCAGATTGGTAGTACCTCGCTCCAGGAAGTCAATCAGACGACCAGGAGTAGCAATACAGATTTCAACTCCGCGTTCAAGATCACGGGCCTGGGGTCCTTTTGGTGCACCTCCATAAAGACAAGTATTACGGACATAGGAGAGAGAGCCAAAATCATTGGCTACAGTTTGGATTTGCTGAGCAAGCTCACGAGTTGGGGCAAGGACAAGAGCAACAGGGCCTTCACCACGGCTAAGGGGTGCTTGGCTATTGATATGGACAATAGCTGGAAGAATGTAAGCAAGGGTCTTGCCAGAGCCAGTTTGGGCAATGCCTACCATGTTTTTGCCAGACATGGCAATTGGCCAACCTTGAGCTTGAATAGGAGTGGGCTCAGTATAACCCATTCTGCGGATACCTTCATGGACATAATCAGGGAAGTTTCCTTCCTCAAAGTAGCGGATTGGGTTGGGAACTTTCTCACCACGAAGGGTGATTTTGTGCTGATCACGATATTCTTGAACCTCTGATGGATGACGGTTTGCAACATTTGGGTGAGGTACATAGAAATCTTTCTTGAATGGGCGCAGGTCTTCGTAGTCCCAATTGGGCTTGCGAAGATTGTTACCAGCGTTGTTGGCGTTGTTGCTTCCCATGCGCATGCCACCGCTGCGTCCTCCGGGTCCACCACTGCGGCCTCCAGGGCCACTTGGGCGGCTTCCCATCGGTCCACCTCGGCTACCACCGGCACCACCTTGATAGCGGGTGCCTTGACGTCCGAAGACGCGTTGGGGTCCACCCCCAGTACCGCGTCCTCCGCGACCGGCGCCATCACCACCACTGCTACCAGCAGCTCGGCTACCTCCACCGTACGCCGCGCTTCCACCAGTACTGTTTGAGAACGTCCTGTAAAAAATTCATAACCAATTCATGAGCACGTGTTTTGATATAGCATGCTTCATTACGTTGATTTTTACGGATTGAAAAATCCGTCACATACTCGGTTCAAGTATGTGAACGAGTGCACGTGGCGGAGTAAGATATAACCCAACATTCCAACTCAACGAGAGCTGGGTAATCCCGTACTTCATTTTACGTCTTACAACCGATAGCCCAGAATTCTTATGTAACTTCTGAGCCAAAGGTTGATTTGTTGTTAAATTGTGTCGTGAACATTGAGAATGAAGGATCCAGACATTAAAACGTGTGGACACCGAAGGCAAAAGCTCACCGTTTAATCTACCTCTTACAAGCATTCATGCTCCATCGATGTACAAAATGGAGTCATGCCAAAATAAGAGGCCTCGAATATCATGGGCAAGTCCCTTGAAATTATCAGATACGAACACCACGTGTTGTAGATCGAGTAAAAAAATGCACGTTTTCAACGTGACTAACTGTGTTAGTTAAAGAAAAGAGAAATTCTAGCGAGAAACCGTTTTCTTGCCGTACGACGCTATATTGAGAACGACGAACGAGCGAGAATCAAGATGGCGGTCGTACGCGTACGACCGTTAGAAATATTGCTATCACACATTTCATTCGCGCTCATTCGTAAATTTACGCTTGTGCAATTGTTAATATTAGTTTAGTTGTTAATTAAAAATAGTTGTCATATTACTTACATGATTATTCGGTTGTTAAATTGAGTTTTCTTGTTCAGCTAACAAAGACCTCTGTTTCCGTCCAAAATCAGCTTCTTTTAAGATGACGAGCTGATTGTTAATGAATTTGTCAGCGGCGATTTCTGTTGAATAAACAAATGTCGATTGTTTTTAACAAATGTGGATGAACGACCAAAAACGTTGCTGGAACGTTTTCGAGTGTTATATGTATCGATTTGCTCGGGCAGCAGCAGTATCAGCAGCTGCGGGCACAAATCAATAGTGCAAAGAGCACTGGAGAAGAGAACTTACCCGTGCCGCGGCTGAGAACGGAAAGGTATAGGTGCCTGGGTAAAGCCAGTGACTACCGCTCGCTCGTAGCTCGCTTCTCTCTTTCCCCTTCCAGAGGTGCCGAGGCGAGAGCTTCGTTAACGCCCACTTTGCTACGACGCAAGTCAAATCGATGCTGCAGCAGGACGACGTGCGCGCGCGTTTCCTTCGAGAACGAGTGGCGGCGTCTGCGCGCTGTGGCTCTCGAACTCGCTGCGGGGCAGCGTTGAGTGTCGACTGCGCGCGACTTTAAACCCGCTTAAACTTCACACTGTAATCCGAACATACGATTTGCAACGATGCCTTGGAATGTTTAAACAAATAACTCAGCGCATTCGTAATAATGAAAATTTCCTCTTGTCATCGGTTTTCTTTGCAACGACAGCGCGATCTAGACTTGTCATCGGCATTTTCCGTGATTCTAGGCCATTTAAATATCAGTCTCGTTTCTCGGGTCACGATTCTAGTTTTAAGGGGGCTTTCTCTTCTCGTCGATACTCTCGTGCGCGGCCAGAGACGCAGCGAGAGCGACGTCATACGGACGCGGATTTGACTAGCCGAGTACAGATCTGCCCATGGAAACGAACGTCACATCCGGTGCACACAACATCTGGTTGTCGGGCGGTGGAGTTTCGCAGTCCCCACCGTCATGCCTATACACACCTCTCGGGAGCAAATTTAAAAGGCCCGTGTCTATGTGAGGAGCATATTTCACCCACACACTTATACCCGCTGAATATGCGCTATGTAGGTGATATGTTTGTAGCAAGCATTTTTTGGACTTGTACATTCTCTGCGCTCGCGACCTGAATAATGCTCGCTCTGCACGGTGTCGTGCGTTACATTTCTTTACGAATGCTCTACGACGACATGATGATAATGATGATGATGATGATACTTGTGCATCAAAGTCAATAGATCTGCGAACTACTTTCATGCGTGGAAGTGGAACGTGTTTTTTTTGGGACTTGGGGTATGAAATGATCAAGTCGTATTTTTTTTTTAATTGCAATGTATTTATTTTTTATTTCTATTCATAATACTGTATAACATACAAGAAATGCACTTTAGTGAAACCTACAGAAGAAGATTATTTGAATGTCGATCAGTATCTGAATCGTTTTGTCTTTCTTTCTTTTTGTTTTTAACTTTATATTAATAAATAATTGTAGCAATCGCTAATCGTTATTTCTCCTTGTGATTCAATATTATTATTCAAAACGTTTCAATTTTGCCCCCTTCATTCGACTATCTTCCTATTCACTATGCTGGAAATCATCATACAAGATTTTCTCCCATTATTCTTTCATATATTCTAATAATTTTGTAATTTTTTGCTATTTCCTCCATTATTTTATTTCCTCCTTATAATTTTGGGAAAACAAAAAAAAATATATATAACAATAAAATCAAAACTCTTTCGTTGGCGAGGTTCTCTTCCTTGTCATACGTTATAAAATATAGTATTACTCATCGAAATAATGTAAACTGTCGTTCTTCTCAGTGCGACGGAGAGATTAAAAATTAAATAAAGAAATTGTCGACGATGTCGTATGCATCGGTTCATACGAGCAACTATTGGAAATTCGTTTTGCATTGTACACAACGTTAACAGCTTCTCGTGTGGTGAGGATTTATTTTATCATTTTTGCCCCATCTTTCGTGGCGTTGGTTCGTCCCTGCGAGCTCATCATTTCACATTAATTTTTCTTTCATACGTAATAAGTTTTTAATACAATCAGTCGTTAATGTTGACGACACTTAGACGACAAAAAATTCATTAATATGCTCGTAGCAACAAACACTTTGTATTATTTTTGTTTACATCTGGAAAACTATTCGTAAAATCACCACTCGGTATAGGCGGTACATTTTGCTGTTATTTATTTTTTATATGTGCACATCGTGTTCGCACGTCTGTGAAAATTTGTCTTTTCGCTTATTTTTACTAAACTAGTTATCAAATATAAAAACATATATTATTATGGGCCCATCAAGTCTGCTCGATTTACACGATATTATATTCATCATTCATCGTCATTTTTTTTCAATATTAATTCTCCTTTAGTAATTTTCGTTTAAAATACATTATTCGTTAATATCACTGTTTCCGTTTGTTTTCAAAAACCCCATTTCAACAACAAGTTTGATTGAATGATTGAGCAATCGCTCGAGCAAAGAGAACATAATTCAAAAATCATTATCATAAAAGCCTCTCTCTCTTTTTGTTTTTACTTTAGAGAAAAATCGCTCGTGATTTGTTGAGTCCTACGTTTTTTTTTCAATTTTCAACAAATGAAAAAAAATCAATTTCGCGTTCACGGGTCGTTATAACTCAAGTCTAACGTAAACATAAACGAGCATAAAGGGAGGTAGTTATTATAAGTAAGTAAGAAAATAATCGATACGATACTCAAATAACAGGACTATTTGCCGTATTGTTTGTTATCATAGATAAATTTTGACTAGAATCTGGTGACGTTGTCTTTCACCTTTTCCGCGAAAAAATGACTGGCAATTTTCAGATTTCCGTTGATTTTTCAATGACAGCGGAGATTACGCAGTTTCTGGTAAATTTTATTTAAAGCAAAACGTAGACATATTTTCGACGAACGAGATTTGGATCACAAATTTTATGCACTTAAAATTAAAAATAAAACAAAAATAAAATGTTATATTCTCTAATAAGTGTAATGATGACTTTAAAAAACGATGCAGCAGCGAGGGTGAACGGTCATATTTTGTATTCCATGGATATAATGATATACATTTGTAAACCCTGTGTACCTTAACTATCCTCAATAACGAGGCAATTAGTTTTTTTATGTAATGACTTCATTGCGACTTTAAACTTTAACGCGCTCACGTCGAGATAAATTAAAATCCGTAAGTTACTTTTTTCTTTTTGGAACTAATTAATAATTCTTTTTAATTTAAAGAGCTCGGCTCGAGAATATAAAAAATATACATATTATAGGCAATATACAAACTCATTACACTATCGAACTTTGAGGAAAGAAACACAGTTTCTTTATTTTTCATATGCGAATATTATGATGTCCGTCGTGGACGGCTTTAAATTTATCGTCTCGATTATCCAACAATAATCGCGAATTTATTTTTTATAATCCCATGAAAACACAATTTTTCACGATATTTCTTTACTTTTTTGATTAAACTAATACACAGTTGCATGAGTAAACATGAACTTTCATGCATTTACGCATGAACGATAAATTAGTGAAATAGAGATTCAGTCTTCCATGATTTTTGTTTCCCCCTCGCGTTATCCCGATAACAAATATATATCTATTACAATTTTTTTTAAATCTTTGTACATTGAAACTGTACGTTTACGATGTACAGACATTCGTAGGGACTTAAGAAAAATATATTCAAACTAACGGGCTTACCGGCTTTTGACCTCGTATATGAATGCAAGGACACCGATTGTCCAATTACAGTGTTCACCGTAAATACCAAAAATTATTGAGTACGATCGAAAAAGATAAATAAATAACATTTTTACCGAAGCAAATTTTTTCTTTTCCATTTTAAACAAGAACACGTGTATGGAATCTTGTCGTTGTGACCGAATAACAAATAGTAATTGATGTGCCTTTCACGTGCAGTTATCTCGATACCGCATTAAAGTTAACTAAATTATCACATCGGGTATTACTTTTTTCTTTAAAAAGGCAATGACCGTCTCGCTTTAAGCTTCAAGGCGTATTATGCGAGAGGTAAAAAGAATATTTAGCTAGTTACACGCACGCACGCGCGGTTCCTTCAACGATGCATATGTAATGGGAATACACTAACGTTGTTGAGAGCAAAATAAAAAGATTATCATTAGATTAATTATGACTCCGTTTCGAACAAAAACTAAAGAGAGAGGAACGTGTTGCATACCTTGTTTTTGGTACAATTATATTTTATAATACGATGAAAACGCTGTGTACTGTTCGTCACAGCTCTCACGTGTGTAAGCGCGTTCCGCAAGCGAACGCAAATATTCATTTATTTATTTATTAATTTTTTGGCTACTTCATCATTCATTAAAATTTGTCTCGTTAATTCCCATATACTATTACTCAAGTTTTTTATTCCATTACAATTACTTTAAATTATCGTGTAGAGCGAATTCGATTGGCCTCTTTTGTAATTTTTAAGTATCTCATTGTTGATGTTTTTTTTATCTTTTTTATTACCTTTGGAACTTAGGTAGTTGCGTTTCGCGCGCACAGCATCGGCGCTCTGTGCTTTACACATTTCTCTTCTATACTTGTATAATTGTTTATCTTAATATTAGCACACGATACATCAATCTTCGAGAGCGAGAGAGATTTTTTCATTTTCCAATTTCTCGCAATTCTTTAATCATTACAATATAATATAATATAAACACATAACTTGCCACAATGACACCATTGCACCTGATTCTTTATTCATCGAATGGGGTGGGTAAAGTTATTGTTCAGTATTCATTTTTCAAATATAAATAAATCTTTTAAGCGTCGAAATATGTGTTACTTTTTATTTCACTTCAAGTATGTATTTGTCAATTTGATATATACTATATATAAAACGATGAAAAGAACGACGAGACGCGCGAATAATGTAATTGTACACACATCGTTTTCCTATATAAGCTTATTACGAACGCGATTCACGATAGAAATGCGACAAACTCCGTGCTGGAGTCATCGCTTTGGGTTCTTATTTTTTAATAACGTTATACGTCGATACATATCACAGAACTACGCGCGCATCCCAGCACTGGCGTATATAATTTTTTTCAACTATATCATCAACAGCTTCATATTTTCTCCGTAATGCAAAAAAATCATTCGCTTGATTTTTCAGCAGGTAAATACGCGAGCTGACAATAATTCGAAATCAACATATAATAGGAACTTTCATGAGAAAGGAGAATAATTAATTGGCTATTATTTGCGGGATGCGAGCAAATGTGCGCGGTAGCCTCCAGTTTTTCTTTTACCAAAAAGTATAAACATGACGTACTTATATTGGCTTTGACGATTCACAAGCTCTGTGCGTTTTTGCATTAAAAAAATACTGAATTCCTCACCAAGTGATGAACGTAAAAAATAAAAACAACAAAAAAAATAACAAACCGGAGGCTCGCTCAAGAAGTATTACGAAGACTATCAAACTTTTCTTCGTTTCTCACTATACACATGATATAGCCCCGAAATCGCATTTTTCGCTTTGCATTTATTCAAATATATAAATATAATCGTTATCAATCGTGAACTCGTTATGATCATTATTTAGCTCGCAATAAAAATATGCGACACGCGCAACGCATTATATAGTTTTAGTCTACATATAGTTTCTCACACTTTCTTTTCGATTTTTCTTTCATTTGTATTAAATATAATAAAAAAAAAATAAACGAATAACGGAAGATTAAACATTATCATTCTTATTTAACGGTTAAACGATACAGAGGAAAATCTATTAGATGCAATACGGCGCACTCTCTTGGAGATTATACTTCGTTACCTTGTCTCATTCATGTACGATGTAGTAATTAGGCACAGATAACAAAAACATACGATTTTTTTAAACTTAAAGACGTGAAGTTAATATAATGAATACTACACACGGGTACGCTTACGAAGGTTCTCTATACAATAATCCAATATTTTTCGCAAAATTTCACATCGCAAAAAACGTAGTAATAATATCGATATTTACTTTTCGGCTCTATACACGAGAATATTATATACGACTTTACTGAACGCATTTTCTTTTCTAACATTTTCAGCTTTATTACTCATCGCAAAAGTAGCGAGTGTACAAAAAATATATATATACTTGGACATTCACGTGATATCCATTTTCGCTTTAATCAGTGTGATTCGTCAGTTTGAAAATTTTTTTATGCGATAAAAGACTTTAAAAATCCTTAAGTACAATTTCACACAGTTACTTAATTTTTTGTTTCAGTTGTCAAGTATACATATATAAATATAAATTCAGATTGTGATTGATCTGCAGGAAAATTTGACAGTCATTGATAGCTCGCATCAATGTGTAAATATTTACAAAAATTATATACTTATTTTCAATACATATGTACAGCAATCGCTGCTACTGCGACTAGAAATTTGTTTATCAAGAGAATCACAGCGTTCGATTCTCGTGGATGCGTATATTATATATCTCGCGAAAAATCTACTTTATTTATCTTTAATTTATTCAATGTTTTCTTTTCACTGACATTACAAAACATCAAAAAAAAATTGAGACAAACGAAATATCATGGTTAACACTTCGTCCATTATTTTAAGTTATTATATCTTCTCTCGAACATCGTTCTTGTTTTTTAACTTTGAAACTACAATAACAATCGATTATTCTTCGATATATAGAAAAATAAAATACCAAAGACTCGGTCAACGTACCGAGCTCCGGTAAATGCACAGCCATATTCGACTACGCGATCGATTAATGCTTATTTTCCAGTCTTTTTCCACGGTTGAACTACTCGCCGAAGTAGTAATTACAGTCTCAGTTACGCAAAATACACAGCACATGCCGTGGCTCGAAAATCGATCATCGCGCATGCAAGTTTTATTATCATTTCAACTAATATTCGTCCAGCGCCTTAATAATAATGGTTTGCTCTTTATCAATGAACGATGTTTTTTGGAAGATCAAAATCATTTCTCGTGCTTTTCCTTTCTCTTAAGATTTAAATGACATTTTTCGCTGCGTAGCATTTATTCGCCGTTTTGTATTACTACATTGTTATTCGTTTCGCGGAGTATTATAATAAATAAAAAAAATAACATTCGTCGCACACTTAGTGTGCCCTATCTTTTGTTTTCTTTTATACATATGAAGCTTAGAAAGATCGAATCCCGCTCGAATACGTTTATTTAACTTTTTTTAATGTGGCATACCCTAACATAACATTCACCTTCGTAAAGCGTTTTCGTACCCTACATCTCTCATTTTGCTTGTTTATATTTCTTATCGTCGGAAGAAAAAGTTGCTTCGTTCGCGTACTTTAAACGTGTACGTGAGAAAAAGTACAGCGACGCGTTTCTTATGTATACGTTCGGCATTTTGCAGCATTACAGTAGTACGACCAAGCAAGAACCTAATGTTTTTATACGTGTATAACGTTTATATGTACTCAACTGGTTGAGTTTAGTGATTGGCGTCACATTACTTATTCTTTTCTCTTTAGTTACGATTATTTCGTTTTTTCGTCGAATAAAATAATTGGATTTATATCGTGCGCTATTATTGTAAATCTCTCTCGTTTTGTCGACAATTGTATACTTTGTGTATATAAAGAGCATTACCTATTTTGTCCCTTTATTATACATTCGACAGATATATATTAATATCGTTAAATAATAATTAAATTATAAATCATTAGAAATTCTATAACCCCCATTCCCCTTCTATATGTTTCGTGCATTTCAGAAAAGCATACAGATAGTACACATAGTTTTTTTTGTAAGAATTTTCTTTGCTTTGTTGCTGTCTCGTATCAATCGCAAAAAATTGATTATTCCACTATCGATTACCACGAAAATGACCAAGTGTTTTACGAGATTATGCACTTACTTAATTGGTCACAATGAATATTGGTTTTATCGATATTAATATACCATAGTGTATGCAGATATATGAGGTACATTTATCATATAATTATGGATGTACCACCACTAACTAGATCTCTACTTTCAGACTTCACTGGAATGTGCTTAGTAAAATAACCGAATATTTTCGTTCCGATTTAAAATACTATCACGAGATTTTATAATTTATTGTGAATCAATGATTTATCGACTTCATATTCTTATATCCTAAAATAAATCCATGCTCAATATTATCAGCATCTCTTTGGACATAATTTTGAATTCTTTCGTTAATAAACAAATACGTCCAATGTAGGATAATTACATTCATCGGTCGTGTCGTGGACACGACGGAGGATACATTTAATAGTGTATTTTTAGCATCATTCCAGAAAAGTACGATAGTAAAGAAAGAATCATTTTAAGAACGTTAATATATCGTTTCTTAACACGAGAACAATAATAAATTTGGTGATACAAAGAGAACACAGCGCATTTGTTTATGAACTGTGCTTTTAGACGTCGCAAACAAAAAATGAAATAATTAATAATAGTAATAACTATAACTAATTTACGTAGTAATAATATAAACCAAAAATGAATAAATTTATGAAGCTTTGCCTCTTGGACTATACCTTTAAAATTCGAGGTTTCAAATTACCCAAGTTTTTTAGTGCCCATTGCAACAACAAAGTAGTATTACTAGAGTGATATAGAGAGTGCGATAAAGCAAGTAGAAGAAAAATCGCTGTTAAAAGAATCCATTAGTTTGGGCAGAGTAATCACTGTTGTACCGGAGTTGGTGGGTATGGATAACCATACGGCGGTACAGCCTGGAACTGTCCATAACTCATGGCCGACTGATAGGCGCAAGGGTTGGCCGTAGTTGGTGGTCTGTTTGTCTGGAAGAACTTGTTGTTGACAATGCTCTGAAGAGTTGAGTCAGTTGCAGCTGCGGCAGCAGCTGAGGGCATCATGAAGGCTTGAGGGATGGAATACATTCCCTGCTGTTGCTGTTGAGCTTGCTGCTGCTGGGTTTGAGTGTGCTGAGGTTGAATCGTAGCTGAGTTCGATTGTTGTCTCGGTTGATAATTGGTAGATGGTCGATTGCCATAACGACTGCCTTGTTGGTAGCTGTTGTTACTACCAGCATAGCCTTGATAACGTTGCTGTTGCATTCCATTATTTTGTTGACCATAACCATTCTGCTGAAGTCCGTTGGCGTTGGATTGATAGCTATTTTGGTAGCCTCCATTATTCTGACGATGTTGCTGAGGTTGATAACCATTGCCTTGAGGTGACTGATATCCATTTTGATTACGGTTGTTGTAGTTATTTTGCTGACGCATCATTGGTGGACGCCCATTGTTCATATGCTGTTGCTGACCCATTTTGTTGGGGTTAAAATTATTTTGCCAGCCATTTTGCTGCTGCGATGGGCTTCCGCGACGATTGTTGCGCGGACTACCGTTCATCTGATCTTTGTTATTATGATGAACGGGCATACGGTTGTTGGGACCGTTCCATCGTTGACGGCCTTTGTTGAATTGGCCGCGTTGGGTATTTGCCATCTCTGCAAGTTTAGGATTAATTGGCTGACCAGCTTCTTCAAGAACGGACATAAGATCTTTGGCTTGCCGACTATTTCCAGGCGTAAAAAAAGCGTAACTTGTACCGGAACTTTGGCAACGTCCAGTACGTCCGATTCTGTGAACGTAGTCTTCGCTACTATTGGGATAATCGAAATTAACGACATACTTCACATCCTCGACATCAAGACCACGAGCAGCTACATCAGTAGCAACGAGGATTTGAGTTTTTCCACTACGGAATTCATTGAGAACATAGTCGCGCTCTGGTTGAGATTTATCACCGTGAATAGCAATCGCGTGCCAGCCGAGACGTTTAATCACTTTGGTGATGTCATCAACTTTTTTCTTAGTTTCAACAAAGATGATGGTTTTGTTGCCTTGATCACATCGCAGATCTCTTAAAAGAGTGGCTAATTTTCCTTCTTTCTCGTGTTCTTGGCAAACATCTATGATTTGGCGGATGTTATGATTTGCTGCGAGACTTAAGGAGCCAATATTAATTTGAATGTAATCATTGAGAAAATCTTCAGCTAAAGCTTGCACTTCCTTTGGCCAGGTAGCCGACCACATAAGAACTTGTCTGTCGGGCCTAATCTGCTCAATGATTTTCCTAATTTGGGGTTCAAAACCCATATCCAACATGCGATCAGCTTCATCGAGTACAAGGTAAGTACATCTTCGCAGATTGGTAGTTCCTCGTTCAAGGAAATCAATCAATCGACCAGGAGTAGCAATGCAGATTTCAACACCACGCTCAAGATCACGAGCTTGAGGTCCTTTGGGAGAACCACCAAAAATGCAAGTATTACGAATGCACGACGCTGAACCAAAATCCCGAGCAACACTTTGAATTTGTTGAGCAAGCTCCCGAGTTGGTGCAAGGACAAGAACAATGGGTCCATCTCCTCTGCTTAAACGAGGCTGATTATTAATATGAACAGTAGCTGGAAGCATGTACTGTAAAAAAATTACAATTTAATTATTATATTATAGGAATCACTTATCTAGAATATTAAAAAAAGTACATACAGCTAGAGTCTTTCCAGATCCAGTTTGGGCAATGCCAACCATGTCTCGTCCACTTAGAGCAATTGGCCAGCCTTGAGATTGAATAGCAGTAGGCTCTGCAAATCCTTGTTTCCTGATTTCATTCATGACATAGTCAGGAAAGTTACTTTCCTCAAATGTCTGAATTGGGAAAGGGGTGTTGTTGCCTTTGACCGTAATTTCTTTACCGGCATTGAACTGGTTTACTTGATCCATTGTACGGCACAAGATATTTTGGTGAGGCACGTATAAATCCTTGGTAAAAATTGGCAACGCCATGATTTCCCAATTTGGTTTTTTCAACAAATCACCAGGAGTTTTCTTTTGATTTTTCTTATTTTTATTGATAAAATCAACTTGTTGCTGCTGTTGTTGATGTTGCTGATGTTGTTGGGTTTGATGTTGGGTGTTCCAGTACATACCTCCACCTCCTTTACGATTTCCAAAGTCTCTGTTTCCCCTGGGTCTGAAACTTTCATTTATGAAATCAAATGTTTTTTTTTTTTAATTAAAACCCTTTTCAGTGGATTTTAATTTTTTAAAAATGAATTAAAAATTAAATTAAACAGGAATTTCACAACCCTTCCAATAGCCACATGCAGTTGCAGGGAAATGTACTCCGAAGCCTATTAGGGGACCGTAACGTACGCAAAAAAAATTATGCTCAAGATTTTTTGGATTTATCATAATTTTTATATTAATATTATAATGTAGATATTAGGGAGTCCATTCGGCAGTGACAGAAGCGCATTCACATTAGAAATTGGGTTGGCTTTTAAAAGCTCAGTAGGTAATTAGGAATCTGCAACTGATTCTATTATCAATACAATGCCAGGTAATTTATAATTGTTATATTCATCGGCGCGATTGTGTCAGATGTTATACATGCAACAGCGACTAACAGGGTCGCCCATTTTCATGTGAAAATAATGCAGACAAAAGCTGGCAACCATGTCACAGCCACGTAAGAACGCACACATCCGTTGTCCGAATATTATACATATGTATATATGATGGGATGACGAGACTTTAGCTGAAATTTGAACACGTATTGCGGACGTTTTTCGCGACTAACTTATATTAATGCACGACCGTCATATTGCACCGTTCTTTTGCAAGCTTGAAAAATAGAACCAACCTCCAGTACATAGTATTATCTGTAGTAAAAATTTCCGCTGCCATTGCCATGTATTCTTTTTCTTGTATATAGTAATAAAAAATTGAAGTTTAGGATATGATAGCCACGTTCGATCTTCGAGTTATAGCTTGCGCACAGCACACAGCTTATAACTCTACTAGCAGCAGTGATATTCCCTGCTTACTGACTGGCCATATATCCCAGAAATATATTCTCTCTTTCTCTCTCTCTCGTTCTGTCTTTGCTAAGCTAACAAAATGGCCGAGACTGTTTATATATATACACAAACTCACACATTTGCGAGTGCTATACGCGCGGCCCGCGGCGACAGCTATGTATATACAGCATTATACACTTATATGTACAAGGCATCTCCCCGAGTCCCCGCACACAGATCCGCCTGCTGTAATATATGTTTAATCATCGCGGAATAGCAGCGGCTGCGAAAGCGGAGAGCTTGCATGTGTGCGCGTGTGTGTGTGAGCGCGAGTTTTTTTGTGTGCAGTGCTGCTGCTACGCCGATGCTCAAAGAGTTGTCCCGGCTGGCAGCGATTTGAGCTTGTATACATGTATACATCAGCCCCACTATTTAAGCTCTGAAATGCAACGTCGAGGAGAGAGAGAGAGAGAGAAAGAGAGAAACGCATCGGCTAAAACTAGACTATAGGTTGGGGGCCAAACTCTACGAGAGGTGGAAACCCGACTAGTCTCGCACAAATACATAAACACACTCGCATTCATACAGTCACACACATGCGCGCGCCTTTCAGAGTGTGTACATAACGCGAATATATACAAGCTACGTGCATGTATATAAAAGCCGCCATATTATCGATTTTCCAACGCTTGACCGCACGTACACACGGACTCACATGCACAAGCCCGACCCGTTTTGTCTTTTGCGGGCGAAAATGAAAAAAATGATAATTTCATGCACCACGCAAAACGAAAAAGACGAGGAAACGTTCTAACAAGAATTGTGTCGGTACTCACGAAGTCTGATTGGCGTAACCACCGCTGTACATTCTGATAATGGCAGCTGGTAATAGGCTAAATCACTGCAAGGATCTAGCAAATTTCTCGCCTCGTTTCTCGCTGTCTTTGCACGAGCTGCGTTAGTCTCACGACGTCCGACGACCCTTTATGATTTCTCCTACACACAGAGGCTCTGAGCTAGTCTCAACGGTTGAGTCACTCGCTTCGATGAACGATGCGTGTCGTGCTCGTGCCTGCCTATATGCTTCTCTAATCTGGGGCTGCCCTTCGCTGCTGCTGGTGCGATCGTAGAACGACCAAACCTTTGATGGACAGGCCAAAAGAACAGGTGTGTGACTTTGTCGAGTCTCGGACGAGGCGATCGTTCGCATGTGTGTACTGATACGATTTTGAGGTGCTCGGGACTCGGGGGGAACGATGATGGCTCGAGAGGAAGATGGGCAATGAAAGTCGATTGCACGTTACAGAAAGAGACTTACCTTCGAGACTCGGTGCAGAGTGAGCGCGAATTGGCTTGCAGGCGCTCGAGGAGAGTACGGAGCGACGGAAACAAGCAGCTGACACGGACTTCCGTTGGAGCCTAGCTGAGATACAGGGAGGCTACGGCGAGCTCGAGAACCTTGCAAAACTCAGGCAAGAGTTGAACTTTACCCCCTCTGCAGAAAAACTAGCCCCTCCCTTTGTGCATTGCAGCTAAGCAGCAGCAGCAGCATTTAGCAACAAGCTAGGCATAAACAGTGCGCGCAGACGCAAGGTGCGACGAGGCTCGAGAAACTGTAACTACGAATTTGCAATTTATCGGAGCTTTTAACGCAGCAATTTCAACATTGATTCTCGCTCGTAGATTTCTACCATTGTGAGACACTTTTTTAATGCGGACAAGGGGGATGTCACAACGAAATAATACTGAAAGCAGCTCTTCGCAAGAGATATATGTTTAATTTTATTTTAATCTTGCCATCTGACAACATACAAATAATTTTATAGATTACATTTTCTTATTTCAAGTGCAATAGATAAATATTAAAGTTACAATAAAAAATTTTTTTAGTTCGTATTAATAGTAAATAATCGAGCTAAAAAATGTTAAATAATACAATTTTAAAAATTGAGTCATTGCTATACTAGAGTAATTGTGTACATCATTTTCCAGGTTCTATAAGTATAACGCGGTTTTTTCTAGTTTGATTAAAAAATTTATTCCGAGAGACATGAACTCAAATTCATAAACATAACGCCAATCGCTTGTTATCATGCAACAAAAATATGAGTTATTGCTAATGCAATCAACATCTGTTGATCGCTTAAAAATGCATAACAAAGATGTTATAATCTTTTGAAAATTCTTCACAAAAAGCTACATAAATTGCAATCAATACATAATAATATGTAAAATTTATTTTAAATATTATGTAATGTATTTACACAGTACAAGATCTTTTGTTTCCATGCAGGAAATGTATCATTTAAAATTATAGACAAAAATACAATTTTGGCCCAAGCACACAATTTCTAACAATGCCCTAAATTTTTCTGCATACAATTTTGTTGACAATGAACGAAAATGAAATCATTACATTGAAATAATTGTCTACATTTACATGATTGTTTATTCGATATAAAGAGATTTTTTTAACGCCTTAATGGGCTACGGCTACGACTTCGGCTATAACTACGCGAATAACTTCGCGAATAGCTCCGCCGTGAGTTGCCATTGCGCTCACGACTCCGACTGCGAGATCTGCTCCTCGACAAGCTGCGCTCCTTCCGTCTGGCGGTTCTCGTTCTCCATCTGCTTCTGCCACCTAGTTATTTTTCAGGGGGTTGAAATAGTTTCTTTTTCTTTCGTAATTCACAACTTGATATTAATTTGTTTTCAGTTTACCTCTGTGACGGCCGCCGAAAGCGCCTCCTCTATCAGCCAGTTCCAGGAGTTTCGGATTGATGACTTGATTGGCTTCTTTCAGCACCTGGACGAGATCGTTAGCTTTGCTAGCGTTACTAGTCGTGAAAAAGGTGTACGCTGTACCGGTCTTTTGTCGGCGTCCAGTACGGCCAATTCTATGCACGTAGTCTTCCGAGCAGGACGGGTAGTCGAAATTAATAACAAATTTTACGTCCTCGACATCTGTAAATTGATAATAAAAGCATGATGAAGCAAAGCTTTGGCAATACCTGTGACTTTGGTTAATTATTATTGATGGATACACAGTAAGTTAAGATCGCTTAAATCAATTTGATGCATATGATACGGGGATTTTGTTCAAACACGAAAGTTTCTTACATAAACGGAAGTTTACATGGTTTTTAAAAATTTTTTCAAGTTTTCGTATACTAGAAATTTGAAATCAAGTGAAACAATGTTTCTAATTAATACCGGATAATCAGAGAAATAAAAAATAATAATAAAAATTAAGACAGAAATGTATAAACACTGTCGATTCATTGTTTATAGGATAAAAATTTAAGATCGCGAATAGACACGTGTACGTAAACTGTTCATTTATCATTTACCAACGTTCACGGGTAAAAAGCATGATTATTTGAACTTTTAATACGACAAATTATTATTGCCAGTCGCATATGACAAAGTACAGATTATACATGACTCGAAGAAGTAGGAAATAAGGAAAAAAAATAAAATAAAAGATAATATTACGATGGACAAACTTTTGAGATTGTAATAATCATACTAAATGCAAGGCAGCACACATGCAGAACAATGTGCGCACTCTCTGCGGTGGTCGGCGAGGAGAGCCTGCGCCGGGCGGAGTGGGCGTCTCGCGCCACCCGGGCCTGGCTCGTCATCTCTCGCTCTCTGTCTCGGGGACGTCACACATAGAGAGCCAAGGCATCGATAAACGCAATTATCGAGACCATCAGGTCTCGTGTGTGCGAACTGCAGCCGGCCAACCTGCGATCGGGGGAGCCGCCTGCGTGCCCTGCCTGCGTCCGACATCTCTTCTCTCTTTCTCGGTCTCTGTCTCGATCTCTCGGCGATTGCGTCGCCTCCAGACGACGAGCCACACGAGGAAGAGAAGGAAGATGGAGGACGACGACGAGGAGGAGGAGGACGACGGTAGAGAGCTGCACTCTCCGCTCGTACGTGAATCTGTGCCTCGGCAAAAAAGTGTGCGGGCTATCACAACACGCTGCGTGGCTGTGTTGCGTACGTCGCCACAAGCGAAAACTGCCAGAGAGCCGTGTCGACGCCGTGTCATCGTCGTCAACGTCGTATCAGCGCGACGTCGAGACGTCTTCGTGAACGGGGAGTCGGCGATAATTATCAAGGCGGTCTTAAACACGTGTCGGCCTTCTCGCTCGCTGACTGCACCTAGTGGAGAGGCTGTGCGCGCGTCCCGACTGGGACGACGACTACGCAGCAGGACGATTGACGAGGAGGCACCACGCGCGTGACTAGGTAGGTATGTGTGTGTGCGGCCGAGTCATGTCTCAGCCCGATCAGTCGCAGCCCAAGGCACCTCAGCGCACAGACGACTGACGACGCCTAGACGCCCAGACAATGCAAATACACCATGAGAGATTAAGTGAGCAGCGCAGCGACAGAGCGTGAGTTGCAGCGAGAGACGCTAGCGCGCGTACGGATCAGGACTCCAGGTCCTCGGAATCCTGCCTGCGCTCTTGTCTTCTATCGCTCTATTTTTCTCTCCGCCCGAAATCCACCTGTGAATTGGACAGCTCACCGATTTGAATATCGCACGCTCGACCGCTCGGTCGGTCGTCGCCGAGAGAGCAGCCATTCACTGCGATAACTGCCTGCACGTGTGAGCGACGACTCTACACGCTCGTATGCTGCTGCTGCTGCTACTGCTGAGCCAAGGCGAGAGGTTTGAGGCATTTGCATTACCCGGCGTCGACGTCGACATGGGCCTGCGCGCGATGTGCCTCTGCAATGCATAAAAAATCATCCGGCCGATTTAATTTTTTTCTTCAAACAGACTTGATGATGCTTTTCTAGCGAGCCGTGCACACACGGACTCACCGTTTCCCTTTCATTTTGATTTCACTACATATTTCATACACATTTATGATTGACCCTTCAACTTGCTTACTCTCGCTCAACTTTACCATGCACTTATGTAACTGCAGTTTATATTTACAAGTTATGGTGCATTGAAAGACAAAATTTTATATACATTTAAATACTACTGACTCGAAATTTTACACCACTTAAAATGTTTTTTTTCACGAAAGAAACAAATAAAAATTATTGTGATTGATGCGTACTGGATTATTCATTCAGGTGTTTAAAAGCTTACCTAAACCTCGCGCTGCTACGTCTGTAGCTACTAGTATCGGAGCTTTGCCAGATCGGAAGTCTAAAATTCATAAAAAATTATTTCATTTTTGTGATAATCAGATTGTTTAAAGGATAACGGTTATGTGACGTACCTTGCAAGACCCAATCTCTCTCTTGTTGACTTTTATCGCCGTGGATACAAACTGCCGGCCAACCATCACGCTTCATTTTTCGGGCGATTTCGTCAACCCTGCGCTTTGTTTCGATGAAAACAATTGTTTTATTTTCTTTTTCAGCCATGATTTCTTTCAATAAAGTACTCAACCTAATTAAAAACGAAATTATTAGTACCTTTTCACGATATTCATTGAGTGCTACTTACTTAATTTCTTTTTCTGCTTCACTGCAAACATCAATAATTTGTAGAATGTTATGATTCGCAGATAATTGTAGAGAACCAACATTAATTTGAGCATAATCTTTCAAAAATTCTTCTGCGAGATTTTTTACTTCTTTAGGCCAAGTAGCAGACCACATAAGGGTTTGTCTATCAGGTCTGATTTGCTCAATTATCTTTCGTATTTGAGGTTCAAAACCCATATCCAACATTCTGTCAGCCTCATCCAATACAAGGTAAGTGCATCGTCTCAAATTTGTTCTACCAGATTCTAAGAAATCAAGAAGTCGACCAGGAGTAGCAATTATAATTTCAACTCCGTTGTCAAGATCACGTGCTTGAGATCCTTTTGGGGCTCCACCGTAGAGGCAGGTATTACGAATACCTGAAGAATGACCAAAGTCATCAGCTACCTGCTGAATTTGCTGAGCAAGCTCACGAGTTGGAGCTAAAACTAGAGCAATTGGTCCATCACGGCGACATAATTTTGGCTGACTGTTAATATGAACAATAGCTGGCAATATATACGAGAGAGTTTTGCCAGATCCAGTTTGAGCAATGCCAACCATATCACGACCACTCAAGGCTATCGGCCAGCCCTGGGCTTGGATCGAGGTTGGTTCTTTGAAATTTTGCCGTCTAAAATGAATTTTAATTTTATACCAATGGTAAAAATAAAAATAATTTAAAAATTATAAATTGTGTTACCTGATTTCTCTCATAACATAATCTGGGAAACCTGCCTCTTCAAAATATAAAACTGGATTGGGAACGTTTTTACCTCTTAAGGTAATTTCTTTATCACTTCTGTATTGTTCTACAACTCTTGGATCTCTGTTTTTAACTGCTTCACATGGTTCGTAGAAATCTTTTTTGAATGGTTCTAATCTACTCAAGTCCCATCTTGGTTTCTTCAGGTTGGCTCCAGGTTGACCTCTACCATTGCGACCACCACCAACGGGTCCCCGATCTCTACCTCCGCCCCATCCTCGTCTATCCCTTGATCGACTACGAGAACGAGAGCGTGATCTTCGTCTCCGGTCTCGGTCACGACTACGACTATGTTGAAAAAGAATTATGAATTGCTTATAAGGTCATAACAAAAATACTGATTAGTTCGCAAAATAAACACGAAACACCATGTTAAAACAAGTATAGAAGTTACAAAACACGAATAATTATCCATCTTCAAAATGGTAAATCAGTGTCTTCTTGTCAATTCAGTCATAATAATTACCTTCTGTAACGACCCATTGCTCGGCTCGGAATTTTGTAGTAAACTTTGATGAGGCTTTGCCTCAGCTGCAAACTGACGTAGTACTTTTCCTTCGAGATAAGATGTACAGTTGGCTATTCACGAGGCAGTCAGCCGAAACTTAGTGCACGTTGGGAAACTGACACTTGATTTGGTGAGGTCTTGTGACTTGACTTAAAGTTCCCGATCAAGCTCATCAAGTTTTTTTTCTATGATAAAATAAATTGTCATCGACGTAGCGAGTTACACGCACACAAACACACACGCAAGCGTCGATAGCAATGGCGTTTCTGCGATAGACGCGGTCGCGCACTCTCAGAGTCTCAGGCGAATGCTTTGCGTGAAAAGCTAATGGCGCCAAATTTTAATTTGCAAATGTACGCATCGTTTCTTGCTTCAATAAACTTTGTTTATGATTGTAATAATTTTTTACAATCAATTAGATCGTTTTTATAAATAGTTTAGCATGTAAATGCAAATGAAATGGTAATTATACTTTATTGCTGACTTGCTAATCAGCTATTTGAAGTTGAATTACATACATTAAACGAATCACTACTAAATTATTTGATCTCAAATCAATATCAATCATATTTAAGCACAAATATTGTGTAACCATTTGTATCATAGATTTATTTACGATTTTGGGAAAAAAGTCAATGAATGAATGAAATGCGGTCAATTTTAAAAAGTGTTTAAGTTTTTTATTCTTTTGCACCGATAGTTTAGGGAGTTTTTTTTTTTCATTTTCTCCAACAATTACGTCATGCTTAATATATATACTGTACAATTTTAACATAAATAACATCTTTTCTCACAGTTGACTTTTTGCACCACATGCCTTACTTTGTAAACAGACATGATATTCATATTTACAACAAGTTCTATTACAGACTTAGAATGTACATTTTCATAAAAAATAATATTCTTATTCCATGTGCACGAATGAAAATAAATATCTTCGCTGCGTAGGTGTGATGATCTACGCGGGCTGCGACTCCGCGTCGACCTGCGAGTCAGATAACTTTAATATTTCCTAGTCAGTTCGAAACAGTCCAATGCACCTCGAACACGGTTTACAACACAAGAGGAGCTTGAGCTTTGTTTTGAGCCGATACATAATAGATAAAATATATATTTTTCTTATAATTCACTTTGTTCCAAGCTAAATAGGTTCGTGAGGAATGTATTCGTTCGTCAATTTTCATAGTTATTTGGGTACTGTAGATTTCGCGGGTCCTTCCAAGCTTTTTTGTGCCATTTGATGTCTGCAACAACAGCAAAGATGAAAAATAAAAATATGTTCTTGTATTCTTGCTTACTTATATTAGGGATAATATGTGTACCTCAGAGCTCGAGATATTTGATAGATGGCCGTGAAAGCGACGAAAAGATTAACACTGAAAAGGCTCCAATTTTTCGGTGTGATCGCCAAGGAGTATCTTGTCCAGATGGTACCGGTCAAGCCAAGGGCGGCCGACTGGCTGATCGAGAGCTGTTCCGCTGGCCTCTGAAGATCGCTAAGACCCGCCAATACGAGGCCCTGTAAACATAAAAAAGTTATTCGTAAATACACAATCGACAAAAGCTATAAGCAAAATGTTTGCGGAATTCGCGACAGAATCAAGGACGGAAAAGTCAAGTTGGCACGCCGTCAACAGACAATTTGCATGCAAACACGTGACTAATGTATTCGTAATAGCGATCCAACTACTGCGACGAGGCAGGAAATACGAGACTTACCCACTTGAACGCTGGTGCCCAGAAAAAGATCGTCTGCGGACCTGCAAATCATTGCATAGAGATGATTAGTTGCGCATTACAGAGAGTATTGCATTGGTGATTGCAGAAAATCATTAGAATGTTTTATTTTTGCCGATAAGATATCGCGAGCGAGCGTCGAGTAAGCTCGTGATGAATTTATCGACGGACAGACAGACCAAGCTTTTCATCAAACTTTTCATTTGCCAAAAAAAAAAATCAATGACCTATTGATCAATACGAATTCGTACACGAGCGATTGTATTATTTTCTTCGAAATGATGTATCTAAATAATATTATGTATAACACAAGTATATAACGGGTCAAGCTTTAAGTAAGTGGGGTCGAGAATTTCAATCGTATACATCGTCGTCGTACAATATTTATTACACAATCGAGAGCTTCTAAATTTGTTTCATCGAATGCGAAACGTGAAATGCCTCGCCGCGCTCTAGCGCGACTTCCGCTAGTACAGTATTGATGCACGCGCAAAAAAAAAGTTGTCATTCGCCGCAAGGTCGTTATGGATTAGCGGCAACGACATTCGTTTCATTATCTTTATTTTTTTTTATAAACAATGCATTTTCAATGAGATGCGTCGCACTGCGGAGCATGCACATGAAATTTGGCTCTATCTATCGAGTGCGCGCAGTCAGTTAAAATGACGTGACCTTCGAACCCGATTGAAATGCCCCCCTCTGCGCGCGATCGAAGAATGCGTGCAATAAACGATGCGAAGCTAAGTGGCGAAAAAGAGAAAGAGAGAAAAAAAAGGATTGGCGCATGTAAATCGAGTCGTGCGAGGCGCGCGACATGGATCATTTTGTCGAGGCGTAAAAGTATCGTCTTACAGCTTTGTAATTCTCATCATTCCGATTCCATTCAGATCACTGCGTTCGCGTGCCGTACAGTCGGAGCTCCTATATAGTATAGGTATACGACGCTACGCGCGGCGGTAGAAGGAAAAAAAAAGAAGAAGATAGCAAGCGACGTTCCCACATATGTTGGTCGTAAGAGAGCAAAAGTAAAAAGGCCTGATGATCGCGTAAGAGCCTCGTACACACGCGGAAATCAGCTGCACGTACAGCAGCATACACGAGGAGCGAGCGCATACGTCATTACGTACACAGTGGCGTACGACATACGTAAATAGAATTTATACAGCTAAGGTCAAACGGCTAAACCTTGACCTAGTTAACCCCGCGGAGTTGAGCGATCGAGCGCGTGGCACAAAACGGAGCAGCAGAGAAAAAAAGAGCCTGGAATCGTGGTCTTACCTGCCGGATGTTTCCACAGTGGTTGCAACTTTTCGGGCACCTTCTTGCCGATAGCGGCCATGGTGGTCTGATAAAGCGCCGTTGACATTTTGCCGATTTTTCACCCTTTTTCTCCTTATTTGGCTGTAAACGCGCGCGCGAGGCTATATACAAAATCAATCGGAGCGAGTGTAGCGGGCGACTGAGTCTCCTCTCTCTCTCTCTCTCTCTCGTGAACACGAAGGCACCCAACTCGCAACTGGCGATTATTGTACACTGACAACGCTGACGTTCTCGCGCGCGCACGACGTTGCTGCTGCCTGGCTTGCTTGCTGGCTGCGGGGCGATATGCGCGCGCGATATACAGAGCGACGACGACTCTCTGACGATTCGAAGCCGCGAGGAGAGCTCGAAAAGTTCAGCTTCCCCACCCTCGCATGCTCGCTGGCGCGCATCATTTCTATATCACAAAATATATAATGTACGCGTCTCGCACGCACATGTACATGCTGGACTTGTGTATATATCCCGCACACTGGCCAGTCACGTGGCTAAACGCTCGAATCCGGAGTCCGGACATTGTCTTGTATATCCCCGACGAGCGAGCGATAGATTGTATCTTCGTGTATATAGATCCACCAAGAACGGCTATAGACGCCCGAATTATTTAAACGCGGCACATATACTTTGCAAAGCGCCGATTTACCGAGCCGCTACTCGCGATCCAATGATTTTTCCTCTTAGCAACTCGCGCGGAATGACAGTAATCGTTAAAAACATCTCAATCACGCCTATGTACACTGGTATAGTCGCTGTTTGACATTATCGCGCTATTTCTGCGCAACTTTTAAGAGATTTTACGCGTACTACACATAACACGATGACGTGCTCAACAATTGACGTGTACTCGCGCGATCGCTGGAAAACCGCACGAGCCATGCAACTGCGGTAAATTCGAGTAATACAGGTGCACGCGCGTCGAGAGAGACTTAGTTGCATCGAATTACTTAGCGGATCGAGCGACGCGATAAGAAGAAAAAAAAGCGCTTCCAACCGATTATGTCACGGAGAAACACCACGTTGACATTGGCCTTTAAACATCGTCAAGATTGCTTTCGACGACCTACAGATCGTGTATATATAGCGAGAGACTTCCAAGCGGATATGCTTCGAGACACGCGCCAAGTCCCTCTCGTATACACGACACACTCGAGACGCGCAAATTCGCAAGATGTATAAGCATACTTGCGGCACACATGTGTTCGCCACGCGTTGTATTCGCTAATTATAATCTCGCGCGCTGACATAACGGCGTCATCATGCAGCAAGTGAATTTTATTATGTATATATACAATAACAACACGCATAGCCAGCAACTGACGCGCAGCGGCTCAGCTGTCAAGTTCAAATGCACTTCTTTCCGCGTGTCTAATTTTATATCGTAATACGCGTATGACGTTCTTATGTCGGCGCAATACATTAACGTGCGTAAATATGTAATCGTAATCGATATAATTGTATACGCTTATCGAGAGAGGGTCGATGAACTTGAGACAATACCATGTTTCGTTGTATGTAAATAGTTTATTACTTTTTTTGTCATTTCATTTTTTATTACTTAACGTTAAGTTATGTACAATTGTTTATACAAGAAGTAGTGTGCTACACTTCGGGCTACATCATCGTTATAAATAACTCCATTTATCGAATAAAGTAAAGCTTTATAAAGTTTGACAAATTATAAACATTTCCAAAATTCATTGAATTGGCATCGAAGAATATTATATTGTTCGGGACAGCGGTTATTGAATAAATGTTATTTCCTAATTATTAATCACAAATTAATAAACAACATTTATCGTAAACAAATAAAATATTTTTGTCCCATTTGAAACATATTTCCGGCATTTGAATGAACATGTAAAATATTTACTGATTATCAAGTTTAAATACACACCATGTTAAATTATATAAGATATATATTTAAAATAAAAAAACATTGATATAAAAAAGCTCTTTGAGAACAACCTTAAAAAGTAAAACTTCTTTCAGAAAGAAGTCTAAAAGAATTAAAATAAACTTGAATGAATTCATGAAAAAATTCAAGTCCCAGTAAAATGTACATCGAAACGCGTAGAAGCGGATCTAATTTTATCGAGAAGTTTCACTTCATCATCGCACGAATGAAAATTTAGACAATTTTCTACGTATTGAAGTGTAAAAATGCGATTGAGATCAAGAGTTACATTGCATCAGATAACTATCGTAAATTAATTATCAAATTTTTACAAGGCACCGATTTCTTATAGCTATTATTTTATTACAAGAAAATCTGAATCATTTTAAAAAATATTAAAAAATATCAATATTATATCTTTAAAGAATAAAAATATAATTGATCTAAATAAAATTTTTCAAAGCAAAATTCAAATTTAAAACGTTTATAAGTATAATTTATTTAGATCAAAGTAGAAAAAAAATTATTGCATTCGATGTAAATTCATAATCATAAAATTTTGATTGTGCTTGTATACTTTTTCACAATTTATTGCCATAAAAACTCTCATCTTGAAAATTAAATTATATTAAATGCAGCTGGCAGTGGCTTGATCATTACATGTACGTACGTATCGCAAATTTTTACGTACCATGCATACTTAAACAGTAAAAAAGTATTTCACTTTTATAATATTTATCGATATATACTATGCCAAGCTAATTAGCAGAAACGTCGCTTCTAATTTGTTTTATGTTTATACTATTAAAATCGATAAAAATGCACTATTGTAATATCACAATAGAATATTTCATGAATATAAGTATTCTATATTCTATATAAAACCCACGATTCTCTTAACAATTACTTATTGCCAGTATTTTGTTACTTTAATCCATCAATTTAAATTAATTCGTTTAATTTTCAAGTCCATGTAAAAATGAACTATTAAGCACTTTTTATATACAATTTATCAAAATTTTAGAAACCATGAAAGACATATGGCACATACCAGTACATTTATCAAAGTAACAAAAAACATCAATCTATTCGAATCAATAGACCTTAGCTATGTATCAGAAACACTGAAAATTGTATAGTTACTTATTGTACCGTGGATATCAACTGTTAAAAATTGTGAGAAATCCGGAGCTACGCATATTCTCACGTTATCCGTGCAAGTGCCAGGTAAGCATACACATCCGAGCAAGGCCGGTCTATCAACATCTACACCGAGTTTTCGACTCCAAAATTCCTCGAGGTTTAGTGTTACTGGCGGAGTTATTTGAAGTTTTATTGATTCTTGGGGTTTGGCTTGGTAGCTCGAGCGTGGACTAATGCCTTGTTGAATTTGACTACGGTCGAAGCCCATGCGACTTCGTCTATTCTGGGAACGATTTGGTCCACGCAAGTAATTAACATTCCACCAAGCCAATTCATCTCCAGAGACAGTCAGTAAAATCGCTGAATTGATGCACACAGGTGACCAATGCAACTGACAAATTGGGCTGCAGTGAAGTTCCAATTTTCCTAGTTCTACCTGAGTTGGCACGTCTATTATCTGTAAAAATAACAAAGTTTTGTATTACTCATGCTACTCAAGCTAACCAGAAATCATCAAAAGTATTAACTTACGGAAATGTCACCATTTTGAAGAGCAACGGCTAAAAACTTTTCATCGTTGGAAAATTCACACAAGGTCACACCCTGTTTAAATTCTTTTTTGAAGTAAGCTTCTATTTTAAAACTATCTAATTGTTCCATTTCGACATTTGGCAAATTGTATACCATTATTGCCGTTCCATTTTTGAGTAAAGCCAACAAATTTTTGTTACTACTTAAATGGCTACTGACAATTGTTTCTTCATCATCTATAAACTCGTACATAACACTCCAGGGAAAATCTTCGATGTTCCAGTACTTCATTTTACCATGTTTAGATACCGTGAAAATACAATTGTTCGCTATTTGGTGTACAGATAGTACGAAATCCGAGCCATCGATTTTCTTTGATATTTTTGTATTAAGCCACACCTATATAACAATATAAATAAAAATCAATCTTTAAATATAAAGATATTTAAAAATAACTATGCATACCTGTAAATTATATTGTTCGCTTTGCACAGCACCATATAGTCACCTTTCATTTGTATAACATCAATGAAATCATTTAAAGAGTCGAGCTTAGCAATTAGTGATGATTGTTCGGTAGTCATATCGTATAATACTACGCACACCGTAGTCGTAACCGATCCTGATTCTGTCAAATAAATTAATTTAGATGAATCTTCGTTCAACTTCATGCTGATGATTTTTCCGTGAACTGACTCAATTTTTTTCCCATTGGAAGTCGTTATAGTTATTGGTGAAGTTTTCAAAACTACCATATTTTCTTCTTCTTCTCCAATTGTATTCATTTTTGCATCAAACAAGAGTTTTTTGACTGATTTTGGTTTTTCATCCGATCTAATTTTCCATCTATAAATCATCTTCTTATCGCTTCCACATATCTAAAAAGTCAAGTTGAAGAATAAACAATTAATGAAACTGTAACATTTATGATTAATTCAATAGTAACTATGAAAAATTACCATATGAAAATCTTCAAAATACATCCAATAAGGATCAAGAGAAGTAACGTTGCCTTTAAAACAAGTAATTAAATCATCAGGGCAAAATGCTTTCATCACGTTGATTTTTCCTTTTGAATTGGCTATAATCAAATATCTTGCATCATATGTCAAAGTTGCACAGACATATGATACATCTTCATTCTCTTCTTCAGTTTTAGCAAACTTTTCAAAACTATGAATATGCCTATTTTTGTAAAACCATTTGAAATATAAAGAATTTTTGTTGGTGACAATCACTAAACAATTGTGCTCTTCTGGGTGACGCGAGAAATAAATAACTTTTGGATTGTTTAATTGTAAGTTAAATTGCGATACATAAGTGTAACCATTTTCGCTCTTTTGATAAATTCTTACAGCTGAAGTACTTTCATCCATGACATGTAGTAAATTATCTTCACTTGTAAAGGAAATACCACCAAAACAATGACTGGAAAATAGTAAATTATTTTTCATCAAGTACTTGCTAGTAAATAATTATTTGATTAAATAAAGTACATGTCAATACTCACGACTTGAGTTTATCCTGCCATTCAATATTTCCATTGGCATCCCAAAGCTGCAAATATTCAAATGAATTATGTTTAAATGAGTTATATTTTTGAACTGGTAATATTTTTTAATTTATTCACATACCATTATAGTTCCATGATCAGTGCAAGCTGCGATTTTGTTACTTGTTTGTGCAAATTTCATATCAGTAATAATTTCTCCGTAAACTACAAGTGTTTTTTTACTATCATCATGGGGAGATTCAAAAAAACCTGTCCATGATGTTTGCTTATGTCTAGGACTTTGTGTTGGAATACTAAGCCCGTTGCATGTATACTCATTTTCACTGAATGCAAATAGCTTCAAAGAACCATCTGTACTCAAAGCTAGAAAATAATCTCCATTGATAATTGATAGAATAATCTTTTTAATGGCAGCTTTATGTCCAGAGAAAAACTTTGGTTTACGGTTTTCACAATCCCATAGAATAATTTCACCATCGTAGGTTCCAACCAGTATATGATTAGGTTCATTCGTAAAAGCAACAGTGCTAGTATTCTTTTTTACTTCTTCACAGAAATTCAAATACTTTTTAGTTTTGGAGTTAATACTTCGAGACAAATATAAAGAATAAGATCTAGATGATGCTATTTTTTCAGCTGTGTTTCTTATAAAGCTTTTGTCAGAATGATCTAAAGCAATTTGAACCAGGTCTAGACATTTCATTGAACGATGTTTAGCTAAAGTATTTGCTTGGTCTTCCAAAAAATGTTCAAGATCTATTAAATTTGATTCAATAATTGGATCCCCATTTTTAGTGATGTACTTTCTATATTTCTTCAAATCTATAAACAGATCGCTTAAACCAGTGTAATTAATTTTTGCTTGAAGAAAGTCAAAATTAGTGTATAAACCATGGAATTCCTGATACATTTCAGCCTGTTCAAGATGATGACCAATATAAGAAAAACTATAATTATCATTTGGTAGTTTTGAAAAATCACCATTACAATATTTTCTATATTTTTCAATAAAAGCCACATGTTTATCTCGTAATTGTTCTGGTGTCAGTTTACTTCTGATATGACATAATAAAAGATCATGAATTCCATAAATGTAACATCTTAATTCGTCATTCCACTTTCTTGCTGCCAAGGATTTGTGACAAAATTTTAGCATTTGATCTTCAACAGAATATGGTTCTTCATCCCATAAAATTTCTAGTGTCTAAAACCAAAAATAAATATTATGAGCAATTGAATTTTAAACGTTAATTTAATTTAAAATTCTTAATGAGTATCAAACCTTTGGTGTTATATTCACATCTTCACTGAAAATAGCTAAGTTTTCATATCGTTCTTTCATTTCATTTTCTAATTGCCCAATGCACATTTCAAATGTTGCTTTTTGTAACTCCATGAACTCTGAGATAATCCTGAAATAATGATTAATTTAAAATATTGAAAATATTTAAGAGTATTTATCATTTCAAAAATCGAGTACTTCTTACATATTTTTTGCATTTTTTGTTTGAAGACAATTTAAGTAGTACTTCCATCTCCCTCTATGAGATATCATTTCACGTTTGTAATATTCAAACTGAGCTGCAAACATTGCAATCAGTAAAGGCATTCCTTTACATTCTTCATGAATAAGTTTAGCTTCTTTTGGCAAATCATCCATGTTTATATCAAGAACTTTAGCAAATAATCCTAAAGTTTCATTTTCTGTAAATCCATGATTCATCTAAAAGAAACAAAAATATATTTGTTAAATATCTACTGTAATATTTGAATTAGTCAAATATAAAAATGATCAATACCTTAACAACCATGTGAGTTCGTTTATTTAAAACACCAAGATCAGGAGTAATGACCACAGTTTTACATGCAAAATCAAATTCATCTACAATTTCTTTATGGCATACGTCATCAAGGATTAGTAAAGCCATTTGATGATTTTTTTTCCTGAAATGATTGTCTATAATTTGTTTCAGGGATTTCTCCAATGGTTCAGAATTAACAGTTTCAATAGAACCCACATTTTTTATTTGATGATATAGATTATTAAGCTGAACTAATAATATTTCTTCATTTTTATTGCGCTTGTACCCAAATTTAATCCAATAAATTTCATTCTATAATATAAAAATAATAATGAAGTTTAAACTTTTAAAATTTATATGTCCCCGAAAGAAATCGAATTTGTCTATAACTTTCATTAGTTTTAGAACAATTTTTAAAAAATAAACATAATTTTTTTAAATATAAAAAGAAAAACATCAATTTTATAAACTTTCAAAAAATTTTAAAAACTTTTATAAAATTTTTTCAATTTAATAAAAAAAAGTAGGTCCAAAATCTGAATTTTTATTGAAATTAATAAAGGTTTTTAAAAGTAATAAAACATTTGTAGAGAAACTCGATTTCTGTAAGGGGTTTATACAACAATAATTATTATGACTTACGTTAAATAATCTCAATGTAAAATTTTTGTCTTTCAAGGTGCTTGCTGTGAGACAAGATTTTCCAAATCCTTTCATACCATGAAGAGCTATGTATCCATTAGGCTCCAAATTTTCTAATGCATCTTTCAACTTTTGAACCTTGTGTACAGTTAAAATTTTCCACATTATTTTTTATTTTTGATAATAATAAGATTTTTATAGAGACTTGATAATAATTAAAAAAAATAAAAAAAGAACTAATAAAGATCAAAATAATGATAAAACGTATTTAAAACTGTTTAAAAAATGTAAACTCATAAATGTGTTTTTATTTTTTTTACACTAAAATATATTAATAAATTAAATAATAATTTCATGTCTCTTTTAGACTACAAATAAAAGTAATTTCAAAAATGTTACTAATATTCTCAAAAATATAAATTTTATAAAGCATATCATTTTGTATACAAAATGATACTTACATCCATATCCAGTTGAATGGTCAAGACATAGGATTTAATAATTTCAATATTATCAAGATGAAAAGATTTCAAGAATTTTTTTTATGTAAAATTAATAACTAAATGACTAAGAAACTTACCATTTCTTCTCTGGTAACTGTTAATGGGGAAACGGGTGGTAAATTAGGATATACAATAGGTACATCCATGGCATTATTTCTAGATTGTGGTGGTTCATATTGGGCCAATAGTTTATCCATATCATCACTTAGCCAATCATATTGATGTCTAAGAGATTGATGAAATACTTCAAAAGCATGACATCCACGCCTAAAAACAAAAATTATATATTATTTAATTGGAGATTAACACAGAACAAACTTCATTCATTTGTAGCTTTGATTTTATACTTACTCTGGCAATAAGTCCAATAATATGTTTGCTCTTTCCTCTTTGCTGACACCTTTCTTAATGTCATTGGCATCCTCCTCCTTTAATACATATTCTGTCATCAAGGGTTGAATAATCCCATTGTAAACGTCTAAATCCTCGACGATCTTTTGACGCATACGTCTCAAAACTTCTTTATGTTTTTGCTCCATTTTTACGGGATTTTATTGTTTTCGACGATTTAGTGGCAGTAGAAAGTGAGAATGAAAAATCTCCTTTATCTAAATTACAATACTATTCGAATCAATGAATTCTGCAAGAACAAAAGAATCAGCATGTCATCATCGTCCGAATCTCGTCCAAAAAAGACACAATAGATTAACCGAACTAACGCGTATTTTTTGTTCTATTCGATTAAATGTGAGTTAAGTCACAATGCAAGTATAATAAGTTAACCGAGCGCGTAATTAAATGGTATCGGAAAACTTGCGAGAAAAGCGAACTCGCGTAAACGACTAATATAACGAGCGTGAGAAGCAAAAATCATCATCGTTCTTCTCCTCATCATCATTATCATCGTCATAGTCGGTGCATGCACAGACTTTATATATTACGCATATATATATAAAACGAGAGGGGCGCACGCACAGGTGCCGTCCGCGCCACACGACCGATACAGGTCCAAAAACAACAAGCCAATGCGCGTATACACCTATGTTATGGATGTGTGTAGATACTAACCACGTCGGATCATGCATCATTTCCAACTTTTTTCTTTCTTCTGTCTCGACTCGCAGTCGAGAGCGAGTTGGTTGAAAAATCTCTATTGTTGCTTCATCATCGTCATTTTTCGTCGAGATGCAGCCGCGAGACGCACGTAAACACTTGTAACTACGTAGAAAAATTGGCTCGATGCACGAGCGGAGCAGCGCCTCGTTGGCTCTTTGTTGATAAAAATATTGAGAGAGAGAGAGAGAGAGAGAGAGAGAGAAATTCACTACACAAGACACTACGATGCTACTATGAACGCGCACACGCTACGACTGAAAAGTAAATGCATTGCTTGGCTTGTCCGTGTCGACTGCCAAGTGCTTTACAGAAGCGAACGCGTCCCTCACTCCAGTTTGCGTATGTATATTCTCTCTCGCTCTCGACCAAGCGCTCTCGCGTATATATAATATGCACGCACAAACACACGCACACAGACGGAATCGAGCGTCGGTGTGTGCGTCTCCAATCCAACTCTTTTCTACAGTCCCACTCCTGACTCCAGGCTCTACGATCCCTGCAGTGCGCTGTATTTACCGCGTCTTGTTGTATTGGTGTTTACAACGAGCGTATAATATAGATGTGTCACGAGACTGCATTTCAGATGAAAGATGACGAGATAAATGGATGTTATTTTCCGAGTTTCGACTGTAAATAAATTGGACGGTAATCAACATTTCTATGAATATTATTCCCGAGAAGAATACACAAAATAGCAATAGTATTATTTGAAAAATAAAAACATTCATCTTAATCTTGTATCTGCCTCTCGTGCAAATAAACTGTAAGAGGTAAAGACTGACATAAGATATAAGGCGGCGCGCGTGGATAAAGTGCATTGACGCATTATGTGGTGGCCGCGCGTCAACACATACGCATGCATGTTTATGTATACATATATTGCATCTTACAGTACGTCAGGCATGTGTCGAACTGGCACATGCCTGTTCACATAAATCAGCTCGGCATGGGAATCGTCCATGTATACTTGAGTAATTCCATTTATACGGAGTTGGAGTAGTGCTGGCGCTTTTACCTCCACCTTTTCTATTCCACAATACCAATCGATCAGAGGAATTAATAGAATTAAATGAGTCTCGTGCGTCGAGGGAGAACAAGAATGAATAAAAATAACGAGACTGCGTGAAATGCCTCGCGCCTTCTCGGAACGTAAGAACGGAGTCTTTAAATAATCGCATTGCGAAATCAAATAATGAGATGCAAATACAAAAAAATACAAAAGTTTATTGTTATTTTTATACATCCTCGCTGTGCAATTAATAATTATATCGTCTTCTTTTTCTTCGTTCTCTTTCTCGGGGTCGCCACCGCCGCAGTGGCTGGTGCATCGTCCGACTCTTCGACAGCCGCATCGGTACGCGGCGCGCCCTTCTTTTTCTTCGGTCCTTTCTTGTCCTGCTGTCGCGTAACAACTTTTTTATTGGTATATAAGTTGTCTTCGGTGCATCGTAGGTGAGCGAACGGATCGACGAAAGTATCGGTTAGCAATTTGTACGTGCAGCTTTCCGTTTTCATGCGTTCCTCATCGACGAATCTTTCGTCGACGATGTCCTCGATATTGGTACACCTGCGAACATGAACATTAATGTGTTTTTAATCGAAATAAAAAGGAATGGAAAGTCTGTTTTAACTGGTAAAATGTGCGTAGTAATTTAAAAAATCTTAACTTTACATTAAGGACAAAGACTGATGCCGATCAAAAATGTTAAAGGAGTATCTGCATTCGCGTATAACAGTCTGAAATAACGTAGTTCGATTCCCAGCAGCTTTCGCAAGTACACACATATAGATAAAGACAATTTATTTCGATCATTTTTCTCGGAATCGTAACTGATTCACGCCATTGTCGCATTGCAACAAGCGTATTTACGTATAAAGAAAAAAGGAACGAGTTGCATCTCTAAGAACACTCGACGTTTGCACCGATTTAGTTTAATTTTTTGGAACTCCCAATTCCACGCGATTGTAGTTAAAGAATTTCTATTGTTTGATACGATCTTTTCTTCTCGTACAATGATAAATAAATCCAGAAAGAACAAAAACGACCGATAATGCGAATACGAAAAAAGATTTTCTAACCTTTCACTTACCAATCAATTTTGAGAAACTCTTCCATGATGCTATATAGCCGCAACAATAGCTACTGTGCACAGTGCAAAATGCTGTTTGTTTTGAGGAGAGAAGAGCCGACGATCAGCAACACGTGCCCCCGTGCTGGCTGAGTACTTCGCACTTCACGCTTTATCAGCTGGTGCAGTACGACCAACCTAAGTGCGGGGGAGCAATTCAAATTATTATTTTATATTAACTTGACATTTTAAAAAGTGCAATATTCAAGTAATGTTATTTCAATAAATTGTGCGTCATTGTTAAGAAGACATCGATTGAAACTTGCCACACTTGGACTTTTGAGTAGTTATCAATTTTCATAATTCTTATTACAATATAAGTAATGAAAAATTGTTCATTCAATTTTTTGTCCATTTTGGGCCATAATTTCTTTCATGAAATTCTATATATTTAGTCGATCATTATGTTATATAATCTTATCCAGCAAAGGAAATATTAAGAATCAGATTATATAGCTTTCAAATGTGAGTGCACGATGGAAGAATACAAGATACCCGAAAGCGTGGCAAAATTTGTATGATGCACACTGCTTGAGACGAAATGTACAAATACTTTGAAACATTTATCATTAATTATAAAAAAATCAAAAAATTATTTTCGAATAAATCAATTACTGAAAGTTCGAGCATCAGATTTGGATCTAAGTTCGGATATACTCATTAGTCCATTTTTCTGTGCGTCATAAATATTTTGAATTAAAAATAGGCATTGCGTGACTGTCAAAGTAATATAAGCAGTTTGCTGAGATCCACTGCTTATAAATACCATGAGGAACGATCATTTCAACCTATTAAAAGTTCAATCGAGTATCAGACGAAGGAGATAACCGAGTTTGTCGCGATAAAGATCAGCAAGAACTTATCAAGTGCACACAAGTGCCAAACACCCACATACGTTACGTTGTCGACTAATTGAGTTTTTGTTGCGTTATATACGAATCGCATATGTATCATGCATTGGACTTACGCGGATTACCTGCGAGTAGCAAGTGGTAATTGTCAAATCACGAGTGAGATTGTCTGGCCGAACTCGTCGACCTATCTCTACGAGTGTAATTGATGTTCTGTACGTGAGCTTATTGCGACCCAGTGCCAGTGTATAATGTGTATTTAATACATGTTTAATATCATACCTTCTCAAGCAATCGCGATGATTTGCCAGTTATAACCTCAAAATATGATCTTTTAAAAACGACCCCGTGGCAATTGCGCTCTTATTGAGCCCATGATCGCTTTGCGATCAGTCGATCAATTATCAGTCTTGCTCACAAACGGAATGTTGATTCGGAAATCATAGCTGCGGAGTCGGAATTTTTCTTTGCTGAAATTTCAACCTCGATTTTCATTGTGTTTAATAGTTAGACAAAATTTATAATTTAAAATGGCTAAGCCTCCAGCTTGTGTAGGTCCTTGTTTATGTGTGACAGCATTAATTGTCTGCTTATTTATTGGTACGAGCACGGGAGAAAAAATGCCTACCGATGTTGAGAAAATTTATGACACCACACTGTCGAACGTAAGTCTTTAATATTATCGATATTTTTTAGTAACAATTGTTTAATGTGTAATATTCATTTCACAGAACATTGACACTAACACAGAGTCTAGTGATATATTGCCAGATTTAGGATTTATTCATGCATTTGTTGCATCCTTATCTGTGATCTTAGTTTCGGAATTAGGAGACAAGACATTTTTCATAGCTGCCATCATGGCTATGAAACATCCCAGATTGACTGTATTTGCTGGAGCTATAAGTGCCCTTGCACTAATGACTATTTTATCAGGTTTGATTTTTTAGTAGTAAAATATCGAGAGAACAAAAGTCCCAGCGTAGGAAAAATCATCTGTCGAGTCTGAATAACTTGCATACTGGGACTTTTTTTTCAACTAGTTTAGTTATTAATTTGATTTTTTGAAAGTGCTCAAAAAGAAAATATCAATTGTAATATTTATTTATTTGTTTAGTTATTTTTGGATGGGCTGCTAACATCATTCCGAAACAATATGTATATTACATATCAACTGCTTTATTTGCTTTATTTGGTCTAAAGATGTTAAAAGATGGATTTTCCATGTCTGCTAATGAAGGACAAGAAGAACTTGAAGAGGTCCAATCTGATCTTAGAAAAAAAGAAGAAGATGTAAGTCAATTATTTCATGAAAAGTACAATTATCATTTGAAAACATGAATTAAAATTTGATTATTTTTACAAATTTAGTTTGAGAAACAAGTTGGTTCTACCCTTGTACAAGACCCAGAAACTGGTGTAATAAGAAAATGCCCTAAAAGGAGTGTTGTAATGATGATTTCTAGAATATTTTTACAAGCTTTTTCTCTTACTTTCTTAGCGGAATGGGGAGATAGATCTCAACTTACAACAATTATTCTTGGAGCGCGTGAGGTAATGTTTTTTTGTTAAATTTTCTTTAAAATTATAAATCTGTTAAATTATTATTTATGTAACAACATTGACTTTCATTGACGCTGTTCATTACTTTGATTATCAATAGGATGTTTATGGAGTGGTAGTTGGTGGAATTTTGGGACATTCCATATGTACTGGTTTAGCTGTGCTTGGAGGACGTATGATTGCCCAGAGGATTTCCGTTAGAACTGGTATTGATTTACTTAGATTATCTGAATGATAATATGACATGATATGATTAGATTATAAAAGTTATTTTTTTGTTTTTCAGTCACTATCATTGGCGGAATTGTCTTCTTAATATTTGCAGTTACATCTTTATTTGTTAATCCCACTGAAGCATCTAAAGAAACAAAAGAAGCAAATGTCTAACAAAGTCATTAAATGATTTGAAATTATGTTAAATTCACGTTTCAGTATTATAAAATGATTCAAATATTTTGAATCACAATTCACACTGTTTCATTCAATGTTGGTGCTAAATAGTTGTTGAAATTACTTTTTTTTATTTTTGATTATGTTCGCTGTAGTTATTATTAAAAAATTAATTTTTTTAATCAAACAATGGGTTGAAAAGTGTGGATAAATTAAATACTGATGAATTGTGACACTTACCATCAAGTTGGTTAGTTAGTTTCATATAATACATTTGTACTACAAGATGCAGAGTAGGTTACCACATAAATAGAAAAAAATTTACTTGGAATTTTTTAAATGATCATGCTAGAAAAAGAACAATTCAGCAATTTTTGAACGACGCAAGTTAATAAACTTACATATTTTCAACATGATTGTTTGAATTATATTCCTTGGAAATTGATGCTCTGAATGCAAACTTTTGCCTTTTTTGCATATATTTTTGTATATAAAATCATTTTGAAAATCAAAATTTATTTTTAAATTTTTGGAAGTAATATTTAATTAGCTTCTAGAAGATACTTTATATGTTTTGTAGTTAAAAAAGATTTTATCACTATGATACCATAGTAAATTTGTATTGTGTAAGTTTGTCACTATTTAGTGACGTGAAATATATGTACAGATTGTAATATAGAAAAAGCATTCAATTTTGTAAACTTTTTAAGAAACAATTCAATGTTTTCGTTTTCAGAGTGAATTTGAGTTTGTTCTTAAATTTGTAAAATAGTGTAATAAAATTTTGAAAAAAATTATTAATTTTTTAAAGGAAATTATTTATGTTTGAAATATTCAATTACTGTGATACTTGAAAATACAATTTTTAATGGTATGCACATAACATGAATAGTATGTGAAAAATTCTGTATAAGTAATATACTGAAATAATTATTTACTACAGGAGGATTCAAATAAACTACTTCAACCAATTACTATTTTATTATGTATTTTCAATATTATCTATATTTTGGTTGACATTTTTATATTATTAATATTTAACTTATTACATTGGATGACTTATTAGTAAATTGTTAAAATTTAGTTGGCAAAATGTATACAAAATAATAATATTTGCATAAAATTAAAAAAGTTTAATCTACATTTGAGCTTTTTAATGTAATCTGTATCATTTGACATTATATTTGCCCCTTCCACAACTGAACCAATAACAAGATTGTGAGATTATCATCAATAAAGATATCACTAAGTTAAATGAATGTACAAGATTAACAGTATAAAAGTATAAAATATGTGAATATTTTGTAATTAAATAATTTTTCTGAGCATAATATTATGTGTAGCCCTCATAATTGTTCAATAAAGGTAAATTAATAACTGACTTCTCAAGAGCATAAACAAATGAACTGAAAATAGCTCAGTATTTTAAATATGAAGTGACTATCCAGGCAAAAATGGAGTACAAAATCATTTTCATGTACATAATTTAAATAGCAATTAGTTTTCTTTAATTTTTTGAAACTTAAAAGTGGAAAAATGAACCAATCAACCAAAATTGTGTTTTAAAATTTGAATTAAAATTTTTGTTCAAGTATTTTATCCTGAACAGCCAGATCCTAATGTACATTAGTAAAAAAAATTAAAAATACATTGATTAAAATATTTATGATGTTACATTTTGTTGAAATACATTCTTTGATTAAAAAATTGTAAGAAAAACTAATAATAATCATTTTTCACACTCTATAAATATGTAAAATAAGATATAAAATAAGATATCATTCAAGTAAATTTGTCGCCTAATTTTATTTACACAACAAATTTCTATAGTGAGAGATCAACTATTTTTAATACCACTTACTTAATAAACTATTTGTAAATGTAAAAATCAGAAATTCAATTTGATCCATTTAAAAAATATATAATCGAATAGCATGTACTGCATTCAAATACATAAGGTATAAAACATTTTGAAATCAAATCTGAGACAGTTCTCTCTTATAGTAAGCATTTGATTAGTTTGCTTACACTGTGGGCACTTTTGATTAGTATAGCAAGAGACAAAATGTTATTTCACGCCAGTACGAGAGAAAACTTTTTAAAATTATTAACTTGATTTTGATTCTCTTCGGTTTTCTGTTTCTGTCATTGACTCAGATGCATTTGTTATTGTACTTTCTAAATTACTTGAATTAGAGATTAATATTCTTTCAGTCTCAGTTGAACGATCTATAGAATTACAAACATAGTCTCCACTAAGAGAAGGAGTAACATTATCATTATGTACTTCAGAAGTTGATGCAACTGGATGTTTCTTGAAATGAGTTGATAAATTACCGCTGTGATAAAACTGTTTTCCACAAACCTTGCAGTGAAAAGGTTTGACACCAGAATGTATTCTCTCATGTATTGAAAGATTACCACTGTGACGAAATTCTTTGCCACAAATATTACACTTGAAAGGCTTAACTCCTGAATGTGTTCTTAAATGAGTTGATAAGTTTCCACTATGACTGAACATTTTACCACATACTTTGCATGCATACGGTCTTTCTCCTGAATGTGTTCTCATATGTATTGCCAAGTTACCACTGTGTGTAAAAGATTTATCGCACTCTTTGCACTTGTAAGGTCTTTCACCATTATGAGTCCTCATGTGAATGAATAAATTACTTTTATGTCCAAATTCTTTAAAACAAATTTCACATTGACATTTAGCAGGTTTCTTTGTAGTACCACTTGCATTATTGGATTTGGTTCCTCGATTACTTGTATTTCGTTTGATCACAGCGGTATTTTGTTGAGCAGCTGCAGCAAGGGCAGGGTTCATTAAAATACCATTCGTAATTATAGCCGATGCTAATCCAGAATTGATAGATCCACTCTCTGCATTTGAAGAATCCACTGCTTGATTTATGCTAGATTGTATGTTTGATAACTGCTGTTGGTTTATTACAAAAGTATTGTTCTGATGCTGTTGCTGTTGTTGTTGGTGTTGATGCTGGTGTTGTTGTTGTTGTTGTTGTTGTTGTTGTTGTAGCTGCTGCTGCAGTTGTAAATGTTGATTTAAATAACTGGCACTTACAGCAGGAATTTGTTGCTATAAAGAAATAAAATTAGGTTTGTTGAAATATTCATAATAAATAAACAAAAAATTAAATCATTGCTTATTATTTAGTTAAACTTACATTTACAGCTCTACTATCCATTTTACCAGGGTTATCGGATTTTTGAACCGAGTTCTTTGTATATGGAGTTTGTAAAGCTTGATCCCACAGATGAGGCAATTGGTGATAGGTGTACTGTGTATTTTGATTATCGAATACTGTGCAGTCCACGACCTCGTTCGCGCCGACAGGCATATTTTGGAGGTTTCTGTCTTCGACACCACTATACTCTTGTTTTATTTGCACCGAGCTGAACATCTGTAAGACGAAAAGGAACACGTAAAAATATGCAATAATTACAACCGAAAGAAGAACAATCAAGTTCCATTGTACCCTTTGAAAATAGCTTTGACAATATCCTTTTCTACCCTGCCGACTTTTGAATACTGACTCAATCGGAGCAACTAAAACCAATAAAATGTTGGATTTATCAAGCTTCAGTTTATATCTCGCCTACGAGCAGAGCACTAGCAGTAAAGCGGTGCACGAACACAACGCAGCATTAAAGTGTATAGGTAAAATAGACGTTGCTCCGTTTTGCTCTCTCGGGCTGCTGCAAATGCCAAGTGCCTCGGCGCTCTCTATTTGCACCCACACAAGCACGCACACAAACAAGCGCACATACTGATATATACACAGTGGGCACTCACACAATTACCCACGTCACGCACACACGGCACACGCACTTTAGCAATACTGTGGTCCGTGACTCCTATATTTGACTCGAGATTGTGGTTCTCTACTACGTGTATAATAACACGTTAAAAAATATGCATTCGCTCGAATGTTATTTTTAATAACCATTGTTGAAAATGATTCCTAACGTCAATGGAAAAAAACGATATTGTAATTAAGAATAATGGAAATCGAGAAATCATTCATTAAACAAATTATTACGTTGCCAGAGTAAAGTCAGCTTCGCCAACGCATTTTCATCATCTCGCGAGTCATTGCTGATGCGTACGATTTAAGCTATATTAATAACATTATGCACGGACAGTCCAGCTACTGGCGATAAAACGACTCTCGGGTGCATTTTTCAAAATTTGGTTATGTATTTACATACACAACAGTCAACGTGAGTAAAATACACACCTATAAATGTATATCATTCGGATGTATGCGGTCGATTGTGCTCAAGAAAAAGCAACGTCCATCAAAATAATCAGTTGCAAGTAATCGCAGCGAGGCGACGTGTCTCGAGCCTAACGACGACCGTATTACATGCAACGGGGTCAAAATCAAATTGTAGACCGAGCGTCCAAGTCTGCTCCAAACTGCGACGACGACTATGATGATGATGAAGATGATGATGATGATGATGATTACTATGATCACTATTATGTATCTCCGATACATACACGATATAAACACGCACAAACACTTGTAGCCCGCGTACTTGTACTCCGCCTGCACATATATATAGTTGCGCCCGTATAGACTCAGTCAGCGAGTAGGCATACACAAGCGAGCTGAGCGACGATCATAATGCGCTGGGCTAGGCCACTTATGGAATAGCTTGACTCGACTCGTCAGACCGACGGCGCAAACCACTGGCTATATACTCAAATGATGCGCGAGCCGAGAGCACCTAATACCTATCCTGCTATTATAATGCACGCACACATTCGGGCACGCTGAAACATCAATTCACCGTTGCAGGTGCACTCCTCTTATAGGAAAGGAACTCGCGGACGAATATCTTTTGGATTTGACGTCAAACGAGACGGGTGGATTAACTTTTACCCGCAATGTTTTTCAATGCATATAACTTCGTCCTTGGCTTTAGAAATTTTGCGCAATTTTTCTTGAAATCGCACATTTTATTGAGAGATCTTTAAAAATCTGTCTGGCCCATATATTTTTAATTTTCCCATGCAATAAACCTTGATCGAACAGATGACGAGTTCGTCGATAATTGCAGTTTTCTGCAAGGATCGATTCGCGAATGTCGTATACTACGTTCGACTGTGACGTGACAATGAATGAACAGTAAAAGATAGTCTCTGGACGGCAAGCTCCATCAAAAAATTGTATCGTGTGCAATATGTATAGTACATAATAGTGGTCGAACAAACAGTGTATATATTTGCACTGCGAGTGGTTTGGCTAACTCGAATAATTTTTTCTCCGAACTTTAAAACCCTTTGTCAATCAGTCGGAGTCATGCATTTTCTGTGAACTTCATTTATCCTTAATTTGTCATCCTCATTTATCCTTAATTAAAAAATCCTTCAAATCTCTTAGGGTCATTAAGAAAATTTTTTCATCAAAATGAACGTTTCCGAGATTATCAAAGTTCCCAAGGTCAGTGAAATAATTTTACTTTTTAGAGATTAAATTTAAGTTATCCATTTTTTAAAAAGTTACATTTTTCATTCAATTCTTTTTTGTAGGTTGACAATGTTTTGATGTTAGATAAATTTGGTGTCAAACCAACTTTAGGTACATTTTACTTGACAGAAACGCATTTTATATTCATGGAACCTAGTGGAAAGAAAAAAATTTGGGTTTGTTTAATGATTTAATAGTCTTAAGAAATAAATGATTTTTCCAATGATCAGTTTAATGTTCAGGTTCTGAATACACATATTGCAAGTGTTGAAAAGCAACCTCTATCAACAAGTGGATCGCCATTGCATATAAAATGTAAAAACTTTTTTGTTGTTACATTTATTATTCCTAGAGAACGAGACTGTCATGAAGTATTTTTAGTACTTTCAAAATTATCATCACCATGTAATAATTTGATAAAATATTTTTATAAGTTTTCCTTCATATAAATAAATTCTATAATAATTGGTTTTTTTTTCAGTAAGAATTGATGACATGTACTGTTTTGACTATAAAGGCAATAATGAAGGTCTGTCCCAAGAATTCGGTTGGCATTTTTTTAGTACGCAAGATGAATTCCTTAGACAAGGTGTTCCTAATGAAGAGTGGTCTTTGTCTTACCTCAATGTTAATTATGAAGTAAGTTAATGTAAAAGTATCACTTTTAATTTAGTTGTGCATGACAATGGTATTAAAAAATATTTTTTAATCAATTGATTTTATAAAACTTATAGGTAATGTAATTTGTACAAATTTTTTATTATCAATTTATTTTTCAGCTCTGTGAAACATATCCAAAATATTTATATGTTCCTAGTTCTTGTAGTAACACTATTCTATCAGGTAGTGCTAAGTTTCGGAGTAAAGGAAGGCTCCCTGTTTTGACTTATTTGTATAATAATAAGGTTAGGGATTTGAAATGAATTTAATTTTATAAACATTCATTGTTTATTTATAAATACATATAACATGTATCATTTTTAGGCCTCCATTTGTAGATGTAGTCAGCCTTTATCTGGATTTAATGCTCGCTGCTGTATGGACGAACAAATGATGTGTAATTTACTTGGTACAAATCCTAAAACCAAATATCTTTATGTTGTAGATACAAGACCAAGAGTAAGCCCAAATGATAACTATGCAAAATAATCTTGAATAATTGAACATTACCCCTAAACTATAATTTTAATTTTATTTAGATAAATGCAATGGCTAATCGAGCTGCAGGAAAGGGCTATGAAAATGAAAACTTTTATGAGAATATTAAATTTCAATTTTTTGGAATTGAAAATATACATGTCATGAGATCAAGTTTGTCAAAGTTAATAGAATGTATGTTTTGAGTTACTGATTTTAAATTTCATTGTAAATTTTGGTAACATTCCAATTTGTTGTAGTACAAAAGTGCACATCGATGAGCACTTTTTTAAATGGACTTGAAAGTAGTGGATGGTTAAAACACATCCGGGCCATTTTAGAAACTTCATGGTTTATAGCACGAAATATAATAAATGGCATCAGTGTAGTTGTACATTGCAGTGATGGATGGGACAGAACTGCGCAAGTTTGCTCATTAGCTGCTCTGATGTTAGATCCTTTTTATAGAACTATTCATGGTTTCCAAGTAACATATTTTTTATGAACAACATTAAATCTAAATTTAAATATGACTGAAAGTTAATATTGAATATTATTTAAAGGTATTAATAGAAAAAGATTGGCTATCTTTTGGGCATAAGTTTAGTGATCGCTGTGGTTTTACTACTGGTGATAATAAAGAGCTAGCCCCAGTGTTTACTCAATTTATTGATGCAACTTATCAGCTTTTTAAACAATTCCCGTACATGTTTCAATTTAATGAGCATTATTTAATAACACTGCATGATCATGTACATAGCTGTCAGTATGGAACATTTATTGGTAATTGTGAAAAAGACAGACAAACATGGAAGTAAGTTTATAAACTTGAAAAATAAATTGAATGTATGACAATTGAAAATATGTTATTAGACTTTCAGAAAGAACATATTCACTATGGGGTCATATAACTCAACATATTCATGAATACATAAATCCGTTATATTCGAGTAATCAATTGAAAGAAGAAGCTAGTCATATACTTAAACCAAAATTATTTCCTCAAAACATAGTGTAAGTATTTGTAAATTGTAAATATACCTGAATATTAATTGTCTAACTTTTGCCTGCAGATTATGGCGAAGCCTTTACTTTAGATTTGAGAATGGTGTTCATCCTAGAGAATCTGTTGAAGATGTTTTAACTGTAGCTAGTAACCATATTACTTGTTTGGAAGACCATGTAAAAAGTTTAGTAAAGGTATGAAAGTAATATTCAACTTATCCAGAAAATAGATTATATTTATTATTATATACAAGAAATAAATTTATAATTTCAGAAAATTAATTCGGTAAATCAATTAAATTCAATAAATCATACAGAAGTAGCATCAAATAAAAATGAATCTGATATTGAAAATGTAAAAAGTAATCCAGTCGAAGATAAAATTAAACAATTAACAAGTGATACAATGAGTAAAAACAAGTTAGACATCAAGGAACTGGTTACTGAACTCAATGCAGTGGCCTTAGAATGGAAATCAATCAAAAGTATAAATGATTGTAAATGTGGAACTACTTTCGATGCTTTCAATAAAAAAGTAAGATTAAATTAAGATTGAGAGTAATGAAAATTTCGCTTAACATTATTATTTCAATTAATTGTGTTCTAGTATCATTGTTGGTGCTGTGGAAATGTTGTATGTCAAAGGTGCATGATCATGAATAGTGTTCAATCTGGGTATTCAAACCAAAAAATGATTCCAACTTGTAAATTTTGTTCCCCTGAATCAGCACCAAACACACCTTTATCCCCAAAAATTTAATAAAGAAATGATAGATGTTATATTAAAATTGATGTGAAATCATTATATTATTTATAAATTCTTATTTTTATACTGATTGAAAGCTAATCAAGATAAATTTATTAACACTATTTAAAATTGAGTTTTATTTTAGATATACCTTTTTTATCAAAAACCAAATAATGGATAGCGGATATTGCATAATATATATAATTTGTAGAAATAAAAAATTATAAATATTTAGTCGAAATTTTTATTAATAATTTCAAGGCTATAAATTACAGAAATATTTACCACGTACACCTTTTACAATTTGTTCATCAAAAATATTTATGCACAAATCTAAATAAATGATGTTATGTTTATAGTTGAATGATTCATATACGATTATATATAAAATGATAATATTTATTAAAGTCTATGGATAAAAAAGCATTCAAAATCAAAATCAGTGTAGTACTAGTAAAATTCATCTGCAGCATAAAGAATACGTAAAAGTCAAATTAAGAAAAATACATTTTTCAAAATATTTACACACTTGGTCAAATAATCAATGTTTTTTTATCAAAATATACGAAAAAATGTTCAATATATGTAATCAATAACAATGGTTCTATCTGTATGAAACATTTAAAACAACACATACAAATAAATATCAAAATTGAATTTAAAAGTTATCTACGAAAAACCATTGTAAATTCTTAAAATTATTTCAGGCTTTATAAAAAAATTCAAGGCCAGCTTGTATAAACCTCTAAATAAAGAGTAATTTTCGAAAATGTTTTCCGTACTTATTTTCATATAGGAAAGCTATAAAGAAAATTGATTGCAACATTTCATACTGAGATGAAATATTTTTAAAATAAGGGTTTACAATTTTAGATTCTACTTTGCTAATACTTAAGCTTTACGTAAACGTAACATGATTCAACCAAATTAACAATTTTTCAACGTACAACATGTCGTAGGGTACGTTCATATCATTTAACCAATAACATCACAATTCACAATTAAATTCATTCAAATATAATATTTATACAACCGTCGTAAAAAAATTCGATTACTGAAGTAATCAGTTAATATGCTTAAGGCAGTTCATTTTACATTTATACCCATTTATAAAACGTTTCTCAGTATGAGATATAAAGAAAAGAAACTGACGAGTTTCAATAAATTTTTATAACACAAACGATCAGATCATTAATCAGTGACGATACGTCTGTATTTTCTATTCGGTGGGAAGACTTCTTCATCTTCTTCTTGGGTTTGGTTATATGAATTATCTTCAGTATATGACGGTACCCAAATTATCAATAGCTTCTCAAAAAAATCTTCAAGACTTCGTGCTTCCTGATAGACTTGAGATCCGACCTTTGAAGAATAAAACTTAAGATTATTTTAATATATTTGAATTGTAATGATTAACATAACTGCATATTAGAAAATATTATATTATAGAAAAATATTCTCATACGTACAAGATTAAATTTATAAGCATTTTTAAACATTAGTCTAACGTCAGATATGAGTTGTTTCAGATCGGTATAGTGATTTTCGTGTTCTCGATCAAGTTTGGCCTTAATGACTTCCAAAGCCATAGGCTTTTTAATAATACGATGGTATTCAGTTATCTGAAAAAGATTATTTGCTATTAAATACTTTTGAAAATTATAAACAATCATATAGCCTCAATAATAAATGTATTACCTCAGATGAAACGATTTCTCGGAACGGTAAGCTTTGTTCGTATTGGCAATACAGTTCCAAAACTAAACGTTGAGCAATTCTTAAATCGCGAGGGCTCAATTCATTTGGTCTTTCCTCTCCTGGTGGATCTTCTGAACAATCGTGTACATTTGTACAAAGCATACATTGCCAAGTCTCACTTTCACTGAAAATCAAGAATGAAACATCAAAGTAAAGTTTGCTTTAAATTATATAAGGCATCATAAATTAGGTTTACTTTGGAAAGTTTTTCAATTTTGGTATGTGGCAGTACAGATGGAAAACTTTTGGACACTTGTCACAACAAAGTACCATGTCACCACCGTCCATGCAAACAGCACACCAATCTTCGTTAGGGTCATCTTTTTCCGTAGCCATAGCTGCAATTAACAATTTTTTAAAATATATTTCATTAAAATTTGCAAGTATGTTGATAAAAAAAAATAAGAAAATAATGAAAATAATACTAACGATCTGTAGGAGAGTTACTATCTAAAGCATTATTAGTTTCATCAGTGGAACTATCAACTTGCGAAGTTTGGGCATCATTTTGACCAGCTTGTGCTTCGGCTGTAACACTTATGCCATTACTATCAAGTTTTCTAATGACAACCATCAAATCATCTAAGGATTTACGACAAATGGTATCGATATTTTTTTCTGGTTCGTCATTAGCAACTTTTTCATTATTGAGCGCTGGGCTTGGAGTTTTTGGCATCGAAGAACTAACTGTATGACTCACATTGCTGTTTAAATTAGCAGGTGGTGTGATGGCAGGAGTTAATTCGGCAGGTTTCGGACTCGATGCATTGTTTTTACTCTGCAATTATAAATTAATTTTAAATATTTTGTTCAAAATTGCATAGATCAATAATGCATCATTGAATAGTTACTTACTGTTAAAGTATTATTATTGTTAACATTCGATTTTGGTATGGTTATTTTATACTCGCTGGGCAAAAGTTGAGACATATTTTTGTTTGCAGTATGGGGACTGACAACAGGTTGATGGACATTTCCAGCAGAAGTTGTATTTTGAGGTGAATGCCATCGAGGCATTTGTGGTGGCTGTAGCTGCTGATGTTGCTGAGATTGCTTGTATGCAGCCAAATAATTTTGTCTATTTTGTAAGTTCATATTGTACGCTGGAGGTTGAGAATCATGCATTGAAACCATTGGCTGAGAAGAACGTTGATGCTGCTGTGACTGCTGCTGCTGCTGCTGCTGCAGATTTGGGGAAGGGTAACGATTATAGTGAGGCATTCTGTATTGTTGTCCTGCAGCGTTAGATACTGGCGTCCTGTGAAGTTATAATCGTGAATTAAATTACAAAAATATACTTAAAAAAGTATATGTAAATCAGAAGTCAGAGAAATCATCCTATTTATCAATCAATTTAAAAGTTATTACCTGTAGGCTGGGGGGTTGTGTGCCAGTAAACCTCGAAGACTGGCATTTGGATTTAGAAGGCTCTCTTGGGGTGTCAAATGCGGCATTTGTTGCTGTGGATGCGTTGAGGATGTTACCTGTTATGCGTTTTGCAATATTCATTTTATCATGCTTTTAGGATGACCGATTATTATGTGATACGATTTAAAAAAAATTAATCGAATTTCTTTGTCAAGTATTTTCAAGAGAGAGAGAGAAAGAGAGTGAAGAAAGAAATCGATAAAAAGATTTGTAAAAACATTCGTGAGTCAACAAAAGCTTTTCATGTTCAAATGACTAGGAAAAATAAAATTCGAATGTCTGATACTTTTACAGATATAATTTATTCACTTTTATACATAATACTGTGTATGAAAATTTAAATTGTTGCCAACTAATGTTCACTTGTCTTGAAAAACAAAATTTCGACGTTTTCCGATTGAGTCTTGAATATAAAAATATATTGATCTTTCATAGGATTAAGTAATTAATTCATCTTACTTTTTTTCTTTACTCTTGATTTTAGGTTTTTTTTCTTTTTTTTTTATAATTCTCTTCGTTGTAAAGAAAAGAAACGAAGAAAAATATTTTAACTTGATTAAATCACTTTTAATTCATAGATTAAAATAAATATTCACTCATGTAAAATCTCATTACAACGTTTCCCAAAGAAATTCGAAAGCCAAGGTAAAAATGAAAATTTGTAAATATTTTAAAAGATTTTTACTGAATATTACTTGATGAAAACTACGTAAATTTAGTGATTTTGCTGTTTTCTAGACATTTAAATTTATTTTTTTTTAAGAAGATCTGGGGAAATATATTAGAAAAGTATCATTTTCATTTTGGCTTAGGTGACTTTATAGTTAATTATTGTGAATAAAAACTAAAATGTAATAGAAATGCTAAAAACAAAAAAAAAAAAATTAAGACCAATGTACCTGTTGTTGATTTGGTCGCGGTGCCATCATCATTTGCGGTATATGTGGAGCATTTACTTGACGATTATTTATATTATATGCTCGTGCTTGAGATGATGCTCGTTGTTGTTGTTGTTGTTGTTGTTGTGTTGTTGTTGTGTCATAGAATACAAGTAATTGTGTTGCAAATTTCCTTGATTTAGTAACATTGAATTTTGCATGGATATTTGAGGCTGTTGCTGCTGCAACCTCTGTTGTTGTTGTTGTTGTTGTAATAGCATTTGTTGTTGTAGATTTAGTTGTGGTTGCTGTTGTTGTTGTTGTTGTTGTTGCTGTTGTTGTTGTTGTTGCTGCTGCTGTTGTTGTTGTTGTTGCTGCTGTTGTTGTTGTTGTTGCTGTTGAAGATGAAGCTGTGGCCCAAGTAAAGTACTGTGTAAAGGCTGAGCTATGTAACTTATATTTGAAGCTCCTTGGCTACTGGCTGTTACGGGATGTACTGCAGTTATTGAGCCTTGTACACCGTCAACTATCAAATTACAAGAAATTGTATTTGGATCTCCTGATACTTCATTTGTTGGTGTCGTAGATTTACCAGGATAAAATGAAGCACCAGATGCTGCTTGCATGGAGGCATTTTGTGTCTGTGCTGGTAGGGGAGGAGTGGCTACCTGAGCTGGTGGTGGAAAAACAACGCCGTCAACGATGACATTCCCAATGGTCTGTATTACTAATAAAAAACATCATCATTTTTGATTAATTAGAAGTAAATTATGGTAAAATTTTTATTTTTTACATGGATGAAATTTATGCTGACAAATTTAATATGAATAACAAGTAAATCATTGTCAATTTTTACAGCAATTGAAACTCATTAAATAACTTGTAAAATTAAGATTTTTGGGAGAATTGTAATAGTTTTCTTGCATAATGCAGTTCCTTTATATTTACCTCTTATTAAATCATTCATCCTTTCCATACTAAGGTGTATTCTCACAGGCATATCTGGATTTGGAACTACATATGTTGTACTGTTTAGTCGATCTTTAAGATTATTTATGACTTTTTTACTATGCAATAAATCTACGTTAGTTCCCTTTTCCAAAGTGTAAGAAATGTAAGCAAGTAAATGATCATTCATAGTTGTGAGCCGTTGCAATTCTTGTTCTTTCGCATTAACAGTATTTTTTTTATTATCGCAAACTGTTTTCAATCTTTCTAATAACTGTTTTCCTCTGGCTTTTATAGCTTCTGTTATCCTGTAAAATAATAGTATTTAAAGATATTGATACTTGATAAAAATTATTTATTGCAAATTTAGATTAATGTAAAACATACTTTAAACATAATGTTGCAACTTCTTCACTTAGTTCTTTATATTTATCATTTATCATCTTCTTTCTCTCTGCACTAAGATATAAACCTCTTTTCAAGAGATTTTGTTTATTACTGTAAACCAAATTAAATTATTGTAGCATAACTTTCAAGGCAAAAATATACAAACTGAAATTCATACCTTAAGTCTTCTAATAACTTTGTGACTGATGTACGAGTTTCATTTGCAATTTCATGAATAAATTTGTAGTCGTGTCCTCTGTGATCTGTCAGTTGGCAATCACGACATGTCAATGTATCGCATACAATGCAAAAAAGTGATTTCTGTTCATGTGGATGTATAGTACAAGATATAAAATTTGGTTCTTCTTTTCTATCTTTCTCCAACTCCAATGTTATTTCATTTTTTGGTCTTATTGTATGATCTTTTGTAACTTTGAGTTTTTGATGAGTCTATAACAACAGCAAATTTGTAAGATTAGGACAATGGTGTAAAAAAAATATCTTTTGACAAAAGAACATATGAATTACATACCAAAACACAACTATCGCAAATGAATTCTTCACAATCGACACACCAGCTGGAGGCAGGAACAATGTTACCTTCGTGAGGATTGCCACATTTTTTCTCTTCCTTTTCTGCAAGTTCATCTGTTATAGATATATTGGAATCATCTTTTATAACTTTTGAAAACATCAGATTTTCAATGATATTTTTCGATGAGCTATGCAATTGACAGATCTGACACATAATTGTGACTGAAAAAAAAGTTTGATTAATCCCTGAAGGCTGCAGCAAGTTAAGCAATATTTTTTAGAAAAATTACTAACCACCTGTGTCATTATCGTTTGCAGTTTTAGGGATAGTAGGCGACCTTAGCTCAGCCTGCACACAAGTCAAGCAAACAGAATGTAGGCATTCGAGTAACTTGGTCGCATCATCTTGGGTAAGTTGTTTCGAGCAGAGGCCGCAGGTACGCATGATATTCTTGAACTCGGCACCGACGTAGTTTTCGAGGGCGTCGGCGGAGCTTTGCTCGGCTTGTTGCTCTGAAGGCCTATCAGCCCGTTGTTCGGACTCAGAAGATTGCACTTGCATTGGTACGTCATTCATCTCCATCTCAATCTCTTCGTCCCCTGTATTCAATTCCACCTTCACGTTTGACAATAAATGTGTTGGATCCATATTTATAGCCTATCTTTTCTCGTACACAATACTATACGAGCCAAGTACCACCTGAAATACTCGAGAAAAATGAGCTTATCGCTAGAAGCATGAAGGATGGATGTTCCAAAAAGAACTCGCACCACTGCCTACAGCGGTATCCACGGTTCAAAGTGCATAATGTATAAATGTGTATACCTATGTATGTTTATGTCGTTATGTATACAGTTTGCATCAAGCCTCAAACTATCGTAAACGCTATCATAATTCGCACGGATCGCAGTGCTCCAACCTTACACAAGACACAACTCATACAAACGTCACGCACACATACTCACTTTATTGGGACTTAACACGGAGCTTAATACGATATGGTGTAGAGGAACAAGCGGTTATATTTTTCGTTTTAAATCACCATTCAATCCGTAAATAGGCCAACCCATTGTCAAAAGTTATGTCTTTGCATCGCGGTATTTCAACTTGCGACCGAACTATTTTATCGAATGGAAAATAATAAGATGCGTGGACTTACTCTGGTAGTCTTGACACTTGAAAGTACGAAGCAAACCACACTCATAAATACTCTCTCTCACATCAAAGACAAGAGAGATCCACTGGCAAGTTGGATCTGATGCCGCTGTACGCCATGGAAGTGTATTACTGATACGCTACTATATAAGTACAGTTTTGGCCTTTAGGATAGGAATTACGCGCCTTCATCGCCAGTTGTCGCTCAAGTTTGCCAAATGTTGTCTTTAGGGGTCTTTTTGGTGATTCTGCGTTAACTTTAAATAAATGGATTTGAATTATGGAATTTCTAAATTTTAGTTATAAATGCAGCGATAAAAAAAGTATTTAGAGAGATCATCGCAAAAGTCTATGATAGTAATAATATTTTAACGGAGTCTTATTTTTAAATTATTCAAACATCGTTCGTGGATAATTTTTTGACTCTTAGAAATCAAAGCAACAGCCTTATAGAATGTCGAGATAAAATGTATGAATCTGCTTTTGTTCTTCAAATCAAACGTTAAAATTTAACATTATTTGCATAATTTGATTATTTTAATATATTGAATTAATCCTTTTTAAAAAGTACGATAAGATATACGCCCCTATTTTCGGTTAGTTACGCCCGGTAGTTTTCGGCCAACTTTGAATTAACCCTTTCATGCCTGAAATGACCATTTTTGGAAAACATTTATAGCGATGAATTACACCGACTAAAAATTGTTTAAAAAACTTTTCAGATATCATTTCTTGCGTAAAATTTAATTATAAAATTCAATATGTCGATCATAAATATGACTCCCGAAAACCTGTATGTCATAAAAGGATTTCGACAATTTTTAACTCGATAACCATCCACTTTACGAGAAAAAGTTATGGAACAAAAAGTGTTTAGAATTGATCAAAAAACACGCCTGATTTTTTTCAGAATTTTCGGAACGATTTTTGGATTTCTGGATAACACCATTTTTTCAAAAATCCCAAAAATCGTTCCGAAAATTCTGAAAAAAATCAGGCGTGTTTTTTGGTCAATTCTAAACACTTTTTGTTCCATAACTTTTTCTCGTAAAGTGGATGGTTATCGAGTTAAAAATTGTCGAAATTATTTTAACATACAGGTTTTCGGGAGTCATATTTATGATCGACATATTGAATTTTATAATTATAACTATTTTACAATAAAGTATACATGCCATTGACCAAATTTATACACGTGAGATGCACGAGTGAACCTTCTTTCCGTGTTGAAATTTGAGTTAAACGAGATTTTTTTCTCGAAATTTCATGTTTTTTTTACAAAATTGTTTATATCTTTTTATTAAATGAATTTTTGAAAATTCTGACCCCAGATTCGAAAATTACATTAAATTTTACGTAAGAAATGATATCTGAAAAGTTTTTTAAACAATTTTTAGTCGGTGTAATTCATCGCTATAAATGTTTTTCAAAAATAGTCATTTCAGGCGTTAAAGGGTTAATTTTTAATATAGGATTGAAACTTGATATCTGAATTTGAATAATATATTTCTGTTGAAGATGTTTGATTCATTCAGTCAATTTTGGAAAAAAATTTCTTATGTACAATTAAGTTATTTATATTAATTATTGACCAAATATAGAGACATGACCGAAAATAGGGGCATATACCTTATTGTGAAATTTTCATTATATGCATACACATGATACATACATGCAGCTTTATCATGTGTTTTTTTTAATAAAAATAAATAATATCTGTAATACGTGTTCAGTAAGGTACAAGAAGGTTAATCAATTTCAAACTTTCACTTACATTGAATACATTTAATTGGGTACTTCATTACTTCAACGTGCCATAAATGATCTACTATTATTTTTTATATGTAATAGACAAACATTGTTGTTTGAAGAATGGTTGTTACGGTGAATTACTTAAAAAGGCTCAATAATTTAATTATGTTCTCAAAAATTTTATTTTCAGTTATATAACAAATATAAAAAATGCTATTCAATAATCATTGTTTTTCATCTGTTTGTGCAATTCTGTCTATCGCATAGTGTTAATTCATTTACTTAGTTACACAAATATTTGTGTACTTGACAGACGTAATATTTACATTATTTCAATTTGTTATTTGCTTACAAATTACTGTACAATATTTGCATGACTAATTTTTGCCATTTAATTCATTACTTAAATCAACTTGAAACTAAATAAGTAAACTAATATTATGTATTTTGAGCATTGCTAATATTTCTTTTCAGTTTTTATATTTATATATGATTTTCCAGCTTGCACACCAAAAAATGGATGTCTGATCTTAATCTCCTTTGGAAATGGAACACTATTTGATACTTCAGTGGGTACAACTTCTTTTCCCGGATTTGGTAGTTTCCTTCTTATATTTAATGTTCCTGCTGGTTTTATATTGACTGTAAATAAAATAGTAAATATATAATATTTTTGTATTCTAAAATAGTTAAAGAAACTTCATGTAAAATTATCAAATCATAAAAAAATTAATGGATTTGTTTAACATTCAAGAAAAAAAAATTTTAAAAACTCTTAATAAATTTTTAATCCAGTGTTCTGAAATTTCTACTGAATATTTCTATAAAAGGCTAAATGGGAACCTTTAATTTGAAGTTCTATAGGGCCTTTTAAAAGAATATTTAGTAATTAGATCAGTAATTCAGTGAGTGGTTTCAGAAAATGAAATGAAAAATTTGAAGTTCAGTGTCTTTGCCATTTCTTTCAATTGTTCATTAAGAAGATGAAATATTTAAGTACAATAGCGTTAAAAAATCCTTTTTGTGCTACCCCAACCTAAAGTAACATTTTGCTCCCGCTGAGCAAAACCAAAATGTTACTTTAGGCTGGGGGATTCACAAAAAATTGTATTTGCACCTATGTAGCGAAAAAAGAAAGTCTCAGAGCACGTGATTATCAACCTCAGCTTCGCCTCGGCTGGTAAATTACATGTGCTCTGAGACTTTCCAGTTTTTCACTCCCTAGGGTGCAAAATATACTATTATAATTTCTCACCAGCCATATATTCATTATCTTCTTTTCCAGTACTTAAAATAAATGTCATGTTGGATTTATTTTCCTTTTGTGTGGCATAATATTTATCTTCTCCAATTTTTAATTTAGATTTTTCTCCAAATTGTAATGTCTGTCCTTTTAAAAGTTTTGGATCAACCTAGAAATAACACAAATAAAATTAATTATTTTATGCCAAAGTGTGCGGATATGATTTACAAGACAAGATTCATACTGTTTTAGGAATTTCCACTAAATATATTTCTTCGTCTTCATCAAGTTCATCTAACACGAATGAATGTTTGAATGCCTTTGTTAATTGTTCGATAGACATGATGATGATCAACAGTCTACAAATACGCAAAAAAGAGCAGTGTCAAGCAAAACACCTCGTGAACGTCGACCTGTATTCAAAAGTTATGTTTTTAGTCGTAAATAAATACAAGAATACACACTACTGTAAAATTCCATGATTTATAACCTTAAGCACGCACACGCTACACAACACAACTTTTTTGATGAGAAATTATATTTTAGTCTAGCAATGATAGCATGCAGACAGCATGAAAATTGTTGTCTCTCGCAGACCTCGTGCGCGACCGCAACTTAGAATAGCAGACCCATAATTGAAACAACTCGTAGTAGCGCTGCAATCGTTAATCACGATTCAAGGCGCGGAAATAATTTTAAAATTTTTGATCTCGTTTTCGATAATTCTAATACTTGTAAAAGAGCCATGTCCATGAATTTTTTTATAGTTATCGATATTCGTAAATAAATAATAAACAATAAACTTAAATAAGTCTTGAATATAATTTGTTGATAGATTTTAGTACTAAATCACTGATTTTCAATTTTCAATCATTGTTTCTAAGTGATGAGTAATTACTTTTCAATTCAATGAGTAATTACTTTCCAAAAATAGTAATTACTTTTCAATTCAATGAGTAATTACTTTCCAAAAATTTGAATTATTGTGAGATGAAGGTTTTTAAACGATGATATTCTGGAGTTATTGCACCGAAATGTTATTGATTCTCGAAAACCGTACCTGAACTAATTGTGAAAATGAACTGTCATCTGACGTTCCGATAACTTTACTTTTTCGGATATTTTTTTCTTTTTCTCTATTTTTTGTTTAAATCAGCCAAGTATTCATATCTCATTAATGCAACGAAGGGCGAAATATTTATTAAATATAAAATCCAGTCCTCTTGTTGATAGCCTGGTAACATGTAATTTAAATCGTCCGTGACTCCCACTCGACTACGATGAATAAATAACTTTAACTAAATAGTTTTTGGAAAGTTAATTCGAAATAAAATTATTTTGGAAGTCAGTAAAATTCTGCATGAATTTAAAGTGATTGCCAGTCCGCCTGCATTTTAATTTCAATGAAACGTGTATCGATAAAAATGCAATTAATAACCTGATAGATTTTATTCGAAGGCGTTTTACCACGTGCATTTGATGCTCGAGATAAACGGCGTGGGTGAATTGGAAACGGAAGGCCGCGTGAGCATTGAGACATTTACCCATCTGAAAAAGAATCATTTTCATTGCGGTACTCGCATCTGGACGGAAAATTTTGGCCAAAGTCAATGGTACTTTCTCAAAGGCATGCTAGTATACCGTTACAGTCTGACGAAATATCCCCGAAAAATCTGGAATGAGCCAGAATAAATATAGAAAAAATTACGTCTTACGAAAAGCACATGGTATAGAATTCGAGTAGCACATGTATATACGGTATTGGTAGCAAACGGTGAACGATGACTTGTAAAGAACAACAAAAATTAAGAATTCAAGGAAACTTATAGAAAGTGGCTTTTGGAACGCGAGTGACGATGCTGTAATAACCCATCACTCAGTATGTTTTGTCTAGTCGTTGAAAACTCGTCGAAATTCGGAGCAAAGGGCATCAAATTAATGATTAAAAATGCAATAGAAATACGCAGATGAACGCTGCCGCACATGTTTCGCTAGAACTAATTAACGCTGACTTTAGAGGAATTTATATGGACCGAGATTTAAATTTTTTCAAAACAACTGACCATTGACCAATGCACCATTCAGCACCTAGAATCCGCACCACGATGTACATTTGAATTCTAATCGTCGATTTTGGACGCTTAAAATAAAAGGAAAATGAGACGCACCGTATGTGTTGTTTAAAGGAAAAATTATTTGATGATATGTCGCGAGGGTGGCAATTTCAAGTTAATAAACAGTCTGGTACCGATTGCTTAGTTAGCTTCAATTTGCTGGAAAAAGGAGAAACGCACGAATTGCGCGACAAGTTGGTCGGATTACACACGTGGATAATGGAGAATGGAGAAGATGAACAAAGGATGAATCAATGCCTCTCTCTCCTCGTGTAATCTACTTGCTTAGATGATAATGAATGATGCTATAAACACTACCATATGCGATACATTAACGTGTATAATGATTTATCGATATCTGCATGTAATGGTATATGCCTGAGAGATACGTACGGTTTACGATTTAACGAATGTATAGAATATAGATTGTAAACTGTACAGGCCATCGATGGGGTTTGCCCGACGACGAGTAAATATAATACGTCAAGCGAGCATCGAGCGGACACGCACACTCCAGTGCTCGCATGGAAGTGCGTATATACGCGTGCTACTGCCTGCAATGGTTATAGTGTATATAAACTCGACCACTCGTGTGCGGGCAAATCTGCACGGCTTATGTATATGCTGCGAATATATAGGATAGGTTATACAGGAGTACGGTGACGAGCATAGGCAGTGGGAAAGAAAGAAAGACCAGAGCTGCCGTGACGCCGCCGCCGCGACTACAACGCTCTCTTTGCGTACGTCGTGCACTCGCGTTTCACGAGGGAGCCGTTCGCCCCTCTCTCTCTCTCTCTCTATATATATATCTTTCTCTTTGTCTCTCTAGTGCGCGTATGCGCCTTTCCGCGAGCCTCTATATATAGCTATATATTCGTAAGTACCTACAGACATTATACACAGACCGTACGCAGTACGAGTTGCTGCTCTCTACAGTTGTGATCGTCGATCGACCGTGCCGTAACAGTTGCCAGAAAGAGGAAGCGAGACGGCCATATAGGTTGTGCGCCAGAAAACTTCGGAGTGAGTGGCTGGCTATAGGCCTATACTGCACATATTACATATACAGTGCGAGTGAAAGAGAGAGAGAGAGAGAGAGAAGAAGAGAGGAGAGCGTTCGTTTACGCCAGTGTATGTGAGAATCGCATCGAAGAAGGGCCAGCAGCAGCTCTAGTGCTCGCGCGGCCATCGTGTGTGTGTAAAAGTAAGTAAACAAAGTATGTACCATCTTTTCCACGGCGGAATAAGCGACGTACATGAGTATATTTGTCGCCAGCCGTGCGTTGTGGGCCTCAACATTCATACAACTGCGCCCGTAAAAGTCAATTGCGGATCGCGCATCGACGTCTGTTGTGAATAGTCCGATAAAATAGCTGTAAGAGAAAAAAAAGGCTAATTCAAGGAGAGAGAACGGGAGAGAGAGAGAGAGAGCAGCTCTTCCGTCCTATCCTGGGTGTGTGTATGTCTCTGCGTATGTGTGTAAACGTTCATTTAGACCTTTTACTCGCAGCAGCTCAACTCCGACTGGTTCGTGTCTGAGTTTTTATATTCTATGAAATTATCCACGTTCGTGCGCGTCTCTGCGAGACCATACGTAAAAAAGCGTCTCGCTCCAAAGTTTATCGCTTTCTCTGCGTGTCTTGTTTACGAGATGCAATATGCAAAGGTAATCAGATATACAGTGTATGTGTATATATGTGCGAGCTGCAGCACAACAAATGCCGCCGCAGCCATCGTCATCGTCGCCGAATGTCTTCCTCTCCTGCTTCTGCATTGAAAATAATGATTTGGTGTTTACTCAAGTGTTGATTTCGCGAGTTTCACAGTAGCATCGCTCCAAAAAAAAAGGCCGGGCATAAAAAGAAAGAAATAGGAGTTGCTTCAGTTGGTTGTTCTTTGAAACGGTGTTGTAGTTTGTCCACACAGCCGTGTTCTCTGTGCATGCGTGTGCCTGATGATATGTGAATTGAGTCAAGCATCATCATCGTAGTCGTCGTCGTCATAGTCGCCGTCATACTCGTCATCGTCTTATGGGTGATCGGTTGCTGCTCCGTCTTGTCTGTTTCGCAGTACCATATATACGATATTTTGTGAATCGCTGTGCGCGGCCTACACCGAGAACGCAACTTACATTCGCACGCGCATATATGTACACCAAGTTCGTCTCTCTTTCCCTTTCTCTCTCTCTCTCTCTCTCTCTCTTCTCTCTCTCTCGTCGGACGCACACGTACTGTATATACTTGCACAATCTAGGTATTTGTGCGCGTACAACACCACGACCCTAGAACGAGAGATAGAGAGAGAGAGAGAGAGAAAGAAAGAGAGAAAGAGAGAAACAGCGAATGTCCGGAATTAAGGTTAGCGTAAAAAACGCGCCCGCGCTTACATACACTACATGTCGTGTACAGCATACACACTACGCCCGTCCTGTCTTTTTCTGCCTAACATACAATCAGATATAGCATATGTAGCAGGCAAATATAGCAGAGCTAGCGCATATGCATGAACAGTAAATGCGCGTATGTATAAATTTATATGTGCTTACATTCGCGGTATTATGTATAGGTAACAGTGCGTACGGCTCACATCCTACAAAGCGTTTATCGTTATCGAATATCATTTGCTCGGTCAATGAGACCAGTGCCTCTATAACGCACTCTTTCATGTAGTAATAATACCTTACGGGTCAAATTATGATATACACGGCCAGAAGCAGTTGTGTTGTATGCGCCTGTGAGTGTTGAGTTTTCTACGTGTCTCTCTCTCTCTCTCTCTTTCTCTCCGTCTCTATCTCTTCGTTCGTGAGAACTCTGTGTAAATGCGTGTATGTGTGTGTATAAGATTTTTTTTTGCATTAGTATCTCTTTCGCTTAGCGCGTGCTGTGCTGCTGCTGCTGCTGCTGCTGCTGCAGCTCCGCTGCCTACACAAATGTATACAACACAACTATACTATGCCACTACCACTACTATCGTGGCAAGTGAGCCAGCTCATCTTTCTCGCGATGCGAAAAATTCTCTTCGATGAACCATCTTCGTCCTCGTCATTCTCGTCGTAGCAGTTGGTGCTACTAGGCAAAGGCTTCTTGGTCTCTCTCTTCGCCGATCGCCGTCTCATTACATACATATCGCATAGATATCAGAGAAGTGACTCGTGGCCGTGGTAGTCACCGCCACCGCTACGACGCCTTCTTCAGAATTTCCATTATCCTCCTCGCCGTTGTTGTCGTCGTCGTCGGCCGTCGGCCGTCGACTATTATTTTGCAGTTGCTTCAATTATTGAGTTTTCGGAGCAACGCAGCAGCAACGCAGCAGCACACGGCAAGCAGGCGAGTGTTATATGCTGCCGAGAGCAGCAGCAGCGAGTTGTTTGCCCCATCCCATATGTGCGATTTGGATGCTGCCTGCGTGTTGTTTCTCATCCACACATCGTGTCGTTGTACGCCCGTCCCTGTCCCTCTCTCTCACTCTTACGTTGTACATAGCATAACCGCGAGTGTTCATATGTGTGCATGCGTGTCCATATACGAATCTCTGCCTCGTCAAGTGTGTGTCTGTGTGTGCGTGTAAATTATAATTCGTCAAAGTGTTGGTGCGCGATTCTCTATATTTTACACACCGACACGCGCACCTATATAGCCTAGAGAGGCAGCAGCGAGCAGTCGAGCATTATCTCAGTCGCAGAGCGCAGCAGTCCACCGAGCTATATATGTATATTACTGTACGTGTTTGCGCTTTTACTAATGATGAGCTAGCCTCAGTTCATGACCGAACCTCTCTCGTGCAATACATCTTCGGAGTGCGCGACAGTGTACAAACCTTGATACATTATACGCATTATACAGACGGTATAAAGGAAAAAGTCGAGAGCCGTAGGCAGAGAGTAGTAGTCGTCAGTCGCAGTGTGCTCAGCAACAGCAGACCAGTTGCGATAGATAGTAATTATTTTTACGTCGAGCTTTTTTATCGCCGCACACATACGAGCACACTGGCATATTGCGTGCGCTCGTTTTTGCCTGTGTGCTCGAGTATATATATACGCGTATGTGTTGGCCTGTGTGTGTGTGAGTGTGTCTCTCTCTTTCTTCGTGAGTTCGAGTGCGCTCGTATATGTGTATCTATTATATATTAAATTTTATTATAGATATAAAACATATACGGGGAGTGAACGAATTTCAAGAGTGTTTTTGAGTAACTACGAAAATGCCAGAGATCATCGTCGTGCCGTCGTCTTTACGTGCTGCTGCTACTACTGCTACTGTCTGTCTGTGAGCTACGTAGTGTGAGTGCCGTGCTGTGGCTGCTTCTTCTGATACTCCTCGTCGGATATCGTGTAGTGATTCATCGCACATGTGCCATTATTATTCTTCCACTTCTCGTGTGCATCCACTTACCGTCGCCTCCGATGATTATTCCTATATTTAAAATCATCATCAAGGTTGCCTGCTGCAGCTACTCGCTTGTCTCTCTTTGCAAAGAGTAGCTAAAGCAGTATATCCGCGAGTCTAGAGAGCCGAGGGCATCGTATTCATTTAGCAGCAGCGCATATGCACACGTTCGGCTGCTGCTGATACTTCTTTTCTGTACACACGTATACGCGCTCTACTCACGCGCTCCGTTCCTCGGTGTGAGTTTCTCTGCCTATGTGTATATATAACGAATACGTCTTGTGCTGCTCATGTCTGTGTTTGTGTGTGTTAGTATATGCGACGAGAGAGCATAATCACATTGCCACTTGGAAAGGGCGCAGTGCACTGATTAACGTGAAATGCACACAGCACTGAGAGTGAGAACGACGCGAGAATAAAAGATGTTAGGTAAAAGACAACGAACGGACAAAGGTGGAAAAATGCGTGTGATGAATCTACACGATAATCTTTTTTCTCTTTCTCTCTCACGCCAGCCATACATAGACACACACTCATCTATAAATTATAGCTTTTCAGTGCATGGTATTCACAATCTGCATATGTAATTCTAATTTTGTGTCAGCTGCTAGTTCTGCTGCAGCTACTGCTATTGATTCTCGTATTGTGTGATTCTTACAAACATCGAGGAAAAGATCGATATTGAGCATATTCAGACAAGTGTTTGGAAAAAAATGTCAAATTTTTATGTGCAAAAAAAACAGCGATGAATATGTTTATCCTCTGCTCGGTCGTCGTCGTCGTCGTCGTCGTCATCGTCATCATCCTCCACCGCCAGCACTCATTCCACCACCTTTCCTTTTCTCTCTCTCTCTCCTCTATTGTATGTATATCCTTATATATATTGAATTCTTTAGCACACAGAATACACGCTATGTCGTATGTGCACAAGAGTCCTATCGTGAAAGGCTTTTGACGATGGTGGTAGTGGTGGTGGTGGTGGTGCTGCTGCTGCTGCAACATGCCTCTCTCTCTCTCTCTCTTTCTTTCCTCCTCGCCTCCGAACAATTTTGCTGTGTACGTTCGCGAGCTCTCTCGAGAGTTATATTGCCAAGAGCGAGTGAGAGAGAGGAGGCGATTATTGCGGGAATTCAGCACGGTAGAGAGATGCAATATACGTGCCTATGTATACGTTGTACGTACGTCCAAAGAGAGAAAGAGAGATACTGTATGCACACTTTTCTATGTGTATGTTCGTAGGTGTTCGTATGTGTCTGTCCGTCTGTTGGCTAATGTAACTCTCGTATGTGTAATGACGTTTCTCTCTCTCTCTTTCTCTCTTGCTCGCTCGCTGTGTCTTTAGTCCGTCGGTTCTCTCAGTGCAAAAAACACTCAGCGACGCCAACAGCTGTTTCGTTCGCAAATCTTTCTTATTGTCCTTTGTCGAACTTCTCAAATTATTTTGACAAGTCGTTGCTGTTCAGTATGTAGTGATCGATTACATGTGACGAGTTTACTTTTTGCAAATCAGCTCGTAACATCGTATGTAACATAGCTGCCGCAGACGCCTGTTTACAAACATTGCTTCTGACTATCTGAAAATGATATCCTTCGTTCTTTGCTCGTTTTTTTCTTTCCTTCTGCTTGTTCTCGATTATTTCCGTACCGTATTTGTGCATGTATCAACGATGATCAAAACTATTAATTTTTTTTTTTTCGAGCCTCAAAGTGTCTTAAATGATAAATTAAACTCTGAATGATTAGGATATTGAGAAATGTATACTACATTATATTTGAGCTTTACAAGAAATAAGATATAAATTAATGTCTATACAAATTGAAAAACTTGAATTCTATGAAATTAATCCAATTTCTTTTATTCTTATTTTAGGTAGCTGACATAGTCAATACAGATTGTCAGTTGAGTTTGTGGGAAATTTGTAGATAGTTCAATGTAAGTATTGTACATTTATCTTTGATTTCCATTACCTTTTTAGTATTATGCAAAATTTTGTAATTAAAAATTATTTATTATTTGTGTACTGAAAACAGAAATTGTTTGCAGTACCCGAGACAGTAAAAAAATAATAATCTCAGCAAACACAATGTCAGTATTGAATCAATGTGGTGACGATGTCGTGGAGTGTCCACTTTGCATGGAACCTTTTGAAGTGGATGATTTGAATTTTTTTCCATGCACTTGTGGCTATCAAATATGTCGTTTTTGCTGGCATAGAATTCGAACTGATGAAAATGGTTTGTGTCCTGCATGCCGCAAGGCATATTCTGAAAATCCTGCAGATTTCAAACCGTTGTCGAAGGAAGAAATAGCCAAATTAAAGGCAGATAAACGGGCAAAAGATCAACAACGAAAACAGCGTGTTACTGAAAACCGTAAACATCTGGCAAATGTTAGAGTAGTGCAGAAGAATTTGGTTTTTGTTGTTGGGTTACCTGTGCGTCTAGCTGAAGCAGATGTGAGTGATGAAAAAATTTGAGATCAAATTTATTGTATCAAAATTATTAAGTGCCATATGTGGTTTTTATTAATAGATTCTGAAAAAGCATGAGTTCTTTGGGAAATATGGTAAAATTCACAAAGTTGTGATAAATCAAAGCACATCCTATGCTGGTTCACAGGGCCCTAGTGCATCTGCTTATGTCACTTATCAAGTAAAGCGAATCAATTTACAACAATTGGTAACAAAATTATCATGTGTCAAGTACTCATTGAAAATATTTTTGCAGAGACACGAAGATGCATTGAGAGCTATAGAAGCCATAAACAACATAGTTGTGGATGGCCGACCTGTGAAAACCTCATTGGGTACTACAAAGTATTGTTCACACTTTATGAGGAACCAGAGTTGCCCAAAGCCTGACTGCATGTATTTGCATGAACTAGGAGATCAAGAAGCATCCTTCACTAAAGAAGAAATGCATCAAGGTAAACATCAGGATTATGAGCGGAAACTTGTGCAATCTTTACACATTAATACTACACAAAGGTAATTTATTTCTAATGTCATTAATTATCAAGAGGTAAAGATTTTAAATTTACTCTAAAATTTACTTTTAGAAAACCTACTCCTTCTCCACCTGTACCAGGAAGTGGAACTATAGCCCCAAATACACAAGCCAAAGAAGCTTGGCCTTCGTTACAACCAGGCCTCACAAAAGGTTATTTATTTTGAATTAAAATTATTAATAATTTATCTATTATCATGGTGATGATATTTTTACAGATGTCAATAATAAAGATACACTAACTGTGCAAGCACATAACACTTCAACTAATGTGCAAGAGAACGGAGTTGCAGTAGTGCCTACAAATCCCTCTGTACCTCAAAAACAGCCTCAGCAACAACAGTTGCCACAGCAGCAAACACAGAACAATGTAAACAATAAAACAGACAGTGCTGCTAGTACACGCAGAGGAAAAAGTAGTAGTAGCGAAAGTAAAGCTCAAGCAGCGAGAAATAAGCACAAGAACTCTCAAAATAAGGAAAAACATGGCAGTTCCACAACACGGCGATCCGATTCAAATAGTAATATCAGTCAAAATGGTCAGAAAGAAAATTCAGAATCAATGATTCAAACTGTGACAGCCGCTACATCTTCAGCAGTGACAACAACGACGTTATCAGCATCAGGAGAAGTTTCACAGCAAACTCAAAAATCAGCCAGCGTTAAACTAAAAACTGAAAATAATGTGCAGCAGCAGAACACAGTCAGTAGTGCCAGTAGCAGTAAAATGACTAAATTAGTGCAGCAGGTGCAAGAAATAAAAATTAATGGTGGTGCCACAAATCAAAATGGAAGTGATACACAAATGTTACAGCAACAAATGCAACAGATGATGCTACAGCAGCAACAACAGCAACATCAACAGCAACATAATAATCATTCCGAAATTGACGTGGATATACAAAGAGAAAGAAGTACTCCTGCGAGTACTGTATCATCGAGTACAGAGGACTCGTTCCTAGTTAACCACGCGGTTGAGCGTTTGCCTGAATCGACTGAAGATATGAGCCTTATCAATTCCCTGAATATATTAGGTGAGTCAATGATAATAGTTGTTATTATACTGATTATTGCTGCCATTTGTATTGCTGCTGGTGCTGGTAAACTTGAATTATCTTTGCAACCAAAAACGCGCTTTTTTCTATAGACTTTTCTACGATTGACTATTTTTTGATGAAACATTTTTGTTTTGCGCTTTTTTTTCATCTGATATTATTGATGTAAACATGGGTCGGAGAAAAATATAACTGATTGTCTGACCTTTTGATAAAGACTAAATGTGTGATGCTCATTAATAGTTGATGCGACCAATCATTGTTTTATTTTATTAACGTGATTTATTACGAAATACACCGTAGCTTGTAAAACTTAATACTTCAAATGCCAAAATAAAGAGATATTCTCACAATAGCTATTATTGTTTTGATCTTTTTTTTTAAATCTCGATTTGTCATTCTCTTGCTAAGGTAAGTATTTACACAACTACACCTCTGTTTATTCTGGCATTTGCCGAGCTTCCAAAATTGTTTTAATCTAAATTTAGACAAAATTTAAATCGAACAATTGTATTAATTAGAACATCAACTTGTCCCAGGTACACCACCAAGTAAGTCAAATTCGGTGCATATACAACTTCAAGCACAGCAGCAGCAAACTGCACCCCCAGGGCTACATTCCACGGAGAACAACAGCAGTTCAGTGCATAGATCGCTCTTTCAGTCGGACAATAACAGTTTCTTCAGCTCCAATAGTTTTCAAAATGTATCTGCGAGTTCTGTACAGTCGTCATCTACTTCACAATCTCTTGGTAAGACAAAAACAATGATCTGATTAAATGTTTCTTTTGTACCGCCGAATTTCATATTCTGTTTATGAAAATTGAAAGATCAAGAGTTACTCCGAATCATCACTTCCGGTTCACACTAAGTTGTTATGAATCAAGACACTTTCTTTTACTCGCACATATACTACATTAAATAAAAATAGTTACCTTTCTCCGTGAAACGTTGCGATGAGTATACAGTAATGTATACAACAAAGATCCATAACTTATTGTCAAAGCGTAATAATAGTCCTGTACCATTGAAGTATTAATCGATTTATTGTATTCCTTTAAAGCTTACTTTTTACGATATTCAGGATAATACTCGTATGAAAATTATTTGCCGCTGAAACGTGCTTGATTGACATGGTTTTTACTAAATAATAATTTTAGATAACACAGATATAATATAACATGTTAAAAAAATCACGAATAGTATCAAGAGTTACAAGTATTTTTTCTGTCGCTGCAATCAACGATTATTACGAAATTATGGTGAAAGGTCAAAAGCCAGAGAGGTTTTCGTTTCATGCTTGACCATTTTATACTGTCTTTTTCTCCCTCTCTTTCTTTCAAGTTCTATCATGAATGTAGATTCATTTAGATAGCTTTGTGTACTTGTGTTCTACTTTTAATTTTTTCCGCTCTTTTGCACATGTCGCTTAGCTAGCGTTACAAGTCGAATAAATATGCGCCAAATAATGTGATCTCGTAATTTTATTGAATTTCTGTAACACAGTGAGTCAAGGGAAAAATTAGTGTATTTTTTCGTTTTTATCACCAGCACTCAGTAATTTCAAGGCAATATCTGATATTATCGTTATTATAATTATTATTATTATTATTATTATTATTATTATTATTATTATTATTATTATTATTATTATTTCAAATTCTTATTATTATTATTTCAAATTCTTATTGAAATAAATTCAGTTTCTCAATCAAAACTTTCAACGACCCATAATTATTATATATTTCAGGCAATGGAAACAATTCCCTTACCCAAGACTGGACGACGGGTGTTATTGCGCCGATTCCAGACTCTTTACCGACAGTGTATTCCAGTGAAGACTGGCAAGCAGCGTTCGGATTTCAGACTTCAGCTTCTGCGACGACTACATCGGTAGATCAACGCACGTCTGTATCAAAAATATCGTCACTTTCTGGGGTGCCTCAATCGGTGTCAAAAACAAATTCACCTACCCCACCTACGGTCAATCGTATGCCATTTACTACCGAAGACTTCACATTGGATTCAGATCCGCCAACACAGTCTCATGTAAACAATAGCAATGGTGGTCTTGTTAATGGTGTTGCATCAAGTTTACTCAACAATTCACAATCTCTTAATTTGAGATCTTACTTTGTGTCAGAATTAAGACAAGAAGCAGCAATGCATCAGCAACATAGATTAAATTTACAGGTAACATTTTAATTAAAAATTAATAATTTCGGATTAGGCGAACAAAAATTTTCATCGTATATTTTTTGGGGTAATTGATAAAACTCAGACAACGTCCGAGAACAGTACTGATTTCTCGAAACTTAATGGTCATGCGTCGTCGGCAACCAATGAGATGCTAATGCAGCAACAGCAAGTACCCACAATGAAGAAAGCAATGAAGCCAGATGACGATTTGGGTTTTGATCCGTTCCATGAAACACAAAAAGCTCTTGCTGAATTAATGGAAAATGAAATGCTGCAACAGCAACAGACCCTCTTCCCGCACCACCTGGCGGAACGCGATGAGCAGACGAGGTTACATTCACATAGCGGTGGTATGAATCTTGGTCATCATCCGTTCTCACAGGTATGTAATTTTAAATTTGGCATTAGTATTAGTACACGTATGGTCAGTGGTTACAGTTAATAAATTCGTGATTTTAGATAGCTTCTATGACACCTTTGTTCTTAAACGTCCCTTTTGAATATATTTTTGTAGTTCCAATTTGAACCAAACGTTTTTTGCGAATTTATGAAAAATTTGTTACACAAATTTTATTTAGTTTGTACCACACAATAAGTTATTATAAAGCAGTACAAAAATTAATTTCAGGTCAACCATTTGGCACATTTACAACAAACACAACAGCTGCAGAACCTGCAAGTGCTTCAACAGCAGTCACAACAACAACAACAACAACAACAGCAACAGCAACAGCAACATCCTATACTCTCACGCCTGCCAACAATACTTCAACAGCAGCAAGTACAACAGCAGCAAAATAATGGTGCCCAAAGTCCAGTTACAGTTGCAACACTTGGTCAGCGTAGTCGGCTGCCACCTCCAGGCTTTCCTAGTTCCACACCCAATCACATGAATTCGTTTGGGCTTGGTATACCAAGGGGTGCACCAAATAGCAATAATATAGCAGGTAAATATTTTATGAAACTTGGACAAGGCTCCTACTAATCAATTAAATTTTTAGTTTCGTTATCAGTTTGAAAATTACTTGAAGTAAATTCTAGGTTTATTTGCGAACTCAATATTTAAAATGTTAAATTATTTATAACTTTTTTAAAAAACTAAAAATTTTGGAAATTCAAATACATGAGTATTAAAATATAGAAAGAGGATGTAAAATAACTTGCATTGCAGGAAGTAAAATATTGCCCTTCGTAAATCATTCTTCAGGAGTATTATTCAATGGAGGACAGCAGACACAACAACTTCATTTTTACAAAATCAAATCCTTTGTTGAATGCTCAAGGTACTTTGTTAAATTAAATTTATTGAGTGAGGCAACAATAAAATTTGAGTAGAATCGCTGTAAAAGAGAGTTAATTGTATTATTGATTATAAATGTGCTATCAATTTGACAGGTGTGGCTAAATGCACCAATGATGCAATGTACTCCCTAAAAGATTGGTGCGATTTCAATAGCCAACCACAGCAGCAGCAGCAACAACAGCAGCAACAGCAACAGCAACAACAGTTCCACCATCAGACGCTCTATCCCAAAAATAACTGGAATAGCTTCAATACAATTTCGGATTTGAATACAGTAGATCCAGCCATTGTTAGCTCTCGATTGCTTCCATTCCAGAGCACAAACACTACTTGGCAAATTCCACATCCATACTCAGCACCCCATAATGTGGCACACAGTTCCCAACAGGTACAACTTTTTCGGCAATCAATAATTCTTTTAATGAAGAAAATCAAGTACCGAATAATAACTAAATTTTTACAAAAGCATTACGCATCACAGGAACAACAGGCAACACCAGCACAACATTGGGCAATGCAACCTCCCCCAGGTTTTGGCGCTCCCACATCAAATGTACCTCTTGGCGTTCAATCAGCCAGCACAGCTGTTCAAACGCACAAGTTCATAGCTACGGCATCCGAAATTGAAAGTATGTTACAAAATCGTACGTAACTTAATTGATTTATCATCAAACATTAATTTTCATCTTGACTAAATGTCTTGCTTTTTTTTAGATGTATAGGTGTGTCGAAGTCTGTTGGGAAAAAGTACTAGCACGGCGAGGAGTGCAGCTTTTTGATATACATAAAAAGTATAACAATGACGATACCGGAGTCTGGAAAGCAGCAAAGCGAAACTTAACAGAAATTAAAAGAAAATGATAAAGTATATAAGTCAATAGCATATGTTTTCCCTGACTTGAAATGTCTATACATATATCCCTTCTCATTCCGTATATTTTATTCATTCAATACTATCTACTTATAGAGAAAAAAGAGAATATATGAGTTAATCGGGTAAAATGATCTTTTACTTTTATCTTGCTATTATATAAATATATATACTGTTTCAATTTTCATACTGTTATCACAATTAATCAACACATTACTTCTTTTTGAATATTTACTACTGGATTTTAGAGATACTAGGCTAAATTTGCATCTCCAATCTTTTTATTTCCAGGATTATATGTTTATTTATTGTTCATGTTCAAATCAATGATATTAATGGAAGCTATTGTATTTTGAATATAAATTCCATTAAAAAGAATTGATTTGAAAATGATATTTCTATATTTTGATAAAGTTTGATACTGCGAGATCGGTACGTTAAATAGTACTTATAAAGGTACTCGGAAAATGCTATTGAATTGGCTACGCGATAAAAATATAATAGCTGTTGTTTTAAACCAAACAGATTAATGCAGAAAGGTTTAAAGGCTCATTGTAAATGTCATGTAGCTTTTTAAAAAATTTGTACATATAAAAAATATTGGTTTTTGAAATGTCAATCATGAAGCCACAAAGAAAATATTGAATATCTTTGTGCTATTCAACTATTTTATCTTGTAGTTGGATAATAACAAGTTATATGTAAAAAAAATTGTAAAATTATCAAGTTGTAGCTAAAAAATTGAAATATCAAACATGTGTATTCGCTTGGTCGTCTACACTTGACTATGTAAAATTATAAAATTCTTACAGTAAAGAAAAAATGCCACATTATTGCATTTGAGCCTTTGACTTCAATTATTCTATTCAAATAGATGGGATATTGTTATTTTATCCGTATAAAAAAATTGGAACGCAAGAAACGAACTATTTATCAAAATTGTGAAAATGACGGTAAAATTTTTAGACTTCATAATTAATCAAAGATACATCTACTTACTATTACTTCAAATCACTGCTAAACTCCGGAAAGACAGAGAGATAATTGTTGACTAAAAATACATATATGTAGTGAGTCTGTTAAAAGCTGCTGACTTACCAGATGCTCATTCCATCAAAGTGTTTTGCGAATTTTCTACGTTGTTTACTTGAATATAACAAAGATCGGTTTGTAGATTTTGCACAGATAATATTAAAAAAATATTGTACCATCGGTGTGTTACTGAAAAAAATGTCAAGCTAAAGATCGATTGCACGAGATTTATATTTACTATACGATGTGAAGATCAAATATATACAAATTAACCGGTGAGATTTTTAAATTTCCCGTGACGATGTTTTATACGAATACATTGAAAATTACTTGAGACAGAATGGATGCAAAGATTATTATGAATATCTACTGTTTAACTGAATTGCTGCTGACAGTGTACTGTGAAAATTCTTGTGAATTTCAATTTGCACTCATCGACACGAATTAAACATAAAATTTAAGAGAAAAAATTTTCAACAATTGCCTGAAATTTCGCGAATAGAGGGAATTTCTTACGCGAGGTTTAGATGTGTAAAAATATTAGCTGGATGGAGACACAAAGATTAGTTGACATGAAATTTTATGCTCCACTGCGAGTTATTGATAAAATAAATAAGAAAAACTAATGAACGCCGATTAGTATTACTTTTACGCATTGCACGTAAAAGACATGATCGTCCGATATATAATGCTGAAATGATTTTAGGAAAGTACGATAAACATCGGAGAAATGAAATAAAAACAAGTGTGAGAGTACATCGCAGATTTAAGCGATTGAGGTACATAATGAACATATGATTATATTATATAGATACATTGATTTAAGGTAATCGAAAAATATATAATATGCGAAATGAAAAATTAAAGATATTTAAGTCATTTTTATTCTCAAACCCAATAACTTTTTATTTGCTATATTTACATAAAGTTTTATAAAAAAAGTTGGAAAAATTATTTCAGTAACAGATACACAAGCAGTACATGTTTTCATTAGAGAGAATTTTTTTAACATCTATATCATACATTTTTTACATATAAATCTTGTTTTTACATATAATAAGATGGCTACAAAATTTATCAATATATATAAGTATAGATTATACTTAACATGTTGGCCTAAAAAGTAAAAAATCAAGAAGTTGTAAGTTAGTCACTGATGATTCAGTCTATTTTTTAATGTCGTAACAATGTATCAAGAAGTGAAGGAACTACTAGGCCTGGGTCTAATTCATACAGATCTTCAATTAGATCTCCTTTGACAGATTTTAATCCTCTACGAGTTAAGCCCCAGAATGACTGAGGCCTTAAACTCTTATCATTATGTGCTTCGAAACACCATCCTTTGTGATCATTGCATCGTTCGCAATAAGCTATGGTCCATGCATATCTGAACATTGTAAATAGACAATATTTTAGCTCAATATTAGTTCCAACCTTTTTTTAAGTATTTAAATATTTACCCAGGAAACCAAGAATATTCTGTTGAAGGCTGTTCTCCACTAAGAATTATATTACTAACATCATAGAGAGTAATGGTATCATGTACAAATCCTCCAGAATTACAAAATGTATTCTGTGGGCCTTCTTTACTCATTGGAAATACATCTGATTGTTTTCCAATTTGTATTCCACAATTGGAACATACCAAATAACGGTCCTATTAATCAGTAATTTGGAAATTGATAATTAAATTAAATAGAAAATGAATGCAGTGGAACAAGCTATGTGACACAATAATTTACTTACTTTTGTCAAATATTTCAATTCCCATTGTAGTCTTGAAATGGCACAATCAAATTTTAAAAGCAGTACCCTCTCATCATCGGTAAGAGGCAAGTTCTGAGCTACCCAATATGATAATTCAATTGGATCATCTGGTGCACGACTTCCTCCTAATAATTATAGGTTTTATTTGTAATTTATGAAAAAAAGGAAAACATTTGGATTTACAAATTTAATCTAAATTACTTGTTTCAATATGAGTTAAATGCTGTTTTATATGACTTGCTAATGATTGAGGATCAAACTGTTTGTAAACCCAAGCTGGCCAATGAGTTAACATTGCTTCTACTTTCTCAATCTTTTCTTTTTTATGATTATTTATTTTGTCAAATTGACCTCTTTGAAAATCCAAAGAAAAAGATCTATAATCAGCAAATGGCGATGGCAAAACAATTTCTGGTAGAATTTTAACATTTGCTGAAACTTTTTGAAAACCCTGTAACAATTAAGAATAAATTTTAAGAAATCTAAGAAAATCAGTTGAGTAAGTTTAAGTTTATCCAATTTACATGTATGATTCTTAAGACTTCAAATTTCTGTCTTCCAATAGCTTTTATACAAAATCCTTCTGGAGAGTTTTCTTCATTATACTGATATATTTCAGCAGTAGTACCTATAGTTTGCAACTTATCATCTCGATAACAAAGCACACCAAATGTTCGATTGTCGCTGATACATTTCAAGAGCATCTCTACAACACTTTGTCCAAATTTAGCTAAAGGTAAAATTTGGCCAGGAAAAAGTACAACAGATTCTCTTATAAGTAATGGGAGATTCATATATATCCCTTCATCTAGTAGAGTACGTCCTCTCAATTCTTGTAAATTACTTCCTAAATACTATAAAAAAGTAATTATGAGTTAAGTTATACTCAAGATGCATTTGTCAACTGTTTAAAATGTGTTAAAACTTACAGAATGAGAAGAAGGTAGGGTCATGTCAAATTCATGGATTGTAGATGATTCAGGACTATCAGGTGCACTACTGGTCTCTATGTTTTCATTGCTATTTACATCATTATCAATTTGTGGTTCATGCTGATCTTCATTATCAATGACATGGTATTCTTCTACATCTTCGTTTCCTGAATAAAACGACGCAAAAGAAGTTCAAATAGGTTAATTCAAACGTAACCAAATTAAAGTAACAAGTAGAAAAACTATTGATAGTCATCATTTAGCATTAAAAATTGCCCACCAGTTGAAGGATCTACTCCTCGATGGACTGCAACAAGTCCGAGATCTCGAGGGCCAGCTACGTTGGACTCAGGGGAAGCTTCAATCTCGTCGTCTATGTTCATGTTTACTATTTTCCGACTGCATGAATGACAGTTGACGTTGCCCTTAACGCAAAATTAGTGGCAAAGAGCTTTGGCACTTGTTGGTAAATTGGAAAACGATAAAGAAGACTTATTAAAAACGAATGCTTAGTTTTAAAGCAACATTTTCATTGTTAGTGTGCTGCTGGTAGACGATGTGAAAATAAAAATTGTCACAAAATAAACGCATAATATGCAAACGGATTACGGCTGCAAAAATTGACTGCTGTGCCCCCGTGAATGAAGCCGCACTCTCGTACGTCTATTTTCACACGCGCTCGAGTTGATGTCGAGGGGAGATCGTATTGAAGAATGCAAACACCTTTGTGTTATATTTGTAAACATACTTCGCATCCAGACGATCTATCGAGAAGTTATCTTCGATAGGGAAAGTGACATGACGAACTTCATTGTGGACTTTCTCCCCGCCAGCTACTTCATTTCTGAGTTTTGTATGTACTATGTAGTCTGATATACGACAATCGATCGACTCGATTCTGCAATCAGGACTAACTTCAGCTTATTTGAAGCCTAGCAGTCGCTTTGAATGTCAAAATTGTGAAATGTTTGTCACTACTGAGGAATCGTGTTAACAATATATAGGTATACAAAATAAGTGGAAAAATGGCACAGAACTATCGAGAGAATCGGGATTTACGTGTATTTTGTATATCTATGTATTTTAAACATCATCCGCTCATTATACGCATTATTTAGGAACCAAAAGTTATGCGTTCAGGCGCGCTATTACAAGATTTACATTAAAATGAATTTAAAAGCATCGTATAGAAGCAATTAGAATTAATTATAATTTGATCCAAACGAAGGATAATTTTTTCCTCTGATTTTACCTCAATTTTCAAGCAATTTTTGTTGAAATTTTCCGCTAGTGTATTCTAACACGATGTTTACGTTGAAATTATAATTCTGAATTTATAACTTTGTCGTCTTCGCGTGTCCAAAGAATTCAATTTAGTGTCAGTGCATTTAAATATCATCAACAATTATTATCACCGACGTAAACCAGTCCTTATTTGAATGATCTATATGTATTTTGATTTATACAGTTATTTCCACTTTGCCACTTGCAGATTCATAGGCAAAGGTACTCGCCTTCTAGCGGTGGAAGTTGGCTTTAGTTTTGATCAAGTTTTTATACACTTTTTGTGAAGTTCTCGCAAATAATAAATCTGTATTAAAACATAAATTTTCAATCAAAATGTTCAAATTTGAGTATAGAATCAAATCATTTTTTGCTGTTCATGTTAAAAAATCAGTTCTCATTTACGAATCTTCAATGAAAAAGTTCATGTTAAAGTACCTTAGATAAAAATTTTTGTGTAGGTATTACTTGAAAATATCAATTGAACAGAGAACTGAAAAATTGAATTAAACCGAATGATGTATTTTAAAACGATTAATAGTATTTATTTCCTACCTAAGTAAAACACCTTTAAATTAATTTCGTATATTTATTTTGCTGGTGCCTGATATAACTAATTTATATCTATATTATTTAAGTTTTGATGAAGATTTGAAACCATCTAATACCAGATGATGATAATGAATAATATGGTTGATACGTTTTCATTTCCAAAGTCAAAAATATATCAAATGGTTAATCAAATATTTGAGCCGTAGTTCTAATCTTGGCACTTAACTTCGATATTATCTGATAATACAGCTGGTAATTTAAATAATTGGTTCAATATCATCTTATGAATAGAACGAATTTTTTTTTCTCCGAGACGAGGGATTGTTTTCGTCGGCGATGAATCGATAGTTTCTACACACGAGTGCAATTAATCTGCTCCATTATCTAAATGTAGCCAAGATATAGTAAAGTTAATAATTTTTCGTTGACCTAGGCCGCGTCCCCTCGAATTAAAGCCGTAAAATGAGAGACTCGAAAATGTGTGCTATGAAGTAATACGAGACTCGAAACGCGACGATGAAAAAAATCATTATCTGCATTTGCCGCTCGAGTCGACGTTTCGTCTCGACAAAAAGTTCCAATTTCTCAAATGAACTTTTAGCGGAGCACAATTATAATAAACAAACTGATGTAATAAGGATAAATGTTTCAATATAAGACGAGCTGGCCGAGGCGGCGCAAACTTGTTGATTTTCTCGGCACGACACGTACTTACATAGTAGCAGCTGTATAACTCATCGATCTCTGCCACTGCCTGATTTTCGCTGTTATAATTATAGCGATGCAATGCGCGTAATTCAAGCTCAACGCGTGTACGATTCGAACAACAATAAGCGGCATTAGCAAAATATTGACGGGCGAACGTGGGCTGGAAATTGTGGCGCTTCGAATGCGTCATACGAGCAAATTCGGCAATTGAAGCCGGTACTCGAGCACCGTACAAGAGTACCAATTCAACTCGAGCGCGTTTCTCGAAAGCGCAAATCGAGCTGCGTAATCTCGCGGCAGATAGTGCAGTAGCGCGCGCTCGTTAATATTATATTGCGGCGCGCGCGCGCTCAAGTGTAACCACTTCAAAATAGAGCCTTATCGAGATCGTTGCATTAAAAATGGCAAATTTTTTTCCTTTCGTCGAGCCGCGCTGCTACTGCCAGAGTGACTTTTTTCGGGGGGCAAACAGCGCGAGTTTACGGTGTGGTGCACGTCGACCGCGCGCGAGTGATGAAACTTTAGCGATCGCTCCATCATTCGTTTTCGAGTGCTCGGATCTCCACGCAGCAGCAGCAACGATGACGAATGTGCGACAGATTTAATTGCGCGTCTCGAGGCACTCGTCAATAATTGCCGCGTACTTTTTCGGATATATCAGTACGTACGTCGAACGTATAATGGCAATAAAAATGGTCCCCTCGGCGGCCACGCCGCTGCCGAACGCGCTCGGATCGTCGATGCACAAACGCAAGCAAACGATTCCAGTTCCATCTCCGTCTGATTACGAAAAAAATACAAGAAGCGACTATAGTTAAATCGACTGTACTCGTTGCGGCTTGTAAATATAAATAATTATACGAACGAGTCGCGATGGGAAGTCGGCCATCGGCTCCCTGTATCGCTATTATATATTATTATTAAACTCGTTCGCGATTTCGCGGCGCTGCGAGTTAAAAGGCACAGGAGAGGGAAAAACGATTCGCGAGAAAAAGCGTGTTTGCGAGAGAGAGAGAGAGAGAGAGATATAAGTAGTAGTTGATTGTCGGTAAACGGTCAAGGATATTTTCGCGGCGCTGCTGCCGCGGCTCGAACCGGCCCCGCGAAGCGACGCACGACGATCAGTCTTGTTTCGAGCGCGACCGACCGCCAAGCTCCCATAATTATATACCGCAGCTTTTAATTTAGCGCGAGTGACGATGAGGTGTTGCTGCTGCCGCAAGTGCACTCGGCTCGCGCAATTCTATTTTTGAAAGCCATCATCGCGTAGAGTCGCATTTTTATAGCCTATAGTTGTAAGCCATAGTGTAGTAGACATTCGACGCGACACAGACGTTTTTTATAATTATGGATAAAAGTGCGAGGAAGAGCCAGTCGAAGCGGGAGGGCCTGAACTACAGCAACTCGGAGAGCACACCCCTGCTGCTGTCGTCCAGTGGCTCCTCGGGCAGCCAGGCCAATGTCCAGTTGGACGAAACTGATCGGAGTCATCGGATTCTCCGGCATTCGGAAACGAGCGATTTTGACTCGAGCTCGGTCACCTGCTGCAGCTCCATCAAGTAACGTTGATTTGCCCACGCGCATTGTACACATTTACACACATCATAGTTGCCTGTCAAATGTATCTATCGTCGCGATCTTGTAACGCACTTTTGCAGCGCCTCGGGCAAATCGTCCAAGCCGACGAGCACCCGCTACGAGTCGTTGAATCGGCCCAAAACAGTCAATACCTACGGGAGCAACAAATTTCCCGGCCTGCTGACCAAGGACGGCCGGGTGGCGCCTCTGAAGCTGCCGCCTCATGCCCTGCACGCCGATTTGGGCCGCGAGGCCAAGTACTATTACGACATCGAGAGCGACGATCCTGCCACGGTGAGGATCGAGTACTGCCGCGCCGCAGAGATGCAGATTTTTTAATCGACGATGCGTGCGCGATTCTTTTTATAGCCATTTTAATGGCTGCTCGCGAGAAAAATGTCAACTTACATAAGCCAATGCTCTCGCGTGCACTCGCGCCTCGAGCCTTGTGTGTACATTCATATGCTAATCAGCAAGAAACTACTAACCGGTCGTTGCACGGGAATTGCAAGTTTGCAGCGCGTCTCCGTATACGTGCAGTCTTTGATGTTATACATAGGTGCAGCCGCGCGCGGCGATTGCATAAAAGCTACATTGCAGCTTTCGATCGGAGCTACTACCCGACTCGAGCGACTACGTTAAAATGTTGCTTCGTTATGAAAAAATGTACGCTCTCTACTCTATCTGTCTCTTTTTACAGGACGATCAGGGCGACTACGGAAAAAATGAAAATTTCGTCGGTGGCTTCTTCATGCAGTCGTTGCAGAGCCAGGAGCACGAGGACGGGGACGCGGACGAGCTGGACGACCTCAAGCCCAAGCAGAGCTCTCTGGTCACCATGTGCGTCCGTAATACGTTTAGTTGTACGATACGCGATTATACGTCCCCTATAGCATAAGATGGCCAATGGATTTTCCCCAGGCCACTTCCATTCGTAAATAAATGTCTCGTTATAATGTGCTCGGGCGCGTAAGAAAAAAAATATTATAACACGCGAACGATGACGCACGCGCGCCTCTTACTATGCTTTACTGGTAAACGCTATGTAATATCATCGGAAAAAGCAAAAAGACAATCGAGGAGAGAGAAAGAGAAAAGATGCGCAACGCGCGAGGGCATGATGAGCTCTCTTTTGTGCTTTTCTGCGTAATTATAATTAACTTGCAATATATTCCACATGACCTTCTTGATAATAATTTGGTCGATGCTCGCAGTGTGGTGCATACAATGTTTATGCACTTTTTACTCTCTCTCTCTCTCTCTTTCTCTTCCGCGAGCGATCCAGCGATCGAGCATGTAAGAGCTCCCCATTATCAACGCTTTTTTTTCCCGGTTTTTAAATCGATGCATTTTTATTCGTAAATAAACTAATCGCCGCGCACACGAAACGCATGCGAACGCACGCGGATTCCGTAGGCTCGCGCGCGCGCCACGCTCATTATCTCCGAGAGTCGTATATTAAACTTCTCGCGCGCGGAGAGAAACGTCAAATTGTGTAACTGCCTGCGAATTTCGATCGGAATACTTACTTGTCGTCGTTTCTCTTTGTCTTTTTCCTCGATGCAGTTTTTCCGTCTGGAACACGATACTCGGCTCGTCGATGCTGACGATGCCCTGGGGCATCTACATGGCCGGCTTCGTGCCCGCCATCATCCTCTCATCCTCACCATGAGCGCCCTGTGCCTCTTCACGGCCTACAAGCTGCTTCAGGTCCACAAGTATCACGGTACGTTCCTTCCAATTATCAATCGCAATTATTGAGATTCGGCCGAAATTCTCTCTTTTCCTCTCTCGTTCCCTCTCGCTCCCCCCCCCGATCAATCGAACTCTTGATTAAAATCCGACTAAAACACGCCGAGATCGTTCCGTTGGCCAATTCGACGCAACCGCCCATTGCGCGAGTCGTGAAAAGCGATAAAACATTTCTTTTCCCGTAACTCAACATTCCTCAACTTTTGTCAACTTTATTCGAGTCGATTGATGTGATTTTCGTAAAATAATCCAACGAAATTGACCAACTGACGATTGTAATTTTCCAATTGCAAAAATTAATTCGGTTTATTGTAATTGTTCAAAGGAGGTGGGACGAAAACCGGAGTGATGGAGCTCAGCAAAGCCCTGCTCGGTGGATGGGCAGCGACTACCGCCAAGATCTTCAGCGTGACCGTATTGCTCGGAGCCAACATCGCTTATTGGATCCTTATGTCAAATTTTTGTATAATTCCGTCAATTTCCTCTACGACACGATTCTCAACTTGCCGCTCATGAACGCCGTGACGTTCAACAATTCCGAGTTCAATCGTAAGTGCGACTACCTTTGAAACCTTAATCAAATATGACGCTTACGCACGCTTGCATGTTTTTACGCGTACTTAATTATTCGTGATCGATGCGCAGTGCTCTGCCCAAAGGACGATATGGTCAATGGTACGGACATGTACGAGAACTCGTTTGACAACTTGGGACCGGTCTGGGATTTGTACAAGACAGTCCCGATATTTTTGGCTCTCTTGGTCTTTCCCTTTTTAAATTTCAACACGACGACTTTTTTCACGAAATTCAACTCGTAGGTAAGCTTTTCCCTTTCTCCTTTTTTTTCCTCGGAAAACATTATTTTATATGCCGAATATGTAACGCAGGTACCGTGGCCATCGTTTACTTGATCGTTTTCGTCGCGGTGAAATCGGCATCTTGGGGAGTCAACATGAACAAAATCGAGTGGGAAGATAGTTGGATACTCCGGCCGACTTTTCCAGTATTAGCTGGTATGCTGTCGCTATCGTTCTTCATACACAACATTATCATAACAATTATGCAGAGCAATCGCAACCAGAGTAAAAATGTACGTAGCGCATGCCGATCTAGGCAGCTTATTATTACTCATATAGCCACTACATTAACGCATAATATGTCGTAATGAAAACATGATTGTCGGCGGCAGCATTGACCGAGCTAATTGTCTTGATGCTTCACAGGGTCGAGATTTAACGATTGCCTACGCGCTCGTCACCATTACTTACATCATAGTCGGCATTGTCTTTTACATTTGCTTTCCTCTGGCCAAGAGATGCATCGAAGATGTGAGTTGAGACAGCGATTGCCGATTTTTATTGCACCATTCTTTTACTCAATCGAATTGACTAATTTAATTTTTTTCAGAATCTCTTGAACAATTTTCATAAAAATGACGGTTTAACCGTTGGAGCCAGAGTCGTGCTGTTATTTCAACTATTCACAGTCTACCCATTGATCGCTTACATGCTGAGAACTCAACTGCTCACATCCGTTTTCAAAGCGAACAATTACAATCGCGGCATGATCATCCTCGTCAATCTTGTCATTGTGACGATTTGCGTACTCTTTGCCATATTCCTGCCGCACGTCGGCACCATCATTCGCTATACCGGTGCTATTAGCGGTCTGATTTACGTTTTCACACTGCCGAGTTTGCTACATCTCGTCGTGTCCTATCGTAGAGGAACCATAACAGTCTACAAGGTGCTATTGTATTGTGCGTTCCTCTCATAGGTGTGATAAATTTAATAAGTCAATTTTTTATTCAAGCTTATTAAGTTTGTAATTTGTTTTTTTTATCTTATAATTCTCTTTGTACATAGTAATTAATGATCTCTTATAGAGATGTTGTAAATATTGAACGCATTTCTCTCTGTTACGATAGTATTATAATTTTACCACATATACTGTTTTAAATAATGTGATAAAAAAATGAATAACTCTTATTTTTTGTAAAATTATCTACAATTTTATATTATATATTTACAATAATATAACAAATTGACTCAACTGATACAATTTGAATATTTTTTTACTGTTTTTGCAATGGTGTTTCATATAGCCAAACTGTATCAACATCTGTTCCAATTGTCTTGATTGGCTTACAATTAGGTAATGGAAAACGACAAGCTACTATTGAACTGTTTGGTTTTAATTCTTTTTTAAATTTAGCCTCAATTTCATGCATCTGTAATTTTTTAATTTGAATAAGTCAATTATATAAATGATTTCTGAATAACTCTTAAAAACACTACTTACCATTTCATCCACTCCAAAAATAACAACATTGTTATATTTTTGCATATTAAATTGAAATAAATCTTTTCTAAAGAAGTTTGTTTTGGACGATACACCATTAAATAAGGCAGAAAGTTTTGAGTAGCGAATTAACCATTGATTGAGCTCTACACCATCAGCTTTGAAACCGGCTTTAGCTGCAGCAATAACCTGAAAGAGATTTATTTTATAATTATTATTTGATATGAAACGCAGTTATTAAAATAGAAATATTTTAATGATGCCTTACTATTCGCCCATCTCCACTTCCAATGTCAAGAAGAGTTCCTTGTTTTCCTTTTAATGCTTTCATGACATTTTGCACTTGTTCGTTTGATGCAGGACAGAATGGTAAACAAATACGTCTGAATGCTGGGCTGCAAAATGGCAAACTTATTGCAGTAATTGCAATTCCAACTCCCCCTAAAAAAATGTTACGTTAATATAAATAAAAGTTGTATTAACAGAGTAAATTTTCTATTCTATTTGAGTCTAAATCCAACCTTAAAAAATACAAACTTGAGTAAATTACTAATACTTTCAGAACTAGAATTTTATAAAAGTATTCATTTAATTATAAAAAAATTCAACATCTATTCTTCTTAAAATTTTGATTTCAATTACAATGTGACAATTAACGCATACCTAACAATTAATGATAACAATTGTAATAAAAGCATTACCAAAAATCCCGGCAAGTATCATACTGAAGCGCTTCGATTCAGGTGTCATTCCAGGTGTATTCCACCCAATTTCATCCAAAACTTTTTGTTCCATTTTATTATTTTATTTACAATTAAAAAAGCTATATGAAATATCACAGTCAAAATAAGTCTTGAAAAAACAGCAGAAGACAGACGACGATTGTTGAAATTGGGAGTCTGCTGGGATGTCGCTACTGCTGCAGACGACTGTTGTTCGCGCAGGTTTTTCTGCTTGGTAACATAACAGAGATCCGCTGCTCGAAGTAAAGCTCGTTTCTCGCCCCCTGAAGTCGCAAATCGCGCGACGCTTTCGCGCAAATCCGACCAATCGTCATCGCTGCCACATCGGAATAATATAGAACTCGTTTAACGAGGGTTGCTCACTCGCACACGTCTTTGTGAAATATATAACATGACGCGTGAACGAGGGCAAACCTATAGGACATTATAACTATCGTACAACATATATATGTAGGTGTAGGACGTGCGCGATAAACAGGGTCGAGTACATTTTGCTCTCTGGAAATATCAGTCTGCGCGCGCCTTTGTATACACACAACAAAGTGACTCCACTTCAATCGTCGTGACTCTTAAACTCGCGTTAATTTCTTTTGTGTCAACGATTATCGTGACAAAAATGTATAGTTCGTCAAATTTTAAGAAAAAATTCAGTTTTCGCGACCGAGCACACAGTGATTGTTTGGTAGTTGATTCGGTGAGGCCTTCTGTTGTTCAGTGTAATTTAGTAGACTCTTTACACTGATTGCCGATTGTATATGGTGAGGTGTATAGCTCGCGGAGCAGAAAGTTAGTCATCAATGTGACCATTGGTGCTTTTGACCGAAAGCGGATGATGCATTTGTCGTCCCTTTTCCTCTATCTCATGACTGTACTATTTTGCTAATGTATTTCTCCTCATCTATACGTGAACTCGTGTAACTCTCTTCCGACTGGATACCTTTACACTGTCTTAACTGCATTTATTGATAGCAAATGACGATATTCGCGATCGTGTAAGTAATATTCATTTTGATGCAGCTTGAGTTTTTTCAATCAAGATAAAGTTTTCCCGATTGTCTTCCATTCAACTAAAATATTTAAAGCTACTTAGTACAGGAATTGAGGAATTTATAACCATTTGTTGACAACTATAATTGATTTATAAATATGGATAACATAAGTGAGTTTGACATTAAACTGGAAAAAGATATTTATTATGCTGGAGAAATGATCAGGGGTCATGTTGTGTTACACACAACTGAAAACTTCAAACTAAGATGTATGTAAAAGACACATTTTAATAGTTGTTTCATTTTGACAACCATCTGTTATGTTTATTTATAGCAAAAATTTTGCATGTATTTTATTTATTTAAACATTGATGCTGTATATAGATTTTAAGTATATTACTTTTTTTGTGTGCATGTAAAACTATTATGTAAAATATAAGTTGGAGTTGAAAAATAAAAATTTGCTGTTCTGTGTCAATATGTTGAGTTTTTATTTCTTTGCAATATTTTTCGCTTTATCCATTCATTGATGTGAATCATTAAGAAATTCTTTACCTTGAGTTATTGGAGTTTACTTTTGTCAACTATTTTTGCAAACAATACCAACGACTTATTTTTGCTACACAACTTTCATAGCGATGAGACTGTCTCTTCGAAGTCAAGCACACGTTGAATGGAAAATTTTAGTCAGTGGAGATAGAAGAAATGTAAAGGATGATCAATACTTTGTTGATGAGCGAATCGTAGTCTGGGGTCATGGTAATTTTAATGTTTTATTCAAATGCTGATTAAATTGCTCATTTAAAGCATTAATTATTAAAAAATTACAGATACTTCAGACGGTCCTATTCCAATTTTACCCCGTGGGAAACATCAGTTTCCATTTACTTTTAAATTACCAGAGAGCTCTTTACCATGCAGCTTTGAATCTCGCACTGGCTATATTCGTTACTATGTTAAAGCAACAGTTGATCGTCCATATGCAAGTCCTCCTCAGGGCTTGAAGTATTTTACATTAATTGGGCCTCATATAGACTGCATGGATGAACAATACTTGGTAACATTTATTTTTTTGTTATTAAAAAGAAAAAAGAAAAAAAATAACTTTAATTGATCATTTTTATAGAAACCAATGATTGGTACTGAAGTAAGAACATCTTGTTGCTTTTGTTGCCGTCGAAATCCAGTAGAATTAAGTGCTCAATTAGAACGGAGCGCTTATGTTTGTGGTGAAAGTATAAAATTACGAGCTTCTATCGATAACAAGGGTGTAGAAAAAGCTTGGCTGAGTGTCAAATTAACTCAGGTATAGTTGATTGAACTGATTTATCGAAAAATAAACTCATAATAAAGGCTCCTAAATAATTCTAAATATCATTTAGTACCTCGAATTTTTTATTGAACGAGGTGTTCTTGGAACAAGCAGAGAGCTTCAAAAAGTAGTTATGGAATATAAAGGAGAACCGGTACCTCCTGGTACAGCAATAAAATGGGACTCATCGAAAAAAATGATTCTTCCTGTGTGCCCGCCAACACTCGTTGGTGTGTGTCGCTTAATACAGATTTACTATGTTTTAAAGGTGGGTAAACATTATCATTTATTCATACAAAAATAAAAAAACAAATTATTCATATTTTTATAATTCGTTCGGTGCAGGTCAGTGTCCAATTGGAAAAATCCGGAGAGGACATGCAAATGCATTTTCCCTTGACTGTGGCAACGGTGCCATTCAGGATACCGAACTTGACACAACAGCCACAAATTAAATATGGTTCGTAATGTAGCGATGAAAAAAAATTAATTTAATACTATCTGTACTAATTGAAATTTACACAACTTTACCTTTAAACAGAAAATGCAATGGAGCACGTAGAAGGAGGTTGCTATATCGGCCCGGAATTTCTCTTGGGACAAGTTTATGATGGCACTGAACCCCTTGGGTCTCAAGCTCCATTAGTTTTGTACAGGCCAGTGTATGTTTGCATTGCCAATGAAAAAAAAACGCAGAGTCGTTAGAGTTCAAGTATATCTCCCGGAAAAGTATGTTACAATAAATTATTATATAAGATTTTTGCAGCTTTCATTTTTGTCCCAACAGGATGGAAATTATGTAAATCTAATAAGTACTTGTAACTGTGTGTACTGTTGGACTTTGAAAAAATATATATTTTAAGACCCAGATAATACCTTGCCAAAAAAGAAATTTGACAGAAATTTTTCATTTGGAAAATTTTTGACAAAATCGCAACATGTATTGTTACATGTCTTGTATAGTAATTAGAGAGATACCAAAACTAACGTAAAAATAAACATTTTCAAAAACGTTTTTCGAAATTTCTTCTAAATATTTTTGTAAAAAAATGACACAGATGATTAAAGAGCAACAAAACAAAAATATTAACGTAGGCTTTTTAAAAAAATATTTGGTAGATAATTGAGAAAATGTGTTTGAATTTTTTTACCTTATTCTTGGTATCCCCTTAATTAAAATAATAAAAATTATAAAGCCTAATTAATTATTTTATGAGCGCATAAAATTTAAGCATTTTTCTACAATAACTTTTTATCGTTTACAAAGCTTTTTTATTAAATATTAATAGCAACATAATATTTAAAATACTTAAAATTGTTTTTAAAGACCTTCCACCTGGTGCTCAATACCTTTATAAAAAAAGAAAAAAGCTAAATAGTCTTGACAGTCATAAAAAATTTTAGATGGACCAATCAATGTTCAAATTGTTAAACGTTATAATTCTGAGCTGCAATTATATTCAAATTAAGTTGTTCAAATGTGCCATGATAATTTGAATGTTCAATCTAAGCTTAGAATAAATTACATTCAAATGTTTATGAAAATAATATTTTTCAACGATTTAATCATCTTATAATAATATAATTTGAGCCTATACGTTTATTTTTATTCTTATAACTTTTTTTTTATTTATGCGTTTATCTTTATGGATTTGAGTAAGGGATTTGATATTACTCTAAGATGACGGTGGGGAAATGGAATTTTATATAAAATATAGAAACGCTGCATTCATAAAACATTTTTTCGTTGTAATAACGTTTTGCTTAATATAGATGTTTCATAATTGCAGATTACTACTAATTTATCTTTGTTACAATTAATGAACAGTAAAAAAATTTTAAAAATCTGTGGGAGTAACATATTAAATGATACATTCAAAGCAATATGGGAAATATTACTCCGATGGCAAATAATTAAATATTGTAATGAATATAATTACCTAAAGAGGGTAATACACTCGGCGATTAACCACTTTTTATCAGTAAATGACTACTTTGGGATGTACAATAATTATACTGTTTCCTTGTCTTTCGATAACTGGACACGGAAAATAGACAAAATTATTCCCTGGATAATTGTATAAGATTCATACAAATGCTTTGCTGATATTTTTTTGTTAAATTTAAAAAAAAAAGATCATTTACTGGAAACCGGTCAATCACTGGGTCGATTACCCTTGATAACTTCATGAATATTGCTTAACGACAATATAGAATATAATCAATACACCTGTACCATAATCATCAAACTCGAAATACGTGCTATGAATATCGATATGATTTTCTTGTATTTAAGTTCAATGTAATTTTTTTAAAATTATAAACACGATGAAGATATTAACAATCAGTTTTTCAAGTGATCTTTTTACAAGTATTTATATAAAGTGCCAACTAAAAGAAATGAATTTAAACAATAATTTTTCCTCCTAGCGTGCACGAAAAATTGTTGTAGCGCCAAAAGTATATGAAAGTGCCTCCCAAAAATGATAGTTATTCATTTTTTTGCGTTCACAAATAATTTTCGCACATAGTAAATAAACGGTATACCGATAAAATCACGAATCTAAAAGTAGTTAATTGCGTCTGAACGTCAAATTTTGAGCAATAAATTTAATTTTTCTACGAATTGTTAATGTGTTTGAAAAGATAAATATCCAGTCAATTATTGGCGTACTGAAACAGTATCGAACAATCTTAGCATGGTACAGGTGCCGCATATGATATACATCATAACATATGAAGATTGGAAAAAAGTAAATCACACTGAATTTTTAATTATAAAAGAATAATAAAATTAAAAATCGTAAATTAAAAAATAAGAAGTTACTGCAGATTTTAGAATTGTATAGACTGTGTAGGAGTGCTTGTAAAATTATACTCATAAAAATACGTATGAATTTGTTAAATTTAGAGCCAAATTGTAGTCACTGTTATTCATGATTACTATATGTATAGTCAATGAGTGTTAACAACTTGACTAATTCTGCACAAAGGTTCAATTATAAATTTTAAGAAACAATGTTGTAAAGTTAAATATATCTTGCTATAATATGTTGAAAAAATTAAACATTGATATAACTATTTGTTTAGAATAATAATGAAATCATTCAGAATACATAATAAATTATATTGAAATATTGTTTTAATTTCTTCAGTCAGTTCATTTGTAAAGTTAGTATTAATATAACAAAGAATCATCATTGAAAAGTACTCCTCAGCAAGGTCAAGTTTGAAAAAAATTTTAATATTTAAATTTCATGTAACATATACCTATATCCATAAACTAATAATCAAATTAATGAAAAATAATTTCATGAGATAAATTATCTGTTAACTTTAAAGTCATGTATAATAAAGTAAAAAAGACTCAAATTGGTCTGTTTAAGATTAAACGAGAGTTGAAATGTTGTTAATGCAGTTGCAAGCCTTTCAATACCTTTGTATAAGTATAAAATGCCTGTATAATAAATGTTTGTATATGAATAATTAAAATATTGTTTCATTTGACTAATATGGAGAAAAAAATCCAGAATTCTATAAGTAAGTAGAAAATACTATTATTTTAATATGTATATATTTACATGGATTGTTTAAGTAATAGCTTATTTTATGGGAATTTATAAAAATTGATCTAGGGGCAATCAACAAGTGAACCTAAAAGTAACATGAAATGGTATTGATCATGTTTTGACATGTTAAATTTTCAACAGATAAAATAAAATCTTGAAATCAAGTATTAAATAGTTAAAATTGCCATTGCCTTATAACATTTGAAAACTATTTTTGATAGAATTATTAGCTTTCAATTTTTTGCAGATAGCGCAGTACACAAGTAGATTAGTTTTAAATTTAATCTAAGACTATATACTTGACATCAATGAAAAATATTGGTTTTAAACTTAACCCATATCAAGTCATTAATTTTTAAATTAAAAAAAATAATAATAAATAAATGAAGAAATTAATAATTGTATGACTATGATGGCGACAATCAAAATAAAAATCAAGTTTCACTTGCAAACGTGTCTCTTTGAAATTACAAATAGATTAGCTTGAATACCACCTCAAGTCTGGGTATTCAAGTAAAATATAATACTTTAACTATAATATTTTACATTACTTCCATACTGTTTTGCGTATTTTCTGTAAAACTCAGAGAATTATTCGCAACATCTGTCATACTGTCATCTGCAGCAGCATTTTGAACATCCATTCCATCATTCATAGTATTGGATTGCGTATTTGTGCCATCATCCCAATTAATTTTAAACCTAGTAACACGTGGTTTGTCAGCTAAGATATTCCTTTGCACTTTATCAAACTGAGGTTGTTGTGGAGGATTTTCCTTTAGCTCTGGATCTGTGTATTCATTGTTAATGAAATAACCAACTCGTACAAATTCTTGATTTCTATAGGAACAAGTCAGTAGAACTACTGTGACACCCAATGCATCATTGACAGGAATTTTTGTTACATCTGGAGGATCAGCCTTAAATGGTAAAAAAACATATTATTTACATATAGCTACATTATAGAAAAGTTGATATTTCCTAGTAGAATGAAACATTACCTGGAAAACAAACATGTGCCTTCCCTCAGGAATTGGGCCAACGTATATTGTGTCCAAGATCTGATCATACTCTTCAGATTCAGCACAACCAACATAAATCATTTTCCATTCCAAATCTGTAACATTTATAGAATCTGATTATTATTTATTCATCAGGCTTTATTTTACGGGTCCGCTTAGTACTACCGATGTTTTTTGAGTTTCAAATACATCGCGACTCGCGTACGAATCAAGCGTATGAATCATTATAGACACGTACAGGTTAACTTCACAGTTAGAAAATAAACATGCTATTATACTTGGCGTACGAAGCTCGCTAATGGGAACTTGATGAATTCCTGTCGAGACCTGCGCGCTCAAAAGAAGCGTCTCGAATCTCTCATTGCTCAAGCTCAATAGTTGTAACCTTAAATCGTCGAGGAGAAAAAAAACGATCGATCCCGTATCCAGAATTCATGCGCCAACGACGCAGATACTCAACCCATCGTCGTCGCGTCACTCGATTGCGTGCGTCGGAAAAGCTGAGCGGGGTGCTCGAGAAAACCTACCTTCTTTGAGTTCCTCGATGCATTCGAAGGTGATTTCGAATTGCATGGGATTGTAAAAGGGCGACGGATTGTCGAGAACGGCGACGTTTACGACTTGCACCTTGGCCATGGCTTCGCACAATTATAACTGACGAGGAGCTAGCCTATGGAAGTAGCAGCGCAACGTATCTATGCACTCGGGCTCGGTCGAACGGTCGAGTCGTGTGCCGACGATGTTGTTGCTCCGCAATCGTTCCCAACGATTCAACGATAGTCCGTATAACCGCTCGTGAGTCGGGAGTCGCGACAGACAGCTCTAGGTCGAATAATTGAACGTGTAAACAATTGTTGAGAGTCGGCCGAGGAGGAAGCGAGAAGTGTGGCACTGCGGCGGCTTGCGAGAGCTGCTTAGCTACACTATATGAATGAGCAGCCGAAGCAAAATAAGTGCGAGGCAAGACGTGACTCTTGTGTGCCGCGCGGCTAGCTACCAAGCAATCTCTCGTGGATTGTGTATATCTATCGAGAGAAAAGCGCGCGAGTACGAGCGAGCTTTGGCGCGCAAAGTCTTGGCCGCGCGCAGCTCGATCGGCGCAGCGGTGCTCGCGACCGATAATACCGGATTAGCTGTTCCCGCGACTTCAAACTTGACGCGAGCACCGCCGGATATTTCAGCCCGAGCCGTGTGTTCCGTTGACCGAATCGGGTCTGTTGGCCTCGTGGCAGTGACTCGGCTCTGTCACTCTGACGTCTGCAGATGTATACGCGAACAATACCATTGCATGCTTGCACAAAGTTCCGTTACGAGCGCTAATTTTGAATCTTCGTTTTTCTTCTTTGTTGTTTTTCCAATATTTTACCTTCTTTGTTGTCTATCGATGGTTTTATCGATCGACTTTGATTTCATTTGTAATTTGTCGCGTGCAAATATGATGTAACGCGGGAAAAATGAAATATTGGCTGAGAAAAGCGAGACTCGAGTCGATCATCACCATGACAACTCGCCAGGTGGTCGGGTAGTCAGGAAGTTTGATCGACGAAGCTACGTTGTTGATCGGGCCGGTGAATCATTCGACGACTCTTCGCTCGTCGAGTTGCCTTTTAATAATTTCTACGAGTAAATAACATAAATCGAGGCAAAATGACGGACGGCAAAGCCAAGGGGGTGGGCTTCGCTCTCGTCGGCAACGACCTGCTTCAGCGCGACGAATTGAGCAGCAGAACTCTGGACGAGCTGCAGCATCGCAAGTCCCACACAGCTCCCCTCTGCACTCGGTCTTTCACGACGAGAAGCAATGGATGGACCAATTCAACGAGGACACCTTCAAGATCCTCGACCCGGACGACCCGTTGATGAAGAGATTCCAGGATGCCCTGAAATCTCATTTACAGCGCATCGACGGCAAACTCGACGAGGAGATTCGCGAGTTGGTGAGCGTTCGGCGAAGCGCCCGAAAAATATCCACTTGCCAAGCGACCTTTCCTTTGATCCGTTATTTTTTTTTCTATTCGCGAGTACAGGAAGCGGCTCTGAAGGATGCCAACAAGACGCGCGAGGACGAGGGCCTGGCGCTGTACGAGGTGCAGCAGGAGGCCGCCCAGCAAGAGCAGGCCATCGACCAGTACAAGGACATGCTCGCCGAGGTGGTGAACCTACGCGGCGACATCAGCGAGCGCCTGGAGAAAATCAAGTCGGCCCACAAGAGGCTGCAGGACGAGCTCCAGGCGAAAAAGTCCAAGGAGAAGCTGCTGCAGCAGAGCGTCGAGAGCCTCGACGCGCTCCAGAGGCAGTTCGCCAAGTGGGAGCAGGACCTCGCGGCCAACCTCAGCATATCCCAGAGGATATCGGAGAAGGACGCGGCCACCGAGCGCGAGCTCATCTACCAGAAGCAGCAGAAGGACTTTGTCCTGCTGAAGCTCGAGGACGAGGTCTGGAAGCTGCAGAGCGAGATCAAGGACCTCGACGAGCAGCTGCAGATCAAGGACGAGGAGAAGATGGCCCTCGGTCAGACTCTGGCCGACGCCGCGGCCGACCTCGAGGCTCTGGAGAAGGAGCACAAGACCCTCTACAGCGCTTGGAACAGTGTGCTCGTGCTGATTAGCCACCAGAGGGACAAGATTAACGAGGAAATAAGCGCCGAACAAAGGTTGGCATTCGACGAAAGATATGAAAAAACTGTCGCGAGCTCGCGCAAGCCGAGCAATAAATTGAATTTTCCGTGTTCGCAGGAGAATAAAGGAGTCGCTGCAAAATCTACAAGCGCAAGTGGAAAATCTGAAGAAAAACTCGAACAAAGAAATGGAAAACAACGAGAGGCTGACCGCGCTGCAGACGAGAATCAAGGACGAGATCAATCTCGTGAAGAAGCTCTACGACACGGACAAGGAAAAGTACTCGAGCCTGGAGAAGAACTTCAACAAGATATCGAAGCTGATCGATCAGAACGAGCGTGAGCTGGCGGCGGCCACGATGGAGCACGAGGCCGCGAGCAACGCCGACGAGCAGCTCGGCCGAGATCTCGTCAAGCTCGAGAGGCAGAAGCGCTCCCTGGAGGAGGAGCTGCTGGCCAGGCTCGACGACAAGGTCATGCACGACAAGGCCCTGAAGAATCTCAATCGGATGCTGCACGAGACCAAGGACGGCAACCTCGAGAGCGAGGTGAATCTCAACCGGGCCGAGAACGCCTACGGCAAGTCCCTGCTCGAGATCGAGAAGCTCAACTCGCTGCTGGCCGGCGAGAGGTTCGACCTGGACGCGATCGAGCAGAAGAACGAGGACAAGCGCCGGGACCTGGAGAAGATCCAGGCCGACATCAAGAATCACGAGCTGCTGCAGAAGCAGAAGGAGCGCAAGGTCGCCCAGCTCAACAAGAAGATCGAGGAGCTGTCGCGCGGCAAGAGGAGATCGACCCCTACGACGCCAAGATCCAGTCGATGGAGAAGAACATCGACGAGACCGAGCAGAAGATCAAGAAGGCCCAGCAGTTCTGGCTGCGCCAGCAGGGCTACATGTACAGCATGAGCGAGCAGCGAGACAGGCAGATACAGGAGCTCAGCTGCATCTGCCGCGAGATCATGCTCATGGAGCAGAGCAACTACAAGCTCGAGGTCCAGCTGGACAAGCAGAGGAAGGAGGAGGCCAACGTCAATCGCAGCATGAACGGCCTCCAGCACCGACTGCTCCAGATCAACGTCAAGCTCGCCTCGCAGAAGGAGCTGAGGAACGAGCTCGAGGACAAGAACAATTCCGTGAGGAACGAGTACATACAGTCGCTCAAGAACGCCGAGCTGCATCTCATACAGCTTCAGGCCGCCATCAAGAGGCTCTGCGAGGACAAGTGCAACTTGAAGGACCAATTGACCGCTGCTCAGCAGGATAATTTGTCCTGGGAAAAGAAGGTGATCCCGTAAACGGCCGCCTATTGTTACCATCTGGAGTGATATTTCAACCTTTTATCTTCGTCTCCTTTTTCCAGGTTCAATTGATTACCGAGACGAATAAATCGTTCAAGGAAGAGCGCAATTCGGGAGGCGACATTGCTCTCATGAAGAGCGAGATACATAAGATGGAGATACGTTTGTCGTATTTGAGAAAAGCTCAGGAGAAGCTCGTGCAGGACATGGAGTTTTGCATTTCCAGAAGGGACAATATCGTGGACGAAGCAATGGCTAGAGAAAAGAAAAATCCCAAGAACCAGCACAATCAGAGAATCATTATGAAGAAACGATTGGACGATCAAAAAACAAAAATTAAACAAGTTGTCAAGGTAAGTGATTTTGCGTTCAAGAGTTAATTTTTCCTCATTCAGCGAGCTTTTCTTTTAGGAGACTAAACAAATAGAGAATAAAATTGCTAGCATAGGGGATCAGCAAAAAACTCTACTAGAGTACCTCAACGAAGGACAAAAGCTTTGAGGCAAAATGAAGATGTAGTGCCCGACATAGAAAAGCAAATCGTAGAAGCCGAGCTCATAAAGCATCATGTAAATCTAACTCTTGATTAAGCCTCTAACTATTGCCAAAACATTGATCATAAATGATTTTTGACAACATTTTCAGAACTTGGAAGTTTTGGTGAGGAAGCAACGTAGAGTCAATATGCTGCGAGAATTGAAGGACGGCTGTTATAGATCGGTTATCAAGAGCGAAATGGTTTTAGACGAGGAGTGGCGGAATCAGTTAAATTTGAATAAGAATTTAAACGAAATAATGGAACAAACGCAACACGATTTTCCTCTGCTAAAAAATCAAGTTCGAAAAATATTACTCACACTGGAAACTTGAGAAAATTAATTTATAATTATAATGTCTTTGAGAGGTCTTATACCGTTTTCATGGATCTACTCTATTCAAGGCGAATATAATAAAACGTATTAATAATTTGGGGAATATTTTGTGTGATTTGATGTTATGATAAATGGATATTAACTGATTTTCACGACCATATAACAAAACTAGACAATAGTGCCGATTTTTTTATCAAATGAATTTAAAAAATATTTAAATATTTTCTTATTTATTCACGAGAAAACATGTGAGTTTATCTGATCATTTGTGTTTACTTGTTACTAATTTTAACGAGAGTTTAATTGTAAAATTTTCTCTCAAGTACATACGCGAAAAAATATCACAAAATATCTTTCGACTTCAATCGTAAAGGTAAGAAGGAAATGTTGATTAAGAAAATTGACATTTATTTTTATATCTTACAACAATCATTTTCAGTATTGACACTTTGAATAAATATACTTTTTTATATTATAATTTTTTCTCGTAAACAGTCATCATATTTGTAGTATAAAACATAATCATCAAGTAGCATTGTAAAAGCATTCGGAATGTTTGTAAAGATAGTCAAAATGTAACAGACTATAAAAAATTGCGATTAACGCTAATAAAATGCATCATCACAATATTTTATAAAGTATCATTATTTTGTTTGTTTTTTCGTTAAAATGAAATAACGATTAAACTTTGTACCGATCAACGATCAAAAGCTATCCTTTTTCATTAACTTATGTATTGAGTAAAAACGTACATGAAAATGAAGTATAAATACAAATGAAAAAATTAAATAAAAAACTGAGCGCTCAGTTTTAATAAATCAAAAATTAAGTTAATACTGTAACATATTTTGCAATCATCAAAGTTGGGTGCAAAATTTCATACCCAGCTCACAAACTAAAATATATATCAATGATATAAAGGTCGAGTGAGTCGACGGGTGATTTTGTTGACAAGAGCAAAGTATAAACAACGTACATTTGAATTTCCTGCGCATGAGTTACGACGTAAGCTTGATTAAGCTATCAAAATATGACATACACTTAATTTATGCCTCATGTGCGGTGACAAATAAAATGAATAATTTACAATACACATTATTGAACTCATCCAACCACACTGATTCATAGCTAAAGATAAATTCAAAGAACTTATTAAGAGTTCTGACACTTTCATTACAAAATCATAATACGTTTTCGTAGTGACGATCCGACGCCTGGATCTTGAATTATATTTTGGTCCCTATTCGTAGCTAAATGTGAAAATGAATTTTTAAGTTGTTGAAACTTAATGCGCTAGTGGTTTTGGCGTCGAACGATTTTGTGAAATTAAATAAAAATTGGAATGATCACGCGGGCGATAACGTTGACGAGCCATTGTGGTCGGACGTTGCTTTTTCGTCCGGATCCTTCTGACCGATGCGTTCGGCTTCCTCCAAAGTGTCGGGCAGTTTTGTACCAAGGGTTTCGGGGAAGCTCAACGTCAGCATACCCGCCGTCAGACTCATGGCGCCGAACAGCAGCAGTGGCAGGCCGTCATAAATGTACTTGGCCTACAAGAAAAAACCAATTAATATCGTTTGTCGTAATTTAGAGCACAAGCAGAAATGGTAAAATTACCAGTAGAGGAGTTTGAGGCGCCAAAATCGAGCCGACGCGTCCGGTCATGCTGCAAATGCCGAGGAGCGAGTGCCTCAGGGTCGTGGGGAAGAGCTCGGTCGTGTAGACGTAGGACGTCGAGAAGGCCATGGTGATGCAGCCCTTGCCGCAGACGTAGAGGGCCAGAGCGACCCAGTGCCACATCCCGTAGCTGGGCACGAACTGAATGAGCAGACAGAAGACGCCGCTGAAGACGAAGGCCCCGCAAGGGTCGCTTTGCGGCCGATCGAGTTGAGCAGCGGATAGACGAAGATGTTGCCGGGAATCTCGATGGCGACCACGAGGATGAAGTTGATGTACTTGTCGCCCTGGCCGAACTCCGTCGAGTTGAGGGACAGGCCGTAATAGACGAAGGTGTTGGTGAGCCAGCAGAACGAGCAGATGAGCAGTCGAGTCAAGATCTTGGGGCTGTGACGGATCTGGGTTATGTTGGGCTCGGACTTTTTAGCGGGACTCGAATCCGCCACCACCGAGTCATCCTCGCTCTTGCTCGTGTCCTTTTTCGCATCTCCGTTTTCCTTCTCCTTCTCGTCGTTTATATTTTTCAATTCGAGGAACGCCTCCTCGCTTATGTCGAGCTTATTGACTTTGGCCATTTTTCGGTAAACTTTTTCGGCCCTGTCGCGCTTGTCGTTAGCGAGGAGCCACCTGGCAAGGTGAGCAAGAAAAAATTGAAAAATATAATTAAAGTCGAAGGAGTAAATTAGTCGAGCATCGTAGAGTTTGTCAATTACCTGACCGATTCTGGCAGCAGATACATGAGTGCGATGACGAGCAGGCCAGGCCCGTAAATGACTCGCATGAGCACTCGCCAATTACGCGTCCATTTGGCTACCAGGCCGAGCCATATTTCACCGACGGCGTAGATACACGATATGAACGTGCTACCTACTACCCTCTGCTCGACGCCGGTCATCTCCATAGCTGCGATAAAAAAAGGAGCGTGAGACATTCCGCGTAAGCAACATAATTAGAGCTCGTGTGCACATACGAAAGAAATCAATCTACTTGAATCCACCGCGAAAAAATTATTTCCGAGGTATGCTTTTTTTTATTTTACGCGTTTTATTTCACGGCATACGAAATGAATTTTTCGTGATGTATTTAAGTAGATTGATTTATTGTATTTTTATGTATAAAAATGAAAATTACCGTAAATGAAGCAAGCGCTGTAAAGGCCGGCGGCGAAACACGCGTCAATGAATTCAAAGGCAACGAACATCCAGTAATTGACGGAGAAAGAATGTATGAGGCCGCTTATACCGGTCAGGAATGTTATGCTCGTCAATACAGTCCGTCTGCCATACCTGCGGCGCAACGAATCGACAATTGCAATTATCGTATAATATTTGAATCGTAAAGAAATGCAATAATCCATTACTTGTCCGAGAGGGTCGAGGCGAAGGTCAAACCGACCAGTTGGCCCAAGTTGTTGATGGTCCCGATAAGCGTGAGCTTCCAGCGATTCGAGTCGCAGCTGATGTCCCACTGCGTACGGCGCAAATAAAAATTTCGTTAAAAAAAGAAGATCATCCGAGCTCGCCGCGTGGACGAGCTCGAGGTAATGTTACCTCGTTGTGAATGGTGACCTCGTCGGGGTCGTAGACCCACTCGTTGCATATCTCGGTCTTGTTGCGATCGAAGAAGCCCGGCGCCGAGCAGTTGGTCTCGCTCTTGAAGCTGCTCACCGAGTAGCGCTTGCAGTTCTCGGTCAAGGACTGCGAGTTGTTGAGCCAGCTCATCCCTCGGAGCTTCGACACGCTGTCCATGTCCTCGCATTCTGGGATCTTGCACCTGATGGACCAAAGCACGTATACAACTCGAGTGCGTTGATTCTCGAGGCCGCGAGAAAAAAAAGAAGGAGATCAAACATAGACGAAAAAAAAACGATTTTTCCGCTACGCCTGTTTGCCGTCCGTCAACAATCGAGTGCATTATTTAATCGCGTCGATAATCGTTCAAGAAAAATATGTTTACAGTAAATATAAAGCGTCGTTTATGGCAAATACCGCGCGATGTCCGTTTAGTTCGAGCGAGTAAGGAAAAAAAAAGTCAGCGATGTTGCGCTTCGTCGAACTGCGCTCGTAAATGCACACAATAAAGAGCCGAGGCAACATCGTCGATTATTCACGTAAGCTAAGAGGTGCATGTGTGCACGTTAACGCGTTATTATATCGTTGTTGTTGTTATTAAACGTCTACGCACCTGTACTTGACTTCTCCAGCGGTAAACACATAGTCGAGCGTAAAGCCCGCCGAGAGTATGAGTGGCAAGGTGATGAGGGTGTAGATGTAAAATTGATACTTTCCGAAGCTGTCGATGTCCTTCTTCATTTTGGTATCGCTGTGGGTTCGGTCGGTGTCGAGAAATTTGATCCGGTCCACTTGCGAGCTTGCGAGCTTTTTCCTCTTCCTTCTCTTCCCCTCTTATCTCTGCGAGATTATCTGTTTCGCGACAATTAAATGCGCATAATCAATATTATCGGAAACAACATGGCAATTATTGGGCGAAGTAGCGTAGCGAGCGAGCGAGCGAGCGTCAGCGGCAAACAAGAATCCAATGTTTACTTCGTCGATCGACGAGTCGACGAAAATTGCTCGAGACATGCGTGCCGCGGACATGTAGTAGTAGTAGCAGCAGTAGTAGCTCCGCTCGATGTGGGTTATCGACCTGATACGTAAACGCCCCCGCCCTCACGCAACAGCTCGACGGCCGAACGACGGAGCGAGCTATTGTTGCACGCTATATACCTTTGAGCATTATATTCTCGCGCTCGACGACGGATCAGCTGAGAGCTGCGACCGACGACGGGGCGCCCCCGCGGCACACTTCGACTCGCCGTCCGTGTACTAGGCGACTGACTGCACGGTGCACTCTGCACTCTGCACTGCGCTCTGCCACCGACCGACCGACCGACCGACCGACTGACAGACGCTGCAGCGCGCAGAATCGGGAACTGGGAATTTGCAAGGGAAAACGGGTGTATAGCCCCGAAGGTGGCTGAAGGCGCTACACCACAGCTACTCGAGTTTATCCGCGTCGTTCTTCTGCCTACACGGATCTAGTTCATTGGGTCGAACTCCGTAGAGTCGATGTGCAATTGCACATGTATCGACAGACAATTACTGCTCGATTCGTTTCTAATCGCTCGTTGTATTTTTTTTATAGCTCGCGCGACTCGAGAGCGATTGCCAACATAATATGCCTGTCGTAGACGCGAGACTCTTTCGTTCTCTCGCGCACGTGTGTTTGCACACTTCTTCTCAGCTGATTTTTACGTGTGCACATGCAAATTTTCTTACCCGATCGACCATCGTGCACACGATTGCACTTTTTTTGTTGTCAGCGACGAACACGCGACATGCGTTCGCATTCGAGCACGTCCAATTTATATTTCCTACACATAATGACTCCACTGCATGTGTGTGTGTGTGTGTGTGTGTGTGTGTGTGTGTGTGTGTGTGGTGTGTGTGTGTGTGTGTGTGTGTGTGTGTGTGTGTGTGTGGTGTGTGTGTGTGTGTGTGTGTGTATGTATAGTCGTCGATATGATATAGCCGCGATGTTTTCGGAGCGATGCGCGTATATATGTCTGTTAGCCCCGCAGCCGCCGACGCGTGGGTTTTTTTGCTTTTAGCGCGCCAATTCTTTGCATTCTCCGAATCAATTAAATACTAACGAATGGTTTTACAAAAATATACTCTACGCTCGATTGATTTCTCTGCTAAATACATATCAATTTCTTATTTTTTCTCTCTCTCGTCTTTCATTCACACGATGTACGAAGAAACGGGGAGAACACGTGATGAGACTCGAGCGTGAACGAGCACAAAATATTCAAACCCGTTTTTTTAAGCTACATTAATTCTAACATAATTGGCGAATCTTTGGTATGATGTTTTCGCTCGAAAGTAAAGTTTGACCGCAAAACGAGCGATTCGTACGCGCGGCAACTGTCAACGGTCAACGGTAATCATACTATTTTTCGCGTGTTTACCGAGAGTCAACTAAACTCGCGGACTAGCTGCAAATTAGCATAAAGTTGAAACACGCCAAAGTTGTTTTTTTTGTATGCACAATGTAAAACGTCGGCGTGGAGCAAAAATGAAATTGCTAGTATTATAATATCGCACCGAGTCACGATAAGATTAAAGAATTTATTCAAAAATGATTGTGCGAATGAATGAAAAACATTTAGAAAACCAATATAGTGCGTGAAAAAAAGTACGTAATCGGGCGGAAGCGGCGAGTGTCGAGTCAATCGCATCGTGTATATTATCAGCCAGTTTTGCGTTATTAAAAGTAAAAAAAAAAAAGTGACGAGGCCGGGCGCGTAGAATTTCAAATTTAGATCGAGTCGCGCGTACGCACTTATACGCCAGCACAGAGCTCGAAAGCAGAAACTGAATTTTTTTTGCCGGGCGCGCACTCGCACGCGTGAAATATGCGGGAAATCGAGAGGGAAAAAATTTGGCTTCGGACTTACCAGCAGCAGCAGCGGTGAAAAAGGCGCAGCCACGAGGGCGTCTTTCTTTCCGTCAAGCTCTACTCATGATCTCCGGCGCAGGAGAAAGCGATGCGTCGCGCGCTGCACAGACGCAGAAAGGAAAAGCGAGTCTGTCCGTCGCCGTGGTACGTAATTCTCCTCAGCAGTCGCGACTTAGCCGAGTAGCGACGACGAGTGCTGCGATCGGCGGTGGCGGCGGCGGCGCCTCGTGCCGTAGTAACGTATTATACGAGAATTGCGTTGCTCTCGGACTTTTTCTCTCTCTCTACTCCTCTCCGTCTCTCTCTCTTGGTTCTCGTTACTATACTACTCCCCGCCAATATTCACAATGTACACCTACTCCTCACAGAAACGAGCGCACGAGAGGCTTTGCTCGCGCGCGTTTTGTTACAAAACTCTGCGTTTCGCCGAGATATTCCTCTTTCACGGCTTTTCTTTCTTTCTTCCTTTCTTACTCTCTTTCTTTGCTCTCGTCTCAACCGATGCGTCTCCTGCCACTCGACGGCTCCTCCCCGCGTATACGATTTCATTTCGTCGCGCATCTCGTTCTCCTAGTCCATTGCTCCTTTTTTTGACTCTTCGTTGCTCGATGACTTTGTTGGCGATCGGTCACCTTCTATACCTAATGGCAAAGGCGGCCCTAATACATCGAGTCGAAAAATAGCACTCGAGCTGCCAAGTACGCGTGTGCGCGAGAGGACGCAACACAGAAGCACGAGCTATTGAACGAGATGTTCATCGCAAGCTGCAGGAATGCGCGCATGACCGCGGCGGCGTCGAGGATCGCGCGAAAAAAAATAACGCCAGCTCCGCTCGATATCAACGATCTGCATTGTTTTCCACGTTCTATAAATCGCTCTCATTTTCCCGGAAAAAACGAGAGATACATATTTCCATTCGAAAACTCGGCGCTTATTAATAGTTTCCGCGAGTATATCGACCTCCACTCCGCGCTGGAGGCAAAAATGCGCTTCTAATTCATGCGTCGAACAAACAAACGATTTTTTCTCTCTCAGCCGACTGTAGGCTCGGTATTTTCGGTATAAAAAAAACGGTTTGGTTCAAAACGCGGTTGTCTCCTTGGTTCGGACAGCTCGAGCCTTTTGTAATGACATGCGGGTCTCACGATAAAAACTCGAGTTATTCTATGCATAAAATTGCATCATCGTTGAATACGTCAAGAGAAAATGCTTATGAAATTGAGACGATTGAGTTGAAGATGTCGATAGTAGTTCGTGGATAGTAATTGATATAGTTTCGACTCGGTTGGAAAAACGACATTCGATTAGTTGCTCATCCGTCGAGTCGTCGCTAAAGGCTGATCGGTTATTGTAGATCATCGATAAATGCCGTTCTCACCCTTGCGATCGATGCAATAATGTCAACAAATCGGTCCGATTACCTTGTTTTAATGGCACATATTGCAAAATATGTAGAATAATAAGTTGAGTTGGGTGGCCGATATTCGAGCGTCAATAAGTAATTAAAAGATAGAAAAAAAGTGGAGAAGAACACGAGGTAGGAGGGGAAGAAGAATCAACGAGCGCGTAACATAGAGACAGCGCAGTGATATATCAATGTAAACAAGTCGAAGGCACGCGCGACTATATCAGATAGGCGCACTTGTTAAAACACGAGAGAGAGAGAGAGAGAGAGAGAGAGAGAGAGAGAGAGAGAGAAAGAGAGAGCGAGGAATTAATGACGCCTTTTTTTCGCATCTTGGATCGCAGCACTACGTCTTATGCTAAATAGCATCTGGCGCAGACTCGACCGAGCTCTCGTCGTCTCTGCGTTATAAAGATGAGTGGCGCAGACATGCGTGGGTGTAATTGCGGCGTTAATTGGCCGCTGCTGCTGCTGCAGCCAGCGAAGAGAGTGAAAACGAGAATGAGATTGCTCTCGTCGTCGGCCCCCCATTTGACGGCATTTCGGCTCGTCGAGTGCGTCTCTGCACAAATACAAATTAGACGCGCGATCGAGTCGAGTATCGCGATGCTACTTGCTGAGACGTTACAGCCACAACGAGTTGGCAAGGCTATACGTCACGATGAAAATTTCGTTGCATCGTCTCTCTCTTTTACAGAGACGTCGCGCGTCGATCATCGAGTATAATTACTGGCGGCGATGCGCGCACACGAGGAGGCGTCGTCGTATCGAGGCAATATAATAGAGGCGCGCACGAATCGAGCGAATATAACGCTGCACAGCCACCGTCGATGCACGAGACGCGCAGTACGACGCATAGAGTACAATATCGCCAAGCGAAACTGGTAGCAACCGGTTAAGCAAAAGTATCGGTATCTCTGGCTCCATAGAGCCATGAATCTGCATCGTGTAAGTCGCGCGCGCGCATCGCTGCTCTCTAAGCTACGTACATACAGGACTAATTTTTTTTTTTTTCTTTCGCGCCAAACTCGCGCGAGTCGTCGTCGACGATAGACCATCGAGTATAATTTCCACTCGCTGACAAATGTAACGAGCAATTGCCCAATCGTACGAATATAATAGACCCGATTCCCAACCATTACGAATTAATTCGACGGAATTTTTACTTCTATCGATTACATATTTACCTTTTCTCGTTCTCGACCAGCTGAGCTCACAATTATTGACACATTGACGACGCGATCGGTCGAGTGTTTACACACGACGTAACGAAGCCCGCGTGAACGACATAACTATACGATTTTCATTTTCTCTGCTCATCTACATACACACCGAGTTTGTTTGTTTGTACACCTTATAACGTATAGAATTACAAGCGCGCGTGTACGCACCGACGCGACGCGAGCACGAGTCGTTACGAAGCGCAGTTTTCACGTAATCCCGATCTCGAGGCTTATTATTTACGCGCGCATCGATTTCTTCTTCTTCGTCCGTCGTCGATGACGGCGTCTGATGCAGTTCGAATCGGTTAATTGCCTTCCAGCACACGCTTTCGTCCTCAATGTAGAAAACTCGCTACGCGTGTTTATGAGACTTTTCGATATTTCAGGAATCATTATGCTTGAAATAGACAACGACTCATTTTCGACAATCATCGTTTAAGCATGCAAGTAAAATGTCAAACGATCGAGAATTGCGCGACCGCATCGAACCCATGATGCAATCACTAATTAAAAAAAAAATCAACGACAATTTTTTTTCAAACTTATCGTACACCACACGTGGCAAGAAATTAATTTAAATCTCGAGATTACGCGAAACGTAAAATGTTGATTTGCGGTAAAACGCACAGATATACAAGCGAGACGAGACGCGTATTCTCGCATACATCCACTCACGCATATAGAAGCGACGACGTTGTCTTAATAGCATAAAATTGGAACGATAGATACAGAGAATCGTCAAAGAACAATTATATTATATTCGTGCTGGGCACTTGAATTGAATCAACAGAACCAAATAAGACGTTGCAAGTTTTTTTTAATTTCAATCTATAAGCGTACTACAGAGTATATTAATAAAAGCCATTGGAGCTCGTTTCGATTAAAATGTTATGTACATGAATCGTTTAAAATAATAATACATATTTTTATGTCATAAAATAATTAATACATTCGATTAATCGTTAAAAATGGAATTCGTATGCCGATAAACAGCCGCAAATGTCATGTACGCGCGGATAGATGAAGTCCGCGCTCTTGGGTCATGGGTGTATACGAGTATACACGATCGCACGGTAGAACGAGTGGTCGTTGCGTCCCATCAATTCAGCTGAACGTAGTTCTCGGCGTCGAGGATGCGATAACGATCCTCGCGATAGTGCACGAGGTCCTCGAGGAATCGATTGCTGCTCTCGTTGTGGAGCTTGGTCAGGACCGGCGGGAGAGGCTCGAGCTTCGCGGCCAGAGCCAGCTCGTTGTAATAGTCGCCCTGGAGCGGGCCCATCATGTGGAACTGACGCTTCTGGTAGCCCTTGGCCTCGAAGCGCTCCCTCTTCTCGGCCTCGAGCTCCTGGAGCATGGCCTGGCGACTGGGCAGCTCGCACTCGTTGGTCCAGAACTTGAGGACGAAGCGCGCCTGCAGTCGAACATGCTGAAGGCGCACACGTAGAAGGGCAGGCCGATGAAGGCGAGGCTCGGCTTCTCCACGGCGATCACGTGCTTGTACAGCGGCTGGACCATGTTCGAGTCGACGCTCACCCCGGCCTTGGGCGACAGGAACGGGAAGCTGTACTTGTAGCCGGTGCAGTAGAACACGATGTCGATGTCCTCCTCGCTTCCGTCCTTGAACACGGCCGAATTTTCCTTCAACTCGGCCACGTCCACTTTCTGCCGATTCAATCAGTCAATAGTCAGGTTATAAGCTTCGATGCAAAAGCAAAAAGTCACTGCCTAAAATTACTCACTTGCACGACATTGTTGGGGAACTTGGTCAAGATCGTCTCCTTCAAGTGATGACTGAGAATGACTCGCTTAGCCTTCTTCGAGATTTCCAGTGCCAAGTCCATGCCTATACAAACGAATGTGTCGCATTGTAATAAATACGTACGTATAGATATAAATTGAAGAGAAATATTGAATGGTCGCAATTGGCGAAGCTGCAAATTACCAGAAGGACCGGCGCCGATGACGACGACTCGCTTGTCGGCGAACGGCTCGGGCTTGCGATAATCGTGGCTGTGCAATTGCTGGCCTTTGAAGACGTCCTTGCCGGCTAGATTGGCCCGCGCGGGCGCAAAGTAGTGCCCGTTGCAGATCATCACTGCGTCGAATACTTCGGAGCTGGCCTCGTTCGTTTGCAAGTTGCGCAGATTCAGGCGCCACTTGTTGTTCTCCAGGGGCTCGACCAGCTCGACGTTGTGCAAGAACTACGAGGTACAAAAGATCGGTAACGTTGAAAATTACGCGATTATTATTGATTGCGAACGAGCGAAACCAGGACAACTTACCCTGATCTTTTCTCGCAGTTTGAAGTGGTCGCAGTAGTTGTTTAAAAATTCCAAAATCTCGGTACGGTGCAGGTAGCTTTTGTCGTTATCGGGAATCGGGAAATCAGGATATCCCATCACTTCCTTTGGCAAATTGGTCCTTGGAGAAAGGACAACGATCGTTCATTATTGGTCTTTCTTTCTTTTCAAGTCGATCAAATTTTTTTATACGTTGCCTCAATGGCCGACTACAAGGCGCGGTCAAGGCTGCTCTCGCGGGGCCAATTCGACGAGATCGTGACGCGACTTTCGATCGAATTCGCGACGGATAATTTTGCATGCATGTAAAAACGGCCGTGAACTCGTAGGCTCGGCGGTCGAGCTGCGTCACATTGCTCGCACGGAGTAGCCACGATTCGACGCGACTCAGACAGAATAAGAAAAAAAGCGAAAAAATGACTGGTGTTCGTGAAAGCGACTTACCTCAAGCTGTCGTACATACTCGAGTGAATCGGCAGGCCGTAGGAGTCCTTGCCGGTCTCGGGCACGTAGACCCAAGTGCCGCCGACTTTGTCGGTTTTTTCGTAGCCGACGACCTCGACGGGATGCTCGGCCGTGTTGGCCAGGTCGCACTGGTGCAGCGCCGCCAAACCGGCCGATCCGGCTCCAATGACAGCTACTCTCATCTTGTTGGATGGCGATTCGGAAGCCTGGTTGAAACTGAAAAACGTACGACGGCGAGCAGTTGGAAGAGAGTATGTATTATGAGTCGCGACCACGTCCCACCAACACTGACTACACAGAGAAAGCGAGAAAGATGCTTTTTTAATTGATAAGCTGCTCGATAGGCCAAGATGATCGTCTCTCGAGCTGGCGACAGCGACGACACACGTATATGATGCGAATAATTCACAACGAGCCTTATCTGCGATTGCCGTACAGGCCTTTTCTCGGCTATTTATGTATGTTTACACGTACGTGTATTTGTGCTGAATTCGATTCTCCAGTGAGACCAGCTGTGCGAACTGATCCTCGGGCCCTTTAACTAATTTCTCTAATGCTAACTCTATCGATCGGTCAATTTTATCAATTCGCCGCTATTGCGATTTGATATTCGGCCTCCACTGACTGTAATCGTGCGATACGCGCAACTGCGTGACGAGCAACTGCCTACCATCTCGATCCATCCGCGTGTATTTTATCGGCTATTTACAATTCGGTAGGAGAAAGTCAAAAATTCGATTGGTCGCAACTCCTCCCGATAAGACGTTAGAAAGTTTCAAATGTAAAATCAATTACGTATCTTACAAAAAAAAAAAATAATTCGAAATCTTTGACTCTTCGGACATCGGCCACTTTGCAATGACAACCGCGGCATTTTAATGAATTCTCTTACTTAATTTACCAAGGCCTATTTACATTTATTCCAAAATTACTTTAAGAACTTGGCATTTCATTCAAAGATCCCAAAAAAATGTTTCCAATTTCGTTCAATTTTCATAATATTTAAATTTTTTAATTTCAGTAATGATGAATGCAAAAACACGGTTTAAGACACTTTGTAACGTTCAAAGTAATGCAATTTTTAAATTACTACAACATTTTATGGTTCTACTTTTGTAATAAAAAGCTCAAATCTATAATTTACCGAGCATAAAAAAGACTAAATAAAAATATCGCATATTAGATACATTATTGAGTTCGATGTATGCATGCTGAGACTGATGCTTGAAGAATATACAAAGTTCAAATTCATTACATCAGAGAAGAATGTCTACAATTCAATCTATTACGGATATTAAGTCAATATTTATGATGAAATGTATTTTCAAGAAAATAAAAGACTCGAAAGAATGCTTGCAGAGATATTTCAATTAATCAAAGAATCCAGTTGAAACGAAAAATTTTCTGCTACAATTAATCCTGAATTTTAAAGTAAAAAAAATGTAATCAAAAGCACCTTTTTTTTATCTAGTTGAGAGCAAAAAATCAGCAGTATTAGAAATAACTTGTGTAAACGGTCGTATATTTGCCTTCCGCAACACTACTAGATCAATTAGCGAAACGAGCTGAGAATTTATATGTTCAATACATACTCATTGACCGCAAGTGAATTTCATATTATTTTGTTGTCTTGCTGCGTGCGAGGCTGTATCGGCACTGATAACAAGGCCATTGCACTTACTCTTGACTCGTTTGTTCGTCGCGGCTAACCACTGGATAAACTTTTATCGTGCATTCAACAAAGGATTTCCGGAATATGGTCAACAGTGTCGAAAATTTTTTTCTATATGTAGTTGGTCTAAAATGAGTTTACTATTGATCTAGGATTAGAATTGTACATTTTATTCATAAAACTATGTATATATTTTACAATGTATAACACAAATGCAAAGTTTTTTTTGTCACATCTCACTTTTTGGGACACTTTGTCACAATGTCAATAAAATAAATTTCATTTTCTTTTTTTTTTAAGTGAAGCTTCCCATTCTTTTTTGTGCATTTGATATATTTGCATAGCTGCTCTTGCATCTTCAACTGAACTGTGTTCTCCAGATTGAATACTGATTCCTAATAGTGCAGCGGCTAGTTTTTTTAAACTAGGTGTATTACCATTGGTAACTTTTCGAAGTGGTTTGTACCTCGCAGTATCTCTTAGCATTTTTCTTGGATGTGAAATAAATAGAACGGCCAGGTCATTGTGTAAAGCATGACCCACAATAATTCGTCCTTTAAACAGTTCGTAAACTTTCTTTTGTACAGTTTCAAAATCTTGTCCATTTCTTAAATCTTGAGGCCTCACTCCGCTCACTTCAGTTCTGAAATCTGCAATTGGTTCTCTAGGCTTTACAAAGGTATCGTACAAGCAGTGCCCATGACAATTTACAATTGACACCCTTGCCAACATACTTTCCTTTCCGTCACCAATACCAACCATTTCGCAGTCAATAGCAATAGCTTTAGTTAAACCAGTAGTGTCCTGAACTTTATTTGAATTATTTGATGAACTACTGGATTCTATGGTTGCATTCTGTAATTTCAATAAAAAATAATTGTAAGTATAAAACATAAACGTCAAATATAAGTAATTAAGTCTGATTACCTCTCTGTTATTTGTTTTGAAATTGGGCACACTGTTTTTTGGAACTGTTCCCATTGAGGTTTTATTGTGCCTTTGGTCCATTCTTGCGATTCCAAATTTATTTGAAGCTGTTTGACCCTGTGGAATATTTTCCTTTGTACTTAAATTAGTCGTCTGATTCTTGTTTCCAGAATTAGTTGTTACAAATAAGTACAATGAATAAATTAGATGAATGAGGTAATAAACTAATTTTTTTATTACCTGAACATTAGACGTATTCTGCGATTGCATATTTCTATTATTTTGTGGTTGCATGTTTCTGATATTATGTGGAAGCATATTTCTGTTATTCTGTGGACTCTTTTTTTTTACACTTGAATTATTTGTGCTTCCTTTATCACTTTCTGCAAGCATTGCCTTAAACTTTTCCCAATTGGAACCAGGTACTTTTAATCCAGGATTATTATTTTGATTATTTACAGGAACATTCTTTTTCTTCTTATTCACATTTTTATTTTCAGATGACTGCTTCGATGGGCTACTTGACCTTTTAGGTGGCATAATGTTTTTATGTAAATACTTGGTAAACACTTTGAGTAAATAAACTACTGTACAAGTAAATAAAAACAAAACCCAGTCAAGAAATAAAACGATTAAAAGAACTTCAGAATGCACATGAATCTAGTTTGCAGAAAGCATACTCTGTTCGAAATTTGACATAACCTAAAGTGACAAAGTGACTTCGGATAAACGGAATAAACGCGTGTGTGCGCACATTGTCCAGTTCGCGATGTCGATGTGCTAGACTGAAATGAAACGCCCTCTTGTATTATAAACATAAAAATTGAAATCGTATTGTAGTCTGGACGCTGGCAGGGTTTTCGTAAGGTATTGAGATTTGTATTTATTTCATTTTTTCATGATTAATAAGTGGAGTTCTTCGTGTATTTTTAAATAAAATAATTTTGTTCAAATATTTACAAAGTTTTCAAGTTTCTATTTCATTTTCAGTTTAAAATTTACATCCAATAAGTTTAAATTTCTTTTCTATATCAGCAGGTAACTTGAACTTAGAAATATTTGGGAGGATAGCTCGCCTAAAATTGTTGTGCATTGACTCTACTGATCTATGTTTCATGAACTAAAAAAAAATGCTCAATTAGTTTAATAAATTGTTAACTTTAATATTGAAGCAGGCGCTAAAACTTACCCCGTGGCAATGCATTTCCAGAAAAGGCATTCTGCTCTTCACGTGCCGTATTTTATCGTAAACCACCAAATATGCTATCATCGTGCGTTTTTCTTCGAGCGTGTAATCCATGCTTAGGAGTTAAAATGAATACAAAAATTATAATTTCGATATTTTATTATGTTATTTGGTACGTTAAAATCATTTAAAATGTGACTCACCCACGTGAAGATCTACTTTTGGTTTGAGAAGGACATGGTTCGATCTTTGTGAAGTCCGGTTCCGGTAAATTAAGCCACCATTTCTCACCATCGCTGTTCATTTGAAGCAAATTTTAATATATGCAAATAACAAAATTTTATAGAGAGCTAACGGGAGCAATATAAATTGATCTCGCGCAAGTATAGGCAAAAGTAAAAACAAAAAATATAGATACGAGGACGAAATAATGTGCCAACAAATTTAATTAATCTGAATATTACTCACTCTGATGTAGCATCACTTTCAAACCTAAAAGAATTTTCTGAGAAATTTTCTACAGAATTTTCCGAAAAATTTCCTATAGAATTTTCTGATGATTCAGAAATTTCAATAATAGGTTCAAATATCATTTCATCGTCTGATTCAATTATCTGAACAGCGGAACAAATTGGTTTGTTTCTGATCTGATTTGTTACTATTCTTCCGAGTCTAAAATATCGAAAAATAAAATTAGAATCAGAAGAAAATGAAGTATTTTTATTAAAATTCGAACTATTGTTAAAATCGTACCTATATTTATCGATGTCGAGCGCTTCACTAGCCTCCATCGAATCGAGGATATACTTCAGTGAATAGTAATTATTACCATCGAACAGATTCTCATACTGTTTTTCCACTAAAGTATATTGTGCGTCCTCACAAACTTTAGCGCCTAATTTCTAGAAAATAAAAAACGATGGTAAAATTAATATTTTAGGAAGCTTCAGAAGAGAACGTGTCGAACACTTCATGAGTTTTTTTTTCAAATACACAAAATATTTTTTGGAACAGTTAAAGAATTTAAAAATTACCATTTTTCTTCATACCTTAACTATTTTTTCAAATCTCAGCCTCGTATCTTCTTTCAGGCCTTCAAAACGAAACGAAAAATTTTTGAATAAATATAAATTCCTCTCCGCGTACCCCTCTTTTCTCCCAAAATTCATGTTTCTGTAGTTTTGATTGTGATGATGAAAAAATGTATAAACTTGAGCAGTCACGCTGAAATTAAAAATATGTTCAACAACATGCGTTATTAAAATCATTGTTATTTAAATATTGAAAAGCGAGAATTTATATTTTGGGTTACTTAGGATTATTATTTATACAATTATTTTTACTTTAATATTTTCAGGTTTACTAATAAAAAGGTATTCGAAATTAAGTGGTGGAAACTGGGATTAATTATGATTGAATTTTCTAAATCAGGAAATCAGTGTTAACTTTTTAATTGGTAATGAAAATGTCAACATTTGAGTGTCGATTTAAATTTTTTTATTTATTTTTGCATTAAAATTAATTTGTAATTAAATATTTATGCATTTTCGTGCAATTCATATACAAAATTATATGAGCACAGATACCATTTATTATATATCTACTATAGTAACTTCACAATAAGAAAGTGATCGACTGATTTGTAGAATTTATTGATTTGACATTAGGAAAAATTCGAATTACAACACGATAAATAAATTCACGTTTTGGACATCCGACGGAGTGGAGCGTGAACGATTCGGGTATTTTTCGTTTCTCCATTCTCAATAGAAGCATTTTAAGCACGATGTAATATGGAGAAAATATTCTTTTTATGAAGAGAAAAGCATACAAGTTGTCAATGTGCCTCATTTTGCGTAAAAAGTGAACCCGAGGCTTCGGACGTGTAAAATCCACCTACATGCGGTATCAACTATATATGTATTAATAGAAAGAGAGAGAAAAATCTAAATTTAGAAAGAAGTTTAGGCACCAGGTCGCTGCCGTGTTATTTAGTCGAGTCGAGAACGTGCGCATGACTGCTCATAAGTAAACGAGGTAATCTACGATTGCTCTTTTCTTCGCTACAGGCTTGATCCTTATAGACCAAGGTTTCTCAACGATTGAAAAGTTTGGCGAAACCGAGTCAGGATGAGCAGTCAATCCTCACATTGCAGGTAAACGTTGTGCAGTTTTTTTACAAGGCCCGGGGGCCATCGACGATTTTTTGATACTTCCACAGTTTTAGTTCTTTTTGTTTATTTACACGCGAGGGCAATTCACACCCTCGCGTACTTGCGTATAGAATCTTTGATGTTGGCCGACACCAAATATGACTACCGCACTCATACAATTCGAAAGCAAGAAAGAAAGAAAAAAAGCAATGATAAATTGACGATCGAATCCATTCGGTAGAACTGCCTTAGAGTAATCATTGGTGCATAAATTCTCCGGACATCGAATGTTTATTTGTGACACGCGAGTGGAGAAGCGCTCGTGCGCGTTTGCAACGGACGCGTTGATTAACTCGTTTTGAATCCGTTCCAAGTTTTCGGGATTCGAACTGTGCGATTGCAGTACGCGGCGGTATGTCTGTAATTGCCAGAGCAGAAATGTCCGCGACCGCACGATTTATTAACGCTACTTTATGGGAGTAGATTATAGATTATAAATGCAATATTATTAAGTTCTACATACCTAGGACGGCTTCGTGAAAACTCGCGTTGATTTGGCTCTTGCGTCTCGACTTTCTGAAGTGCAAGACTTTGTGAAGTGCGATGACCGTTGAACAAGTATAGGATAATTCTGTCTGCTCAAAAAATGCCGTTTACAGATGATAGTTTAATATTAGAATGCGCAGTTGTTTTGGCGGTATCATAATGAACTGATCAAGTAACTAATAGGTAATGTCGGCAAAAATTATGTCTCAACAGCTCCTACAAAAATTTCGAATCACGAGTTCGAGGCTCGAGCTCGTCTCTCGAGTTCCGCAAAAAATTCGATGATTCGAGCAGAAAGAACGACCGACGAGCCATGATCGACCACATCCTAACGGCTCTGGGCCCTGCACCGATAGCAGCAGAGACGGACTTCAACGGTAAAGACGTCGAATTAGCCGAGCGACTCTTGCAGCAAGCGGACGAACTGACTCGCGAGCACGACGACAAACTCACCGAGGCTGTGGCGGCCGCGCTCCCGGATTCCGAGCTATTCTTCAAGTGCCTGATGCGTCGAGCTCGCCAGGCCTATGCGACCGGCAGGTTCCAGAGTTGCGCGCGAGACTGTCGACTGTATCTCGACAGGAGAGCCTCGATGAGGGGCGAGGTGAGCGACGACGCCGTGGACCTCTTGTTTCTGCTGTCGGATGCCTGCAAGGGGATGGGCAAAGAGGACGAGGCCCGGAATCACGTCAACGAAGCCATGAAGCTGATCAGCCGATTCGCGGCGGCGAGCTGCGGAACTGACCGAGCGGACAGCCAGCGGTTTAAAGACGAAAAAGCCGCGCTGTTCAAACGCTTTTTGAGCAGAAGGCAGAAACCCGCCGTTGCGTCCTCGGCTCGGTTGGAAAAGTCACAGGTACGGACTTGTCAGGTGCAACGGACCTTTTACGCTTACCTTTCGAAGACTGGAATAAAACATATAAAAATTTCAGGAAAACAAAGAGGTACCGGCGGTGCTAGGCAAGAATCATGAATATTTGTCTTGCGCCTCCGATGCCGTAGATCTCGTCTACGATCCGAGCAAAGGAAAGTGTCTTTACGCCAGGAGAAACATCCCGGCTGGCAGCGTTGTCATCGTCGATCGTCCTTTCGCTTGGTGCACCGATACGGCTGCTCTCGCTCGTAATTGTCTCCATTGTCACGCGTCGCTGAGACTGGACCACAGCGCTCCGGTGCCTTGCCACAACTGCCGATCGGTAATCAATGGCATTTCATGCTCTTTACTAATGCACACCACAACATGTTAAATGGTTAATGCTTACAGGTTTTATTTTGTTCGGAAAACTGCAGGGCTGTGTCGTGGAATAAATATCACAGATTTGAGTGCAGGATCTTTAATTATTTTCACATTAACAAATTTCAGAGGACCAGTTCACTTTTGGCATACAGAACAGTGATTACCGCTGCTTTGAGCAGCATCAACAGTGACGATGATTTATCCTCGACGCGGGGTATCAATCGAGACTTTTTCAAACTACACGAGGACGAGGACGCGACCCCGATCGATGCAGTGGCTCCGGACCCGGAAAAGTACAAGCCCGACGATTACAAGACGGTGTTCGCTTTGAAAACCCACGGCGGTGATTTCACGCCGGAGGATAATTTCGAGCGGGCGGCCCAGTCGATATTTTTGGCCAGATGCTTCATCGACGCGTTGTCGCTTTCGGCCGAAGAGACGGAAAAATCGAGCACGGATAAGGATTTACTACGTACTTTGGCAGTGGCCACGTTGCACAGTATGCACGCCATTAATTGCAACGCCTATGAAATTGTCGAGAACGTACGTGACGAGTCGTCCAAAATTTTTGAGCCAAGAAACGTTGGTGGTGCGATTTACAGTACGGTCAGCTTAACGAATCATAGTTGTTATCCGAACGTTGTTAGGCATTCTTATCCTTGTGGTACGTACGCTTAGTAAAAAAGTGAGCTTTTTTATAAATTCATGACATTTGTATGTTTACTTAGGTGCAGTCGTGGTAAGATCGATACGTTTCATACCACAGGGTGCCGAAGTCTCGATTGCTACGGACAACATTTTCTCGTGAGCGATCGAGACACCAGACGTAAATTTACTGCCGCAAAGTATCACTTTGATTGTCAATGTGACGCGTGCGTCAACGACTGGCCCATGCAATTACCCACCGATAAGTTCGACTTTAAATGCAAAAAATGCTTCGGCAAGTGCCGGAAAACGACGCGCAATTACGCAGAGTGCACATCGTGCGGTCAAAAAACCGACATCAACAAGTATTACATTTTGCTTCAAAATTCTGTGAAAAAGAGACTCTCGGCTTTGACGAAAATGTACGATGGTAATTATAGTGAGGCACTGCCACTTTTGCTCGAGCACTCGGACTGTATCGATAAAATTTTGTCGGAACCGAGTCTCGAGACTGTTAAAACACAACAATCTATTATTCAATGCTTGAACGCTTTATCGTCTACATCGGTTTAAGTATCATAATATCGTAGTTTTATTCAATTAGTACGTATGTCACATACGTTTGTGAGTATGGCAATTATCATGGTTTTACAATATCTTTCGATATACAACATCATATTTTTCGACAGTGTGAATAGCATAATTTAACAAATTTTTTGCATAGAAATCAAACATTTTTTTTGCGAATATACTTTTCGCCACAAATATATAATAAAAATCGATTGTAAATTAGACTGGCACAATTTTTTTTTGCTCGCGTGGAAAGTAAAAATATGTTACGTATTTACAAATAACCAATATACATAGATGCGAGAAGTGTTCGTAACACAAAAACGACTTAACAGTTAAAAAAATTCATGTTTTCACACTGTTAATACGCTAAGTTGAAAACTATTCTATATAAATCAAACGGTGAAAACATTGCTTTTTGGTGCATGTTACCACATATGCGTTTCGCGAATCTCGCTGATGATATGACCCGCTTGAGTGAGCGCCTGTAGAAAAATTATATTCATCAAGTGTGTTCAAATATCACAATGCAATTTTTCAAATTAAGAGATAAAATGCTTACTTTGAGCATATCAGCAGCTTCTCGGCGTCGAACCGCAATGTGTTCACTTTCATTTAGTAAAGATTCCGCTTGGTCGGATTTGTATAAATGCGTGACAAGCTCGCTCTGAAGATTGTCTTTCACAAAATTTACTAAGAAATGCATGACAGCCTTGGGTACGCTATCTTGAATAGACTTACGAACAATGTAGAAGTAAGACTTGATGAGCCTCTCTGAATAAATCAATTGTCCAGTGTAAATAAACAGTGTAAAATGATTCAATATTTAAAACGTGGTTTACTCACCAATAACTTCACAATCTCTTTGCTCTCTGTCGCTGAGCTTACGCGATGTTTGCATAGGTACTTCGGGCAACAAATTTACTGGTTTTTGTTGAGGCGAACTCACAGACAGTACCATGGAATCGTGGCTATGATTAGAGACCGGCGAAATGGCGCCATCACGATTTTTCGTTGGTGATCCATCCGTAGAATTAACTGACTCTGTTTTGCCCTGTGGTAGCAAATTACTGAGCAGCCAGTGATTTTGTTGATTATTGTCTTTGTTATTCTGCTCCGAAAATGCATTGTAGTCATCTCGATTGTAAGATCTCTGATTGGTTAGTAGTAAACGAGGAAAGCATTTGGGATTAAATAAAAATTAGTAAGGCAGTTTTTGACAATAGAAGCAAAAAGATCAGGAAAGTGGAATGTAATTAAATGTATGGGAAGTACTCGAAATGGCACAAAAGGAAACAACCAATGATTTTCGTAAAGCAGTCATCAAACCAAGACAATGTACTTTTATATTAGTATATGATATTTGCTTATATGATGATTAATTTCAATCAGGTAAAAGCACTCATATCAGATTGTCAACAATTACTTACGTTTTCTATTGGAGCTATAGCATTGCTTACTGCTTGAGTGGAAGTAGGAAGATTTCTTCTACTTTTCGGTTGGTTCAATTCTGCATTTTTTAATAAAGATGAGACAAGAGCGGCGTCTTTGTGGAAATCCGGATGTTTGGTGTTGATATAAGCCAATTCAATAGCAACAATATTTTCAACCTGCAATCACATGAAATTCAGTATTGAAGAATTTAATTTTCATTTTGAATTTTTGATAAAGTTTATCTTACCATTTGATTAGTTGTAGGCAAACGTCGGCGTAAAAGTTGAGTGACAACATCGACGATTCTTTCGTGAAGCTTTGGGAACCGTAGCATTTCTTGTTGAACTTCAGTACCACAATGTTGAATTATCCGTTGCATTTCTTCGTGGACCAATTCAACGCAACGTAATGAAGGCTCTTCCAGCCTTCTTATTTGCCTTTTAACCAGCAACTCAAAAGAAACTTCGGGCACAAACAGAGCAGGCCTAGGGCCAGTAGCATTACGAATGGCAGTTAAAATATCCATTTTAGTTAATCCAGCCAATGGATGAATGGAGTCCAATGTTTTGCCAAAAGTTTCATGAAATATGTAACAAATTCTAGCACCTCCACACAGCTCTGTTGTCTCTATATTCCTTGCTGTTCCTTCTATAGTTGAACAATAACTGCTTGCAAATTTAGTAATTATTTGAAGTAATGTTTGACTTTTATCTCCTACATCTTCACCATAAGAATTGAGTAATGTTTGAAATTGAGAAACCATAACATTGACTCTGGTCTAAAGCAAAAAAAAAAGGTATGTTAACAATTGTTCATGGATTCATTTTTTATCATCATAAAATTTTCTACCTTCAATTCTGGTAAGCAGTCCTAATATGATGCATTAACAAACGATTCAATGTTTTTGCCAAATAAGGTGTTCCGTTTCTGTTAGCTAATGTAGGATATTTGCGCTGTAAAAATGCAGCTTCATCTTTCAAAGCATCTTGAATAGTTTTTTTGTTCATGATATCTTGCTGAGATCGATTAACCACACCAATGATTCCTAATTTAACAGGAATAACTCTGCCACACAAAATATCAATGGCATCAGTACCTGAAATGATCAATATATCAATTTAGTCTCAAGTTATTATTAGTTATCAGAATAACATTTTTTTAAATTATTACTCACCAGCATCCATAAGATCTAATTTGGTTACCACAGCCAATGTTCGTCTACCATCTGGATCGACATCTTTACTTAATTTTAAACTTTCACTGGTAGCCATATCAGTGTTAGCTGTTGTGACAGCTAGAATAATTGAATTTGGATTGCATATGTATTTCAATAACAACTGTCTGATTTGACCTTCAATATCTTCAGGTTGATCTCCTACAGGAACTTTAGTAATTCCAGGCAAGTCAATTAATGTCAAATTAACAACTGATTTTGAAAAAATTTTCAAATTAATGGTTCAGGGCAAATGCCTTTGTTAGCACCAGCCATCCGATCAGTTTCAATTTCAATTTCTTTACGAATTTCGTCAAAATCCTTATAGATTCTCCCTTTTTGATGGAGAAAAACTCCCCATTCGTCTGCGTCAAGAGTTCCATCTTCAGCATTTCTGTACTCTCTATCATCTTTTGGAGTATAGACCAGTTGTAGCACCAATGGTCTACGAGTTACAATACCTGTGCCTCTGGGTAAAAATGTTCGTCCCACAAGACTTTCAATAACAGATGATTTGCCAGAGCTCTGAAATTATGCAAAACAATAAGAATAATACTTTAGGAGCAATTCGAAAAAAAAAACACTTTTATCTCAGAACAAGTTCAATAATAAAAGTGGTTGGAAAACGTTTTGTCAATTGAGTTGATGACAATAAATAATAATAACAACTGGTATGTATGACAAAGCGTTGAATAAAGAAAACAAACATTTCCATGACGAACGATTACGCAAAGGAAAAAATTGTGGAATAGACGTTACAAACGATAGATTCGCAAAATTAGAAAAAAGTACGTTACACAAAGTAAAATAAGTGTAAGGCAAACGTGCATACACGTAGGGGTAGAAACAAAGGTATGTATAGGTACATAGGTGTGAGCGTGAGAGCGTGTGTGTATACCTGCGTGCCAAGTACGACGATTTGAGGCAGTTGAATAGCATCAGCGCCGACGGCGTTGAAGACATCCTGAAGCTTGTTGATAACCGGTATGAGGGCCTCCATGATCGACGTGATTTCTCAAAATGCGAGAAAAAGAGAGGGCGAGTCGCCGGCTTGATGCTCAACAGTCGACGATCTTGTTCGTATAGGCTCTTGTGTTGTGCTGCGTGCCAAGTCCAGTAAACTCGAGACTCACGGGGGCAGCTCGGGGGGCTTAGACAGATGTGTCAATGGTTAAATCGCGTGACACGATGAACCTCGTCTCTGCGTCGTAGCGAATAGATGAGTAACGACTGTTACTTATTATTGTAAGCTCGTTGTAGCTAGCTGATGGATCAGCCAGTCGGGGCACGCACACGTTATGGCACTTGGACTTGAGAGAAGCAGCTCGCAGCAGAGCAGAGGAGTCGTGATACCTCGCGCACTCAGCTTTCGCAACGATTCTCCATATAGACGGAGACCCCCCCTCCATTGTAAAACGGCAACATTTCTGCTGGCAAAACGCGCGCGCAGATTCGCGCGAATTTGGAGCAACGGCAATTTGCGACGAGTTGCTCCGGCCACCGCCACCAGTGCGAGGGCCGAGGATTCGCTCGTCGGCTGCATATCCGCCGAATACGAAATCTGACCGCGAAAAGCCAAGACTTCTTTTCTCAAAAATACTGTTCGTGTCTTCTATTATTCATAGAAGGCATTTTCCTCTGCGGTAGAAATGCGTAATTATTGCAAGTTATCTAGCCAAAGATATGAATGCTCGAAGTAAGTATCGATCCATGGTTACGGTCGTTTGCAAAGTTTGTTGTCAATTCGAGTACCAGATGTCGCGACTAGTAGCGAATGTCGCCACTCGTTCAATCGCGTCGCTGACACATACTTTTTATCACTGATTAAATCGTGTGATCTCTGCAGACTCGTTGCGATGGATATCTCGCTTAGAGTATTGGAAATTAAAAGCTAGAGTAGGCAACGAGTGCAGCGCTTTTTAATTTAATTTTTTTTTCGTCGGGTTCCGAGACAAGCGTTTGTTTATTTTCGGTCGTGAAAGTTTCATTCTAATTCGATACTCACTCCATTGCTTATGCACTTAAATTTGAGTGGTGCCATACGATCAGGTGTAATTGATATTCAAGCAAATTGCCGACAGTGCCAAACACGTAATCCGATAATTGAATTAAACGTTTGTCGAGCAAACGATGATGAGCTTCATTATGTAGCCGTTTGAGTTACAAGCTCGACTCTGGAATTATCGTGGCCAATCGGATAATTAAAGATATATCATTTAGCTTCTGCGGTGGCTCGTTTAATATATCACAGCTCATATTCAACGTTACGTAAGATTCTCCTTTTCTTCGATTATATTCAATTTCGCTGTCTTCATTATGAAGAAACACTATATCGTTTAAATGGAGCAGCTCCCCTGATGATAATCGTGCATCGACCCACAAGTCAAGTTTATTTTACTTTTTCAGTCCAACAAGTGAAAATTAAACATGAAACACACGACGCGTTTTTTTCTCGGAGCTCATGCGAAACGATCTTTATGGGTATTTTTTCCTCGTCTATAGGCGTAATTTTCAATACGCACCGCGAGACACGCACGTAGGCCATCGAGGACAGTAATAGCAGGAGCGTCAATACTCGCAATCTCTCTGAGGAACGCGCACCAATGCGACTTTCGTAATAGATATAGCGCGCGACAAGCTCGAAGTCGCCGAGGCTCGTCGATATTAATGCACACATTGCCGATGCGGTATTTGTTTTATTTTAATTTTTCTTTGCGAGAAACAAAATAAGCCTCCGTAATGATTGTGTGCGTGAAAATTGATTATCTATACAGAACAACGAGTCGAGTACCTTGGACGATCGTTTTCGGGCGCATAAAAATTAACACAAATACGGCGTAATCTCGCTTGATGTGCGTACACACGATTTGCATCGATATCGATGCTCGAGGATTTTTTCACCACCTTTCGGCGAATTCCATTAAGCTTAAGAATAGTCGAAAGAATGCGCTGCTAGCCACGAATGGTCGACGAAAAAATAGGTCAGGTGTCAATTTATTGGTATAATTTGTTGTGACTCAAAGCAAAGTGTGCAATCGCAGGCTTATCTCGGAAAAATCCAATTAAACGAATCCTTTCTTTATACATACGTATATTTATACAAAAGCTCGAGCTATTAGTAGGTTAATTATCCGCAGTGATTTTAGTCCCTCGTCGTCGTAGCATTTTAAAAGGTAAATATTACAGGCTTTTCTTTTATTTTTTCCATTGGCCTTCTTCGTCTCGAGAGCTCGTCGAGCGTTTCATTAAGGCTTTAATGAAGTGAGAAAATCCTGCGATTTTCATTCGTATTATATATCAGCTACTCGCGCAGGGGCAGTAGCTACTCGGACTTTTTTCGTCATCGAAGATTAATCGATCGACTACTCCCGAGTTCTCGCTTGCTTGCGCGTATAATACATCGCGACGGAACAAAAAGGCAGTATTTATATCGTAAACATATCGGCGCGAGATGTACGCGGGTAATTACCATCAACTGGTCATTAAAATACACGTGATACAACGCAGCAGCAGATATATATTTTATATAAAACTAGTTAGTTAGCGCTCGTCGCGGATAAAGGAAAAAAGACGAGAAAAATAAATAAACGCAAGGAAGATATTGCGTGCGGAGGATGTCTCGAGCAGTCTCTCCGTATATCGAGGAGCCACGTAAAAGTCGAGCGCGATTCTCTCGGGCAAGTCCGGCGCGATGCCCAAAGTAAAGTTGCAGGGATATAGGAAAACGCGAGTCTCGAGACGCGAAGATTAATTAATGGCCACGTCGTCGCGCTTCGTAAGGTAGGAAACTCCGCCGCGCGAGATCGGTGCACTCACACTTGCGCGCCTCGCTATATTTATATACGGAGCTACACTGGCGATATGGAATTTTCGCGCTCGCGAGTATATAAACGCCCAGAGCGAGCAATAGGACAACGAATCCAGCTGCGTATGTGTATAGCTGCAGTCTCGGCAGCGGCTAGCTTAAGGAGCGGCCCGAGTTGCTGCTGCTGCCTTTCCCTCACCTGCACCTCGGTCATACGCATGTGTATATTATATGCGTGCAGTCGGGAGAGGCGAAAAGGCCTCGGACGAGAGAAACAGGTTGGCCGCCGGGTAGAAACAGTACGCGGGACGAAGCGGCAGCGAGCCGGACTTTATGCATCGCGATATTTTATCCCGCAACGATTTTCCAATTGTCGATTGGCGATCGCCGTGACTCCGCTCTGAAAAATGGAATTTTTTAAGGACTCAAGGGAGGGGCGACATAACCAGCGAAAATCGTTTTTTTTTTCCAAGGATATTTCGTTTTTTCTCTTCTCTTCTCTCCAAAACTTCAACTTTTTCATTACTTAAAATGACAACAATTAACCATAAGATATTTCCTACAATTTAGTATTAATTTACTTTTTCTGACTCTTGATGCAAGCGTGCGTAAACAACTTATCTCCAGACGAGTGCTGTTATCACGAATCGTACCTGTACGCGAGTGATCGTTGTCGCGTATTCTAAGAGTAATAAAAATCAACATTATAAGATTAAAACGTAGAAAAAATTAAAATGCAAACGCAATTACTGTTTTTTAGATTGATTTATTTCAACTGTTCAATACTTTGAGCCGAATTTCGGCCTAAAACCGCCAAACAAATATTGTATAAATCTTCGTTCGGTAGCTCCTCGATGATCATTTCACAGCAGAGAATCGGCAGCCGTTGACACGTCAGTTCCAAGAAAAAATCCAGCACCCATCGTCGGAAATAGATTCTTTGTAATTTCTCGCACAAATTTGCAGCACAAGCTTGTCTACATCTTTCGGGGACCCGAGAAAACTCGTACGAGTTAGCAAACTCCAAGTAGTCCGCATACGTTAATCGTTTTTCAGCCTCTTTGGATCGTAAATGGACCAGGTCATAGAGCGACAGACTCGAATTCATCATCAACTCTTTCGCGCGGGTGGCAAACTTCTCGTCGTTAAACCAACATTCGTTGAGATCCACCGACTTCTCAAAAAATCCGTGCTTAGCAAAATATGCCATGATCGTCAGGGCGTCGCTTCGGTCCAGCTTGTATCCTCTTTTCTCTAAATGCTCGACGACGGCCCGAGCCCCAGACGTTAATCTCAACTTGAAATTCTGTTCGCTTTCACAAAACAAATATTTAAATCCCGCATTAAAGTGACTCTCAGTGGGAAAAACGAAACTAGCCAAATTAGCCCCATTGTCCAAAAGTACATCGAAAGTTTTAGGCATAAGATTCGCCACGGCCCATTGAAGCGGTGTATGGCCCTTCTTGTCCCGGGTGTCAACCTGCACCGGCTGATTCATTTCTTTGTTTATCTTGAAAAATAGCTCCATAAATTCATATTCATCGTCTTCGCTCATGCAAATAATGTGCAGAGGAGTCGATCCTTCTACGTTTGCTATATTCGGATCCGCCCCTCTTCTAAGCAACATTTCGGTCGAGTTTCTGTGTTTGCAATCCGCTGCCAAAATTAATGGTGTGTTACCCCACTGGTCCCGAGCGTCGATCTGAACCGTTTGATATTTTTCGTCGATGATCTTGAAGAATAGCTCCGCCATATCGTCGTCTCCGTCACCGTTTAGGGGTCTTTTGCAAATCACGTGCAGAGGTGTAAACCCTTCCGTAGTGGTTAAACTTGGATCGGCGCCTCTGTCCAGCAGCACCTCGACCACTTCTTTGCGACTCGAGTCCAGAGCCATGTGCAACGGTGAATCAATATCGCCTGACTGTCCAAGGCAGTTGGGATCTTGACCGAACTCGAGGAATTTTTCGACGATGTCTTTCAAGCCAAAGTCACAGGCCAAATGGAAATGTGTGAGGCCCTCATTGTCGCAGTAGTTCACGTCAAACCTATCGTATATTCTAAAAAAGTCACGGGCTATCATATCCCAATTAGAGAGCCATGAGTCATCACGTGCAAGATGCAGTGCAGTGGTGCGACGCAACAATGGCTTGCCGTCTTGGTCAACATCGGGCTCGTCTTTGTAACCGGAGCTGATCACAAAGCTGAGTACGGTTCGAGATTTCGCACACTTTACGAGAAGCCATTCTATTTCTTTGCGACTAAACATTTTTCGAAGATCTGGATATTGACCCTCCCAATTTCTAATCAACGGACGAAGTTTAGGGAGAAAATCACCTTGGTTTTCTTCCATATTTGTAACGACAATTTCACGTATTTTCTTCAATTTTAGTAAGTTTGCGTGTATCTTCAAGTGATGGGAAACTTCAGAATCAAAGTCGTACTGACCACCGGCTCCGCCATTGCCGAGATATACGTCGAACTCGGCACCGGACATTGTTTAACGCACTCACACACAACAGACCGTCACTTTTGAGATATATAAAATAATTGTTAATTTTAATGGCTAACTTTTATGGCTCAGTATCGTAAGTCGATGAACGATCTTCGTTTGTTGTTTATGCTGCGGTGTCATAACGTGAACTGACTATGCATGCGTGAAAATATGCGCGAAACTATACGATGTGTCGTTGTTTGACGACGAACCCGCACGAACACGCACAGCGAGCTACAGAAAGACTGCGTCACTCGACGTTTCAGAGGTTTGTGAGCTCCGAATATACTTCTCGTCCGCGTGTATAGTGACTGATGCAGTGGTGAGTGGAGGGAAACGAGCTGAATCTTGGCATCGTCGAGTGCTGACCAATCGCAGCGAGAGAAGAAACTGTAGACGCTACTGTTTTTGAGCCCTCGTTTGTTTTTCACGATCCACTACCCAACCGAACGTCCGCTATGAGATGTATTGCGTCAAAACACTCACGTGAGTATATTAACGCAGTTAAGAACGATAGATTGAATTTTGTAAAAATATTTGAAAAAAGAGTAACAGTCGTTGAAAAAAAACTGATTAAAAATGTTTGTCGATGCGTATAAAGGATATCTTTGCATACGTAGCATTTATTTCCACGAGATGAGGAAGAATTAAGACTCGGAGACTCGTGGCAAGGAACGCGCATCGTGATCGATCGAAGCCTGTATGCGTAAATTACGGCTGCTGCAGTATAGAGCACGGGCAGGGGCTTAGCACAAAATGCTTACATTATAGTCGGGAGCCGATCGGACTCGATAAATCAAGTGTCAGGTGCATAAGTACACCTATATACAGCCAAGAGCAGTTCGAGCTCACTCGAGGCATGTGTCGGCCAGAGCTCCACCAAAAACGATACTCCCAGTCGAACGAAGAGCCATTCTCGCAGCTGAGACGTATTCGCAGGAGAGTCGCGTCGAGTAGCTGGAAAAAGAAGACGTGTTACAGCGAGAGTCGGGAGCTATGTATCTCGTTCGTTTTTCAATGGAAGTGATCCGACGACCAGAAGAATTGCGATAGTATTCAAGATAACGTTGGAAAAAAAATCTATAAATATTAGAGAAAAATTTCGCTATGTTAACCACGTATCAGTCACCGAGCTAAGAAACTGCACGCTACGCTGGCCATCCCTGCGACGTCGCGCGACTTTGAAAATTCGTTCGATGATCGCCGGGCCGAGAGTCAATCGGATCGGAGTCGAGTCGAACAATCGCCTCGGGCCTCGAAGGCTCCTCCGCTGAACTCGTCCGGTTTAATTAATGCGCGCGCGCGTAAGGGTGTGCGAGCGCTCGTACATCGTCGGCCGATTGAATCTTCTTTCCCGATGCCTATCACAAAGGCTCGCATACGTAATTGTATTGTGATATCGTGGACGAGGCTGGGCCTGCACCGCGGCTTCAAATAATAAAGCGATATATATAGTTCCTCGATTCACGACGAACGTATCGTTGCTGCTCCGCTGCCTACGGGCACGTATGTGTAGGTACAATCGCGACTCGTTAAACGCGAGCATATAAATTTGCGGTGGATTGGCTTTCAGCTTCGATCTCTCTCGGCCAAGGAGCAACTCTCGTCATCCTTGCCTCCGATATTTTTGTGCGCTGCAGCTCCACGAAGAGGCCTCGTGCGCGCCCGCATGTCAATATAATGCCGATCCCCTGAGCTAATTGCCGCGCAGGATAAATCGCAGTGGGATCGTAGGTGGGAGTTGGAAGGAGATACTCCTTGGACGAATGGCGAGCAAAGTCGCTCTCGTTTGTCCACAACCAAGCGTTCTATTCGTAATACGAAGAAAGAAGCTTGACCGGCTGCCAGCATGTGTACGGTATGCATTATTACGGTGGCTTTCATTGGCCACACCTTCTCTCGACGTCGAACTTCGAGCGTCGAGTTGAAAAAAAAAGGCAGCTCTGATATCGAGCCGCTGCATATACACCCACGCGAGCCAACGTTAGGCTGCGTCAGACATATATTCAAGGAGGAAAAAGGCAAATCCACGGCAGCCCACGCGGGCCGGACTCTACACGCGCGACAGTTTTAGAAGCGAATCGTTTATAGGCCTGTAATATATCTATACAAGCGACGTATATATGTATGTGCGCGCGACACGCAGTCTGCTCCGACTGCTGTCTCTTATCTCTCGCTCGGTATAACTCGTGCACATATTATGGCGCGCCGTCGACTGTCTGCAGCCGAACGTGCCTGCGACGTTTCGTGCGAGGCATAAAAGCGAAAGAGACGAAGAAAGGAGAAAAAACGAGAGAGAGAGAGAGAGAGAGAGAGAAAGAGAGACAAAGCCCCGACGCAGCTATATAATGTATATAAACAGGCCAACGGGTTCTCCAAGTTTTTAGAGGACGCCAATTTTTATACCTACATGCAGTAGTATACGTCGCTCTCGAGCCTAAGCGAATGCTAATTTTTCCGCACTTGTCCGACTGCTTGTCCTGTTGCGACGTTGACTGCAGTCAGCTGACACGCGTCGAGATCCAATGAAATAATCCTGCTTTTGCCTAGCTCGCAAAGCAGCAAAGAAACGAATCCATAATCTCGCTAATAAAATTTACACAAAAAAAAAAAAAAAAACTTAGTCGCAAGTGGCTTATAAAAAAACTGTCCGAGCTTACCGAATTGGCCAGTAAAGAGCTACACTGCGTGACGCATTGATTACTATATACATATATACGCCAAGAAAACGAGACTCGAGCTCATTTTCATTTGAGCGCGCGGAAGGCAAATATGCGTACCTATGGGAAAGTGGCGAGCCCGTATCACATGCGCTACGGCGCACGTTGAACGTAAGTGTGTTTCATTTGACGAAACGAGCTGCGTAAAAGGCAGTGGCAGTTTTCCTTCTTGCTGCGCCCCGCTTTTCCATTCGCATTTTCAGAAAAATATTATTATCATTATGGCGTGCGTGCGCGCGCGCGTGGATGCGCTATACCTTATATTACGCAGCAGCAGCCGCTTGTAGGACACCTCGTTCGTCGCTTAATTTCGTCGACTCGGAGTTTTTTAATTTAAAATGCCATTTTTCCGAAAGGACAAAATGGAATCAACGTAAGAGCTCGGGATGCGTTGACTTTGTATCCATGATGCTACGCCGGCAAATGGCAAAAGGCAAAAATTGCGGAATCCCTTTGCCGGGCGAGCGCGCGTGTCAGCAGCTTATATTGCAAGATCAAGGCCCGTGAGCTGTGCAATAGAGCGAGAAAAAAAAGTGCTGCAGCTGCGTGGCCCCAAGAGCTCATAGTGGCGTAGCTGCGCGCGATACACATATATGCATATAGCTGCATAGCGAGTATAGTATAGAGCTTCGCGATATTGCGCCGGCGAGATCGTTATAATAACACGATGCCTAGGCTCTGGCGCATCGGCTTCAGCATCAGCAGATATGTTCAGCGCTGAAATCTTCCTGGATGCACGCAGCTCGCACACACATATACACACACATACACACGTATAGCACGAGTGCTTATTATGCAAAGCAGGTGCAGGCCAGCCTCTTGTTGCACCTATATACAAGATGATACCAACGCTGCTGTGCGTTGCGATACTTTTGGCTCGCTCGCTGCTTTTTTTTTCTGTCGTCGTACTCGCTTTTTTGTTGTATTTCTGCTGATCGTAATAACAGCTCGTCGCTACTCGAGCGAAGCCCGTTGACATGTTCGCGTCGTGCGCGCGAGTATACCTCGATATGCGCACACGAGCCGGAGAGCCGAGGCAACTGCAAAAAAACTGCAAGGATCGAGAAATAGAGGCTAATACCGCTGCACAGCCCGCTTGAATAAAGCATTTAAATTAGCCCAAAGTACGAATTTCACGTAGCGCACGAGTGAGAGAGAGGGGGAGAAGTGACTTTCAAGATATACACGCACAGGTACACATGTATGTACCTGCAGGCAGGAACTTATAACATGTGCACATGCACACCTGCACTATGTCATTGTGTAACACGAGTCTTGCATGCTAAATCAGCAGAGAATGCTTTGATTAACTCGGCCCGAGCGACCGACTATACACACGTATGTAGCTAGTGCAGCCCAGCACACACATATCATGTATGTATAAACACACGCGCGCGTGGACGAGCTTACGAGTTTGCTTGCCCGCCCGCCCGCGCGCACATACGTAGCCGAAAATGATGCGATAAATAAAGTCTAATTTTACAAGTGACCCGCAACTTCTTCTTGTTATCGTAATTACTGTACAATTTTTACACGCTCCGACGCCCGGCTAATTGGCCATAGTTTGGTGAAAATACTCTTTATTTTTTGGCTTCGTCAGTGATCAGATATTTTTTTTCCGGGTATATACACGTTACCGCAACGAAATAATACGGAGCGAGCGCGCACCTTGCTAATGAACCCGAGAGCAAGTTAATAGAGAGAGCTTCCATTCGAGTTTTATTCGTTTTTAAACTTGCCTTTCAATTTACCTATTCAGCCTGACAAGATATCAAATTATGACGTGTATATGCAATGATGTATATTTTTGTGAAAAAAAAAGTAAATAAATAAAACATGCCTTACCGGCACTAATTCGGCTTATTTCTGTAAACCGGACTGATTTTTTAGCGTTTTGCTTTTTGCGCGCTCCCCGAGTAAGCTTGTTACTAATGTTTACAGCATTACGCGGCAAACGTACATAATACGGAAATATCAACGAATAAGCTCGCGTTTTAATCTCACGTTGAAATAGGATTTTCCAAAGTACGACATTTAGAAACATTATGCATATTCGTTCGAATCTCAATCGGACCCATCATTGTATTTTAGATTAAGATAAAAATTGTACGGATCAAGATTGTACGCCCCTGGCGAGTCAGCTACTATCTACGCTCGAGCGATAAGTCAGCACGGCATGATACATTTTTAATTAGCATATGAAAGAAAGCCAATATTAATGAATAAAGGACTTTTCAACTCTAAATTGATATTTCAAAGCTCGCTTCGATCCACGACCGATTAGAAATACTTTTATCGGTTTTAACGCGTGCTTATATCGCTACTTATCACATTCATTGCCAGTACCATTTCCAAATATTTTCTATATCTTCATAATAGTGAGAAAGTCGAAAATAAGTGTACATCTTATGTTTATCATCTCAACGCGATCAAGTAGTCTATTTATGAAAATATTTGAAAAAAGTCAAATTACCTTCCTACACGATTATAACTGTAGAGCCGTAATTAATGAAAAGCTCTTGAACTTGGAATGATTTTATTTTAATACCAACTATCATCATAGGCACGTAATTATCTGAAACATATACATAATTACACTCATTTCACTCAGCTACTATGAGTCAACCGAATATTTTATCCATTATGCACTTGATTGAATTTCAAGAAATATGTTGAACATTATTTTATTTAACATTTGCAATAATTTCGTATAAAATTAATGCTTATCGTTGAAAATACAAAGTTGTTCATGCTCAAAAACACGAGTGGCAGATGTTATAACAAGCTCTGATTAAGAAAGGACAAGCTGCTTTTGCCCTTTTTAATTTTTCATTTATAATTTAACTTTCATTACTGCTCAGAAAAGAGTAAAAAAAGTTTTTAAATAGAAGTTCAGACACAAGCATAAAATCATTGCGAGACCAAAATTTTATGATATGTCCAAAAACTAAACTGTTTTATCACTTTCCGAATTTTTTAAGAAAGGCAACCATTTTATAAGTTTTTTAAAATCATGATTAACGAATGTAATTCAGTAATAAAGTACAACTTTAGGTCTTTTCCACCCACATTTTAAAGTTATAATGCAGATAGAATAATGTAGCAAAGTTAAATTTTCTCAATATCAAACTAGAAACTAATTTACTTTAGCTTTCACGCTATAAAGAATTCATCTAATTTTTCAATTTGCTGTTTAAAAGAAAAATTTAAATAAAAATTTAATTCAGGTAGAAAGCAGCGACAAATATGGTATTTTCAAAGTTTTATTAACAAAGTAATTAATTAATGGTGAGCTGCGAGTAGCAGGATTTCGAATATGACGTCCTTAATTGGCTTAAATCAAATAAGGAAGTGACCTACAGGATTTGCCAACTAACTTATAGTTTCAAAAGGTTTTTTTATTCATGCTGGCAAAAACATAGCCAATGATATAAATCATGTAAATGTCTAGAATGTGGAGTGAATCATTAATTTCCTGAACTAGCGCTATTGTATATGTTTAGACGCGTTTCTGAGGTCACCGGCATTATGCGACGACAAATAAAAAAAATATTTAAATATTTAAAAGTCTAAATTGCAGCGAGAAAAAGATCGTTTAAAATTAGTTATGTTTCGTTTGTGCCCGGTGGGCTGTTTATCATTACATTAAAAATACTCTTCAAATTTTGCCTTTAATAATATTTACGTTATAACGAATACAGTTCCCGAGCAGCAGCAGCAGCAGCAGCGGCCGGTATTATTATTGACATTGCAATAAAATAAACAGTTGAATCCCAACTCTGCAGTTTATGGAATAACGAGCTAACAAGTTTTCAAATTAATCGCTCCACTTGGATTATTTCACGTATATAACTGAAATTACGTCCGAATGAATTAGTTGTTGAATAGGCAAATGAATAAATTATCGTGCGCACCGGTAATGGATTTGCCAATGCAGTTTATTAATTTATTTACGTTCGTTTGTGCGTTATTTGTTTTATCGAATATTTTTTGTTTTTGTATCGCGTAGCCAGGAGGCGAGAATGCAAAGGGCCGCGCGGCTCGTGGTGTGCGCGTCTCTTTTTCTATATATATACGCGCGCGAAAACACGCGATAAGTCAGCGAGTGATAGAGCGATGACTAAGAGAGCGAGAGAAAGAGAAATGGACGAAACTCGAGTTGCAGCTGCACGACGTATACGTTATGGGCTCGCGCGAGAAGAAACCATAAACGGACGAGAGAAAGAAGTCTCTGCTGCACGGACGAAGTGATACTCGAGAGGAGAAAATTCAATCGAGCAAGTTTCACGAAATTCTGAATCACGTGTACAATCACCTGTATACTCTAAACGCAGGTAAGAGTCAACTGACAAAATTGCGCGGATGAATCAAGTGGATGATTAAACGCGCGAAATTACGCTGAAATTAATGACGCCGGGATTACGTCATACTGCGCGAAATATACTGCTACTGCCTCGCGGTGTACACTTGACACCTGCATGCTAAAATCGGCCCACACACGCGCGCGCTCGCCTATACATGTCTTATTAATCAGCGACGATCTTTGAAAAACGACACGATCGCTTATTCGCGTATAATCTGCAAGTGGCCTGCGAGTGACCCGCGACTAACTGGTCGTTGAATAATCGAAAAACAGCAGCAGCTGCCGCAGCGGATTACCCAACTAACGCTTCGAGTTCTCTTCCATTGACTCACGGATGTATCACGGCTCTTTTTTTCACCTACGTACGTATTATATAGGAAGACGCGGCCAAGTACGCGTGCAGAAGCTTATTTCGAGCGAGGAGAGATCAAACTTCATTCGGCGCTTCATTCAATTGCGCGTGAGATCAACAAGTGTTTCTTTTTTCTCCGCTCAAATCTCGGCTCCGAAGCGCGACTCAATTACTATATACACACATGTCGTGAATTTGTATCACTAGTGTCGACGGCTTTGCACCACAGACCCATATGCACTCGCTAATTAGTTTTAAAGTCAAAAATTCCAATCGATAGCCCTGTGCGTGGTTGTACGTTAAAGCGAGAAGGGTCGAGGCCAGTACTTTGAAAATTCGAAAATTCGAATCAGAGTGCAAGAGTAATAACCGACAAGAGATATATAGGCTTGGAAGGGAAGCCCGAGGAGGACTCGAACGCGAGCAAGAGCCAAGAAGACGCGAGTGTGTGTATAGCGAGGACAGGACTCGAGAGAAGAGAGAAACTGCAAAAAGCGAGCCGCGTGGAGGGGGATCGCGACTCGGCACACTGCAGAACTGTCTGACAGTACAATACGTTGGCGCGGAACCGGAGCGCCGCCGAGCGACCGCCGGTTGAAGCAGCGCCAGCGACTCTCCGACTCGGCCGACAGTTTCGAATCGACGTTCGTGCGCGTCGCTCGTCGTTGCCCTCAGCTCCGACGTCTGCGCTCGTGTTGTGTGTTGAAAGCCCCGTATATAACGTGTGTGCTGCTGTGACCGAGTCGCGCGCGCGCGCTGCACTTCTCTCCCAATAGATGCATCCATGCCATATCCATATACTCGTACGATACATTCGTATTTCAGTCCGGGATTCTCTATCTCGATGCTATGCTCCAACGGCCAAAAGCCCAGTTTGAATAGACGAACGCGTGTCTATTGTATGTGATTCTGTGCATGCGTATACGCGACAGTTCCGAAACATAAACACACACACACAAACTACTCGCGCTGTAACTAACGCGTGGTGCTCGATGCTCGTCATCCAGACTTGCTTGCCAAAAAGCTCGAATTTACCAGCTTAACGCAAGTCGCTAAAAACTCGCGGGCCAACTTCTCGCGCAGTCGTGCGAGTGGCGGTTCAACGACCATGCAGAACGTTGATTCAACTGCAGATTCGCTGCTTCCTTGACGAGCTGTTCCATTATATCAGCGATACATGTCAACGTGTCTGCCAGTGCAATTGTTCAGTGCTCGTTACATGCTTATGCAATTTTGCTAATTATTAGCAGTGAGTGTGTCTGTGTGCTTGTGTGCATGTGTGTATGTGTGTTGTTGTGATTAAAAAGTGAACCTAAGGCTCGTTACTGAGGCCGCTAATAAGTGTGTAAGCCTTCGACGCGCCGCCTCTCGAGTTCTTTCGTTTTAAAAAGTGCTCTATTCAAGTTATTGTTTGTTATTGCTGTTATTTCTGTGGTACGAATATATATATTTGAAAAATATATGTATACCTGTGTGGTGCAATTGTGCGTCGGTGTAATCATTCAAAAGTGATATTAAGCACTATAGCTCAGCTTTACGTTAGTGCTATAGCCGTAGTAAGACTACTACTACTACTACTACTTACTACCGGCATCGTAGTGTCAGCGAACATATAGCCGACGAGTCATTCATCCACCAACGGAATTAGCACTTGACGGAATCGTATTCGGTCCGTTCGGCTCATTTCTTCGTCAAATATCTGATTCTCGCCATACTATAACGGTGAGTTTTTTTCGTTTTTTATTTATGCCGTGCCTGCTTGCTACTGCTATACAATATACACAGGCAGGGATATCGTGTGTTTGCGTACTCAGCTCGTTAACGACTTGATATTAAAATGAAAAAATAAAAAGGCAAAAAATACTGCTTTTTAGCTGAGTTTTTTCTGTTTAATATTCGTTCGCAGAAATCAATGGGAAGCATTGCTGCTACTCGGCTGTTGCCATTTTTTTTTATTATATTCGAAACGGAAATAGCATTTAAAATATATACATATACACAAAGATTATACGTTGGATTTGTGCGCGCTAGCGTGCGTATGTTTGTGTACTGAATCTATCATTTTACGCGCGTAAATGCCCCGTGTGCAAGTGTGTAAAAAACGGAGCCTGCAGGCGCGTTCGCTTTCTTTCTTTCTCCCGCTCACGATCTCCTACATAATATCGTTGTTATTGTATGTATGGGAAATCGGAGCCGGTTCTCTCTCTCTCTCTCTCTCTCTTTCTCTTTCTTTTCCCCTCTCTCTTACTCGTCCACTGCTTCTATTCCTTTACGTCGAAGCATCCGTGTAATATACCAACACACATTGTGGGATATATAAGCAAACGCACAGACTCCGAAAAAGGTACAATCTGCGAGAAGACGTATACCTATACACGCACCGAAATAGACGTCTCACGCTCCACTCATATACCTATACGAGCTTATGATTGTGCCTGTGTTTGTGTTTGTGTATGTGTATGGAAGATATATTTCTCTTAGGCTTTTGTGCGTCCAAGCTCGGGCGGTGCGAGCGACAGGCGTATTCTGCGTTTTTCTATTATACAATATTGGACAGCCATCGTCGGGGGCGGCTTCTACTCAATTGTCACCTGTTTTCGCCTGATTAATGTTGCGCGTCCTTTGATTTGTCGTTTGATAACGCACGAAATGGTAAATAAAAAGCTGACCGCGTCGCATTCTCTACACGATACGAGCTCGTATCTAGACAAGAGGAAATGATATTTTGTTACATTATAATTGCAATGAAAAAGCTGAACGCGAATGAGCTGACTCTGCGCGAATAATTAATTGATTCGCGCTCTGAATTCGAGAAATTATAATAAATTGATAATTCTGCTGGTTGACGGGATTATTGTTTTTCCTCTCGCTCTCTCCTACTTTCTCTCTCTCGCGCTGCTCGCGCCTCTTCCAATATGTGTACCTTTTACAGTTGAGAGCCGAGTTGCGTAACGACGTTTTGAGATGTCTTTGAAATATCACACAGATCCCGGGGATTTGCATGGAAATGTAATTCACATTCAAGGAAGATTTGTTTCTCTCTCTGTTTTTTTAACGATTACTACGTTGCTACAGCCACATACGAATTAATATTATTATACGATAATATTATATTATGTGCTGTCATCTCTCTATGCTCTGGCGTATTCGTACGAATTAGTAGATATAGCAATAATTTAATAATCAAAAGACGAGATGAACGTGGAACGAGATTTCAACTGGCGATATAGAAAAGGTTTAATAAAAAAAAAGAAGTAACCGCACGACGTTGCCTATGAAACGGTATAATTCACGTTTAAACGATTCATCTTTCTTAATATTTCTACCGGTTTGTCGAGTTTCTGCTGCTGTCCTCTGCTCTGCACTGCTCTGCGTCGTGAATACAACTATATACACACAGACAGAAAGGCGGAATTGAAGGTAGAGAATATTGTCATTCGCGGCGGAGGTATGAAAAAAATAAAACCATCCATCATCTTTCCAAATCGCGCTTAATTCATACAAACGACTGCAGAAGCAAAAAGTCGCGCTGCAATAGTTATAACAAAAAAATATCAATGCGCGATCGAAGAGTTTATAAGAGTGGACGCCAATGGGATATGTGTGAGTGTGTAGTGTGTAGTGTGGCTGCTGCGTCTCGCGCGCGTGCAGGTTGGTAAGGATAATACGGACGCTCAAACAGCAGCATGAAGCAGAAAAACCGGTTTCTCGTGCTCGCTCGCTCGCAGTTCGCCAAGCCCCGAGGAGTCGCTCTCTAGCCTGTACTTTCATATTGCGTATGTGAGCGTGTGTGCCCGAGTACGTCGCTGTATATGTATGTAGCGTACGGAGCAAAAGGGATACGAACGTATAGATCGAGCTATACACACACACATACGTATACACAAGGATCGAGCAAAACAGCCCGTGAAGCAAGACTCGAGAGTTCGCATATAGGTACAGACACACTCGTACGTGTAAAGGAGTATGGGATTAGTAGTAGGGATATAACTAAGCAGGTGACGCTCTTTCTCCTTCTCCCCTTTTCACTCCAATACGCACACATACGTGCATATACATATTCGTACGCGTTACACATACTATTGCACTTTTGTGTGTATGCACATGTGTGTTTGGCTGAACGCGCGTACCTATATGTATGCAGCATGCAGTAAAGAATATAATGTACTGTTCGACGTTTTACCGGAGTGAGACGCTACCTTGCTCCTTGCGTATACGTAACTATATACATTTCCCGACAATGATCGATGCTCTTTTTCTCTCTCATTCTCTCTCTCTCCTCCTCCACACGATCGATTCGAAGTGAATTTTAAAAAGGAAGAGAAAAAAAATTTACATATTTTGGGATGCGCGTGCTAAAAACGCAAAGGAGCTCTTATCTCGAGTGCTCGCGCTCTCGGACGAGTGTAATAACGTTAATACGGGAGGATTCGAAGCAGCAGTAAAAGCAGCGTCGATTTCGAGGGCAGTGCGCGTCATCTTCCTCGTCGATCGCGCGCGCGGGCGCGTTATAACGGACACTCGGGCCTGCGTGGGTTACTGCGGTGTATCATATTATAGGCTGTGCGCGCCTGCCTCCTATATTATGCTCGATATTTCGCGATCGAGAGAGAGTCGAGTCGGCTCCTCGCTGCCTTCTCAATTGCCTCGAGTATACGACACAATTATTATATTTTCGCGCTGTCCCACATAAATATATTTAGTGCTTTTTCTCCAACGGTGCTTAATCATAAGCGTAATGCCAAAATAATTACGCCAGCAGCAGCAGTAGCAGCAGTAGCAGCTCTCACCACATACACATACACACGCGCAGCACGCGCGCCATATACAGAGGCATGTAACAATTTGTCGCGAGCGAAAAGGAAAAGACCGCACGACGACGCCTATACATGTAGTAGTCTGCCTGCAGATGTAGTGTGCGTGGAGTGCAGCGCGTTGCTAGTGAGGAGGCCGAGGTGCGCGCCACAATGCACATTCCCTGCGAGTCGCACCTGCGCGACAACTAGCCGCGTCGTCGTCGTCGTCGACAGCTGACGGACGTGTAGCAAGTGCAATGCTCGGTGGCGGCTCGTGGGAGGTTTCGCGTCTCTCTTCGCACGCAACAGCGGCAGCAACAGCACACACACACACACACACACCTACACTTACCCTACATAGTACGTAGCTCGCGACCTACGTATATACTTGAAGCTCTTCTTGACGCAGCTCGCAGCTATTACGCAGCGACTCGGCTTTATATTTTTTCTTTCCTCGCTACTTCTTTCAAATACGTACTATTTCTGAGCTGGAACGCACTGAAACATGAAAAAAAACGTAGTATTTCAATCCTATACTCTGCATCGATTGTTTGCACAATGTGTGTCACTTTTTCAACGCACGGCGCGAAGAACCGCGCGCATGCGAAGACATGTAAAATTCTTAACCACACGCGGCTCGAGATCTAGATTTTTATTAGTATATATCATTACAAAGTCTAGCGTCGTTTTCTCTGCTGCGGTTTTACTTTTTTTCCCCCTCGCGCGAGTTGCCTTAGGTGGTGGGTATGCGTTAAAAAAAAAGCTGCGCGTATATACGCCAGGCACCACGAGTGGTTTTCCTCTCGACCACCGCTGCTGCTGCTGTTACTGCTGTTACTGCTGTTACTCTATGCAGAGCTCGAAAATTGCCTACCATGTATTATATACACACTCGTATAACGAAGGTTTTATTTTACTTTCTCGTGGCTGCTGCTGCGCCCTGCGTGTGTTTCCGCTACGCCGTTGTATATGTACGTACGCGCACAAACATGTACACAACAATTATCCGCAATTGAAAAAAGCGACAGATATATAGCTAACGCGTGCGCTATGGCGGAACGAGCTTTAACTTACCTATAAGTACGACTCTTTATGTGTATAGACAGCTGATTCGCTTTTGTGCGTCGTAATTGAAGACGTCGGCCGAGTAATTGGTCCTTTTCTGCGCTTGTACAAGCCAAATTCATCACATACGTTGGCGAGATCAATGGATTTGCCCTCCCTCTCTCTTACTGCATAGCTCCTGCAATATTGAACTTTTTTTCAAGCTCGCAACTGGCCAGCTTCGGCTGAAATAATCCCAACCATTATCGATAAAGAAAGCTGGCTTTTTCTTTTTGAACTCGTGTTGTTACGAGAGCATAGGCAATGCCATTACATAGGCTTGGTCAAATATATGCACATAAATACGTAAGTACAGACTGCAGTGCGCATACACACATATTAGACATTCCATTCTATATTGAAAGAAAGAGAGAGAGAGAGAGAGAGAGAGAGCAACGCGTGCGAGAGCAATAGCATATATCACAGCTGAGCAAGAGGGAGAGAAATATATATATAAGCTAGCTGTTGTTGTTTTATGTGTTATAACAGTGTAGCCGAGGAGGCAAAATCTCTCGCACACACATACTCATCCTCTTTGTCCGCTGCTGCTGCTGCTTCTGTTGCTGCCGGGTTATTGCTACAGAGGACTTAGCAGCAAAGTGTAATGCTATTCGCAATTCCAATCTCGAATCTCACTTTTCCACGTGTATGCGCGCGCCCGGGCTCGGGATCTCGGTGTCTAAATCCCTTATATTCTCTCTCGCTCGGCCGCACTCTCTCTCTCTCTCCTCCCTGGGCTCTATGCAAAACAGAGAGAAGAAGCAGAGCAAGCCTCTCCTCGCGTATACGTACTCTGTACCAGGGCATAGCACAGGCCTGTATAATAGCACTGGCTGTGATAAAGTCTCTAGCTCTCTCTCGCTCTCTTCAACGCAGTCTCTGCATGTACACGATTTTCCGAGCACTTGGACTTGGAGGATCACTTTCTTTCCATCTCGCCCGGCGTACGTGTGTACCCGCCTGCCTGCCTGACTTACTCCCCTCGTCGCGCACAGCAGAATAGATTATACATATATGCAGCGAATTAGAGCGTAAAAAGAAGAATATAATACGCTGTCGGCCGATGCATCGCGCGTACCGCTGCGCGCACTCGTGGAGCTGTGAGGATTGTTTTTTGTGTCGGTCGCGTCGAGAGTGAAAGAGCTCCAGCGCACTGACTGTAGCGAGCTGCAGCGATAGCGCGTGGAGAGAAAGAGAGAGAGAGAGAGAGAGAGATTCTGAAGAGTCTGATAAGGCTAATAATGAGAGCTCGTGGCGTGAAAAATAGCGAGGACAAACGCGATGATGCGCCCGCGACTGCGAGCAAGAACAATGCCAGCAGTCGCTGTAATTATGCCACAAGCTAAAACAACAACAACAAAAACATTCACTTTCATGTAGCTATTGCCACGCGCTTATAGGCTAATCATCGTAATGTAAAAACTTGCATATAATTTGACGCAAAAAAATAAATAAAGCCATCGAGAGCGAGAAATTGATTTCTCGTGCAAAATGTCCCTTCTCGCAGAATCGCGATGCCCGGCCTGTGTCGCGGCTCGTGCTTCAATGACACCGTGGATAAGGTAATTTACCTATGAGAGTACACCCAGTGCAGGATTGCAGGCCACGAAAGGCCCCCGCGGGATACAACTGCAGCAACAGCAGCAACATTATAGTCGGGAGTGGAGGGGGACTGGCTGCTGTCTGCAGTAGCAAGCTCAGAGAGCGAGTTTCTTTGTGCGCGCGCGATGCAGCTTTATATTATATACCACGTGCACGGGGGCCGCCGCCACCGCCGTCGCTTGAAAATAAATCTGCAGCCAGAGCGAGTTCGTGTATGTGCAGCGTTGCGCAACCTAAGTTTAAGGCCTACCGCCGCTGTTGCACAGAATTACGCTTCAAAGCTAACTTTTACACTTTCGCGCGAGAGAGAAAGAGAGCGAGAGAGACCAGATACATATACGTATATCACGTACGAGTTCTGAACTGCACAAAGCTCCTAACGTTTAATTTGCAGCCAGCCTGATCTCTATGTGTTCACGTACGTATATGTATGTGTTTTTTGGAGCACATTTCAGCTTGGCACACTGCTATTTAAATATTCTCGCGTACGTATACCGAATGTATCTAAGAGCTTGTATAAACGCGCGGCACGCCGAATTCATGGCAAATACACGTGAATTTTTAACTCGGGAGAAAGTCGAATTTTCTCGTCACCTGGTTCACGATCGTCGCAATCGTCGTCCTTCTCACCCCGCGTAATTAGCTTTTTTTTAACTCCGAGTCGTGGAATTTTCAGCTTGCACTCCCTTATACATATCGATCGGTAGCAATTCAAGGATATGCAATGAGTCATAAGCATTGGAAATGTCGCGTGCTCAAAAATAAATAATTTCTCGTGCGCGACAATTCGCCATTGTGTCTGCTGCGAGCTGCCGAGTTGATCGAGGCGCAGGCGCGACTCTTTGCCGACGCGTCTGACACCTTTTTTCCGCTTGATATGGGTATTTTTAGCCGTACCTCGTTTAATTGGCAAAGCAGCTTGGCCATTTTCGCGAGATGTTGGATAAAATAATTCATTTTTACCGCGGCGGCACAGCCAACTGCAGCCGCGACGCGCGCACGTATTTATATAGGTAAGGTATATACAATAAGTGTACGTACGTGCGTATATAGCGCGCGAGTCGTCAGTCAACATGTAAATAGCAGCTTTCGCACGATCGCAAGCACAGCGGCAGCAATTCGTCCGATGGAAATGGGAAAGAATTTTTAATTAATCAATTGGGACAAAGTGTGTGCGTGCTGTGTATATAATAGTCGCACTGCAGGAAAGCAGCTCTCTGCAGCAGTTCGATTCTCGTAATTAAATAATCCGGAGCGCTGCTAAAAAGCCTGTACCACTTATAAATATGTGCGCGTGTGTGTCTGTGTGAGAACTCGCTACAAAAGTGACGACGATCGCGTGTACGCGTCAAAGCACGGGCGCGCTCGCCTGATGAATTTCGGAGGGCTCTGACGCTCTCGGCGCTTTTAATCATCCGCGTGTATATAGTATATACGCACCCGTATAGACTACTGTATGGTTTATTTTCTTATGTGCACCTTCATAAAGCGCTGCGCAAATGCACGGGCATGTATATACCGGGGGGTTTTAGGCTGCCAAAGAGCTCTGGGCGCGCGGTAAAGCGAGAAGGAGTAGCGGTGTATAGTAGCAATTTTCGCGCACATCGCTTCAGACCTAGGTGTACGCGCGCGTCGGCGGCAATGGATAGGAAGAAGCTCGAGTCGAGAGAGCACAAAGAAGAGGGAAAAAGCGAGCTCCATTAAATATGTGCCACGGTCCGTGTGCCCCGCGCGATCCTTGCAACTTTCTCTCTTTAGCATCGCTTTACCTGGCTCTGCTGCACGGCTATGTACACACATGTTTTCAGCGACAGCGGCAGCGCATACATGCAGCACTGCAGACATTCTTTGTTCCTTTACGATATGACGCAGCTCGCGCAGCGCTCGGAAAAATCACGCTCGATTTTTCTACCTCGTGTTCCTTGTTAAATCTTCTTCATCTTCTTCTTCGTCTCTTGCTTCGTCCACCTTTTTTTACTTGGTCTTGTTTTGCTGCAACCTCGTTGTACGTTGCACTCGCACACAATGTATACGCACTCGAGCTAGCTGTATGCAGCGCAGCGCGTGCTCTTATGCCTTCACGGACCTGTAGCTTTTAGATGCCATTATTGGAAGGAAAAAATTTATGCTATAATTTGTATCCCCCGGTGAAATATCTTCTTCTGGAAAAACGATTGAATTGTTGTTTACCGCGTGTTCGTATAATTTCGAGATGCACACGCGAACTTTATTCCCGTATGTGCGCGAGTTGCACTTGGCGAGATTTTCGTCGCTCGTCCGTATATATATATCTATATAAACCGCGCGCGTGTCTTAAAATTTACACACGCGTAGCGCATACGCGCATGCAGAAATCGCATAAATTTGCTCTTATGAGAAAATCCTTTTAGCTGCGCACGCTCGAATCTTCGTATTGCCCGCGCACGCGTGCGGCCATGTATAAACCGGCACATGCATACATATATTTTTTCCATGTAAGGTACGAGCGCGGGCTTCTCCCATACCCGAGTAAGTGGATCAAGCTCTAAAACTGATAATTCGTTGCAGCTCTCGTTGGGACGAGACGTGCAAAAGGGAGTTTTTTTCCTCTCCCTCTCTCTCTCGTCGCTCTATCACTCGAGTCTATAGGGTACGCGTACCTTAAAGCGACACGACGACGAGTTAAGCGCGAGAAAGCTTAAACTTTCTTCCTCGGATGGCAACTTTCTCTCCGAAAAACACAACAGCCAACTTTTTTTCTCCGTAGGTATATGTGTATGACTCAAACCTTTAGCCTGGGCTCAGCAGGCTGGCCGACCAAGGTAAAGCGTGTATACGTCGGAAGGTACTTTGAAATTGCAATTTTATTCGAGTTTTTAACGCGCTTAAAAATGTCGCTGCTCGATAATAAAGTGATGATCGGCTTGTTTTAGCAGCTTGCCGAACTCTCGGAGTCATATTTTCGCAGGTCTAGTACCGAACGTGCCTCATGGCGAATATGTAATTCGGCCGTAGCACTATACTCGAATCTACTGTGAGTCTAGCGGGTCCTCCCCGTGTCATTCTCTCTCTTTCTCTCTCTTCTCTTTCTCTTCATTCTGCTATACGACTCATTAAACCTTAACGAAGTCACGAGGCATACCCGAGTAGAAGCCGTTAAAGCATCTTCTTCTTCTTCTTCTTCGTCTTCTCCTTCGTTGCCGTTCTTTGCGCCGAATAAGCGAAAATGCAGCTTGCGTAGCTCTCCGTACATTGTTCGCTCGTTTATCAACGCGTAGGAGGTAAGTAAAGCTATGTTCGGGATTATACCATCTTTTTCTCGCTCCTCTCTTCCTCTTCGGGACTTTTAACGCTTGAGCGTTATATGAGCGCTGCGGCTAGCTGCCTCGGCGGCAATGCTCCTTTTCTTCTCTTTTATTTTTTTTTTCTCTTCTTTTCGCGCATGCATTAATGCTATTTAAGAGCCCGAGCGAGAGAGAGGATGAAATTATATACAACCATTCGTGCGCGAAGCTTATGCGTAATTTTCGACGTAGCGCTTTTTTAGCGGCTGTAAATTTTGTAAGTCGTGCGAGCGCTCGGAAGGTAACAAAAAAAATGAAATCAAAATGCACGCGTATAAGGTTATTTGTGAGTTATAAAAGATTATACGACGTTGGCAGAGCCTTGCGTCGTGTGTATTATATATTTTGACTACGAATTTTACTATTGCACATGTGCCGCACGTAATGGATCGAAATGAGAAATTTTGTGGACCCCGAGCCTAGGGACGTGTGAATTTGCTTCTTTTTTCACAATTAAATTGATACAGCTCGAGGGAGCGAACAAAAAATTTACGCTTTTCGGAGCTTTCGTACACGTAAAGCCGTTTTACATTTGAAGTTATTTCAAGAAAGTTTCATGCGCGCGACAGCGAGAAAAAAGGTAGCTAATGTGACTCGTATGACTCGTTAGACAGTTCTTGCTGTTTTTGTTCGTATGAAAATTAATTTTCACATAAACTTGCCTCGTCGTACGAAGCCGCCGAGGCCGCCGCCGCTGCTCCCATCCCCGCGACGACTTTTAATGCTCGAACAATTTTAGAACTACAAAGTTAAGCGCATAGTTGGCCAACTAGGACATTCAAACATGCACCCGAAGATAAGTTGAGCGGCGGGGTGGGGTACAAATACAAATTAACAGCTAATTAAAAGTTCTTGCCCAATTTTTTAATACTATCTCTCTCGCACGGCTCGCGGCAGCTATTTTCTCTGACAAATGTAAGAGAAAGTAAAAAAAATACGAGGAAATCCCGACCTGCATGGCCGTATCAATCACTTTTATTACTTGGCAGAAAAATTTATTTGTTTAGTATATCCAAGCTTTTATTGCATGGCACAGCTCGGATAAATTCTTTTCTGCTTTGGCGAATACGAAGAATTTTCTTGGTTATAATGTAATGGTATGAGTATAGGTAGAAGGATATAGAAAAAGAGGGAGGAAAAATCTGTTGATCTTTCATCGATGTTATCCTTTTCTTACTTTTTTCGAAGTTCGACCCGTACGCCGCTTACACAAACTTCGTCGATCGGATAATTTAATTAAACTGTGTACGCGGCGAACTTATAGCTTTGACAAAAAATGACAAATAATTTATTACAACGATTATTACTTATGCAAGGCGGCAACAGCAGAAAAGTTTCGAAACACTATTAAAATATACATGTATACATGTAAGTATGTGTATATTTAGCAATTCAGCACCGGAGGCGATTTATTTCACCTTCGCGAACTCGCAAAGGTGTACGTTAGCTCGCTTTAGCGCGCGGATCGGAGAGAAAAGTCGAACGCGGAAAGCGGAAATATAGTTTAGCAATTATCGACAGGAAGTACAGTAGGATTCGTCTTGGCGTGCGCTCAAAAATTTGTATAGGTATGCATGCGCTTTGTAAAATTCTATGCTGCGGCCATTCAATGGGCGGCCACACTAAAAAATGAAAAAGCTTTGGTCTTTCGAGTTCGTTCATTGAAAAAGCGACGACGACGATTCTGCATGTAAAAGTGTACCGAGTTTCGAGCAAAAAAGGAAGTTTGTCTAATTGTGATTGCAAGTGCTACTTTTCCAAAGTAGTCCTTTGTCTCCTTTATCCTCAATTATTCTTTCCTAACGACTCGATGAGAGTCCGACGTGTCAACGACAGGCATTTGTTGTTTTTTTCTATCTCGAGTGCTATTCCAACATATTGCAATACAGCTATTGTTCGAACAGGACATTTTTTTACTAGAACAACTTGTATTTGCCTGGGAAAAAGGTCAAAAACTGAGCAAGGCATCAGCGCGACAATTCCTGAAACGCATTAGTTATTTCAATATGCAGAGAACAAAGGTGTCACAGGAAAGTCCAACAACGCACTGATTGGCCAATGACGCCACGAAACGCAGCTGAATTTGACGAAACTGGCGATCACGCAATTTCGCATTCATAATTCACGCTTCATTTTGCACACGAGCGATCAATTGCAGCATTGAATGCCGAATTAATTTTAGGGCGTTTTCTGCTCATTCGACTCGGCTCGCGGCTCACATCTAACACGCATTAGTGCATCTCTTCCCCCCCCCCCCCTTTCAATGCGGGACCTGTGACCACTGAAGCATCAAGTTTAACAATTCCAATTATAATATTCACGCTCAATCGCGGTAATAACGTTGTTGGCTCGATCATGAGCCTACTCAACATCTCGGGCTCGATTTACTCTCGACAAGTGGGGAAAGTGCAACGAACGAGCGAGCGACGTGACGCAGGGCATAAAAATGAACCGTGTGCAGTACATTCAAATCTTAATTATGAAAGGCCATTCTCGGCAGAGAAGGTTAAGTGGATTAACTCGCTAAGCTCGGTAAACGCTGCGAGCTGCTGCCTAATGCAAGTCGCCCTGGCAATATAACTTTACGAAATGTGCATGTGTGTTGTGCTGCTGCGCTCGTATCCCATACATGTACGCCTGTATATAATGCACCTGCCGTCGCACGCATACATAAGCATATTTGAACATGATTGTTGGGCAATTTGAGAAAGCTGAATTGTTGAGTTGCTGCGTACGCGTTAGCCTTTTGATACCTCGGCTATATATATTCAGCCACTTTGCTTTAATGCAAAATTTGAGACTCGGCGTAAATCCGGGCTTTCATTACTGTTTTCGAGTTGCCGCGCTCGTTCGAAGAGAATGAAAATGTACTTCACGGCGCGATGCACTTGTAGCAATTCAATTTGATTCTTTCTTCTACCAGCTCGTTTTTTTATGGACTGCGGAGCCTCCGAAGTGTCGAAAGCTCGACGAATAGAGATGACTGTTCGAGGTCCCCAAGCTTATTTATTTACTTTTTTTCCTCCCACCCTCGATCGAACGAGTTAGTTACTTCTCCTCTTCGCTAGAGCTGCAAAGACAGACTCATCTGCATGAAAATGAAAATCTCGCGGACTATCTACGCAGCTTTTTCCTTTATAACTTGGACCGACCCTCCGCAATGCTAGTCGCGGGTTATACTTTGCGCAGCTTTTCATCGGATTTACGTCAACGTAGACTTCTTAGTCCTCAAACTTGCCCTTTTCCTCTTCTTTCTCCACCCACAGATGACTTTTCTCCTTTTTTTTCTTCTGCGTTTTCTCTGTCGTCGGTGTTACCGCAGACTTTGTCGAATGACTTTATTCCGGAATGACCTGCCGCTGATTTTCCTATTTTCCGTGCTTTAATACGTCGCCTGATCAAACAGTTTTTCCAACTTGGAGAAACTTTGAAACTTTGTTAAGCGATACTCTCTAAACGGATATTTTTTTTTCGCAATTTCGTTAATTTTTAATATAACAACGTATAAAATTTCAAATTTTCGTCTTCCCTAGTTTCTCTAGCATAAAGACACTCGCGAATCGCGGTATGAATTATGAAAATATAACATGGCCATAAGTAAATATTAACTCGAAATATGCAAAGTTTCGCGGAGAAGTGCTCTTTCAACATCCAAGAGAGGATGTCAGTTGAAAAATTTTAATAGGCTAGCCAAAGTTTCTTTGCTGCACCGACGACTTGTTTGTTAATTCGCGGCTAATATCGATTTTCTTTGTTTCGCTGCTGCTGCCGAGACGAGAGCGACATTATTAATTCGAGCTCATGGCGAACGTCAAAACAATGTCGGCTGCGTTTTGTTTTAGCGCGTGCACCTGCCTAATAGCTACGACGCAACAAAGATTCGCGACGATGACGACGTCTTCAAGAAATTTAATTCATCCGGAAAATGAGCATGAGCCGATGACAAAAGCAGTAGCATTGTTATGTGTCGCGACAATAGTGTACACGAGTATCGACATAATTACACGTTAGATGCGTCACGACAAAGCATCTAACAGAGCTCGCATCTCTTCCGTAACGGTGCCGAGTTTGCATCGCTTTCGCCATGGTCAATCGACGCCTATACACACATAAACTACATCAGCTTCCGATCGTGAGCGTCCATGTGCTATACATAACTCGTGTACGTATAGAGCAGAGACGATTTTTCGACTCCATCGTGAAACTCGATGTAAAATAATCTGCGATCGATCGCAGCAGCAGCAGCACATGTTTATCTCGCTCGTCGACGAAGTGACTCGGTTGCACAATGCAGCGCACGTGTAGCGTACAGCATACACAATGTGCAGAAGCGACGACGGTATTATACCAGTGCAGACGGTTAATAGAGTGTAGATAATTCGATTAGCCGGTGCGATAATTTCGTGTAGGTGAGAGCTGCAAGTTTAATCGCGGAAGCTGCGAGCTGCAGCAAAAGATTTTGTTATTATAAAAGGCAGCAGCAGCCCTAATTATACTTGCCAGTTTATAACACACGTGTGTGAGTGCAGCACGATGCATGTGTGAATGTGTGGCTGCTGCTGCACGTGCCCCACCTAAGTCACGATTGAGTGATCTATGCCCGTGCCGTACATTATTATTGTAACAGGCCCCTGAGATATTATAATACATGTAACATTAACAACGTAGCAGCTCATATTATAAATATCGAATGGCGGAAGTTTCGCCGTAGCTGCACCGCGGCGCCTCGACGTTACTACTCGTATGTACGAGCTTCGAAACTGCAGCCTGTATTAGGCTAATACACGCGTGTTTGCTGCATGTATGTGTGGGGCTACATATGCAGTATACCGCCGTGATTTATATAAAATTTAGCAGGCAACGCGTTTGTTTGGCTAAATCGCAACGAGAGATCGAGAGAACGCTCGCGAGAGAGAAAAGGCTTTTTAACGCGCGAGGCTGTAATCGATTTCCCCGCACGCGCGCGAGCAATAATAACCGCGCATGTGTGTGTGTATGCAGCAACAAAAGAACAACAGTTGGTGGCAAAAATTTCAAAGCGTTCGTTAGCTTCTTTTGCCTCTCTCTCTCTCTCTCTCTCTCTCTCTCTCTCTATGCTCGCCTCGTGCACAAGAGCAAAGCAACGACGACGACGACGACGACGACACTCTGCAGGTTCGTTGACTCTGTCGCGCAGCTCTTTCTCTCCCTGGAGAGTGTATAGCTGCTCCGCGGTTATGGAGAAAAAAGTCGACACTTCTTTGGCATTGGAGAGAGAAGCTTATAAATGGAGAGACGTCGCTGCAAATTAACCGCTGCCACGCCTGTCATTAGACCATTGCCGTACACATACATGCTGCAATAGTGGTGTAAAAAAAAAGAACACGAGGCTCTAGCTCGCGCGTTCCTTCGCGCATATCACATATATATATAGAGTATATTTCCACAAAGTGTAGCGCGACGCTGGGAAAAAAGGCAGCTCCGATGCGTTATTACGTATCAAGCAAGCGGTACCCGCGCGCAGGCGTCGCGTATATGCTGCTGCTCATGTGCTATATATACTCCGCCGCTGCATAGATCGAGGGATAATTGAGCCTGGGACACGGTGTCTAGCAGTTTGCTCGAGAACACGTAGGCGCGCACTGCTGCTGCTACACAGGTATGTGTGTGTGTGCGCTACTACGCGCCGAGCTCCGCTGCAGCTGAAATGGAAAACGAGAGCAGAAGTATGCCGGCGGCTGGGGGCATTAATGCGCGCGTGTGCGAGTTACGTGCTACAGTAGTATAGCATTGTACCCAAGCTGCCTCTACGATTTACATAAGCTCCAAATTATAATTTCCCGCCGGATTCCGCAGTCGCGTACATTCGGTAAATATTAATACTCGAAGCACTGAGCAAACAAAGAGCTCGGCTCACTCTCTTTCTCTCTCTCTCTCGTTGTAGCAGTCAGCAGCTAGCAGCGGCGCGGCTCTCGTGGCAACTCTTGCAAGCAAGGCATTAATTTTGCCATCTTTACCTCGAGGAGAAAATTCGCCTCTCGGTGTTTATACTTGGTGCAGCAGTGCAGTTCATAGCCAAGGCGCGTTGACACTGCGCTACAAGGCCTACATCTAATAGCTGTCTGCACATTCAAAGAGAGAGAGAGGAGAGAGAAAGGCTCGGCGGGCGAGCGATTGCAAGTTTCGATAAAGACAGGCTTGTCGCGACGTTGCTCTATGCATATACCTACCTAATGCGCCTCCATTGCGCGCCGCGGCAAGTCAACATCGAGTGACAAAAATCTATCGGCATCCGCCGAGCGGTGGCTTGTTTTTGCCCCAACGGCTATTATAGCTGTTCTATAGAGCTATTCTATATAGTACACGCGTCAATTTGGAAAGTATGCTGATGACAAGCTACTGCCTCTTTCTCTTTTCTCTCCGTCGTTCTCGATCCGCTTTATATACGTTATAAGCTTCTTTATGCTCTCGACTCGAATCTATGCCCATAACGTTGTACTACATTACGTGTGTTTGTGTCGACGATCGGGCGCAATTTACATCGGGAGCTGCCTAATTAAAGGCCGGCTCAAGTTCGCGCGCACCAGCACGACTCTTTCTTCTATTTTTATTATGAAAAAATAAGCACGCGCTTACACTTGGACTAAGACTGGTAACTGGCCTCGTCAATGTGTGTTAGAGACAAGTATATATGGTGCGGAGAGCACAATGAATTTTCAGCTCTCGAACGCGGGCGGGCGCCAGTCGAGTATTATCGTCGTCGCCGCCCGGACGAAAGAAAAGAGAATGGAAAATATCGATTATATCGCCGCCGCCACCGCCACCACCACTGCTGCTGCTGCTGCCCTATAATACCGCGCTCGTTATGAATTTTTTTCTTTCACTTTTGTTTCATCGCGAGTATACTTGCTATAAACACACTCGCACAAGTACCTCCATGCAATTCTTTGCTTTGGGTCTTAAACTTTTATTCCAGAAGCCGGAATTTCCTCGTATAGGTACACGATTCAATGAGCGTATTATTATGTCGAGTACAACAGTCGCCTGGCATTGCTACAGTACCCGCGCACACTCGTACGCCATACCTTCTATGCATTGTGCAACGAGGTCGAAATTTCATTTTTCTTTTTTCATTTTGTTTTTGCATTTTCTCTTTCAATGTTCCAATACACGCCTAGTCTTTCTCTTTTTCGTGAAAAATCTTTTTGATACGGCTTGTGTATTGTCGGTCGAACTGCGATGCAGTGGGGAATATTTTAATGTTTCAATTCATTTCTATACAAAAGGCTTGAAAAACTGGCATATTTTTCTTAAATTCGTCAGATTTATGATCGGTAGTAAAAAAAGCCTCGAAAAATTGGCGAAAATCTGCGGGGCATGTATTTTCAGCCCTTTACTGCAGAACAATCAATTGTTTCGACAAGATCGCTGCGATCTTGCACGTCGTACACCACAATTTTCTTTCTCCCTCTTTCCTCTCGCATACAAAGTTATCAAAGCCGTGCTCCATAGATACATAGACGAAGATCAACTTTGGTCTCTTTTGATCTCACCGACGTTGCCATTATCTATTGCTCGTGTGTGTTTGAGCCAGCGTACATATAATATATACTTTACGTATAAATTCGAGCCATGTGTGTGTTGCGCATTGCTGGTATCGGGGAATAGACTTAAATATATGTACATTCACGAAATACAAGCGAGTGTCGAAATGTATGGGCGAGTCTAACGGCACGACGCATCGATACACATAATATATTGCGCTGCTATACGTGAAGCGCACCAATAGCGATGCCAATGACAACAATGCCGTAATGGGATCCGCGCAGTGCGTCGTCCAGCTCATATGTATAATGGTAATATATGTACTCGTAATTATATTTATGTTTATGCATAAGTGTGCGCCGCGAGAGTTGCGTCGCCGCATCGTTGAGTAAAGATAAAAGCGCTAAAGAGGCCTTGGTGACACGCAGCTCGCATGTGCATAGTTGCGCGCTTATTGTTCACGCGCGTATTTTCTTCTTCTTCTTTTTTCATCTCTTCGGCTCTTTCCGATTGACAATGAGCTATGTGCGCGACTCGATCACTCGAGGCTTTTGCGCGCTCAGTGTGATTTCTTTACGATTAGCGAAACGACGACGAAGCCAGCGGCCAACCTGCAACATACGTGACAATGTATCACGCAGCGCATGCTAATCCGTTTCGAGCCCGAGTAGCGTTGATTACTTTTCGAGCTGCTAATGAAAACGAGACGCTCGTGTATGCGTGCGAGCGAGAGAGGAAAAGAGAATTGACTATTGCCTATTCGATTATTGCCGACTATAGCTATGAGCCATTGGTCTTCCGACCTATCTATATTATAAATAATTGCACGAGGTGCGATTATTAACATTCCAAAGCTGTCGTGTTGGAAAAAAAATTGCTCACGTATTCAAGGTTGCCTATGATATTATATGATTTTTCTCCGGCGCAGTTTGGAGCGAGATTCTTCGCGCCTCTCTGCTAGACGTGTATTTACCTATGCATGCGCGTCCCACGGCAGCAGGCGTCATAAGCTCTATAATGCAACGAAATAATAAGGATGATCGGCCAGTGACAAAGACGACCCCAGGTAGATACTCATTGAAAAACATTTTCATGTGATTTTTTTTATCGACATGCAGCTCGTGGCTCGCAAACGAGACAATAATTACAATGATTATGCGTACGAGATTCTTATAGACGTGTGCGCATCAGCCCCGCTGCGTCTTTGCAAATACGTGCCGAGCTGTGCACGCGCAATACATGTATATGTGTGTGTGTGTATATAAACGCAGCTACCCAGTCGCGCTCGGCTCGAGGACGTAAATTATGCACTCCGGGTTATACGATACTACGTCTCGTACGCGCTACGCGAGATATGTAATAAGCGAATATGTTTACCTCTGATCAAACATCATCATCATTATCATCCTCGACAGCAGTCATGCCTCCTTTACATGTGAGCCTTGTGTTTGTGTGCACATATATGTGTTTAGCATGCGAATGTTAAGTATAATACTTATTAAATTAACGGCGCAAGCGAGAAGAAGACGAGCGGATTTTTTTAAGGCTGGTTTTTTTTTTCATTTCACGATCGAGAAAGTCGCTGATGCACCGCTTGCAAAACACCCGAAACGACTCGATATAATTTGATTGCGCTGCTACTACTATACCCGCAAGGAGACTGTAAAAAAAATATACCGCCGTTACGTGTAAGCAATTTTCGGTCAAGCATCGTTTTCGGTACGAGTATAAAACGGAGCGCGCACGAGCTCCAGTTGCAGAATGAATTACGAAAATATATTTCATTTCGATCGTAAGCTCGAGTATTAACTCAAAGTTTTCCGATGACGATGCCAAAAATCTGTCAGTTGAAATGATGATTATTCGATACGCCGGTTCCCCTTTGTAATTGGCTAGGAATTACTCTCAATTTGCAGCCTCGATCGGCTTTCTTTCTTGCGTAACGAGCGAGAGAATCAACAAGATGTTACACTTTTAGGTAGCTCTTTACTTTTCTCGTAATCGGTATATCACGCAACGAATTAGCAATTTCGAATAGGCGGCAGCCCGCTAAACCGCAAATGAAACGATCAAAACTGTTGGGCCATAGCTACTGGGCGCGGAGAAAGCAGCGACTTTTACGATTCACTCATCGACTTTAATAAATATGAATTCAATAATTGATTATGCATCGCTGAAAAAAGAATCCTATTCGCGAGCTGGGCCAAGATTTTAATTGATAATGCTCGTGAATTAATTATTTACGACCAATACGTGTTAAATGTATTAAAGCTGAAGCTCGCACTAGAATAAATTACGAAATTCGAGAAAATATCTATTTTTGCTAGACGCTGAATTCCGCGAATGAATTTTTTAATACACTTTGCAATGCATACATTCGCACAAAAGTCAAGAAAAATACTCCCTCCCCGAGAGTTGCAGAGAGAGAGAGAGAGAGAGAGAGCGAGAACGCTCGCCTCTTTCCCTTCTTTTTTTCTTCATTTTGCTTTTCGCAAGCTCCAGAGATTTATCGAATGGCGGCTATAAAGATTATACTCGAATACATAAACATAAGCGCGCGTGCATAAAAACATGCAAATTTTATTATCGATGCATCATCGAGTGTGTTGATACACACGCGGTGCAACGTGCAGTGCAGTGTGCGCTCGCGATGCTGGTGCAGCAGCAGCAGCAGCAGCGCCTGCACTGGTTATCCTGGCGCGCGCGCCCGGCGATTTATTTCAATTCCTAGTACGTATAAACGCTCGGCAACAAATTACTCTTTTGTACCCTGGCCGTGTACAGGAGCGTAGTTGCAGCGTATACATTTTAAAGGCAGCCGAGGCAGGGAGGGCGAGGAGGGGCCCTCTACATCGCGTGTCTAGTGTGTATCCTACTACACATATCGGAGAATTTAACACGATTGAAATTCAGCGCACGCGTCAAGCTTATAATACAAAAGGAAGGCCAATATCTAGTACGTTACTACCACCGGTGAAGTACAACAGCAAAAACAACAACGACCGTCGTCGGAGTATGGGTACTACGGTAAAATTGAATATCGCGCCGTCCTGTCTTCGCGTCGTCCATTTGTCTGTCTGTCCTTGTTTTGCTTTCGCTCGCGTTCACTGTAAACAGAGCTTCTACGTATAGGCGCTCACGCATATCGACTATACGCATGTTGGAATATGCTTCAAGAAAACTGCTGGATGAAACCAGAAGAAGCAAAGGAAGATGAAGGAGAGAATGAAGAAGAAGAAGAAGAAGAGGACGGAGAAGAAGGAGCAGGAGTGCAGTGTAGTGTGGCCGCGCGAGTAAACGAGGGGCGGGAGAAAGAGAGGAACGAGAGATGGGGGCCTGGCTACACTCACCTACCAGAAATGCTTGTAGACTGTAGCAGCGTCTGTATGAATTTAAAACTTATAATTATAATTATTACAGCGAGCCTAAGGTACTACTACGACACTGCTCGAAGAAAATTATTTTTCCTCTGGGTTTGTAGTGAAAAGATAGAATGATCGTAACTCGAAAGCGAATGAAAAAGGTGGATTTCAATCTTCATTTGGAACACATCGGCGCATACACATTACACGAGAGGTTACGTGATTTAAAAATTCGCCAACATGCTACACCGCGCGGATTAGTTGAAAGAAATGTTGCTCTCAAATTGCTTACATGATCATTTTAGAAATTGCGATGCCGTGTTGTTGAGCTTGTATGTATTTATAATAATATTCGAAATCGTCCAAAAGACGAAAACAAAAACAATGCCGAGTCAAAGAAAGAACGAGGCAAAAATATCCTTGCGCAAGCCTCAAAATAATTTCTGATTAAAAGCTTAAAACGATTTTGCAATTCTCAGCGCGCATCAAATTGGTTTACGACAACTGTTCACCCCTGCGAGCAAGAACACGAGCCTCGTCGCGTCGTCTCTTTCTTCTTTAATTCTCTCTCCGGCAGCAGCTCACGGCAAAGGGCCTTTTTTTCGCTGTCCCGTTTACTATCATCATTATCATCATCATCAACCTTCTCCTCCCACCTCTTCTCCGTCTTCTTCTTCTTCGTCTTGGCCTCTTCGCTCAAGAGACTCCTTAATACATGTTGCATTCTCATCAGCTTGTTTTTTGCGCTTACGGTGAAACATTGCAGTACGTACGCCACCGCAGCAACGACGCTTAATATTTCGAGAGCAATAACTAGCGTACATGTATGTGTGGGGCTCGTGTATTAAGTCTCGCAGCGTTACTCATGCGATTACATGCACATTTTTATATACACACGTACAACACGTAGGCACACACACACGCACGCACGCTCACAAATTTATATATATATATATAGTCCCAATCCGACCTTAATTATTTAAGTGGCTTTACGGTTTGATCTTTAGCAATTACATATCGCTTGTTTATAAGCTTATATTTAAACTGCCTGGCTCTCGAGCTCGGCGCATTTTTTTCTCGAACCCCTGATTTTTCGATCGTGAGAAAAAGGAACGAATCGGCGTACGCGCCGAGGATATTTTTTTTCTCTCCCTCTCGTTCCTCTTTTTTGGACGTTTACATTCGTACGTATATATTATATATTCATTAAAATTTCGCATTACTCCTCGCAACTGGAGAACTGTCAATTACGTTTGTCTGATCGATGCTCGATGTTATCGCTCTCGCTCATTCTCTTTCAATTTTTGCCTACGCGTTTATATAGCCGCGCGCGACTAGCTGTGAGGAAATATTGCGTTTCGACTTGGGCGCTTTATGCATTCGACGGATTGATTCAATTTACGCTTGACTCGTATATTTATTTAAAAAATCGACTCATTTACATTCGTAATAATCGTGCTATATACGCGTGTCTAAAGATTTCACGAGAACTGACGGGCACTTATATGCGCAATAAAAGCTCTTATACACGTGTATGCAATGGCCTATTTGTTTAAAACCAATGAAATGTGCCAATAATTTTCGCCACGGTAATGTAAAGTAACCATATTTTTCACACATACATACACGTGGATTTATGTGTTAATTAAAAATTCCAAGACGCATGTAACGGCCGGGTCATGCAAGGGAATACGACTTATGTTAACTCGGCTAAATAAAAGAGACTCATCGCGTCTCGACGCTCTCACTCTTTATCTGCATTGCTCTTTCTCAACTGCCGCCGAATGAATAGATCGTTTTGAAAAACTCATTCCGGGATTTGTTTTCAAAACGTTATAAGATATATTAAAGATCCATTGCGTAGCTTTGCTTGTGATTCTATGCGCGTACGGGTGGACAGCAAGAGCTGTATTATAAGATAGCTATATGTATATTGTGCAGAGCGAAAAAAAAATCTCATCTCCGGTGATAAAATAATTGGAACGAAAGCCCTGGGAAAAGAAGCGGAGTATTTTCCACGCAAACGTCAAACAATGGAAAGTCGATTCTCGGCGAATACCATTGCCTATGTTGTTTTCTTTTTTCTCGGGTAATTTATTTATTCCGCTCGCATTAGTTCGAGCTGAAAATCGAATCGGTGCGCGCATTGCGATTCTTTGCGATATTCAACTGCGATTCACTGGGATGCGATGCAGTACACGATCAAGAAGCGGGGGGAGAGCCCAATCGAGTCAAGAATGCCAGCGAACTTACAATCCTCTTATAAATAATATTCACGAGGTACGCTGCTGTTGCTGCTGCATCAATGCCATCGTCATAATCCTCCACCGTCGTCGTGTATACGATTGAGTGCATAATATTATAATATTATCTCTCCTGCGTATTGAAATTTGCGGGGGTAGGGGAGAGCAGAGTGCGAGCGAGTGGGGGCAGGGGGAAGCTGGAAGAAGCGAGCGTATTGAGCTTCATCGCTTTCTATCTCTGTGTTCTATGCACTCTCTCACCTCACTGAACTGATTCAGTCAATCCCCAACCCAATTCCGCGGGTATGGCTCTGCAGTGTGCACTCATACTTGCCTTCCCATACTTGCATACACACACACATACATACACCCACATCGACGCACACATAGAATCCGACTCGGTCTCTTGCATTTTCATCATTACGCCAATGCTGATGTCTCTGCGTTACTGTTACTGCAAGCTTATCTGTCTTGTGCAGCACGTCAAAATTAGCCTTATACTATCCCTGTGAACTCACTCGCACACAGACATACACACTGTCAGCTATACATTCGTGTATATTCTTGTTTGAACTGCTACGGATTATTCTGCCGTAGTCTTCAATTCTATGCTTTATTATACATAACATTTATTATCGTAGACGCTTGCCAAGTACAAATTTACTCCCCCCCCCCCCTTTGATAAACAGTGCGCATGATTCAGCGTGTCGAAAAACGATAAAGCAGCAGCAGCAGCAGTAACAGTAACAGCAGCAACAGCTCCTACGTACGATATTACATGCAAATTCTGCAGTATCGATCCAAAGTGCTGCACCGAGCTTTGTCATTAATATCAGAACTATACGGCTTGGCTGGGATTAAACTCGCGAGCGCACGCGAATTAAACACCATGATAAATTCCAGCGGATTGGTGTATAAAAATCCGAAACTTATACGCGACGATTGCTGCTCCAGGTATAATGACTACTTCCTTCCTTATAGCTCGTATAAGGTGAAAGTTTTGTAGGAAGGTTTGCAGATGAAAAAAGAAAAGAATTTTCCCAACTCCTTGGCAATAGCCGAAGCGCGAGGCTCGAGTGATTCATGACTGAAAATTAAGGCAAAAGAGTTCTGCTACTGCTACTGCTACTGCTACTGCTACTGCTGCTGCTGCTTCTGCTGCGGTATGTAAAGTACATCCACAGGGAAATATATAAATGAAGAGAGGGAAAAAAATCGCGTTAATAAGCCGATTCCTTGAATTAGCATAATTTACGATCGCTCTTTGCCGCCGCTACTAGGCATAGGTACTTTCTTTCCTTCTGATAATTTATCGCCCTCTGTTCTCTCTCTGGCTCTTTTGCCTCTCCACCTTCTACATTTGAATTTGAAATCCGCCAACTTTTCTTCTGCTCGGGCCCTCTTGAGAAAATTGAGAGAGCACACGAGAAAGAGAGAAAAATCTATATACATCTTTTGTCGGATATTAAGACGTGCGGTGCTCGCGCGAAAAAGAAGAGAGAGAGAGAGAGAGAGAGAGAGATGGAGAGCTGGAGAGAAGAGTTTGCGTGTGTATCGATTGGTAAGCGAGTGATTCATCCGCTACCCGAGTGTATATCTGCACAGGAGAGAATGACGTCTCGAGAGCCACGGCCGTAATCGTTAGCACGAATGCCATTATTCTGCACGATTTTCTTAGCATCGACTCGAAAAATAATTAGCTAACTGACGCTCTTTTCTCGATTACATCCCGAAGCTCTTATTGGCGCGAACATGGCAGGCAGAGATGGAGAGAGAAAATATTATGATGAGCAACGAAATTACACTTGGTCATCGTGGATGATTCAACGCCTCGGCTTCGAGCTGCACTGCCGAAGGTCAAAGGAATAAGTTAATACCAATAAGTGTGTGTATGTTATAACAGATAGCGAAAGCGAGGCTCCGACCGATCCTTGCACTGATTTTGTAATGGATCTCCGGCAGGATGATTCTGCGCCCTTTATACGATGAGGAGAGTTGGATTGCGATTTGGCCCGTGCTGGCGCGCGCGCGCCTCGACGTCTGACACATCTCTCTCTCGAAGCTCGAAGCGCGAGAGATCCGGCTCGATGATAAAAACCAAACTCGTGTGATCTCTCCGCGAGAGCATATTGCGCGATATATTTCGTTGCTGCCCCCTTTGCGATCGACTTGTTGTATATGTGTTGCCACGCGGATTGTTGAGCCGTATTTGCTAATCGCGCTGCACAGAGCATGCCTTATACCTCCGAGGCACGAAAAATAAAATCAACACCGTATCGATAATTGTTATTCGCACTATTATCACTCGCCCGTAATCGACCTGTTTTTGTTTTCTGCGGCAGCCTATCAGCTTCGCGTGCATCGATTATATGCATACGTGCATATATGGTTACACATCGTGGCGCGCGGGAGAACACAATGCGCCGACGAGCTGCACAAAGTGTATCGATATATTTTACCGATCTCTCAGAGCCGCGGGAGCAAAAGGCCCCTCTCTCACCACCACCACCACCTCCACCTCCCTCCGCCAGCATCTCTTCGTGAAATCCAGAAAAATCATAAATATCCATTACGATAGGGAAAATAGCATAGTCTCCGTGTGTATGTATTGTGTGCAGCAGTAGTGCAGTATCGCGAGCTGTGCAGCTTTTGCGCGCGAGCGGCCAGACAAAGGAGTTTTCAATAAGCGCGCATGCAGCAGTGTAGCAGCAGCAGCAGCAGCCTCGGGAGGGAAAATTTCATGGCGTAGTTCTCGAGTACAACCGACTCGATAAATAAATATAAAAGGAATAAAAGGCAGCAGCAGGGGCAAAATTACAGCTCGCGCTGGAAACGTCTTGGGGCTGGGAGCGCGAGAAAAATAAAACGATTACTGCGCTGCGGAGTACTGCGCGCGTGCAGTGCCGTAAAAACATTCTTTTTTTTTCACGAGGCATCATCGTCATCGAGTGCAGAGAGGATGCGCTTACGATCGCATACATACATGCATACATACATACGTGCACCTTCGTTCCTTCATCGAGGGGCGGTCGTTGTTTCGCGTGCGGCGCGCGAAATGTTCACGTACATTATGCGCAAGTATGCGAGTTTGTCAAATGATTCGGGATTCCTGCTCCTCGCGGCACGTACATACGATCGAATGGGCAAATAAAATAATCCTTTTTTTTGCCATCTCTTATGCGAACGCGATGATAGTTTACGAGGCTCATCGAACTCGAGACAGAAATTGCGTGAGAAAAGATCGAGACGATCGATTGCCGCGCGGAGCTGCGCGCGTTATACATAACGCATATCACGCTGAACGAGCCGGAGACACATCGCGATCAACTGTTCCTCAAGTCTTATTTAATAAGTCAAAGCTATTCTAATGGAGGATTTACGTACGGCTTCCAGAGACAGTCGTTGAAACGAGCTACGGATTTTCACTCCAAATCCTACATAGCGACGAGAAAAACAACTCGATAGCGATATACACGAGTGTGTGTACGCGAATTACGTAAGCACCGCACAAAATCGCATACATTTATAATACGTGATACGTGTGTGTGTATGTGTGTGCGCGACTGTGTAATTTCGTGGATACAGCCAGGCTACTTGCAGATATACACCTATTCAGAATCGTTACCGCTGCCATTTCAGCTGACAATTTCTTCGTTTTGCATCGAGCTCGAGAGAAGTTGCATGCACGAGTGAGGTAAAGGAGCGAGCCGAGACTCGGGGACGGCTTAATGGAACACATTTCCTTGATCTCGAATATCGATAGAGAGATCGCGCGCCGCAAAGACTTTCTATTATCGCTGCCTGGGCTGCTGCCGTTGCTTTGTATATATAGCTCCGGCAGTTTACCTTTGTTCCGCGATTCACTATTTTCCCTGATATACCAAAGCAATATAATCTTCGTCCGATTAGAGCACGAATTTATGTATTCGCAATACAATGTGATAGATATCTAACGACGTGGAAGAGGCGTGCGATCTTTTTCTCGGCTTTTTCCGAAATCTCGGCTTAATTGCACTCGGGACATGGGAGATGATTACGCGTGTGCATATAATATTCATTAGATTATCCAACTAGTTGTGCTGCTTTGCGTGCTCATTTATACGTAAATGTTATGTGATTAGCCGTGCGTTACTCGACCGAGAGAGGGGGATTCAACTGGTCGTTTTATACCCAACAATTATTCTTTTTCCTTCGGAGCAGCGAATTGAAGCTCGTCTCAAAGGAAACTCGAAATCGTTACGACGTTAAAAGAAACATTATTAAACTAATTTCAACGATACCTATCGTACTCAGCCGGACTCGTGCGAGCAAATGTTATCCAAACTCTGTGCGTGAGAAAGTATCTCATATAAGAGAATCGTCTCGGACCTTTGTGTCTCTCTTTCTCTCCCATTCTTTCTATGGCTGGACTTGCAACGGATAAATCGTGTCTTTTTCACGTGCTGCGATTGCCAAACAGTTATCTCTCGGCTGCAGTTTAAAGGACACATAAGTTGCCTCTTCGTTAAAGAACCTGTATAAGCTAGATGCTGTCGAGGACGAGCTAGCCCTTACTTTTTTGCCTTTATCTTCAGACTTAATTGCATAGATATACGCGTACAGCGGACCTGTGCGCAGTGTAGAGCGCAGTAGCTATATATCTCGTTTTAATAATGCTCCACTACCAATACACGCATATACGTATACATTATGTAAAGCCAACTCTACACGTATAGATGCAGAAAGAGACCCACACAGAATCAGAGCAAAGTAGCTATATTATGCAGTGCAAATAAACGCCTGCGCTCGATGCGACGTTTCTAGCAGCAGAGCCCATTGCTCTCACACGCACACACACAAACTCACACACTCTCAGAATTGTCTCCTGCTCTCTGAGCACTTGATGCGATATTACAGAGTATATAAGTGAATATATATATGGAAGCTTATAAGTATATTTATAATATTACTCTAGCGATGTATATATGTATAAGGCAAAGTTAGCTGCGCCTCGCACTACCACTAGCTGTGCACTTGCCTCATCAATGTTAATTATAATTTTACACTCGATGTTGAGAGTCGGGTAAGCGATGCGAGTCGAGGCGGCTCACACACACTATATAGGGGCTCATTATTGCGTGCCTCGCTCCTCCGACTTCTCAGCTGCGCTCTGAGCAAGTACCCGAGTATATAAGAGCAAGTGTATTAGAGATGAGTAAACCTCGAGAGCATCGCAGCTATATACATTATACATACACGTACACACACGTATATTATATGTATGCATTGTTGAAAAGAGACGTATTACATATACAGTTGTGAGAGTTGAGGAAAAATTAATGCTTTGACGCGCGCGTTTTGCGCCACGGAATGTGCAATACCTGCCAAGTGTGTGTGTGTGTGCGACTCTGCGAGTTGAGAGTTTATAAGTTGTTGCTTGTTTGTTTGAATGATGATGGCTGCGGTTGGGAAAGGAGAGAGAGAGAGAGAGAGAGAAAGAGAGAGAGAAAGAGAAAGAGAAAAAAAGCACAAGGATGTATAATGGCGATTCAGAAAGATTGCGAAATTTCATACGCACGTGTGTACCTTACTTATATAGTACGCGCACATTATGTACATTTTGAGAACAGACCATTTTTGTACGTAATGCACATTTTAAAACAACAAACACTCGAGAGCAAGGAATGTAGCTTTATAAAGATTTCACCTTCGTTTATTCGTGTTTGGAATCAATCGACACGAGTGTGAAATATTCAAGAGATCCCTCGAGTTCATAACAGTCGCGAAGAATTGAACATCATTTCGATCGTCGATGAATGAAGGACTGCATCGCTGCAAACTGGTACTTTTTTAAAATTCAAAGATAGGTCATATACAGAAATAAATGTATGTAAATCATGAAAACGTTTCAAGGATGATCTAATTTGATACTCCTCTTGTTACCTCGCAGCTATATCCCATGATATTGAGTTGAAATTTTCATCAAATGCAAAATGACAGTTGCCCCTAATATTTTGCTCAATTACCAACGAGACGTTAATCGGTGCTTCATAATTTCGAATTTTATTATTCGGTACGAATGTTTGCCTTTGAGCTATCCTCGAGATTCGACGTTCCACATACGTATATGTCATTTAGCGCCAGCTAAGTCGGTATACTTTCGTCGCTGTGACGAGCAGCGAGTAAGTAATTCAATTTCATTAAATATCTTGGATATATGCAGGCCACCGTACCGAATCTTGGAAGATGGACAATTTTAGCTTATATTATTTGCTCAACTCTACACGTATATCCCTATAGAAAGTAGCTGAAATTCCCGCTCTCGTCCGGAGGATTTGAATACAAACTGTTCAAAAGCCATACTTGCTTATTCAGTCTTGGACAAATGTGTCGAGGGAGCGATTTGGTCTGGACTGTATATAGTAGCGAGCTATACCTCGCCAAGTTCGCTAATGTGAACTTTAACGCTGTGCCAATGTTTGCACAGCTGAAAAACGAATGCGCGCGAAATCTTTCGACGTTACTAATGGTTACATTTGTTTATTTTGTTGCAGGTAAGCCCGAGAAGAAGTTTCGCAATACTAATAAAGCTTGGTGCGCATTTTTGCAGATCCGAATTGAGTAAGTTGAACACACTACACGCTTTGTACTTGCGGGGCAATTTATTTACCTTAACTGGACGCGTTTATACTTGGAGAGGTACAAAAGTACGCGAGCGTGCATAGGTTACACATTTGTTGATCTATAAATCTATCGTTTAGCCTCTCGCTCTACGTAACGCGGAGCGGCTCTACCTGTTGCTCTGTCGCTGCTACAACTGCGGTTTATACTCTCTGCACTGCGCCGCGCCTCGACTATACAACAACAACAACGCAGCAAAGCAGAAGCGACTTTGCGCTAGTGTAGCGTCGAGAGCTATAGGAAAAAAGTTTATATTTGCGCAACTCCGCACTCTACTCCCGAGTTTTTCTCTTATTACGACTCGCGCTAGAGCGGTATGTGCGAGATATTCACGCGAGAAACGCAGTTTATATTGCCGCGAAGCCAATGCGACGCGATCACAGCTTAGAGGCGCTGCTCGAGATTTATTTTTCCATTAACGCGTGGATTTAGCTCGTTACAAGGTACTTATGAAGGCGATATCGCTATAAATCATGTTCCGAACGGGGGCCTCGCGCTCGCTATACGTGGGCGTTTTGTTGATTTATATAGACGAAAAAAAAGTCGGCTCTGTGTAGGTGGCGTGGAAGATTCAGCCTCCAACTCTTTCATCGATTATAACTTTAGAATTTTAATCTCATTTCGGTGTGGCGACCGAGTAAGCGCGAATGAGCGAGCGTCGGAAGCAAAGTGACGAGCTGCTGCCAGGGATTACGGGTTACAATTACTAGCGCCGAGAGTACCACTATGGCATGATGCAGCCTCGATGCTATCTAGTGGAAGTTGAAGCCCCGATCAGTGAGCAGGCAGCTGGCAGCTACCGGCAATAATGCCACAGCCTTAAGCGCGCGCGTGTCGCTGCGACCAACAGTTATTAATGAAGAAAAAATAATTAAAAGGCACGAAAAGCTATCCTACGGGCTCGTCTCTGTAGTTATATAGACGAAGGCACGGCGGAGGAAAAAAAGGAAAATATCGGAGCTATTGGCGCGCACGAAAAACCGCTCGATTTTCTATGAAAAGCTTTGTCCTCGTTCGCTCCCTGCAGTCGCATGTATATAGTTCGTGCTCGTATAGCTGGCACGAGTTATAGTAAACGTATATTTTCTCCCATCAAACTTCAAAGTATCGTCATAGTAATCGTGTTGTGTGCTCGTGTGGATTCGCAGCAATCACAGTGAGAGGAAAGCATCCGCTTCCACGTGTGTGTGTGGTGTGTGTCTGTGTCTGTGTATATGTGTGTGATTGTGCGTCGGTGTATACGTATAGTTCGTGAAGGCCGCTGGACCGAAAAGCCATTAAAATTTTTTTTTTGATTTTTCCATCCGCCCGTGATATTGGGGATTTTTTTTAACTTGCTCCTAGCGCTCGCAGCAGAAACCAGCCGTTATCGATGGAGTGTCTATCAAATGCGTAGAAACTCGCATTATCAATTTTTTTGTCCTTCTTTTTTTTCATTCCGTTGCATCATCCCGCGGATCCGCGCTGGTGTGTACACAAAGTGCTGTCGTTGCTTACCATCTATTTTATTTCTAGCTCTTTCTTTATGTGAATATTTTCCTATCTAGCAGCTCGTCGGCCATATATGGACTTTTTTTCGCGATTGTGTCTGCATTTTGACGCGTTTGACTGGTGCGCGCGCTCGCTCGCTCATATAGCAGTAGGCACCTTGCAATTTTTCATTCAATTATTCTCTCCATCAGACCATGGACGAATTCAATAGGAAAAAGAATCGGCTAACGAACTTATTGAGCGTATTTTTGTGTATTAAGTAATATTCGCTCGTCTGAATATCACTTACATATATGCCGAGTACGTGCGGTCCATTAAAAAAGTATAACTTTCCATAAAACGCGAATGCGAGTTTAAAATTATTAGCGGCGGGGATAAAATGCGCTCGTCGATGCACTTTAAACTGCAAATTTAAATGGACGTGAATTGATTAGCGGCACTTAACCGTAGCTTATATACGTATATAATGTGAAACAGTATTGGATGGGGGGACTTTATAGGGGTCGGGGAGGAAGGGAGACACGATCGAATGTTTTGCTGGCCAACCTGCGCCTAGGATTTTAATTGACTTATCGACAAATGATGAATGTGTCCCTCCCTGCAGTTGCGCTGCTGAGCATGAGTAACGGTCGATCGGATGTGTGTAAAATGCCGCTCGATCGTCGCTCTGTCTCTCTCTCTCTCTTACTATACGTGTACGTAGCTACTCGCTCTTTCGGAGATTGCGGAAAATGAAGTTGTCCACTTTGATCGACGAGCGAGTCACCACCGAGTATGTACTGTTAACGCACTCCTCATCCTCCTCCTCCTCTTCACAGTGCACGCACACACGCGTGCGCAGTCTTTATCTAACGTCACCCTTGCTCTTATTTTCCTCCTCTCCGTACACACCCTCGGGAATGCCGACTGGAATTTGCACTTTATACGCTCGCAGAAGTACTATAGGTGCGGGTGACTGTGTATGTGTGTGTACGAGTCTGTCTGCAGCAGCCAGACTCGCGGGTGGACTGAAATCGTCGAACCTCTGGATTCTACTCGTCGAAAGTTTGATTGCTCCGAGCGAATACATTTGCTCTTTCTCTCTTTCTATCACTCACTTGAAATAGATTTTCGCTAGCGAATCATTGTAAAGATGTGTCGAGGGAGCTGCTACTCCTGTGAAACTTTTTTCCTTCTCTCTCTTTCTCTTTCTCTTTCCCTCGATCACTCGGCAACTCGGCAGGTCGGAAAGTTCGTTTTGAAAACACATTGTAAGACAGTTAAACGATTACGGGGCTCACTCTCCTACCTCCCCGTTCTTTTTTTCTTTTTTATATTCTCTAAAATCTTGGGGTTTTTTCCTCAAACCATCACAATCTACACGTGCGCAGCAACAAATTCAAAAATTAATTATTTTACTACCCTCGGCATGGCTAGTAAAAAAAACTGATATAACCACGGCGGTCTTACATCACCCAACGTTCTACGAGCGAGCTGAGACATTTTCTTGCTTCGCGACTTCGTTGGCTTATCGCTGCAAATGAAGGAGAAGACATGTGGGTATACGCCCTCGCGAAAGGGCTCTTTTTCTAACAGCAGCTATATAGTACGGCTACGTATCGAGTCTGCGCGTGTGTATCGAGTCGAGCAGCCAGGCCATAACGAGGAATATTCTTCTCACGAGTTCATCCGAGTACGCTCGACTGGTCCAACTGCTCGCTTATGCGTACATATGAGGCGTTTCAGGTCAACTGTATACAAGCGATGTGTTTATTCATCAGGTGAGGACAGAAAAACATGCAAACATGTAAACTTTTAAAGTTTATTAACTTTTCTAAAAAAGTAGTTTTTCAAAAGCTGAATAACATCGTTCGAAATCGGAGGAAACAGTATAGAGAATTTGTTCCATTTTGCGGAAAAAATTAGAGGGAAAATTAGAATTTTAATTCTTCTTTTTTATAAGTTGGATATGTTTTTTAACAACTGAAAATTGAGCGATTTCACTTAATACGCTTGAGCAGTTGACCTGAAATACCTCATATATTCTTTTATTCTGCAGCTGTTGCAACCATGAGGACTCTCCCTATATCTGCTTCGATAATATACGCACAGCACTTGTATCCTATGGAAATCAAATGTTTCTTTTATTGTTTTTTCCTCTTTACTCTCGCAGTTTGCCTCGCAGAAAATATAATGTAATCTTTGTGCCGTGTATAGAGCAGCTTTCGAATTCACGTTTGCCTTCGTAATATAACGAAGCGAATCCTGCCAGTCTCTCTACGATGCTGAAACTTTTTCAGTGATATGTTTTATTTACAATTATATATGATATGAGACGTATCGAGCGAAAAAAACACTCGGAGAGATCGCGAGCACTCGTATCTAAGACGTCGATCAGCGGGATCCCTTTTATGAGCGCTTTCGACTTCCGAGCGGCCTTCGAGCTTGTCTGTCAGAGACACGCGTTGATATGTGCGAACCGAGCATACACGCGTCTATACCGTTTATTAATAAAATAATAAAAAAAAAACTAAGAATCAACGTGTCGCTCGAGGCATTTCTATCCAATCGAGTAATAAAAAGTTGAGTAGTAGCTGTTTATTGGTCAGTTTGTCCCTGGCAATTCTTTGACGCTATTCAAACTTGGTGGAAGTGGGCACTATGCTGTGTCGGCTCTGAAGTTGCCTCTGTGAAGCGTCATTTTGCATACAAGCACTAATATAACACCAAGTCAGCGGAGTTTTGTAATATCAAATTAATCGACTTGTAATCAAAAAACGAGTCGGCAAACCTGTTTTCTGACTAGACTCTACGCGCAAGCATTATTGAGCGACGTTAAATTTTTCTTCCTTTTTGGCATCGTTCTTGACCGTATGTGACTCGATCGCTTATATATTGTATCCTGTATGTGCTGTCTCTTTTACGAGGTAAGGAGCAAAGGCGCTCTTTTAGATAAAAATTAAGACTAGTGTCAAGATAGTTTAACTCCTTGAAAACGTAATGCGTCCCATTTCGCGTGAATACCATTTTCACGTTCCTGCTTTTTTTCTTGATAAGCCACGTAATAAATTCAGAAAAAAATGAAGATGCTTCTTTTACTCGGAAACAGCGTGTACCTGCGTAGCAACAGTGGCGCGCGGTCGCTCTGAGAAAATACAAAATATAGATACACAAGGATCGACGCGTAGAAATACGTACATCTTCTCCGGTTCCATTCGTACTGCAAACAAAAAAAGAAGCTATGAATAAACGACGCGTTTTATACATATAGCTTATATTTCCCTTTTTACCTTGTTCATACGCGCACGTGTTGGTGTGTGTTTGTGCGAGTGTGTGTGTCTGGGCGCACGCAAAGTCTCTCTTTCAGCAAAAGCAGCGTGTTTTTAGCTTTGTTTTATTATTTTCCATTTGTCCGAGATACGCTGCGAGGGCTTTTTTTCTCTGTAAGTTTCTTCATGCTTTTTCTCTCCCTCTCTCTCTCTCTCGCTCTCGGTTCTTCTGTTTTAACGCATTATCACTCCAGCGAGCAGGTTTGTTTTGTTACGTCAATGTGTACTTTTTCCTCGCTTTTTCCTACGCGTTAGATAAAAGTTAAAAGTACTCTTGAAAAATCTTCAATTGAGTATTCAATGACACGTAGTTCAGGCTACTTGTGTCATTTTAATATTTTTTTTAATATTATATAATAATAATAATGATATTTAAAGAGAGATATGCACGAATGTCGAGTCTCCCTTCGCTCCATCGATCAATTCCATTATGCATAGGTATATATCGTAGTAGACTCATACCTATAAATATAAAAATAAACACTCGAGCATACGGCGTAAAAATGCTGGTCTACCATATTAAAAAAAAAAAGTAAGAAACTGAAAAGTAGCTATCCGAATGAAACTGGCATAAATTAGAGCTTATTTATTCACAGCAAGGTGAATAAGGCTTTAACGTATCAATCGAGTCTACAAGCGCTACGCACCGTTGCTCATTGATTGGGCGTAGATCAGCGAGTTGTAAATATATAAAACGACGCCTCTCACATGCTCGCGCATGTGCTCACATTGTTTATTGAGTCATCCAAAAGCGAAGACAATAATTTTTCAGACGTTTACATGCGGTTTCTAATCCCCCAACAACTCCGTGCTCACGCACAACTTGGCTTGGCGTCTTTGCTCCGTATATACTTGGCTTCGCGCACGTTCGCAACTTTTAGCCATGACTGTACCGACTCGGCCCTGCGCGTGTATGTGTATGCGAGGTAAAAAAGAAAAGAAGACGAAAAACAGGCTTATGGTAGCCTTGAAGACGCAGCGCTCTGCGCCTTTCCGCGCAGGGAGCACCAGCAGCAACGCCACAGCGCTGAAATGCTATACATATATACAGAGTCAACGTTTCTGTCGTTCACCTCGGGAGACATATAGCGCTGAGAAACAGCGTGAAATGAAACTTCTTTCTCTCTTGCCTTCATACTCGTATATATACATCATATATATATAATATTGTGCTACTGACTCTGCTGCTGCCGTCGCTGCTCGTGTTATATTGTGCAAAAAATTTCACTCGGCGCGCTTGGAGCGCTGCTGCTGCAGCTCACTGGCGCTGTCTTTGTATTCGTCTAATTACAACACTAAGAGATATTTTGTAATGCTTTCTTATTCAAGCTAGAGAGGCGGCTATTATGCATTACGTGCATAACGTGTCCCGCATGTCTCGTGCTTATCGTGTACTCGTTTTAATCGTTCAAATTTTTTCTCAAGATTAATTGCTCTCGCTAGCGCTATAGTGTTACGGAAAATCTCCGCGCGTGTGAAAACCCCGAAAAAGTTTAACGATGCCTTGCTGCACTTCGTATTGTTATATATGTACCGCAAATATTATGTAGGTTAGTTGAATTAGCTACTTAAATGCACACACATACACATACAAGGCACGAGAGAGAAAGAAGAATAAAATGTGTTCCATACAGTTTTCCCTTGAACGCAAAACTTTATTGCGTGGTATTTCTTGCACTTTTACGGCCAACCTTCGCGATGCTCAGTTGCGCGCGTGCGCGTCTATTCGTGTGTCGCTGTGTGTGTGTATGTGTAAACATATACGAACGTTATTCATACTTTACGGCGCAAAAATTCAAAGTTCCTTTACTTTTTTTTTGCTGCTCACTTTCAAAACCAGTATTTTCCCGGGTCGTATAAAAGCCATTTATAAGCGCGAAAAATGAGAAATAAACGAATAAAAGAGGCAGATAAGAATAAACATTTTACGACGTACAAGCTAACACGATATGATGGACATACGGGGAAGGGTAGGGAGAAGGCGAGTGAAAAAATAATATACTCTCGAGATCGCTCCAGATCACCTAATTATGAAGCATTTATATACACAAGGTGCTTCTAAAGACTTTGAGATTCCGTACAAGCGCTTTTATTTTCTTCCGGAGCATTAGCCAAGAAAAGGGCGGCTTTACGCAGTGCCTAGGCTTTACCATAGTCGAGCACCGGTGTAATACGTCGAGCAGGTTAAAACCATAACTTGCTACCTTCTCTCTCTCCCTCGTATATCCCAAGACGAGACTTTTATTCTCTCTCTCTCTCTCTCTCTCTCTGTATAGAGGCAGTGGCAGCTGCTACCAGACAGGCGACGCCTAAAACGCGCGCGAGGTAATCCACCTATGGACGATGTTCCGGCTCTCTATGTGTATGTGCTCAATGTGCTCTATATGTAGTCTGTGTGTATGGCGCAGGGCTCTTGCATCAAAGTGTTTTTCACCGATGGATTTGTGCCTTGATCAAACAAGCCGAGCACCTCCTCCTCCTCCCTGACCTCGTCTGCCCTGTGCCTATATTCAACTATTTTTGCATGCTGGATTAGGCCTTCGGTTTTGAGTGCAGCTCCGAATGTTTAAACAACGCCGTCCGCGTTCATTAAATTGCACATTTGAAAACTCCGAATGGAACAAATGAACCTCTTATAGCTCGTATATAAACATCCTGCTCTGAAATAAGCTGCGACCCCTCGAGACACGAAGTTAATAACAATTTGCTCCGCCTATGCAAATCATATATATCTGTAGCTGCGTATTGTGTAAGAGCATTGATTCCTATTGGCATTGAAAGAAGGACGCTAAATTTATACGAAGCAGTATTGACGCGGATTATTGTGTACTTCCCTGGAACTCTCTCTCCACGAGGTTTTCTATAAACTTTTGCATACGCTCCGCTCGTCTTTTATGATTGTTATTGCTCGTACAGCTACGGTTATGAAAGTATAATATGTTTTCGTTTGTTCGATGCCTAGAGATTTCTCAGCTAGTGTAGCGAAGATAAATAACGTGATTTTCGAGTTTCTCGCGGAATGTCGCATGCAAATTTTCTATAAAATGCATACATTAAAATTGTGTATATAAACATAACTATCGATGCTACTACAGCCGGATTTTATTTGCCTTTCATGCAAATTTTAACTTTTCGTTTGTTTCGTTACATAGCTGCGCAGCGCAAGTCATGTTGCGACTTTAAAAACGAGAACGAGTCCACAAATATATTGGATAATACAATATTTTAATCAATAAATTTGTGTTAAAAAATAAATTTTTGTCTTTTTATATTAACAGGCAGTTCTCTTGAGTAGTATCGATTTAATGTGACGAATATAAAAGGTGTCGGTAAATTAATTGAATTTTAATCATATTAGCCGCTCTCCCATATTGAAGAATTTCATATAAATAGAAATTCAGTGTAAACAAGAGAAGCGGAAAGCATCGATGCATATGTATAGGTCAAAAATCTCTAGAGGAGTTGACATTTGGAGCGGGAAAATTTTTGACTTGCAAATTTTCGGAATAAAGGGTACAGTATACCAGTTGGCCGTCGCCCTACTGCAAGTGCTTTGCCGAGCGTGAAAACATTTTTTTCCGTTTCTTTTCTTTCGGCATATACGTATATAGAGCTGCGCAGATTCTTTCGCATACTGACGCACTAATTGGCTTGGATTTTTCGAGCGGGTGTATTCTATTCTCCGAGCGCTCCCCATGGCCGTGGTCGCTTTTTGCTCCTTTTCAGGCTATTACCCTCGTGTAACGTAAGCAGATAGGGGAGAACCGCCTATTATGGCGCACCTAACGCATTTTGACTAATAACAAAAAATGTGCTCGATGATATGAAATTCTAAACTGAACATTTTATTCCTTATACCTTAATCTTTGAAAATGCACCCTACTTTCTATGAGAAATGTGTTGATTTTTTCATAAACAAGCATTCTAAAAAAGTTGTCACTTCGCCGCGATCGGCTCGTTTTTCGCCTATTATGGCGCATAGGCTTTTCAGGCTTTAACCTCAAAAAGTGATGTCGTCTGTTTTCGAGGCGCACATCAAATTAACACGTAAAAACGTGCGCCATAATTGGCACCGATGATGCGCCGCAATAGGATAAAAACAATGCTCTCTCATATTGCAAATTACTCAATAACCAATTGATGAATCGTCGATATTAAAGCATCATGTTAAAGTAGAGCACAAATACTTCATCTCCATATGTATTATAAATCGCGTTTGAGCTGTGAACACTCTATATTCTCAAGTTTAAAACTCGTAATTATTAGATGAAAACAGCCGAATTTTTTAAATCGCTTGTCATTTATTATTGAAGATATAAAGCAATAATTTTTTTTTGCAAAAATTAAATGATTGACATGTATAGAATATACTACATAAATTTTAGTTAGGTGAAATATCTCAAACTATGCTAAATGAACGTGCGCCGCATTAGGCGCTGCGCCATAATAGGCGCTTCTCCCCTACATATGCAAATGCTTCGGTATATCGTGAAACTTTTGTGTGGACTCTCTGTAAACGCGTTCATTACCGGATGATATTTTCATTGCGAGGATTGATTCACGCGGGTATCGATCTGTCTGGCAATTATTCTCGGCTCTGATTTTTGTCAACGTCGCGCTTTATGGAGGCGAGGCCTCGACACGGCGGTGGGTTGCGACAATTCAATAAAATTAAAGTTTATCAGAAGATTACGGATAGGAAGATATAAGGCAAAGTTTAGCTATTACCCGGTGGCGTCTACAACTCGGAGTCAGAGGGCTGGCAAACTTCATTAGTTATACTACAAGGCTAAGTAATTTCTCTGGCAAGTACTGCAACTTGTGTACGCGCGTACCAACGTACGTATACACGTTGGCGTACGCACACGGCACATGATCGCAAATTGAATCTGAGAAGGCGAATTGCGTTACGTCGCTACCTGCTGACCTATTAAGCAATCGAACGCGTGCTCGCATCTTCCGATTTTTGCACGTCAATTATTGTCACTCGAGGTTATTCGACTGAACGAGGATGAGAAATGCCGAGAATGGATAAGTGCACGTTGGAGAAAAGAACGTCGTGTGCACGTGTTGCGGTCCCACCGCCGAGTAGACGAGTGATTATATGCGAAATCACGCCTACTCTATATCGAAGTCTTGGACCGACGAGTCAAATACATGTGTATCTGTGTGTGTATGCATGAATCGTATAGGCGCCTACACGGACCGACACCACGTGCGCTTGCACACGTTCACAACAGCTGCTTATTAATGAGGCACAGAAGCTTTTTTTGCTTCTCTATCGAGCGATGACGATGAATTTTAATCTACGCGGCTAGCACATAGTTGATCGTACTGCACGTAGTGAGGTTGTTTACCTTCTCCGATCTCTGGCACGACGACGGTGGCTTCTCGACGACTTTCTCGGCGTAGTTCAGGAGTTTATGTGTACCCTGCAACGACTGCCTCGGCGATAAGCCAGTCCTTATATGCGACTTTTTGTGGCCGCGATCGATTAATTTTGCAATTCATGCTCACGTTTCTTTCATTAGAATAATTAGTTAACAAGTTTTAAAATAAAAAGACAAATCTAAAGTTTCGAGGTTCCAGCTGAGAATATATACACGCTCGAGCTACATTATTATGCAAACAGGAAGTTGGTAATTTAATTGCTGCCGAAATTATGCTACTATATATTATACATCTCTGCTACTCCTCCTTCGCCGTACTTGTAAGTGTATATATAATACATCTGTATGTGGGCACAACTCCGAGTCTTTGTGTTTACGTGTCTGTGTGTGTGAGTATATGCGTGAGCTGCACCGGTATACACGTTTACGAATACACCTGACCTACTCGTGAGACAGTGCTTATACGACGGGCGTGGTTAGAACACACATACACATTCAAAAAAAGAACCAGCTAGAGCACGATAGCATAATCGTAAAAGTCGAGCTAGGGCGTGCTGAAAAAAAATCCCTATATATGCATTCTTCCTTTACTGAATAATTGACGGTTTCGTTTTTCTTGCTTCTTATATTTTTTTCCTCCCTTATAAAAGTAAGAACGATTTGCCAAAGCTCGAATGACTTTTAAAAAGAAAAACTACTTTCTTAGGTAACGATGGAAGCGCATTAAGCGTTTAAACAGTTTGAAAGTTCAGCAACAACTATGGTGCTTAAAAGATTCTTTTCTTTTCCGCGCGGCAAGGAAAATCGTCTCTTTCTACGTCACACTTTTTTTTGCAGCCAGCAATGGCGCGACAGCATATAGCACAGTAGCTGCAGCAGTAGAAGCAGTACTTATAATACACATCTCCCTCGTTACCTATATAAGGTTAAAGATACTTGAACGATTCAAAGAGAAATCGAGAGAGAGATGCAAGGGAGAGGCGAAACAGAGAAAAAAATGCATTTCCTCCGTACATGGTTATTTGTTATAATCCTTGACTGCATCTTTGCTTTTTCTTTGCCCAGTACGCGTCGGTAGTGGCGTCGAGCGTATAAATATGCAGCGCCATAAACGCCGAGCTATTTATAACAAAAACTTTTTAATAATGATGCCTATCGTTCGTTCCTCGAGCTATAAGCCACTTGGAAGTTTTTGTCCCGAGTTGAGTGTAGTATGCAGCAGAAGCAGCGCTGTGCTACCCAACCGAGCCATAAATAAGGGTTGAAATAGAAAGGCGTTCGTGGGTGTGTACGCAAATACAGGCGCTTTCCTTCGCGGCTGCATTTTACGCGCAACGCCGTTTCGTGTTCGAGGCTTTTTGGCACGATCGTCCACGTGTTATATGTGGCGCGCGCAGCAGCAGGGAAATTACCGAGATTTTTCAGCGACGCCTAGCGCACGCGCTAATAACGAGTTATGCCCGAGCGATCGCGAAAGCTCCGAGCAGCAAAAACGAGACTTGCTTTATTGCTTGTGCGTAGATCGCAACGACTGCCTACGCTACCGGTGTGCTGCGCTCGATCCTGCACTCTCTACTCGACAGACAATTCAGCTCAGTCTCTCTCTGTGTGTCTGTATTTACGTGTATTTCGCGTACGTGCAAAGAAAGCGAGATTTCGGTGCATTCTTCATTCTTTCAGAGGCTCCACTTCTCCTCGGCAATAGGTTTTTTGCTCTCCTCTCTTCACGTAATGCACATATATAATAATGTGTGTGTATACGCGCGTGTATGTGTATCTGTGTGCGCGCGTTTCTGTTCGTGGGTGTGTGTGGAGTGGGTGTTTTTTCTCTCTGCACGCTGCAGTCTTTCTTTCTCTCTCTCTCTCTCTCTAGCTCCGCACACGAGTGAATCGTAACGACGCGACGGTCTGGAAGAATGGGCTCTTCGCGCGAGAAACACGAGATTTCGGAGCTTTGAGTGATTGGAAAAATACACTGCACAGCTTTCTTTCCAAACTATTCATAGCTTCGGCATCTTCGTGACTGAATTTCGAATTTTTTTTCCAAAGGAATTGGATCCGTTCTTCTCTCACGCCAATTTTCTCCGCTACTTATGCAGGCCAAGGTGCAAGACGAACGAATATGATGTCTCGCGCAATCGCTGGGCTTATTTAAGTACATGAAATGTGCGTACATATTTGCCATAGCCGAGAAGCATTCGAGGTATGCCTCTGAAAAAGTCGAGCAGAAGAGGCAGGGAGAGAGAGAGAGAGAGAGAGAGCGCCAAGAGAAGTAGCACATTTTTCTCGCGCTGCAAAAACCTCGAGGAATTTTATTTTTTCGCCAAGACGACCAGTGGGTCAGCGCACAGCAATTTCAGCTGGAGCTCGTAAATTTTCAACAAGTTCACCGACACGCTCGGCACATACACTCGCAGCTCAGCCATCCACTCACTCACTCACACGTACGTAGAGACTAGCTCGACTCATTGTCTGTTCATTTTTATTTTCCCCGACGCGAGCTTTTTTCGGTCATCCAGCCAGCCAGCTTACCGAGATCTCAAGCTCGAGTGGTTGGCTGCGCGCGAGCTTCCTCCGCCTCTCTTTCTCTCTATAGAGCTCTGTCGTCTTCGTATAATATAGTACAAGAGAGCCCCCGATTATACAAGGTGTCGAAATGCGACAGACTATAATATATATCGCGCGTTTACGCTCTCTTTCTTCCGCGCTTTTCTCCTTATAGGTTTTCCAGCTGAGAAATACATGGCTTGTATGCCGTGGGTATTATTCGAAAAATGAAATGTATCTGCTGTTCGCGAGCTTCAAGTGTATTTTTATTTCTTTCATGTAAAAAATATTCACGAGAGACTGCAAAGGAGAAAAATAAACGCACAGCCTTCCTCCTGCGCCGCCACCGCCGCTGCACGCCCTTGCTTCGTTGTCGTGCTCGCAATTGGAATCTCGAGACGCGCGAAGAGCATAAACCATCTTCTTGATATTATCCTTGAGGATTGCACAATCCGTATAGTCAGAGATCCGCAAAGGCATAGTGGAAGAGGAAGCAAGAGAAAAACAGAGAAGAGAGGAGGAGAGAGACAGGGTATGGAAAAAAAAACAAAATCTCGAGTGCAAGGGTATATAAGAGAGAGAAGAGGAAATCCTTGAATCCCATTAAAAAAGGAGGCAGAACTGCGTTGCCTCAACTGCAAATAGTACAGAAGAAGTTGAGAGCTAGAATGGAGCATATTTCCCTTGTAATCTGCTGTATACGCGCTGCTGTTGCCGCCACAAGTGCACCCGCGAAACTTCCGGTTTTTTCCTTCTCTTTTATGTGCGTGCTGCTGCTCGATCTCGCTTCTTACGCGCGCGAGAGAGAGACGATCGCGCGCGCGCATATCGCTCCGCCGGTTTTTCTATTTTTTTTCCTCCTCCGCCTGCCAACGACTCAATTTTCGCTCGACTAGTCGAATACGTACAATTTCTATTTGCGTATGCGTCGAGAGACAACTACGTGCGAACTGCAAAAATGTGAAAAAGCGACCGATTTTTATTTTTAGCACACTCGCGTAGCGCCGAACGCTCCGAGAATAAAAGTGTGCAAGCTCGCGCGATCGAGGGATAAAATTTATTATAATATAGAAGAGGAAAAAAAATATGACGAAAAAATTGCAGTCACATTTATAAATAAATGGCAAAATGAAATTTCATCGTTTATCAAAGAAGCGCGCTCGAAACGTTGAGCATCGCAATGCATACATACATGTATTTCCATGTGTATGCCACGGTATATGTATACCTATTCGCACGTAAGCTTAAAATGCAGGCTACATTATAGGTTGTATCCTCTTAAAGTGTTGGCGTCACACTTTTCCACGACTTCTTTTTCAGACGTTTGAATGCATTATCGCAGTACCAAACGTTACTTTCGATCTTTTTCTCTTCCTCAGTCCTCCCTTCTCTCCGCCCCCTGTTCTTTCCATGATATTCAAAAGTTCTTCTATCGCAGAGCTACTTTTCTTTATCTCTCTCGCACAGTTACTCGCTATGTACATTTCTCATCCTCTCGACAATAGATTTTTCCACGCACACACAAATGCGAAAAAAAGTCGAATTATTTTCATACATAAAAAAGAAAGAGCGATTGAAAGTAAATTTTTTCCATCGCTCGATCGACCGCTGCTTATCCGTTGTCAAGTACAAGAATACACAAAGTCTTAGAGGGAAAAAAGCAACAAATAACTAAAAAAACGATGTGCAGAGAAAAAGGGTTTTATGTGTATATGTTGTTGGTGCGGTGAAGCGAAACACAAGCTCGTTCAGTCGTATACTTGATTCGAATTTTCGGCGGCTGAGTGAACGGAAAACGACGACGTTGACCGGCGACGTATATAATATAAAGTTCATCTGAGGTTACTACACCCGCTTTGATCCGACCTTTTATTTACTATTAGCCGAAATAGTAATTTTTTTTTATAAGCTCAAATTTTTTTGATAATAATCTTCAAAACAATTGCCTACACATGTAAAATCTATGTTACCTTAAAATTTGAGGATGATAATGCAAAAAGGATCGTATTTATATAACAATTTTAAGCTGTAGCTTGGAATTAGTCAAGTAATGTTTAGTTGAATTCTCTGAAAAGGGAGATTTTCGGCTTTAGCTCCGTAGTAGGAAAATACACAAATCTTCAGTAAGCTTGTGCAGTTATATACTATTTCATCGATTATCTTTTGCAAACTCTATAATTTCAAACCTGACCTTCTTTGATGTGGGATAATATATTTGAGTAATTTTGATGTAATTTAGTTCATAAGAACGCATTTATCGAGACCTCGCAGAACTTTAATACTAGTAGACCATCTGAATTTTTAGTATGCAATTTTTCCCAAGAGTTGAAATTACTTACCGAATCTCTGCAAATAATTTTCTCGTTGCAATAGAACCCAAATATCATCAATTTAGCTACCGCTTCTTGTACAATCTTTTTTATGATTGGATATGAAATCAATAGTGAATAACAGCGAGTTTATACGTTCGTAAAAATGTATTTCATTATTAGTATGCTGCACGCACTGCTGCGTTATGGTGCATTCGGAGTGGAGAAATTCGGTGCCATTACGGCAACTCACGGACAGTAAACTGTGACACATCATCTGTCATTTTGATTATGCCATTTCAACGATTTATTTGATTTCCTCGATTTTCGTATTAACCATGCGGATTTTTGAATGAAATTTTTCACATGATAATTAGCAATTCCTTGTATACCTATTTTTGCGGAATCGAAGGATACCGCAAAAATGCCGAAGTAATCGGCATACTAGTCTAACGGGCCAAACCAAATCTCGCTTTAATAGAGTCGGTTATTACAGAATACTTGATTTTCTCAAAAATACGAAAAATTAATAGATTTCATGATAAAATTTCTGATTTTCACATGATAGACTTTTTTTGTTTGATATAACATTGTTACTCTGTGATACTGAATTTATTCAACGTGTTGATAATGTTCTCAAACACTTCTTACCTCAAACATTTTCCTGCGCACCATTGGCGATATAAAAAAATTCCGAATTATTGAGTAACTTTTGAAGTTTGATTTAAGTGGTGCTGTCACTGAATCTAGGATAATTTTATTCATAAATCTAGTATCCAATTTCTTTCGCTTTGATGGAAATATTTGTAACGCCCATTACGTCGTATTTTTTCTCTAAGGGTCGAGTCCGACTATATTTTTTAATCCTTCAAAAATAAAAAGATAAAAGTCGAAAACCGAGAATACTAAAAATATTTGACAATCACCTGATATGGAAAAAAGAACATTCATTACCACGACAAATAATTGATGCATTATAGTTTTATCGAATCATTTGAGATAAAAACGAATTCACGTTCTTGGCGTAGTATTTGATGTTTAAGTGATAACGTCACCGTCAACGGTAAAGAGCGCACACAAAGCCTCTTGTTTTCTAAACGATAAAAAGTTAGAATGATTTAGAAATGCAGCAGAAACTGAGATCGCGGCATAATATTATTTATAATAATCAGATGTACCGTGCATTTCACATTTTAAAGGCGTCATAATGGAACTGTCAAAATCCGTTGCGATATAAAAATATTTCAAATTTGAAATTTTTTTAAGAATCAGATAATTCTCGGTTACCAAACGAATCAATATAAAAACAGATTTTTACCATTATTCGCATAGTTGAGATGACGTCGAAGAAATTATTAGGGACGCCCGAAGCGCCCGAACTTACAATATCAGAAATTACAAGGGTTCGAACATTAATAGATTATGAAAACAAAAAAGATTACACGTAGATGAAGAAAAAAAATTTCAGTATCAATGATAATTGAAAAACCGATTGTTATTGACAAACTTTTTGGCTATCAAACCATGATGATCAAAACGAAACCAAAATCTCAGTGCAGATTTCAATTCTTTTTTCTCATGTTAATTCTCGATCATCGATTAAACCAAGTAATCATTGACGTAATCGCAATCATTAACAGTCATTTTGATTGCTGCCAAAATCACGGTCATTGATTATATATTTCAGTATTGACAGATTCGTCATCATCTATGATCACAGCGAACATCAACGATATACTCAGTTCACGAAGAAGCCGCGAGCATACACAATATTCGCGGTAACTGCAGGGACGCTGCGTTCACTAAGATCATGGACGATATTCTCAGTTAGCGGCGGTACCATAAGCATTAACAAAATTATTGTTTACCGGCGAAACCGAGGTTACCAAAAAAAATTTTTTGTAACCGCCGTATTCGCGATCACCGACGATTTTTATGATAATCGTGATTATCTCGATTTTTGCCATTACCTCGGTCCACGCGATCGTCAAAGATTTTTTTTTAAACTACCGCAGTGCCCGCGATCACCGACCACTTTTTCGGTTATCGATGGAGCCGCGATCACCGAAGATTTTTTTGGTTATCGACAGAGCCGCGATCACCGACTTTTTTCGGTGACGGCCGTCACCGCCATCACCGACGATTTTTTCGGTGACGGCCGTCACCGCCATCACCGACAATTTTTTCGGTGACGGCCGTCACCGCCGTCACCGCCATCACCGCCGTCACCGGGGATATTTTCTCTAATAGCAAATAAAAATGTATAAGTGTCACAAAAGTACATCTGCCATGCCGTCGCCGGTATTTGAACCGACTACACCGCGGTGTCAGGCATGAGCAGTAGCAACGAAGCCAACGCGCTGTTATACACATGGAACGACTTAAATTACTATCGCATTCATCTGCAATAGTTTCCAACATTAAATTGCTATTGATAAACTTCGAACGAATCAATATAACATTTTTGCATACATTGAAATTGAATACATTGAATTGAATTGAACTGAATGTATAATTATTTTTCCAACTCGGGAGCTATCAATACAGACATATGGGATTCTCAAGGACTTAATGAAATACCACAATCATACTTATTGTCTTGTGATGGGTAGTACAAATACCAAAAATGATCTCAAAATTTGAAAATTGCTGTAAATATTATTGTAACCACATAGGGTCGTTTACTAGATCTTTACAAAATGCTACAAATTTCACATTTTCAAATCTTTGGTGTCTGGTTCTCGATGAAGCAGATAGAATGTTATATATTGGCTTTGAAAGAGATTTAAAACAGATTATTAAACTTCTTCCTAGTAAGTTCTATTTTTTCAATATTAATTAAATTAGTTCTATGGTTTTAATTGAATGTTATCTTTTTATTTTAGAAGAAAGACAAAAAATCCTCTTTAGTGCCACAAAAAATAGAAAAAGCAAGGCATCTATAACCTTCGCATTAAAAAAAGAGTTAGTTTATGTTTGTGTAAATGATGATGAAGACAAAGCTACAGTTGATAGATTGAGAGGATATATTACAGTAGATAATGAAAGGAAATTTCTCATGTTGTATATCTTCTTAGTACAAAATCCTAAAAAAGAAAATTATGGTCTTTTTCATTTCTTGCAAGTCAGTAAAATTTCATAATGAAATTTAAAATTTTTTTAAAATAATGTTTTAGTTTAATGTACATTTCTACAATAAAAAATTATGAAATTAAAGCAGTGTTTCTTGTCTTTTCAAATTATCACTAAAAAAAGAAAATAAAGGAAAGAGAAATTTTCATAAGTGTTTTATCCTATTTCAGTCATTTTTCTATTTTACTATGCTTTTCTAAACATTGTTATACATACACATTCACAGAAAAAATAGTCAAGCAACCAATTCATTCTAAAATATTTTTATTGATCTCTTCAAGTTTATGAGTACATAAATGAAGCCATTGATTTTAATAAAGTTTAAATATTTTGGACTCATCACAGTGAGTATCGCCAATGTAATAATTTGTGAATTATTACAATTGATACATAAGGCTATGAATAGCTGAAGTCTACTGTTGAGGCGATTCATCATTTTCGTCGGTTTCGTCCTCAGACTGCTCCGATTCTTCATTCAATTTATCCATTATAGTGTCTGGTAATTTTGAATGTTTCTTTGCAGAAATAGATTCTTTTTCATTTAACTGGTACACATTCTCTTTATTCTGTTTATCCTCCTTAGACTGCAATGTTAACTCCATTTTATCAGTTGTGGAATTGGGAGTTTCTTTTATCTCGCGTTTTTTTGATTTTTTAAGTTGATTTTTTCCTCTACTTGGATTTTTTTTGGTTGGTGGTGGTGCTACTTGATTTTGAGCTAAAGCTTTTTGTGATGGCACGGACGCTGAAATAGGTAAGTTTGACTCGTTGTACGCATTAAATTTTTGGAGTATGGCAGCGAAGACTGCTTCAACTACATCCGAATTTGGAGGTGATGATTGGACCTTTGAACCTGATTAAAAAATTCAAAAAATCAGATGAATGAAGTTTTTCGTTATATAAATTTTTTGAAAATAAAATAGCAAAATAGTAGAAAAATTTACCTTGATTATTTTGAACTTTGGCATTCTCCACCTTCTTTTCTTCTTTAATAAGTTTTTTGGTGACCTCGACATGTCCCAGATATTCAATGTCAGAGTCATTACCATCTTTGTACTTGGTATTTTCTGAATTGCAGGTGGAAAATTCATATTCTCTTTTTATTTTTCTTCTCTGCGATCTGACGGGGGGGCTGCAGTGTTTTTTTTTTTTTTTTTTTTTGCAAGGACATGAGTGTTCGTCTTCAGAACTTTCATCTGGCTTCTGGTTTTTTTGATAAGCGTATTTATATACCAGATCAGTAATTTCATTACGAAGATGAAGTTTGTCTTCTGGTTTCACCTTGACTACGTGGTGCAAAATTGACCGAAAAAATGTCATGTCCTCCTCTTCTTCGTTCGTTAGGGTGGCCATTTCCAATGACTGATCTTTGGGCGAGGTCAGTGTTGCAGATGTATTTCTTGAATGGGATTTCTTTTCGGGTGACGCACGAGATCGATTGCGGGACTGCTCCTCGGAGTCCGAATCTAGGCTGCTGACTATTTATTGCCTAACGTATTATCTTTTAAAAAAATAAATTTTCGTAATATGGCGGCGGTCGGACGTTTTTATTTAAGCCAGATCCACTAGGTATTCTTTCAATATTTTTATATATCTAGAAAATTTTCTTTCAGAGAGTTCCACTCTTTTTTTAAACTGTCAGCGTCGGCCCCGCCTCCAATTAGAATTGCGATGCGTTCCCACAGCCGCGCTTTATGCTTGCTATCTTTATATGCAGTTAGACCTTTTTTATACAGTTCTTGATGTTGTTGGACGTGCTCAATCATAGAAAGTATTTGATCCACGGTCAAGTTTTTCTGATTAGTGGTCTTTGGCATTTCAAAGGTGGTGGGTTGACAATGCTAGAGAAAAAAGACAAAAATTTTTAGTTGCCTGACGGTTTTATAACTGAGAATATTGCATTTTTTTCTCACTTCCAATTTTCAGAGAAAGAAAATTATAAGATTTTCAACAATTTGATATTCATGCGAGAAAAAAGATGATAGCAGGACCGTAAACGAACGAAGCATGCAACATACTCAAGTATCGGTGTATATAAATAACCTCACTATAACAAATTTAAGGACTCGTATTGAGTTGATATCTACTTGTATCTACATAATACGTGAGCTTGATGCAATCCCCTGCGCTCCGTCGAGATAGTCGTTCAGTCGTTGTCGTATAAATATTTCATAATCCTAGTTTACGGTGAATCAACCTCAAATAAGCCAAGTCAGCTATAAATATTCGCGCTTGCGTAAGTGACTCTCTCTGTCTCTGTCTCTCGCTTTCAACCGCCATGACTTGTCGCACACGGGAGGCAATAATACAAATGAATCGAACGAGCGATCATGAAGTTAGCAATGCGAAGAATCATTTAACCCGTTTAAGCAATCTCGCGACAAACATACACTACAGCTACTATGGCTTACAAAGTTCATAATGATAACCTAAAATCCTCACGAATATTCTTTCTTCTTCGTCATACACTCAAGATACATATAGAAGTGTGAAAAAATGAGATGATCTGCCGAGATTTTAGCATGCATACTATGCAAAAAGGAATTTTACATCCATGGACCGATCGATTACGAATAGTTGATTGATTTAGGAAATTAAATAAAACTCGCGTGCAAAGTCAGATTCACTTGAACGAGCAAAAAAATTTTAGCGGACTCGCCGACATCTTAGCATGCATACTAGTCATAAAGAAATGTAACTTTTTTTTAAATAATTAATTTACTTTATAATGATGTGGATCGACCGATTGCAAGTAGTGGACGAGTCATTCAGCCGCGTAGTTCTCGCAAGAGTGATTATTATTATTTTATAGTTATTAAGCCACGAATTTTTATGAGCGGGATTAGTTCAACTTCGATTATGTCGAAGTTACTATTATCATGTAAGCACAATGTAAATATAATCTCCAATATACCGTTTACTTACATAAAAGTTATTCATTGGACCAACTATTTTCCACAAAGCTGTATATAGATATAGGCAGACTAGCGGTTGCTGTCTTGTACAATCTCGACGATGTATTCGTCGTCACGTCGAACGAAATAATGCGAAACGTACTTTTGCACAGCGCAGAATAACTTCTATTCTGCCGGCAGCGCCACTGGCAACTATGACAATGACATTCTTTTTAGGCGCGCGGCAGCCAATGCGAATAGAATATACTAGAGGTTGAGAGCGCGCTCTCTGCGGCACTAGAAAGTACTGGAAGGTAGTAGACACTGGGCACGAGCAAACTACAGACGCCTTATTCACTGCTGTTTTTTCAGTTTATGCGTACGAACGCGCAGAGTGTAGACAGGAAAAGAGGTTATAACGTTTAATATTGGATCAAAAACCATGCGTCGAGAAAACACCATCGGACGTGGAGAGTATTATTTGCATTTTCCTTATATAAAAGAGGATGAACAAGAATTTCGAAGATATTTAAGAATGTCGGTGACGACATTCGATTATATTTTACAAAAGTTGAAAGTCAATTGATGAAAAATTATACGAATTGGCATAAGAAAAGAATTTATCCAGAGGAAAGATTGGTGATAACTTTAAGATTTTTGGCAGCTGGACTCGACTACCCATCTTTGCATTTCTCGTTTGGTCATAGTGTATCGACTATATCTGAAGTTGTTTTGGAATGTCTTGAAGTGTTGTGGATAACGTTAAGACCTCTGCATATGCCCATGCCTTCTCCAGATGATTTCGAACGAATTGCGGATCAATTTTATGAAAAATGCAATTTTCCACACTGCGTCGGTGCCATTGACGGTCGGCACGTCAGAATTAAAAAACCGGCGAATAGTGGGAGTCTTTTTTACAATTATAAAAATTTTTTTCGATTGTGCAGCAATCTGTGGTCGACGCAAACTATAAATACCTAATGGTCGATGTAGCTTTATATGGGTCTCAAAGTGATGGGGGAATTTTCAATTCATCGAAGTTAAAAAAAAAATTGGATACCGGTATAGTGAAATTGCCAGATGAAAGAGAGTTACCAGAATCGGATATAGTTGCTCCATTTTTTTCATTGGTGACGGAGCATATCCTCTACGTAAGGACTTGATGAAACCTTTCAGAGGTATTCATCTCACCGATGAACAGACCACATTTAACAAGCGCTTGTCGCGGGCGCGAGTCGTCGTAGAAAACGCATTTGGACGGACAGTCGCCCAGTGGAGAATTTACAGAAAATTGATAGAGTTGAAACCTGAAAATGTTCAAAAAGTTGTTGTAGTCACCTGCGTTCTTCAAAACGTTCTCTTGGATCTTGAAGGTGATGAATTTATGGAAAATTTACCTCCAGTTGATGTTTCTGAAATATACGAGGATGAAACTGAAGAAAATTGATGAAGTTGTTAATGAAGCTAGAAATGTTAGAGAAAAATTGATTGAATACTTAAGTTATGAATAGCCTTATGTATCAATTGTAATAATTCACAAATTATTACATTGGCGATACTCACTGTGATGAGTCCAAAATATTTAAACTTTATTAAAATCAATGGCTTCATTTATGTACTCATAAACTTGAAGAGATCAATAAAAATATTTTAGAATGAATTGGTTGCTTGACTATTTTTTCTGTGAATGTGTATGTATAACAATGTTTAGAAAAGCATAGTAAAATAGAAAAATGACTGAAATAGGATAAAACACTTATGAAAATTTCTCTTTCCTTTATTTTCTTTTTTTAGTGATAATTTGAAAAGACAAGAAACACTGCTTTAATTTCATAATTTTTTATTGTAGAAATGTACATTAAACTAAAACATTATTTTTAAAAAAATTTTAAATTTCATTATGAAATTTTACTGACTTGCAAGAAATGAAAAAGACCATAATTTTCTTTTTAGGATTTTGTACTAAGAAGATATACAACATGAGAAATTTCCTTTCATTATCTACTGTAATATATCCTCTCAATCTATCAACTGTAGCTTTGTCTTCATCATCATTTACACAAACATAAACTAACTCTTTTTTTAATGCGAAGGTTATAGATGCCTTGCTTTTTCTATTTTTTGTGGCACTAAAGAGGATTTTTTGTCTTTCTTCTAAAATAAAAAGATAACATTCAATTAAAACCATAGAACTAATTTAATTAATATTGAAAAAATAGAACTTACTAGGAAGAAGTTTAATAATCTGTTTTAAATCTCTTTCAAAGCCAATTATAACATTCTATCTGCTTCGAGAACCAGACACCAAAGATTTGAAAATGTGAAATTTGTAGCATTTTGTAAAGATCTAGTAAACGACCCTATGTGGTTACAATAATATTTACAGCAATTTTCAAATTTTGAGATCATTTTTGGTATTTGTACTACCCATCACAAGACAATAAGTATGATTGTGGTATTTCATTAAGTCCTTGAGAATCCCATATGTCTGTATTGATAGCTCCCGAGTTGGAAAAATAATTATACATTCAGTTCAATTCAATTCAATGTATTCAATTTCAATGTATGCAAAAATGTTATATTGATTCGTTCGAAGTTTATCAATAGCAATTTAATGTTGGAAACTATTGCAGATGAATGCGATAGTAATTTAAGTCGTTCCATGTGTATAACAGCGCGTTGGCTTCGTTGCTACTGCTCATGCCTGACACCGCGGTGTAGTCGGTTCAAATACCGGCGACGGCATGGCAGATGTACTTTTGTGACACTTATACATTTTTATTTGCTATTAGAGAAAATATCCCCGGTGACGGCGGTGATGGCGGTGACGGCGGTGACGGCCGTCACCGAAAAAATTGTCGGTGATGGCGGTGACGGCCGTCACCGAAAAAATCGTCGGTGATGGCGGTGACGGCCGTCACCGAAAAAATCGTCGGTGATCGCGGCTCTGTCGATAACCAAAAAAATCTTCGGTGATCGCGGCTCCATCGATAACCGAAAAAGTGGTCGGTGATCGCGGGCACTGCGGTAGTTTAAAAAAAAATCTTTGACGATCGCGTGGACCGAGGTAATGGCAAAAATCGAGATAATCACGATTATCATAAAAATCGTCGGTGATCGCGAATACGGCGGTTACAAAAAATTTTTTTTGGTAACCTCGGTTTCGCCGGTAAACAATAATTTTGTTAATGCTTATGGTACCGCCGCTAACTGAGAATATCGTCCATGATCTTAGTGAACGCAGCGTCCCTGCAGTTACCGCGAATATTGTGTATGCTCGCGGCTTCTTCGTGAACTGAGTATATCGTTGATGTTCGCTGTGATCATAGATGATGACGAATCTGTCAATACTGAAATATATAATCAATGACCGTGATTTTGGCAGCAATCAAAATGACTGTTAATGATTGCGATTACGTCAATGATTACTTGGTTTAATCGATGATCGAGAATTAACATGAGAAAAAAGAATTGAAATCTGCACTGAGATTTTGGTTTCGTTTTGATCATCATGGTTTGATAGCCAAAAAGTTTGTCAATAACAATCGGTTTTTCAATTATCATTGATACTGAAATTTTTTTTCTTCATCTACGTGTAATCTTTTTTTGTTTTCATAATCTATTAATGTTCGAACCCATTTGTAATTTCTGATATTGTAAGTTCGGGCGCTTCGGGCGTCCCTAATAATTTCTTCGACGTCATCTCAACTATGCGAATAATGGTAAAAATCTGTTTTTATATGATTCGTTTGGTAACCGAGAATTATCTGATTCTTTAAAAAAATTTCAAATTTGAAATATTTTTTATATCGCAACGGATTTTGACAGTTCCATTATGACGCCTTTAAAATGTGAAATGCAACGGTACATCTGATTATAAATAATTATGCCGCGATCTCAGTTTCTGCTGCATTTCTAAATCATTTCTAACTCTTTTATCGTTTAGAAACAAGAGCTTTGTGTGCGCTCTTTACCGTTGACGGTGACGTTATCACTTAAACATCAAATACTACGCCAAGAACGTGAATTCGTTTTTTATCTCAAATGATTCGTATAAAACTATAATGCATCAATTATTTGTCGTGGTAATGAATGTTCTTTTTTCCATATCAGGTGATTGTCAAATATTTTTTATTCTCTCGGTTTTGACTTTATCTTTTTATTTTTGAAGGATTAAAAATATAGTCGGACTCGACCCTTAGAGAAAAATACGACGTAATGGGCGTTACAAATATTTCCATCAAAGCGAAAGAAATTGGATACTAGATTATGAATAAAAATTATCCTATGATTCAGTGACAGCACCACTTAAATCAAACTTCAAAAGTTACTCAATAATTCGGAATTTTTTTATATCGCCAATGGTGCGCAGGAAAATGTTTGAGGTAAGAAGTGTTTGAGAACATTATCAACACGTTGAATAAATTCAGTATCACAGAGTAACAATGTTATATCAAACAAAAAAAGTCTATCATGTGAAAATCAGAAATTTTATCATGAAATCTATTAATTTTTCGTTTTTTTGAGAAAATCAAGTATTCTGTAATAACCGACTCTATTAAAGCGAGATTTGGTTTGGCCCGTTAGACTATTAATGCCGATTACTTCGGCATTTTTGCGGTATCCTTCGATTTCGCAAAAATAGGTATACAAGGAATTGCTAATTATCATGTGAAAAATTTCATTCTCAAAAATCCGCATGGTAATACGAAAATCGAGGAAATCAAATAAATCGTTGAAATCGGGCATAATCAAAATGACAGATGATGTGTCACAGTTTACTGTCCGTGAGTTGCCGTAATGGCACCGAATTTCTCCACTCCGAATGCACCATTATATACACTTTGACATGATTCTGACAACAAGAATGGAATATTTTTATTACTCGTCTATTTTTAGCTCGTTTATTTTTTTTTTTTTTAATTGCATTGTTAAATAAGTCCAGGGAAAATCCATTTCAGCGTTCGAAGTTTGTAATTGATTGAAATTTTTTCTCGTGTTGCATTTTCCAGGCACAAAAGTAGAATAAAATCTATCGATCATCATACATATTTTCATGTATGACACGGGACATCGGAGATGACATGTTCTCTTTCTTGAGGGTATATTTTTTTTCAAAAGTTATAATTCAATTGCGGATATATATCTATTGACGTGGTCGCACAGCGACAGCAGCGTCGCAGCGATCCTTGTATACCTATAGCTGGTTTTATTATATATACGAACAAGACGAGAAAGCTAACAATCGCATCCGTATCTCATCATATTGGAGCTTGTCGAAACAGAGACATATCCTGATCAATCGGAGACAGCAAATACTGCACTGTCACCCACAACTGCGCAATATCAGGCCATATCCGTCGTACGTGTATACGCGTGTCATGTGTGTGTACGCGCAAAGGTGATGCTGTGCGCGTGTAAATTTTCAGCGTTTGCTGCAACTTTGCCCCTGTATACGTATCCATGAATCAAGTTGCCCCGCAAAAATATGCTCGCTAGTCTGCTACGTGGTCTGTGCGAGAGAAGAAAGAATAAAGGGGAACGTACGCGACACATACATATAGACAGAGAGCGAGAGAAGGAGCGCACAGAAAGTCGCCAAGCTAGCACTAACAAGAACTCGCTAAAACGTCGGAATCAATTTTGCCGCCACTGCTGCAGAAAGTTATAAATCAACTGCTTTTTTCTCGTCCTCCTCCTCCACCTCCTCGTCTCTTTTTGCGCGTAGCTACCCCTTTGAGTGCTCTTTCACTCTTGCTCGCACGAGGAAAACACATATGGCTTTTCTCTCTCTCTCTCATTCACTCACTCCTTCACTCTTTCTCGCTCACTGGGAAGCTGCTGCTGGGAAGCACAAAGGTGGAGAGAAAAACACGCGCGGGCGTGGAGAAGAAAAAAGTTTTTCTCCATCCGCCGCGACGTGCTTATGATAAAATGTACCAAACTTTATCGACGCCCGCAGTGCTATACCGCAGCTATATACCCGATGATCATTTACGGCTCGCAAATGGCTTTGCGACATTTTTAGGGCTTTAATTCGAGCGGGAAACTTGAAGCGAGCGACATGTCTTCATTGAGACATATTGGGATATAGTACGAGAAGAAGACCGTCTCGAGTAAACTGCAGCTGCATCTGGGCGCTAGTTTTTCTTTCGAGTTCTTTGTTTTAATGGAAAATTCGACGCAATTACAGAAGACTACAAAAAAAGAGGAAGCCGCTGCATGGCGTATAGTTCGTTTCAAATGAAATGAAGTGTGCTGCACCGCTCGAGTTGTCCGCTGCTGCAGCGCTACACACCATCGCTTCACCGCTATATCCTCTTGTCGCGCAAGAGCCGAGAGGTCGATCTTTTTATAGCGCTACGTTCAATCTGGTAACAGAATCTCTAATGCACTCGAGTAAATATATGTATACACGCAGCATAAACAGACAAGCACCGTATAGACGACATTGTCATAAATTACAATTACCCAAAGCTTTGATACGAATTGTACGACCATAATGTATAGGTACACTGCTGCAGCCTGCAGCGTACTGGACTCTCAAACGACGATATAGCCGCGCTGTCGTTGACAATAGTCATTCGCTCTAAATCACACGATCCGAGTGTCTTGTGTATGCTTCCGGACTCGTTAGTATGTATTCGCGAAACCTCGGTATATAATATATTAAAATAATGCATATATATTTTCAAAGAAAAAGTAATTCAATTTTTTAGCCCGACCGCAGAGTATCATTATTATGATCATTATTATCATTATATACACCGGCGGAAAAAGTGGAACTCGTGTAATGGGTTATACGTAATGCAAAAAAAAGCAGAAAAAATGAAAAAAATAAAGGGAAGAAAAGAAGAGGCGAATCTCTTGCAGAACACGCTTGTTTACGATTCGCTATTGTATCTTGTCGAGTGTGCGCGAGTGCGTGTGTTAGCTACATTAGTCTTCTACATACACGTGGGTGTATGCGTGTGTATGCGTGTGTGTGTGCAGTTCGAGCTTCAGTAGCACTGGTAGTACAGCAGGCGAGTTCCCGCGGGGTTGCCGCCGGTCGGCTTATATCAGGGCCTGGAGGAGGAACAGGGTGATTCCCCGTGGGTATATCGCGCGCACATGCACACACGTAGGTATAGAGCAGTAGGAGCTCGTATACGCAGAGCCGGAGATCCGCGAAGATTACGCACGCCACTGCTACTACCGCTGCAGCTTGTTAGCCGTGTCGTATGTTATCACACACACACACACACACACACCTCGTACATGAGCTCGTGCTATGTCTATACATCCCTTGGCGTGGATATATATACACTGCTGGGCGAGCTTTTTTTCTCTCTCTCTCCTTCTTCAATTTTATGCCTTGCCTTGCACCGTGCCCATAAGATCCTAATGATGCTCGATGCCTTTTTCTATCCGGCCATTTTTATTCGCCCGTGTAAAAATTCAACCAGCGGCGGCGGGGCTGCAAGTTTTAGCTGCCATACTTTTCGTAGACATCTTACTCTTCTTATCTAATCAAGTTGAATTCTGAAATGAAAGCGCAAAACTTTATAATGATTTCGAATTAAACTATTACATTTCGGATGAATTTGCATGAAAAATTTATGAGTTATTTTTCACTTATCTGATAATTTCGTCTGCCTTTGAAAAAGCAATCAAGCAACCACAAAAGTCAATATTGAAGTCAGTGGTTCATGAGATAATTGAAGATACGAAACAGTCAACCCCCCTGCAGTCGAATGTTTAAAAGACATTGGTGAAACGATTAATCTTAATAAAGCTTCCCCTCGAAACAAAAACAACTATAAAGCCACAGCTGCTGCGGTAAAAAGAGAGAAGCGGGAAAAAATCTCCCTCTAATGAAACAATAACTTGGTAGCCGCGAGGGGTAGAAATTTCACCACCCAAGACATAAAAAGAAGAAGAGGAAAAGCACCGCTTTCATTTTATCCTGCTTCTCTCTCAATATACATGTACCTCTACGCGCGCGCGCACGCCACACGAACACGCGTACACACACACTTCCTTATTGTTCTGGGGCAGAAGCCTTAATTTACGAAGGCTTTTGCTCCGTCTTCTTTGTGCAAGGAAACGCATCGCGTTACGTGCGCTTGCCTCCGTTGCAGCGCACATGCATAACACGCGCACACACAAACGCAAACACGTACCGGGGCGGCTTATACGTATAGTGTAGCACAAAGACTCTATATAAGATGCAAGACGATGCCGATGCGCAATCGTGACACTCGGCACGGGATGTACGTCTCTTTACGCGCGTTTTCTATTTCTGCGATTTCCTCGAACGATTATTCGACGGTTTTTCGTCAGTCTGAGCCTTCCATGGTGCAAAGAGTATAATGCAGCTTCGTTCGCGACTTGCGTGCGCCGGCACAGTAATGCCAAATTAATTGGATGAAAGCCCCCATGTAGCTGGAACGCAGAGACGCGCATTATCTTGTACAACACTCGGAGGGAGAGAGCTTGCTGCAGGTATAACACAGAGAGCGAGCGACGAAGTAACGAACAGCCGCAGCGCAGGCGCACATAACGTATAACTTTTTAACCGCATTAAAACTTGCTAAACGCATCAGCCGCCAAACAAGATTATTTATCATCGTAATCTAGCGCTCGGCGAATTTCGAAAAAGCCTTTAAAAATTTGTTGGTCCACTTTGCCGATCCACCTACACGCACGCGTACTGCGATACATACATATCCTGGAACTGGCAAAACTTTTCGCTAAATCGCGTTTTTAAGCCCTTGTACATATTATATCGTGACGCCGTACACTATGCGTTTGCGCGCGCGGGGCTAATCCTTTTTAGGCGCTTTATTATTCCGCTGACAACAAAAATATTCAGAACGCGTACGAATCTATTGCCTCATAACGGCCGTCATTGCACTCTACACTGGCACTTTGTGCAGGCAGTAATGACTTTTCTACAGGGCAAATTTATGTGGTTCAGCTGGCCGCGTTATCTCGCTTTAGTCTCTCTCTCTCTCTCTCTGCAACTACAGGCTCGCTATAGCTGCTTATGGAACTTCTTTACCTGCGTGCAGTATAGTACGTGTGGCGTTGGGCCGTTACTCACCATTATATTCCGCACGACTTGCTGCTCTTCTCTCTTCCTCTCTCGCACTACGATTATCACCAAAGTCTTAATGAAAAGTTATCTGTCGCGGTTTGGTATTCTGCGAGAATTCCGATTAATTACTACATCATCATACAAGAATTTATGGCCTAACCGCAAAAGATGGAATACCGAGGCTTCAAACAACCCCTCCGCACGAGCAGCCCGTCACGAGGGAAAGGGAAAATATTTGTGAAACGTTTTCGTATGTACTCGCACGTATATATTATATATGTACGTGAAAGTGTGATGAGAAAAGAGAGAGAGAGAAAGAAAAAAAGGGTCGCGACACCCTTATCCACTTGAGCAAGAAGCATCTCACTTTCTTTAAACGTTTTCATAATTAAAAGTGCTTGCGAGAAAGAAGTCGAGAGAGGGAGCGAGAGAGCGAAAGAGAGAGAGAGAGAGAGAGACGAGGGGGAGAGTTGGAGGAAACGAAAAAAAAGTACTCGAGTGCGAGATAGCTTGGGCTACGCGAAGAAAAGCGACAACGATGAGCTCTACTGCCGGGGTCAAGAGAGTTTTCGACCGTTTTGGTTGCGAGCTGCAGAGCCGAGAACGAATGTTCCTTGTATTCTCACTTTCGTGCTTTATAGAGAGAGAGAGAGAAGCTTGCGGAGGATGGAGGCAAGCACACACAAACACCTACATACTCACACAAACACAAACTCACATGCACGAAAGAGGGAGCGACATTAATTACTCGTGACACACGAGCTACTCTACGGCTGCTTTTCAAGTATTTATTGTTCTCGTGAAACATTAAGCTACAAAGCTTCGATAATATACGGCAAATCCTATATATGCTGCATATACTGCACAGCCACTCGAGAGGCTCCTTATTTTCAATAATTCTTACTCGTACGCCTTCTGATCTTTCAGTATTGGATTCTTGGGCATAAAATCCACTTTTTCAGCTATCAGTCGTATCGTTACATTGAAAAACTTTTATTTTATTTATCGCAGTTTGTTTCTTTCTCGAAATAAGATACTTCACGCTCATTGATTCCAATATCGCTGAATATTAAATCAATTCAATTCTACAAACGTAATTTATTTTCATCAGATTGCTTGCCCTGTTTTTAGTAAAGTGAACTGCATGGAATAAAAGGAACGACAAGAAGCTGTACGCAAGACAGAAAAATGAAACGTTCGTTAGTTGCTTTATCGGGTTGTGATAAAACAATTGGGATTGATTTCGAGCTCGGGGTAATTAATACTCGTTGCAGCTCTTCTGCCACGTATATCGTGTTTAAAATTACTGATAAGCAGCAGTAGTCTGCATTGAAGTACACATCCTCAAGCCAGTCCACGCCTTTATCTCGACGAACTCGAGCGAGCGTGCGTGTGTGTACATTCGCCAGGCAGAGGGAGTGAAAAAAAAGGAGTTGAGGCTTTTTTCTCCCATGTTTTTTCAAAGATATCTGAAGAAGAAGAGGAAGAAGAAGAAGTAAAGGGTAGGGCATTTACGTGCAGTCCGAAATTATTTAGCCGTGGGCAATGCAGTATACAGCATACACTAAGGAAGAGAGAGAGAAAAGATGGTATCTATTTTATACATCGAAGACGAAGAAGAAGAAGCTTTTGCTCGGCTGTGAACATTGATAAGAAAGAGAGAGAGAGAGAGAGGGTCGCTCGTGTGAATACGGTATATAATAAAAGGTCTCCTATATGAGAGGGAAGAAGAAGATGCAGCAGCAACGGCAAAGAAGGGCGCACCTCTCTCGACGCGTCGCTACTGCCACAAGAGAGAGAGAGAGAGAGAGAATCTTTGACGCGCGCGAGAGAGGCATATATCGATTCTGTTTTCTTTTATCGCCATAGCTTTTTAATGAGCTGCCTTTTCTGCGCTAGCAGCTCTATAAAACCAGCCGCAGCACTGCTCGATCAAAAGATTCGAGCCTTTGTGGCTTTGAGGCCTGCCTACTGCAGGCTACTGCCACGCGAACTGCACTGTGTACTGCTATATACGCGCCATATTATATATCTGTATATTGAGCTTCGTGGCAGCTTTAAATGAATGATGTTTATGAATCGAGGTTTAGAGCTTGTCATCGTCTTGCACGATGCCTGCGCCTCATGCTTGTTTCTTTTTATTTCTCATTGTGTGAGGCGACGAGATTCTTTTTCCCGGGCCTCTTCAATGCCACTTAAAGTCGTTGACGCGTTCAATACACGAGCTACTTCGCCGGGAGAATATTTTTCTACGCTTCATAATTTATTTTACTTCGAGGCTCCTTTCAAAGCGGAAACGATTAGCGCGCGCAAACGCCTCGTTGCAGGCCCTACGCGTGGAATATGTCAATTCGTCGTTGTTGTTGTTGGTTTTTGTTTCTGTGCACATCGTTGTGCTTGCACAGCGTCACGATTTTTACCCAAAAGTATGCACACACATTCCATTCGAAACCCATACCTCTGGTGCACATCGATCAACAAACATTCGGGAAAAAAAATATCATGCCACTCTTATTTCGTCGTTTTTTGTTGTGGAACAAATCAAACGACAAAGTACAGCATTTCGATGGCACGTAAAAGGAAGCAACGAATGAAAAAAGAAAAAAAAAAGCGACAACATTTGTGCGATACGCGCACACGTTGTCCCCGCCAGAAGGAGCTTTAGTGCTAACGAGGGGCAGCAGCTACAGCCGAGCATTCTCTATATAGTTTTTGCGTGCTTTATCTACGCGAATTTTTGCTACCTGCCTCGGTCGTCGTTTTTTCTCCCTCTCTCTCCCCTTCCTATGGGAAGGATCTGGGCTGACGATAGGTTTTCCTTTATAACTTGCCATTGTCCTTGCTCTCAGCGTCGCGCGCGCAGCACCCGGAAGTTCGTATTCGCCACGGTGGCGACGGCGGCGGCGCAAGTAACAAGCCGATCGTAATGAGCGCGATAATCCACGTGTGTGCTGCTACTGCTGCTGCTGGAGAGCTTTGAAGCTGGCTTTGTCTCAAATGTGCATATGCCAGCGGAGGGCCTGGAGTTGGCCGATAAGTGAGACGTATGCGTTTGCGAAACGTCGCACTATTGCTTTGCCAGCTCTAGCATATAAAGCAGCAGCTGCTCTTTAATTAATGTTCGAGGCAGATTTTTTTCTTGTTTTTTTTCGCCTACAGCTGAAGTGAATATTAATTAAGAAGATATTTGGGAAACAACGAGTAGCTTTTGCTTTAATACATCGAACGCGATCGAAGCTCAATTTAATTATAGTTTCATTTTCAATTTTCTGATAAATATGTGCGTATACACATCGCGAGAGAGAGAGAGAGAGAGAGAGAGAGAGAGAGAGAGAGAGCAACGATCAATTTCTATCAACGGAAACTCAGATCAAGCGCAAAAAATCCGTTTTCATAATTATTTTGCTGGCGTCCGAAAAAGTAATTTATACCGGGCGCGCTTGCGAACATACAAGCAAGCGCGCGGATAAATATACCCGCTCGCGTCGAGGAATATTGACACAAACTACGCTAAAATACGCATGTAAATGAAATGATATTGTTCATGTAAATGAAATGATATTGCAAGCGGTGTACGAGGTGGTAGGTGGTTTAAAAAAAGGAAAAGAAAAGGACAAAAGTGAAAGAGGAAAAAAAGACGAAATAATCAGTAAATACGGCGTGGCTCTCATTAAAATAATTCAAATTGCTCTTTGTCACGACAAGAGTAATAACTCCATCGAGCGAGCGTCGCACTATGGCACACACGCATACACACACACGTACTCTCGCGCATATGTATGTATATAATATGACGCTGAGAAACGATGTGCTTTGCTCTTGCGTTCTCGCGCGCTTTATCGTCATCATTATCGTTATTATCTCGTATTACTGTGTGTGAGCGTATGCGCCCGTGATTGTGTGTGTGTGTGTGTGTGGTGTGTGTGTGTGTGTGTGTGTGTGTGTGTGTGTGTGTGTGTGTGTGTGTGTGTGTGTGTGTGTGTGTGTGTGTGTGTGTGTGTGTGTCGCATATACTAATACCGAACGATGTACGAGCACATGCATAATAAGAAAAGCTTGTTAATAAATCAATGCTCGTACGCGAAGAGATACACGGCGAGCTGCGTGTCAGTATGGCCTATAGCGCAAAAGTTCTCCCTCTATCCCACTCTCCCTCTTTCTCTCTCTCTCCGCACATTATAATCCGCGCATATAATAGAGCTTTGGCAGTGCACATATGTGTGCATATATGCTATATACTTGGGTGCACCATGCGAGAGCATAGCGTACGTATATAACAAGCGTTATAGTCCATCATTGTCGTTCGGTAACGAGCTGCTACACTCGCGGTCTCGCTCTAACGGGCTTTTCACTTGCGCGCACCGCCACCGCTGCCCCTTTTTTATCACCTCAGGAGAGCAAGCCAACATATATTCTACGACTTTTCGTACTATTATTCTTTTCTTTTTTTCATCATTACGCAGCAGCAGCAGCAGCAGTAGCATCTTTTTTCTTTTTACAGGCATATAAGCCGAGATAGCCGGGATAATACGCTTCATAAGCTGCGCGTATATAACAGCGCCGACCTGTATTAAGCCGACGATGTTGTCGTTTTGTCGAGAATAAGTATTATTTGACTTGGAAGAGAGCGTAGAAGAAAAAATATATAAATATGATAGAAAAAAGGCAAGTTTTAATGATTCTCGAAATGGGACGAGATTTCGAGAGAGTAAATTAGCTTATTACAGGTATAGCTTTGCTGCAGCTATGTATACAGTGTAAATGTTCATTCATATACAGCGTAGATAGACGCTCGAGTATGTGCAGATGTGTGGGTAGGTGGTTGAGAAGCAGCTGCGCGTCGAAACCCGCAATCGATTTGACGGCGGTAGACGCGTGCGGCCGATGCTCGATCGCGGTCGAAATTCAATGAGGAGCGGAAATCGGTCGAGCGCTCCGCAGCTATAAGCTGCACCGCCGGCACGCAACGCCGCGATGCCTTAACGAGAACGTCGATCGCTCGCGCGTGCACACCAGCACACCAACCCACACACACACACGCACACCAGCGCGTGCACCATCGGAGCGTTTATTATATACCTACATTATACCAGTCCCGGGCTCTCGTATAAATCCTCGTTATATGCGGCTATCTAGATATAGCGCGATCTTATGCTCTACGTACGTCGCGCTCGCAGCTACTTAACATCCATACATCAATTAAATACGTGCCTATATGCATTAAGCTATACGTATTGTCAGTGAAAAAAGAAGAAAATCAGCCCTAATGGTGAAATGTACCGAGTCTTGTCTTTTTGTTTTTCTCGGGTTCGCTCTGCGAATGGACTTTGCTCGTCTGAAAAATTGCGTAAAAACTTTCCGGCCGTTCGCCGCGCGCAGATCTACTCTATATACGCCGAGCGTACGCAGAGTGTGCAGTACGTACTCTGTATATAATATGGGATACACACACTTGTGCGAATATATAGTATGCATGCACGTACGTATACGCATTCCACAGGGAGCAAGCGAGCGAGCGAGCGTGAAAGAGAAAAGCAATGGGCCTATAGAGCAGATATATAATGATGGCAATAAACCAAATCGCTCGGAGCAGTAGCAGCGGCAGCGGCGATACACTGAATATAATACTGCGTTCGAAAGGGAGAAAATAGATGCTAAAAGGAGAGTGGTATAATATAGAAACGGAAGAGAAAGAGAAGAAGTGCGCGGATACCGTTTCTTTCCCGCCGCCGCCGCCGCCGCTGCTGTTCATGCAGCTAGATATACCATTACGACCGTTCATTGACTCTTGCAGCGATGCGATGCAGCAGCTAGCGCACGCCAAGTATGCCTGTGTGGCTTGCCTGCCTACCGAGAGAGAGAGAGAGAGAGAGAGAAAGAACTGCAATAGGCTACACGAGCGATGCGGCAAAACGAATCCGTCCGACGACGACACCGTCACAAGCCTGCGCGATTTCACTTATAATCTGGCAATTGAACTGCACCGCTGCTATTTAACGCCATCGACGAGACTCTCGTGACTTTTCTTGCCCAACCATTGTAGTATCCTATATGGTACCCTCCTATTTCTCCAATTGCACAGCGCATAGTGATAGGGAAAAAATCGTTACCTATATACCGACAGCATACGACATAAAACTCGTCAACATGCTACAAAAACGGTTGAGTAGAAAATCGCATAAAAATCCATCGTAAATCAAGAAGCTTGCCTCGATTCATAACACATATCTATAGATTGGAGCCGCAGAGACATAGATTCATACGTTGTGCCGATGCGTGGGATGATGGGAAGAAAAAAAAACCAGAGAAATCCGACAACAAGGAGGTAGCTGCTTGAACGCCGCCGCTGCCGTTGCCGCTGTTGCTGCAAAAAGGGTAGTTCTGTCGCACAAGCCGCCTTCCATTATCTTTTACAACTTTCACACGTTAGAAAGAGCTGGAAGAGGATTCGACATGGCATCGGACCGTGCGCGCGCGCTAGCTGCAGTATTCTTCGAGGCAATAAAACGACTCCAAGAGAATCCCAAAGTCGTTCTCGATTTTCGATTTCTTCGTCCCAGCTACACACTCGAGCTATACGACATCTAGGCTTGCACTCACACTCGCTTGCACAATCACGCACGCTCCACACTCGTGCACACATGCACGTGGGATTTATCTGTGCAAGGTGATCGCTTCTCCCTCTGCCTCCCGTACTTTTCTGTGCAGCGATTTTTTCTCTGACAATCTTTTTCTTGCCCCTTGGCCCCCTTTTTTTTTGCTCTGCGCCCCCAAAGTTCGAACGAATAGAAGGAAATATTGATTCGACGATAAAATGAATTCACGCTGATTCGAGGAAAAGAATCGACACCTACACTAGTTAAAGCAGCTCTAGCATCTCGATTCAAATACCTTTTGTTCCCTTTGGGCCGAGAGCGAACTTTTTTTCGCGCTTCGACTTTGCACCAGATGCTAATCTCCGCACACTTTTTTCACTCTTGCCCCTGGAGCCAATGATACACACTCGCACACGTACGCCCCCGCCATGCAATTACATGCACGCACCTACGCTGCAAATTATTATGTGATTCGGTTGGTAAAAATACTCAAATTCGGATAAGCTAACTCGATCGTGGTAGTTCGATATTGAGCTGAATTTAATTTGACACTTTTTTCGGTGTGCGTAGGGAAATTCGACGATCGCGTATAAGCGAAAAGAAAAGAGTGAGGAAAAGTCTTTGGTCTGAGGGAAAAAAACTCATTTGACATGCATATGAAATTCTTGCCAGCACGCGTACCTACAGCAGTGTGCAGTCGTCAAAGAGAAGCTACGAGAGATGAAACAAGATTCAATTTCAAATTCATTTTTATCTATTTCAATGCAAAGCTCCACCTTTTTTTTGTGTGCCCTACAGCTACCTTTTTTTCACATCCTGCAAAGTCCTTGTAAAATATTCATCCGATTATTTCCCTCTAATCCCTCAACGTGATTTATTTTCATATTTTTCGAAAATATCCTCTCAAATTCGAGCAGTGTGTTGCAAATATACAAATCACATTGTTGCTAGCCATAAGCCCGCACGCAGCAACCACACAAACTTGCTCTCACACATACACACAACTATACGAAAACTGGCAAAGACTTAAAGCGTCCGCGTGTGTGTGTATAGTTATCACGCATGCCTCGTTGATTAGCAAGTGCAGCTCGTTTTCGCTTCGTTGCGACTCTCTAATTTCTACGCCGCGACGAGAAATCGATACCACGCGAAGAATTCGAAACTCTCGTTGGCTTGTTACACTATGCACACACACACATACACGCGTGCCTCTTTATATGCTAAGCAAATTAAGAGCATCAGGCTTATTAATACTCTGTCTCGCGCACGCGCAACCACCGCCAGCACATGGTGTGCATGGATGTAAGCACGCCAGCACACATGCCTCGGCGATTTGTCTTTTTAATGGATTTTTCTGCGATGCGCGACATTTTCATACGCGGCCTACGTGTGCGCGTACCGAGTCATTATTCTAGCATGAATGAAATGCAACACCTGCAATCTTGCGACTCAGCGATATAATATATTTTCTCTTTAATCGTGCGCGCGAGCTCGCGACCTTTTTTTCACCTTTGCACTTCATTGTAATTAAGCGAAAAAAATATATGCTCCATAAGAAGGAAGAAAAAGTCATCGCGTCGACGTAAAATAACGAGACAAAGTAACAAGAAACCCGAGCTCGCCTATCTTATACGCACAAGTACATGGGGGTCGGGGCGGGCATGTATGTGTGTCTTGTTACGAATTGAGATTATGCCGCTAAGGTAAAAAAATTCAGAGTCAGCCTTAAAAAATGGTTTACACTCGTGTGTAATATACAGAATCACGCTGAAAAATCCTTATACTCGCAAAAAAGCGCAGCATTGTAGGAGTACGTGTGTATGTGTTGTAGAGGTAGCGTTAGCGGCGCTCGGCGCGATTGGCTCGATGCGATAAGAGAGCCGAGAAGCCTTAGCCACCACCGCCGCCGGCGTACCTACCTATATGTGTATGCATGTACGTTGCTCGCTGCAGCTTTTGATACGCAAGCTATGCTTGCGTTTCCCTCTTGTGTGTCGCTGTGTGTGTGTGTGTAGTGCGCGCTAGACCGTCGATAAGAATCTGCCGCTGCTGCTGCTGCCAACGCTGTAGCTCGTTCCTCTCGTCATGCAAAAAAGCGGATACTCTGCACGCTGCACACTACGTGTATAATGTTCGTGTAGCAGTGTATAATGTTCGTGTAGCAGTGTTTGATGCTCGCTCGAGCAATTATTGTACGTTCCTTTCATCCTCTCTCTCTCTCTCTCTCTCTCTTCCTCTCGTTCTCCTTTTTCGCGTTCTTGAAATACTTTTTCGAGGCTTTTTTGCTGCTCATCCGACATATCTTGGACGTTAAACGATCGGCACTCTTTTCCTTGATAATTTTCTTTCGACCAGCGTCAAAGTTGGGAGAAAATTCATCGTTTTTAATAGCGGCTCAGGTAAAGAGAGCGAGAGAGTGAGAGATAGAGAACGAGAGAGATAGAGAACCTGTACGTTTGAGCGCGCTCTCGTGCCGAGCAGCTCGTGTGGATTACGCGTATGTGCAGCGCAGTACGTATGTTCACAAAGGATTTCCTATTCCAGAATTTATGGTACCAAAACGCGAGCAACTATTAACGAATGGAAATTCAAGCTTTTGATACATTACTTGTCGTGTAGTAGCGCCTGTTCTACCCGTGTTCCTGCGCATATTATATAGGTATATATATTCTCGTGCGAAACTTAGCTACCGTTAGATTACATATTTAAAAAGCGTGGCGGCTTCGTACTTGGCAGCGCGGGTATAATTCATGCTTGCTCGCCAAAATCAATTTAATCTTATCGGTAAATAGCCTTTTTCTTCGCTACATTCAGATTGTCAGCAAAAATTTCCAGGGAAGCTAATAAACATTTAGCCGCGCGCGACAATGAGCGCATGACGATGACTCGTGTACAGCGACAGTTACGTCGACGACAACGACTAAAACGACAAAAACAAATAGCGCAAAGGATAAAAAGGAAAAACAATGGCAACGACAATTTTCAATGATCCGGAGCGCTGCTAATCAGCGCAAATAAGGTAGCCGTGTCGTGTTGCGCGACGCACGAACTTTGTCATATAATGCAGCTCTGATTACGCGAGTGCATGGTACGTGTGTACAGACTGTACGGTGTGCAGCGCAATATACAGCGGCGATATATAGTAGTTGCAGGTAGCCAGCGGTGACTATTTGGGTTAATTAATCACTTGGCTAAGTAAATACGATTAATTTGCAAAGTTCAGCCGCCCCTTGTGAACGCGCCGTCGAGGCTGCATTTAGCAATTGTTAAATTTTATCTTATTAAAAGCCGCGCGCTTTAAAGCAAAAAAAAAGGGGCATCGGACTTGCCTTATCGCGACAGCTCGACCGAAATCGCTCGAGCTTTTGTAAGTTTAATTAAATGGCTTTCGATCGACTCGCTCGTCCATTGAAAGTGGCACGATCGGATCTTGACATACTTTGCTCCTCTCGATCGTCAAGAGACAACAACAATCGGTCAGCGCGATTAATCGCTCAGCAGCTTATGTATACGCGCGAAATCCGTCACTGCCGACTGACCAAGTTATGCAATCGGGATGCTTTTCGATTAATTATTACGACGAAGCTTGTATAAGATGGGTCGTGACGCAACCAAATATACGTCTTCAATCCAAATACCGAAATTCTTGTATGAAAGAGACTCGATGTGTATAGCATTTTTTCCCCGACGAGTGGTGTCTGAGTGGCCACTCGGGCTGGTTTTTTACGCTCTGCGCACATATCTGCGTGAGTCAGTGTGTTGTGAGTGTGTACCTGATCCTCTCGCGCTCGAGTCCTTGAACGTCTTTCTTACCTTTTCGTGTATATAACGATGCGTTCCGCGGCTCTCTTTCTCTTTCTGTGGCGTAGCAGATCATCAAGTGTACCGTCGACGTTGTACGCGATTATTTGTGTACATATACAGAGCAACCACGCGCGCAGTTGGCCAGAGTGCAGGGCTTAAATTTTTTTTCCTCCAAACTCTCTTACGCATTCTTATGCGCCGAGTTTTCATTCGAGCCCAAAAACATGCCAATTATCTTTGTAAAAGCGAGCGAGAAAATTGTTCGGAGCTTATAGCGCGCGAAATTCGGGCCCGAGCCTGCCGTCGATACACCGGGGAAATTAATCGGCGAGTAATGAACGATGAGTCAGTTGTTGCACCGTGTCCGGCTTGCACATACATACATAAATGCATGCGTGCAGCGATCCGGCTCAAGTCCATTTCACCGATGGAAAAAGAGCAAAAAAAATCGCAGGCGTACCGCACGAGGAGAACACCGTCATGCGCGAAATTTTTGCAAGCTCAGCGAGATTATTATACATTTCTTTTCTCTCGCTCGTTAAATTAGTTTCGTTTTGTGCGCGTGGCGTGCCCGAGTCCGCTGCCTCACGAGGATCGCAATTGAAAGTGCCGTACGTACCGTGGCGTGTGTACGCGTACACACACGCGCGTTAAAGACACGTTCGATCAACTTATGCGCGATGCGTGTTTCGAGTATCGTGACTGGCATGAAAAAAACGGAATCAATCCCGCAACCTAAAGCCGGGCAGAGCTTTTAGTTCGGGCTTCTATTGTGTTTGATTAAGACGTTTTCACGCTTCGAGCACGATACGATCGCTACTACGGGCCGAGACTCGATCGTTGCAGCTTTAAATTGAAATGTTTGACCTTAAAATCACGGACGTGCAGAAAAAATATTTATGGCAGCTACGTAACACGGCCAACCGGGAGGTAACAATTTTTGATTGAGTACTTGACTGCGCGTGGTGGGGCAACAAAAAGTAAACCGAAAATCGATTTGCCTCGGTCCTTCAGATATAGCTGACCTTGCTTCAGCGGCCAGCTCCGCAATCCTCATCTGGGAATTTTTACTTTTTAACGCCTTGTTTTCATTGAATGTAATATTATATTTATAGACCTCGCTCGACCGTACTGCGCTTTTATATACAAAATGTGCGACTGAATACGCTTTGTACCAAGGGCAGTTTTTTGCACGCCTGAGACGAGATCGTAAAGCTCGATCCAAATAAAAAGTATAACCTTTCAAAATGGGATGAGAACGGCGGCAGTGGCAATGATCAATCAAATTGCCAAAACCATAAAAGTTGCGAAATCACGAGACTTGATTTAAAAGTCGCATCTAATAACATTTAAATTAAATCCATTTCGTTATTGTGTTGATTTATTCTAAGTAATTATTTTTCATATGTTTCAGGTAAGTCGAAAAGCTGATACATCATCAGAAGCTCGACCTTGAATGTGCCTGCTCAGGTAAAAACGTACAAAAGTCGCGCACAAAAAAAGAGTTACAATGAATAATATTATATATATTGCTCACCGCGAGTTTTTGCCCGGCTGTTTTGCGATCCACGATCTCTCGACTCGATTTAGCCCTTAGCGCGCGGCCGATACATATCGGCTTCATTTTGAAGACACACCTCCTCTCTTTTCTGTCTCTCTCTCTCTCTCGGCTCGCGCTGCAGAAAACTACGCGAAAAATCGGCTCGCGCGCAGCAATTTGCGAGGCAACAAAAAAGGTAAAGAAGAGAAAAAAGCAGAAAGAAAGAAACGATGCTGCACCATTAAAGCTACTTTTACGAGCTCATTTATTTATCTTAACTATAAAATGGGATGAACGCAATATTGTTGCACACACACATACACAGGCGAACAGATACTCACATATACACACACACATACACAATGCACACACAGGCACACGCAGACAAGGAGTGAGGCAGACTGCACAAGTACATAGTATGCACTTCACTATTCCACTCGATATCTATCGTTTCCGTGTGTGTAGACTGCTTAGACCTCTGGCTCTCTCCTCTCTTTCTCTCTCGGCGGTACGTTTCCGTCCGGACGTTGAACGATTTATCGAGCCTTTCTCGTTTGAAGCTTGATTCTCTCTGGCTTTTAGATATCGCGCACACTCGGTGCCGGTTATGTATGAGTGTATAAATGTGTATGTGTGTGCGTGCGTGTAAGTGTGTAGATGTTGTTGTTTTAACTTTAGAAGCGGCGAGCGCGTGTGTGCCAGTGCTTTATCGACAAATTGATGGACGATCGTTGCTGCTGCTGCTGCCGCTGTTTTTGTTGTTGTACTTGTGTCTGTTGCTGCTGTTGCTGTTGCTGCAGCTCGTTGCATATACGGGGCCGTTACCGCATCGGGTGCAGTGCATCGCGCGCAACGCTCGAGGGATGTTTGTGTATTTACGAGTTTGCTATACATATTGTTGCTGCTGCTGTTGCTGGCTTCGTTTGGCCTCGGCCTTCGGGTATATGAGCGCTTTTTTTACTCCCTCTCTCGGATGGGTTTCGCTGCGTATTTTCACGTTGTTGCATTCTAAAGCCGCTGATGTATTCAGTTCGTCCGGCCTCCTATCGGCCGATTATAGGGGATTAAAGCTCGCGCCGTTTTGTAATGGCCATACTTTACCTACACGCGCTTACGCGCGCTTGTATACGCCCGTTCGGTAATTGTTTTTATTTTTTTTTAATTTAATCTTTCGCTAAAAGAAAGCGAGAAAATCTAGCTATCGTGAGAAACAAACTTTTACTTTCAAAATTTACTCTGCGCGGACGAGGTGCAAGTGCACTTACACACACGTAGCACGTGTATGTGAACGTTTACAATTGATGTATAAATCATGCGGCCAAACGGATTTCAACCAACCTAACGTAATATCTACCCCGTTGAAATTATCGAGCCTTATAAATGAAGTAATTGCATATTTCTATGAAGGAAAATGATAGCATTTCCTTTTTACAAAATTTACTACCTCGGCCTGGCTTCGAGCTGAATGGGATTCTTTGAAAATTGAGCCGTTGCATATGGCTCGCAAAATTATTACGATTCATGGTGGATATTTTTTTGAATCTCCCCCAGTAATGACGGAACTGACAAAGAATCAAGGCGTAAAAAGTGTTTCAAACGATCCGTCGTGGGTTGTTCAATGTGGAACTGAATATACATCGCGTGTACGTACGTACGTACGTGTGTGCGTGCTGTGTAGGCTGCCGAGAGACTTTCATTGCAATAATGATAAATGTACGCTATGTGGCCGAACGCGCGCGCTGTAATAAAATACGTCATTCAATCACTTGCCACCAGAGGAAAATCCTTTGAGGTCCGCATACACGTATGTTCGAGCCAGGCTCATAGACATGTATAAATTTACTGATACGAGCGGCGTTCTTATTATCAGTGAAAATGAGCAAGAAGAAAAGTACATTGAATTGCCTTGCGAGCAATGAGTAATTATTTTTTAATCAAGCGAGTGCGAAATGGCAATTAAAGCGTATTTGCAGAGATTTTTCAATTATTCGGGAATGGATTTTTGTCATTCAAAAGAAATTACTAATTACGACGTTCGTTGTTTTTTTTAATTTAAAAATTAGCCTAATTGCGTAAATTTAACAGGTTTTTGTTCGTGTAACTTTCATCGTCATGGAGTTACGTTCCTAATGGTGAAAAAATTCAATGCGTGCACCGAGTCGCTGAGAAAAATTATCAAAGTTAGCGAGCCGATGCTTATAATAGAAGAGCAATGCGGCTTCAACGTACGTACATTCCACGTATGTGGCTCAGTACCATCGTGGCAAGGGTAATTCGCGATATAGAGAAACAATAAAAGCCAATGCAATCGTCTAGATGCAGTGGAAGGATAGCACGCGGAGCGAAGAATGGAGCAGTGCCTTGTATAGATATATAGGAGCCCTCGTCTCTGCGACTTGCAGCTTACACACTAGAGCCGAGTGTCGTCGTCGCCGTCTTATTTTTATACTTATCCCCGTGGTTGCGCCTCCGCAGCCCGAGCTCTCGTGTCTTATCTCTCTCTCTACTTCTTACTGCATATGCGTATCGAGTCGCTTCCTCCCACTCTTTTTGCCTCGACAGCAGGGATACTTACTGTTCCGGGCTGCAGTTTAGATCTTCATTGGCGGACCTCACACGTGAGCTTCTCGCTCACTTTCCGATCGTCTTTGTTATATGCTGATTTTGTCTTTTTTAATTCTTCCATTATCCGATCGAGCGTTTACACAGACATTGAATTTGAAAGTTTTACTCATATATTATTTATGCGATTCGCGTGGAATGCAAAGAGAGTAGCGCAAGTCGGGAATTTCGCGATTTTTATTGCCAAGGCCCGCAAACGATGTCGATCAGTAGTATGGTAAAACATTTCATCGCATTTCAGCTGCATCATCGTCCTCGCGCGTCGTTGTCGCCGTCATCATCATCGTCGTCGTCAGTGCAGGCGGCAGCATCAGCCGCATCAGCAGCAGCAGCGTAAAGCTGTTGAATGCTTGGCTTTTGGCGCGGCTATAGAATTTATACATGCACTCGACGTCCGAACAAAGAGATCTCACAAAACATCATCGGTGGCCGGTGAGAGGCTTTGTTGAGGCTGTTTATTCCCTTTTGGTCTTCTTCTATCTCTCTCTCACTCGCTCGCTCGCACACCGCATGCAACCGTCAGCAGCCATGCGAGTTCAATTAAATGCCTTTGTCCTTATCTCGCCAGGTGAACAAAAAAAGACAGGCTGCCATAGGATGTGCAAAAGGGGAGATATAATAACACTTGCGCTCGCTCGGCCGCTCGATCGCGCTTTCTTGTCCACCTTGAATCTTGACGAGTACAAGAGACCCGAGCGAACTGCCGAGCAAGAATTGCTGCGGCCACCTTCGTACATACCTATATATGCGCACAGCTCTGGCATACGTAGAAATTATCGCACGTATAGGCATAAAGGCCCCGGCGATTGCGCGATTTACCCGTATATAAACTGCCGTAGCTGCACGACGTACGTATACATACGCACACGGGTGGGCGTGCAACGACCTACCTTACAAGCAAGTTTCAATTTTTTAACCCGGAGTAATTAGCGAGTTATTTAGGAGAATAAAGCGATTTTTGAAAATGTACGGAAACAACGTTGAAAATTCAATTTGGCCTTGGGATATAGGATGCTCTTTAAGTTTCAAAGAAAATTCGCCTCGTCCACGCGCGATTTATTTTTAAAAGTGCAGTTGCTAAAACATTGAAAAGTGAGAGGTGCACACGCTAGAAAAAATGAATAATTTAGTCAGATGTCACAAAGCGCAAGCAAAAAAAAAGATCCGGTCGAGTTGGGATCAAAAAAAGGAAGAAACAAGAGAGGAACTAGCTCGCGAGCGATATAGCTGGCACGGGAATGAAGCAAGAGCGCGCTTGCAAGAGAGACAGAGCAAAAGGAAAAAAAAATAAAGAAAACGAAGAAGAAAAGAGGGTAAAAAAATATATAGAAGAGAAGTTGAATAAAAGGCATCCAGGTTAACTTTTAAACGAATTTAAAGCATCCGCAGCAAATAGCCCTGATAGCTTTCGCTTAACATCGAACTAACTACCCATTTTAAACAAGTGTATAGGTAGCAGGCATGTGTATGAGCGCGCGTGGGGCAGACGGCGGTGGTAGCAAGCAAGCCTAGCCAAGCAGGATATACCAAGAAAGATAAACGAAAAGCTCGACGTGCCAGAGTTCAGTCACCTCCCCCGGTAGCTCTCTATACACCCACAGCTGTCACACACGCACAAGCCGAGCCCGAGCCCGTGCGGCAGCAGTGCTCAGCTATATAGTATGCGCGCGGCCGAAGCGCATAGTTTGCTCTCTCTCTCTCTCTTTCTCTCGCGCACTGGGAGTTGTTTTAAAAAAGCTTGGATGGCGTTCAAGCCACGGAATTTCGCAATAATAATCTTTTTAAAAGCTCATCGTCAGAAACGATAGAGTCGGAACGAAAGAAAGACAGAAAGACAGAAGGGGCCACAAAGAGAGAGTGAGAGAGAGAACCGCATAGCCACAAAAAGAGAGTACACGCGAGCCCGAGCCGAGAGCGTAGCTAGGTGCGATCAATATCGCATGCTCTCTCGGCCGCGCTTGTTCGCTCGTTCTCTCCAATGAAGTTATTCTCCGCACAAGTTAATTCGCCAAAAGGGTATGTAGGTGTGTGTGTGTGCGAGCGCAACGTCCCACCTCACCCACATAGCACACAGCTGCAGCATTGCAGTTTGTCGCGCCTGAGTTTGTATATTTCGCGATCGATAATATACGTGCATTTACTTGAGCGCGAGCCATGGGCATGGTATACACAGAAATATACACGGCATGCACACATGTACATATAATTCAGAAGTCGCGCTGCTGCTGCTGCTGCATGGGTACACGCATGGGTCTCGTGCGCACACACGACCGAGAGAGCGTCGTGTAATTGATGTACAGTTAATTGTTCTGCCGTTTAGTGTTTGCCCTGTACGAGTAGGCGCCTCCGCTGCCCCGCGCGGCCAGCCACCGAAGCTACTATATTGGTGACTATTAATTACTGAATTAGCGTGATTTGTGGCACTGTACACGGCTCCGTAGCGGCCGTGGCTGCAAGCTCCGAGCTCTCTCTCTCTCTCTCTCCCTCTTTCCTATACCTTATACTCTCCAAGCACACACATACACACACATAGCCTCTCCAATATGTGCAATTTCGTTTTATGGTCCCGTTTATGCTCTTGAATTGGTCCTCTGCGAATGCGACACTTAGTTGTTTGCGAATACACCAGTTGACGCGCTCATCGATCCCGTAGCGCAGCTTTCTGTGCTTTACGATCGAATTACAGATGGCTTATACGAACGTTTTATGGAGCAGACAAGTTAATACAATTGATACATTTGCAGAACCAAGCGGGATAATAATATTCGCGAGCTTCATATCGACTTTGCTTTACAGCTTCTAATTGCAGAAATTCAATTCAGCATTTATTGCATTTCGATATTGATCGAGCGTATATAGAAAACGTAGCGCTGAAAATAATTATAAACGTTTCTTTGAACATCAAAAGTATACATCCAGGAGCGATAGAGCAAGCGAGTTGTGAATTCTCTTCCTCGCGTTCGGAAGTAACTAGTTCGGGGACGGAGTCAAGGCTCGAAACGTCGATTCAACGCGCGAAGAAAGTCGGAAAGAAGAAAAAGTGCGCCAATCGACCGTTGGTCAGAGAAATTTTTGACGACTCTCAAAACTACTCCGTAGCAGACGAGGTTCCATTAAAAAGTAGCCACAAAGTTCCGATGATAAAAAAAAAGGGGAAAAAAACGAGGACAAAAGATATATCGAGTCTTGGAAGCGGCTGGGGGAGCCAAAGAGTATACGAGCTGCAGAGAGAGAAAGAAAAAAGTTTGCGAAATCAGGTGTCACACGAACAAGCCATACTTCACAGAGTAGCCGATTGAATTAGAAACCGTAGCGCGAGGATGGCCGCGCCTGCTGCTGCTGTTGCTCATGCTAGCAGCCTCGGCATCACGCGATAGAGACGCAACTCAACTTTTCATATTAAAGCCCTGTGTAACTAGGTTTGACATTGGATTCTGCGCAGCGGTGACACGTACTACAGCCCGTGTAGCCTCTTGCATCTGATGAGTTTCCAATACGTATATAAGCTGCGCACATTCGTTCGGCCATTGTTCGCTCGCAGTTGGTAATTGCAATTTATTCCTCGGGCAGTTGCGCTGATTTTTCTCATTTCCAATGGCGCATCGCGCGCGCGGCTGTCAATTATGCGCTCTCTCGCGAACGCGCTAACGTTTAATTTAGCATGCAGAGGAGAGAGCTCGAGTCCGCGCGCGACAGCTACAAATCTGTCATAAAAATATTATCACTCTGTGGAGTTGGTTCTCTCGGGCAAGGGAAAGCTCATTCCCGCTTTATAATGCATATATATACACGCTATATTCGGGCCGCGCGACGACGCAGCAGTGTGCGTGCTCTGTTATACAGGCGGGGGAAAAGCGCAGCAGCAGCAGCGGCTCGAGGATGGCATAGAGAGCCGAGCACGAAAAAAAAAATCATCTTTTGATACTCGGGCGGAACGCGCTGTTTGAAAGAATGTCTCATTAATTCTCTACTCGGCGAGTCAGGAGCAACGGTGCAGCCGAGGGCGCCCGAGCACAATAACTTCATTCTTTCGTCTGATTCCATTGCAGCCGCGCCGCTGCGAGCTGCACACTGCACGTCTTTCCCACAAGCTTGGGAAATTACGGTTTCGAGCTGTCGACGTCGACGTTCGACCCGCGAGGGATAGAGAGCTATGCTATAGTAGCGCTGCATTAGACGACGACGACGAGGCACGAGAAGCATGAGAAGAAGAATTGAAGAGCCGAGGAAGAGGAGGATGAGGAGGAGGCGAAGGGGAAGGAGGTGGAGGACGGGAGGCAAGAGACAGAAGAAGAAAAAGACTGTGCATATCGGCTATGTTGCGCGCAATGTCACCGCATCACCGCAAGCCAAATTGGCGTGCTAGTCGAAAATTAACCGCACCGTTCCGGTTTCTCGCTTTCGGATGTCATTGCACTGCAGCGCGCGCCCGTCGTCGTGCGTGAGTGGGAGTTTTAATGTCGCGCCTATGCGCCGAAAGAGGACGAAAAAAACCAGAACGTCTCGCGATCTCTCGTATGTCTGCGCGTGGCCCCGATGCTCGCGTACGCGTACTCGATGATTAATGTCGAGCAAACCTAGCAATAATACCTTTGCGCGCAGCGTTATGTTTCCCCCGCATCCCGCGCGCCATAGCCAACGTTAATAATGATACGCTTGATAAATTGGCAGAATACGCTGCGTTTTTAATTAGAGTGTGTCGGGCCCCTTTTTTTCTGCGCCTGCACAGTGCACTACTTGTCAGTTTGCCAAAATACGCGCATGCACGGAAGACGGGGCAGGCGAACGTGCACGCGCAGCAAGGATATTATTTATAACGGCCGAAGACCTTGAAGCGTTTGCTGCGACCTCGAGTTTCATTTCTATTTTTCAAGAGGCTGACTCGGTCGCTCGGAGAAGTCTATTTATAAGTCTCGCCAGGCAAATCAAACCGTAAAGTTTATTTGCTTATTTCTCGTAACCTTGCATATATATAATGCTCTTCGAAGACGCGTATAATGAAGACGACTGCGCCGCGACGCAAATACGTGTATAGGTAGGCTTTCGCGCGAAATCGTCTGCTGCAGCCGGAGAAGGATGGAGAAGTGAGTCGCGAGGCCCACTACTTATATTCCGCGACGACGTATACCGAGACCTGCTTGAAAGTATATAGCCGTTTCTACTATAGCTCTATATAAGGTCTCCTCCTACTTCCTGTTACGGGGTGGTTTCGCCATCTTTTTTGCAGCTCCTCGCTTCTCTCCAGCTCTCCTCTTGCTCTCAGTTCTGGACCTCTTCGTCTTCTTCCTTTCTTACTTTCTTTTTTTCCTTGTAGCTCTTATTTCTCTATTTCTCTCTCTCTCTCTCTCGCTTCTGCAGTTTTTTGCTTACAATTCAACCTTTTGTTTGAGTGTAATTTATCTTTGAACGTCCACTGTGCCCCTTTTTTCCGTCTTCCGGCCTCAATTTTCTGCCAGGCTAATCTCTTATCTTTTATTTTCCTCTCTCGTTTATGGTATTTTCTAGGCAAAATTATATTGGCAGCTTGGCTAATCTCGCGTGATACAAATCTACTTTATGGCTCCAACTTTGTCTGTATATTATAAGCTTTAATGAATCAATTTTCTCAAACAAACAATGACCAATCAATGCAATGTTTACAATTTAATGTTACAAAAACGTCTGAACCGAGAGAAATTTCAATTGGCTGAATGCAATGACCAGCGGTCTGTATACGCCGGGCATTTTATTTGCTCTCAAATAGGAAGGCGTAAATCCTCGTCACGTCATACATCATTTTGCAATACGATGAAATAATGCACAAAAGCAGCGTCGGTGGTGGCAGCGGCGGCGGCGGCAGCACTGCACGCGAGAGCTTCTGCGTCATGCATCTGCGATTCATCATAATGCACAACAAAGAGAAAATTTTCTACAGTAGTAGTAGCGTATATTTAAAGCGTCGCGCAGTTCCGAACTCGTTCCTCTCTTTAGCTTGCTACTTAGCGAATAATGGTCCATGGAATAAATTTTCCTTTTCTTACATCGCACCCTCCGAGCACCCGTATCCACGTGCCACATATACACCCACACACTCACTGTATAGCAATATAAAGTCTGTATAAGGGGGGAGAGAGAACTCGGTAATGGAAAGTCCCGCTCCGAGTTCGTGCGAATATCCTCCCCAGAGGAAATCAACCTAAGAACGTCCTCATTCGTGAAATTTGGCTCTCTCTCCCTCTTGTGCACGTATATACGCAGTACTTCGCTACATATAGTCAAGTGTAGTTATGTTCCCTTGCAAAGATAAGAATACATGCGCGCACGAATATACTTGTATATAAATTCTTATCTTTCCCAGCCAACATAACTGTAGCTAAAGCCTGATACTGTGAAACCTACTTTTATCCGAGCTTTTTTTAATTTTTTTCCATCGAAACCGGAAATTTTTTGTTCAATTTCTTAACCCCATAATCATATGAAATATCTTACCTACTCATACAAGTTTAACATTTCTTGTCTATAATCCGCTCGGCTGCTTCCTATAATAACTATGGTACGTCTATAATGATCAAAAGAAGAATTAAACTTTGTATTCTGTCTTGAAACTGACGACTCATTGGCTTTAAACGGCGAAAAGCATACATATACAGCTTATCGGTCTTGTAGCACGAAGAGCGAAAAAAAACTAATTATTCTTCTCTTACTCGGTTTAACCGCTTTTACATCAAACCTCAAGAGAAGCAGCAGCAGCCGCAGCAGCAACCCTTTTTATAAAATCTCTCAATCTCAGCAGAATCTCTGAGGCTATAAATGTGAGAGTGATCGGGTAATAAGCTCGTTAACTCTCGACCTAAAGAGCCGCAAGAGGGTTAATCAATCGACCTTACAAAAACAGCCTCGCTTCTCTCTTTCTGCTCATTTTTCCACTGTACATCCGCGAACAAAAGCGAACGTAATAAACCATAAATTGTAAAACTAGGCAAAAATGAATTTTGCGCGCATAAACGTCAACCTGGTCGAGCCATTTGAAATCTCGGTGAACTGTAGCAGAGTCGATTCGCATTGGATTGCTATCAATCGTTCTAGCCCGAACTGTAAAGCGAATTTGCTTTGGACTACAATCAATTCTGAGGAAGTGCGCTTGAGCCACTCTAGCTAAGCATTTGATACAAATTCATTGTTCACTGGAGTGAAGCGAGCTTTTCTCAAGCTAAGGTGTTACTGCTTTCAACGAAAATGTTTTCTTCCATGTGGTGTTAAAAAATGTTATTGGCAAAACTTTTATGCAGAATATACTTTTAATTTTAAGCAAAGGCAATTTATTTTGCAACAGAAGTTTGGAGTAAAAGTTTTGGATGTTTTAAGAGTCTGTTGAATTAAGTTAAGTGTTAAATCTTTACATCAGTTAGATGCAATAAAAAGTTTTTTCAATAAAAATGCTAAAAATAAAATTACTTTTGCAGAAAAATGAGTGATCATAAAATCTTATGGACTATTAAAGCGGCACTGCTTTTAAAATATTTTTAATACAGGCGTCATAATCTTTCAAACTTCTGGTTGGCTCATGAGTAAATTTCATTATTTTTTTAATTATATTATTATTCGAAATTTCAACAGTGAAAACTAAATTTTCTAATCGGATTCTATTTTTAAATCTTTATTTTTGTCACAAGCCTTACCGTTAAAAATCGAAGCACTAATCCGAGAATTAGTCCAATAATATATTTCACTCTTTGTTTATAGAAGTGGTAATTTTGGAAATGTCGTTTGAAAATAAGCATTAAAATGAATGCGATGTTAATCATAACTTAAAACTTAGTTTATCACGTCCACGAAATATATTTTTTTCATATCTATGGCTTTTACATATAAAATTAAATTTATTTTGCCACTTGCAGATTTACTGACATAAGTACTCGCCATCTAGTGGTCGAGGCTAGTTTTAATTATGATTGAATTTTTATAAACTCTTCGTACCATCCAATGAAAATGTTCTTTTTAAAATTTCTGTTAATTTTCATTTTAAATTCTATTTTAAAAATCAGAGTTAAATTCTTTTTTTATTTTTGTATTAAAAATAACGTATATGATTGAATTTTCATTAATTTTTCTCACAGCTGATGTGAAAATAAAGAATCAGTACTGTTAGATATCTGAACGTAGATTTCATGTACCTTAAATAAAATTTAATTTCAGTTAATTTTAATTTGAAGTCCAATTTTACATTAAATCTTTATTAAATGTACGATTTTTTTGTCAGGGTAGGGACTGGGTATCGTAGAAATTTCACTCTTGATGTTAGCGCAGAGTTAAGTATAAAAATCGGCACTATCGTTAATTCGAACTCTACATAGGGGACTTCCATTAAGCATTATAGAAACTTTTCTTGATAATCGGTATTAGTGGAGTAGAGTGATAACGAGAAGGCTCATCATAGCAAGTACGGCTTTGTACGCAGCTATAGCTCGTTGTCTCGAAAACTTGGCCCTGACGTGCGGCTTCGGACAGCGACTACACCACTACAATATACACATTATATATACCACTACCAGCACCTACACTCGGGCATCATCACCCGTTCGCGCGGGTTTTCGGTTTCCCCCAGGACCAAAGCCACCCCCCACTGAACGATGTGTATCTACGTGCAGATAAGGAATGCACGACTACCCTAACGTGATAAGGCCAATGTTCGGTTAAACAGCCAAGTACTGCTTTGTATTACTATATGTGCACTTACTATACGCGTGCACACAGTCGAAAAATGTTACAGTTTAGGCTTTGTATATTTCAAAATTTTTTTATCAGTTATGCTCGTAGATGTATGCTTATGTGTGCGTGTGCAATAGAAAATTATCCGAGCCATACGTTACGGTCGAAAGTCGTGTTACTCGGGGCCGTAAGATAAATGTCGTGGAATCCAGCTGGCGCTTACACGTACGATTAATCCAACAATTTTCTTTGGAGTCTGCTGGCACGAGAGCAGGGGGTGCGCGCGCTCGCCTTATCGCAGCTCGATCACGCCAAATGCGGAAGCAAAGATCGTCGCCTAATAATTTGTGTCAGCGACAGGGTGATTAAAAGGGAATTAAATGCGCGCGCGTACAATGGTTGCTGGAAATTCTCGTCGAAGCGTTTAGAACTTCATGATTGAGAGCGTGACTCACGTGAGCCCGGGAGAAAAACATTACGAGCGGGCAATTTATACCTCTTTTACCCCGCATCCGCGATCGAGCATCATCTGTTTTTGTCTCGTTGCCTCGCGGATTGCGCTTAACGCACGGGGAATCGAAGCAAGAAAAATCGTTCGTTGATACCGCGGCACGGCGGCTTTGGATAACCAGCGGCTTGTGTGCGCGATATATCCGTTACCGGATCAGAAATACACACATACACACACGCGTCTAACCGGCCGTGTGCCGTAGAAATTAGAGGTTTGCTATGCATATCGACGGCCGCGCGCTCACGCGATGATAAAGTGCGTTTGCCGGCTGTCACCCAACTCGAAGCTGCAAATGGAACGGAAACGCAAAATGTTTCACCTATATTCACATAGGCGCGCGCGCGAATGCATCATTGCTGCGACGCGACCGCAGCGATCGTGTGTGGCTTAATGCGGGGGTGTGCGTACATGTGCGGGCGCGTCTGTGTACGTTTGAACATTATACGCATACGCGATACGTCGTTATACATTGTACACACGGCTGTTAATGCGATTACGAGATTTACGATCACTCGCGTTTTTTTTCCCGCCGCGGAGATCAATCGTTGCAGCGGTGCTCGCGCGCGCGCGTGCCCTGTGTTTTATTGTTATAAATTCAGCAAAGGTTCGCCCGGGCAACATGTGGAATTGACCGTAGGAATATGAATTTATCCGCGAGAAAATGGCCAGCGTACAGCTTGTGCAATGTCTGCGCGTGTGTGCACGCGCGAGTATATGCAGTCCGCGATAATTGAGCAACTCTCTTTTGCGAACGTGTTGATGAGATATGAGCGCAGGACGCGGGATTAATTGTTTCGAGACGCGCTAAATTAGACTTTGCGCGAAATTTACGCTCGCGCAGGAGGTACAAAAAGCTCCGAAGTTACGTGCGCAGTGCCTGCGCAGTGTAAATTGCCTTATGTTAGACAATAGCTCCGTGTATTCGTGTACGCGATCGGTGTAATGAGTCTCTGAGCTGCTAATTAGATCAAATTTAAGCTAATATCTTCATCCCGCGCCTTTAGCCTATTCACTACGTGTTGATGAATTTTCAACGTTAGGCTGGCGCGCGATATCACGCCTGACTTATTTCGCGTCGTATAACTCCGTGATCTTCTATTTTTTCATCCTGCAAAGACGGCCAAAACGTTTTTCAATTCTTCGAAATATGTGTGATGGACGATGAATGGACTGCAGGTGGACTGGCGCGTGAAACTCTCGAATTTACTAGCATTTTTAGCATGTTCAACTCTTGCCTGTTCTGAGCTTTCATTTCTTTCTTATTCATGATCTGGGGGGCTAGTTGTTGTGTTAGCGCCGCCTGCCTCTGTTACTGCTTTTTTCCAACGCTGCTGCTGCTGCAGCGGAATATCAACCGTGTAGCCTATTGAATTTCATGAACCATATACGTACACGTTGCTGCTAGTTTTCTTTTTCATAGATACACGTAGGTATAAGGAAATTTTTGTAACATATATTTCATTCGAATCGTTTGAATTTCAACGTGTACGCGTTCGATCGGCTGCAGCTCGCAAGCTTCGCAGGAAGCCCCGAATTTGTTTTCTTTCGCGCAAATTCGTGCAGCTACGGCCTCGGGGCTATTGCCTAGCTCGCGCGCCGCGTATTATTTTATACAGCTTCGAATCATCTATAGGTTTTTTCTTCCTGCCGTGTTTGTTAGCGATGAATTTTTAAAAATTATTTTTCGCTCAGACGTATGCTTTTTGCAGCACATATAACCTGCCAGCCAGCTGCTAGTCGGTCCCGCAATCTCGTACAGCTCTCCGTCGTGGCATTATTATTTATTTTTAATTGAATTTATCCAGTGCAAAATCGCAATCGCTCACAACGCGGCCGCTCATCGCGCGGACGATTTTATTTCATCTGGAATTGTCGACGTACGGCTCCGCGTGGCAAAAGCTGCTGCAACTCTCGGCGTATACGTGAGTGCTCGCTCGCAATTGAAATAAACACAATAAAATATATAGAGATATATAGTGCAGCGACAAACAATACGTCTGCCTTAAACAAAACCTATACAATTGCTCGACGAGCGGTAGTGTCCGTGGTTGTTGCTGCGCTGCTCCAAATCGTACGAGACTCGAGTATACGTATACCCATACAGAAGCGAGCTCGACAAACAACAACGAGGACAGCCTCTCCGCACTTTGTGCGCGTGCGTATAAACGCGTATACGTACATGGAAAACGTAGCGCGTCCTCCCTCGAGAGGCACTTTCCACGCACTATCTTTGAACGAACGTCTGCGCGCTACTCGTGTGTTTATGTATACAAGGGGTTGCACCATTGCTCCACAAATATATACGCTGGCACATGGATGCAGCTTGAAGAAAAGAAACAGTAAAAAGTCCAGCGCAAACAAACTTGCGTGATGTGATGCGTCGCTCGAATAAACGTCGAGAGAGCGCAAGTTGCGACTCGCGTTTTCTTGTACCCACAGTAAAAAAGCTCGGGGCTGATGATTTTTCATGGCACGATTTACTTTGGGTGCGAGTCGCGTTCGAACGATCATCAAGAGCGCGCAGCGCGCCAATAAACGCGCGCGCGCGCGACACATCATTAGTGTAATTTAGCTTTGATACAACACGTGAGCGTGGATGTATATTATTTCACCGAATCCCAAGAGTTTCAATTGCAATGTCGCGTGTCGACTGCATCGAGAGCGCTGCACGTCGCCTCTGTTTATGTACATTTATGCACAAAATTGCTTGCGCCAGAAGCCGCAATATCATCGCAGTCTCGCGTCCTCGGCGTTTTCATCATCATCGAAGAGAGCTCAAATGTACACGCCACCGCTGCTGCTGCATGGTATAATATAACGAAGGTCTGTTGCAAAGCAATGCCACGGAGCTCGTGTCGACTAGAGAAATTGCGCTTTGATCAGTACATATTAGTTCAATCTAATGAGAAATGCTTTCGCATGTATGCATGCGATACTTATCTAAGTAGCAGAGTCGAAGCTGGCGCAGCACGACTGTTCCGCACATATGCGCCAGAAAACAGTAGAAAATTGTATAAGGAGAAAGTCCGCTTAAACGTTCGGAATCGAAAAATTGACGCTCGTACCGCAGATATATAATCGGATATGGCCTCGCGCGTATCGCTCGGGCCCGCAAACGTTCGATCTTGTTTTCTCCAACTATTGAAAAATGTCTAAATCTGCTCTCTTCCGCGACTAGATAATTATCGTGAAACAGTGTAAAAGTCCATCAGAGCTGCGATATCGGAAATATTCTCATGTCACCTCTGAACTTGTGCTGTCCCATTGTACAACCCAACAGCGTGTGTCAAATCGCCCGACTTGCAAATAAACAGCATTTGCGGATGTTATAAGTTTTCAAATGTAGCAATTATGTAAAAATGAGGCCTACTGCATCATTGAAAAAATAATTATCAATCGATACTTTCACTCGAGAAGTATAAGTTGCGAATAATTTTCGTTTTTCAAACTTTCTCGTGCTGCACGTACTCGACAGGAATATGAATGAATTGTTGGAAATGTATTGATTAGAGCGCAAAGTTGAGATTTAGCTGAGGGGCATTTAAAAGTAGCGATTGGGTGGGATAGAACATTGTAGCTGCGCTGCAGCACGGTATCGAGTCCTTACACGAGGGGGCCGGAGCCACATGCACCGAGAAACGCGAATAGTAAGTCCAATCAATTTCGTACTTGTCTTTACACGCTACAGAGGGCTATATATATAGTTCGGGCCCAGAGCATAGCAGTAGATTAATGCAGCCGAGCTTTGAATCGACTCGTGCCGTATAATACACATATATATAGACGTCGCACGGAGGTGAACAAGGGCGTTACCCGACGACGTCGTTACGATGCTCGCTGACCGTGTCCAAGTCGTATACGCTCACACACAAACACACACACACAGATACGCACATCCATACACTGATGCAAGCGTGGACACCTTCTGTCGATTTGCATCCATATTACGTCTGTGTGTGTGTAAGTGAACTGCGCTCGTTACGATATATCGGACCTATACACACAGCAGCTGCTGCTGCTGCGCTGCCGCCGCCGCCGCTGCTCTCAGCACGTCGATACGTATTGTGTATATACGTGTGTATCGGGGCGCGCGATCCTTTTGCAATCGCTTTAATTGGCTTTTGTTGTGTGCAGCTTTTTCGAGATCTCTTGTGCGGTCGAGGCCCGCATTTGTCTATAGGCTAAATGATTGGAATATTCGCGTCGTGATTATTTGTTGACTTGCCACTGACGAAATAAATGTATATTATTGTATGTATACATCGACGGCCCGTCGATGTGGGTTACTTTTTTTCCATTTTTTATTTTTATTTTATTGTGTGTACTCTCTCGCGGCTTCAGACCTGGAATCAGGACGTAACGAGGCTTGCGCAATTATTTCGAGTCGCTCCCGTATATATATAAGCTCTCTCGCAGCAGCACGTATATTTTATATTATTATTCGACTTGTTTTTGATCGGGCGTGATATGCGATAATTCGAACGATAAATAATTGGGCCTCTGTTTATCTTCGGCTTTGAAATCATCGCGTCCGCCGTGTGCGCGCACGTGACCTTTGAATTGGATTTTAATCGCGCGCGAGGATATTGTTTACGAAATTTGACTTTCGACACGATTCTCTTCTCGAGTTTTATCCCATTGTTACGATTTATTAACACAAGGTCCCCATGCAATCAATCAGAAGAAATAAGCTTGACATTAGCTTCGATCGATTCCTGTTATTACATTACTCGTTGGCACTTTCATTTAATCATCGAGCGTCTAGCCAATAGCAATAGCGACATGAAAAAATTTTCTTTGACAAAGGTTGAATTATGAGCAATTGAATTCTATTTTATGCATCAAGATATTGCGAATCAATCGAAACTATTACAACATTTTCGAATATCGTCGTAAATATGAACGAGCTGGAATTAAGTCCAATTTTAATCCAATTTTTATTATTAATTAACTTCGTGCGCGTGTATATATAGCTACGCCGTCACGTTTGGGTGGCCTCGAGGCTCGAAATCAATATTTTTGCGGAATGCATTCAACGAAAAGATCGGCGCGCGCTCGCAGCCATTGGCATAATAGTTCGGAGCGTCGGCTGCACTGACACACATAGTTATGTAGCTGGATGGAGTCTCTTTCTCTGGCGCGCGCTTCCTTCGGCATGCATATGCAAGCATGTTCTCTCTCGGTGCAGAGTCCAGCTATTTGTGTAACTCAACTGCTGAGTCTGCGTTTGAGAGAGAGAGAGAGAGAGAGACAGAGCGCGAAGAGGTGTACCCACATTTCTCTTCGCTTCGAAAAGTCCCACGGCAGCAGCAGCAGTAGTAGCAGTAGCAGTAGCAGCAGCAGCTGGTGGTCCAAATTTCGCTTCATTGTGTGGCGTGTGTGTCTCTGTCTATGCACCAGCTATCTAGCTCTATATAGCTATTTTGACTCAGAGACCCAGCCTTTGGATTTGGCAGCGTCGGAGCTGCATATGGTGTATAGGAAACGCGGCACAAGCTCCTGCACTGCAGCGCCAGAGATTAATTTAATTATGCATTCCGACAGGAAGTGGCTCTGTCAGACGTATACTCGCACACACGCAGCCAGAGCTCGCACTTACACTCTCGCGCGCAGTTCGGCAAAGCGCATACGTACATACAACTTTGTCTTTCGCTCGCTGCAGCACGCGAGAGAAAGAGGAAAGTCAGGTGCTGTCACCTTTTCTCACTATCACCCGTAACTTTAGCGTTTTGAAATTGAACCAAGCTCTCTGTCTCTCTCCCTCTTTCGTTCTCTTTGCTTGGCCTATACGGTGTATGATATAACTCGAACGGAGAAAATTTTGAAATATCTTTGCGCTTGGGCGCCTACACAAAATTTGAACAATTCTCGTTTCTCACTGCGTCCGAAAACACGAGGCCAAAGTTCGCGCGCGTACATTACTCTTTGTCGCGTACGCAACTTTATTTAAACGCTTTTAATAGCCGACGATCAGGATGAGGGATGAAAAAAGAGGCATTACGCCTGTTACAGAATTATTCGATGAAAATAATGAGCTTGCGCTCGAGCGATAGACCGCAGCTAGAGCGGAATGAAAATCCTTCCTTTCGGTATATATACGTAGCGCGCGGTAGAGACTGCTTAATTTGCTCTCGGTAGCGTAGTAGCAGCCTCGGCTGAGCGATACCCGCACATCATGATATAGCGTAGGGGCGCTGAAATTCCGGATAATTTTCTTCGGAGCTTTCTCGAGTGCTCGTGGCACACTGGATTATACGTTATATACGTATATACGAGACTTGCGAGCTCGATGTGCTCTCGACGGCTTTGCCGAGGCGGTATCACATTTTCCAAGTTCACTCGTTGAGGTGCAGCGCTTCATTGGTCGCGCGATGACCGCACGATGGTAAGATAGTGCGAGAGGTAGAAAGAGAGAGAGACTATATACGCGAAAAGGACAGTTTACGCAAGACGTGCTGCTCTACGATTTCCCGTGAGTAATAATCGTGACAAATATATAAATTACCTAGCTGAGGTGGGACGTTACACCTGCAAGTTTTGCATCTAGCGAGCAAGTGAGAAAGAGAAAAAAAAAAGAGAGAGTAAACGTATTGTAATCAAACACACATGCGCCCTCACATGTAATAAATATCCATGTTAAAAATATTTACATCAAAATGAATGTAAAATTCTTTAAATGTAATTATTTTAATTAAATTTCACGTAGTTTTTTTTTCATTCTTTACTATTCTGATGTAAATCATCAATGCCATTAAATTGACACTCGGGCTATCGCCAAAACGTACGTACTTTTACGTCAAAACCTTGCTTTATCTTATACATATATTTCAACTTTGCCACTTGCAGATTTACAGATAAAAGTACTCGCCATCTAGCGGTGAAAGATGGTTTTAATTATGATTGAATTTTTCCAAGTTGTTTGAGAAATTAACACAAAAAATAAATCTGTATGAAAACGTTCATTTTGAATTAAAAAGTTTTAATTCGAGTGTAGACTACATCGTTTTTCCTTCATTTTTGCATTAAAAATAAAGTATGTAAATGCATTTTTATGCAATTTTTTATTCATTCAAATTCGTGGTTTTATTTAACAGTATGCGCCAGTCAGATTTTATATAAATTTAGCAGGTGCCAAGATAATCGTATAATTTAGCGATACACATGAATGGTTAGCCCTATACATTCTTAAAAACATGTAAAATTGCCCTGCACGAGGAATTGAAGCGCGCGATGGATCGAAACCTCGGGAAGAATCAGCGGGAGAAAAAAGCATGCAATTGTCACATAAATCCCGTCTGTTGCAGGAGTATTTTCCACTTCCCTTCCTATCTTTCTCTCTGTCTCTTACTGCCTCCTGCAAATGCGTGTATCGTATTGGAAAATTAGCATGGTACTCGAGTGCGAGTGAGAGTGGAATTCATCGTTTTCTCCTTTGTGCCGTGTACACGAGCTGCACGAGATCGCGACCGGTCTCTCACTCTCCGCCGCGGCTCTCGACTCTTATGGTGATTTATTTTTAAAGCCTTTTAAAAGCTGATGCAACCTGCCTGCCTGCCTGCCTCCAACTTTCCTGCACCTATATGCGTGCGTAAGCTCGTGTGTGCGCGGCATGCGTTATGAATACGGCTCGCAGGTGAAAGCGCCTCGGCTGCAGTACCCCGAGCTGCCTGTACTGACCGAGCTGCTCGAAAAATATCCTCCAGCTCGCGTATGTTCGTGTAGGCTGCTTTCCAATCGATCGCAGAATTCCGTGATTCGCATTATTTTCCCTTTTTTTCTTTTATAAATATACGCTCAGCAAACATTGCCTATGAATCGCGCTCATGAATCGATCTCTAATCGATGGAAACGAATTTTCTTGATTGCAGGTGCAGACACGACTCGCAGGGCTCCCAGGACGACGCAGGCGAAGCTGACGACGCCGACGACGACAGCGTCGAAGACGAGATGACGACGGGAAGACTGAAGCTAGCCTGCTGACGGCGAGCCTTCGGATGTTCTTCGGTGCCAATAGGACCTGAGCGACTTCGGTGCTCGACTCCCACGCACGCAGCAGCGGTGCAGTGTTCCGGAGTAGTTGCCGTGTGTTGCGGTGTGAGTGTGTGTGTGTGCGCGCGTGCCTGTGCCGCCGTGAAAGCTCCTGCCAAAGGAGGATATGGACATGGCGTTGCTAATCTACTGTCTGGCGACCCTCGCCCTTGCAGCCCAAGCATGGCCCATGGATCCATTACCACGATTGCTCATCAAACACCGTAAGTCGACCGTTGCCCTTTCGCAGCGTGTATACCACATATAGATATATATTCAGTAGCCTACGTACTTTGGTCTGGCTACGTCTCGACGCCACACAGGCGATGAATTAGCCTCGAGCTAGTGGAAATTAATCGATCGCTCGTCCCGTCCTCGTTCCATTCGTCCTACCATACTGCCAAGGCGAGCTGTATGATAGCCAACATTTTGATTGCGTATTGTAAGGGCTGATCTGCAAAAAAACCCAACGGATTCTTTTGTTCGGCGTCGCGACGAATCTTTGCAACAATGAACCGCGATGCGATGTAATGCCAATGAGAATTCATAATCTTTGTTGATACGCACATGTATGCACGTACAATCGTGATTTTGAAAAAAGAAATGTCATTCGCAGCTTGAGATTGTACGATCATGTTCGGGTATTGTGAGTCCCATATAATAATTTAATATACACTTATCGCAATATCAAGAAAAATAATTACCACGATCATTCTTGTCTCCAAAGTTGTGCGGTACAAAAAAAGTCCATCAGTGACATTGTAATCCTCCCCGTGCCTTCCATCTCGGTGCAAACAATACTCGCGAGAATAACTACTAAAAATGTGCCAACATCCTGAGCCCGAAAATCGAAATTACACAGGAGAATAGAATCATTTAAGCGTCGCGCTTTGCTCGAGTCTGCATTAACGATCTTCAGTCAAAAACAGATAAACGCCGAGGAAATCGCCATGAGCGAAACGGAGTAGTTAGTTATTTCGCGTATATGCCTGTGAGAAACGAGAATGAGTATTCACGTTGGTGGTTGTTGTTGTTGTTGTTGTTGTTGTTATTGTTGTTATTGCCGTTACAGTTGCCGTTGTTGTTATCGAGAATGTGTATAGAACAGAACATTGTGTCAAGTACACGAGATATCACAAACATGATTGTACGCGACTCGGAAGTAATTAAATTGTTAATCACTCGAGCTGCAGATGGATGTGCGCACGGTCATATACAACTCGTGTTCATCTGCTGTAAAAGCAAAGGACCTTTGATTGAATATTTCGGTAAAAACATTGACGATTCGGCAAAGTATTTATTTCGACGCATACGTTTCATATCTTCATCTTTGTGCTTCATATCTTTCTCGCTTTTTTTTTCTCTCTCTCTCCGTCCCCGACGAAATCCCAAGCAATCGAATCGTACGGCACTGATACATAACAGGAAAGAGAAACTTGCACGAATGGCTGCTAGTACTTTTATCATTGCATTTGTATAATGGAGGTCATACACGCATACATTCGCCGCAATGAGCCGAGATAAGAGACGCATATAGGATTTCAGGCCGCTTAACAAACGCATGAATTGCTTACGGTATTGTGTGTGCATGTGTGTACTGTTTGGGTATATTTGTGTGTAGGTACACAAACAACACTGAGAAGGAAAGAGAGAGAGACAGAGACAGAGTGCAGGTCCATTAGCGGTTCTTTCGCTCGTTGCGTATGAATTTCATCGGCTATTTAGAGGAGCGAATTTATCTCCTTTTTTTCTCGGCCCTCGTATAGTAACAAAGTTGCATATACTATATATCGGCTTACACACAGCTACTCTAGAGTTTTGAGAGAAAAAAATTCGGCGCACTGCTGCTCGCCCCGGGCCCTGCGTCGGTTTACACTCCCAAGGGCGCCGTTTGTATGCAAGAGCGGAGGAAGAGGGAGATAGGGAGGGAGAAAAAGATCTGGCCTCCTGGCCAATGCAGAATCCAGAGCTCGAGCCCATTTTACTCATATACGCGCGCGACCGTATGTATAATAAATGCATGAAAATTCCTTCAGGCTTTTCTACGCTTTTTCGTCTTTCTCCGCAACTCTTGTGCCCAAAGGTGGCCGCATCCCCATCCGCCCCCTTTTCGATCCGATCCATCTTCTTTTTTTACGAAATTTTGTGCGCGGGAATTCGTAAAAGCAAAATCGCCAGAATTTCATTATTTTTTCACGAATTTTATTTGCACGAAGCTGCTCTGAAAATGTATACTGCCCACAATGGGTTTATGTAAAAATCGATTTGCAATATGCAGATATACGCTAAGATAAAGATCGAGCTGCAAGATTGATGACGAAAATATTTAATAACAAGAGGGAAAGAGAAGCTATAGTCAGACAGCACATGAAATTGAGGGTCTATGTGGAAAGAGATCCGCCTTGACATAAACGTGCAGCACATAGGCGCGTGCACGTGTAACCTATAGGTACTCGGAAAAATGTAAACAGCGACAGATGGAGTCGGCCATTGTTTCGATCGTCCATGCATGATTATACATTCTCTCTCTCTCTCTCTCTCTCTCTTTCTCTCTCTCTCTCTCTCTCTCTCTCTCTCTCTTTCTCTCTCTCTCTCTCTCTCTCTCTTTTCTCTCTCTCTCTCTCTTTTGCATACATGTAACACTTGTGTGAGTACGTTACACATATACGAACGTATCGGCCAGCGGCAGCACCCACACACGTACATGGTAAGTCTGGGCTCAGATTAATGAAAGTGCAGCGTACGGTGTGGTCGAAAAAAAAGGGGAAAAAAACAGCGCACGCTCGGGCTCGCATGTATATACCGTTGGGTTGGCACGAAAAAAGGATCATTGTGGCTGCTGCCGGTTTCGATTAGCATATCCATCTTCTTTCCCTGTTTTACTTGCGAAAGCGAGTAAGAGAGCAGCAGCAGCTATGTACTCAAAGTTTCTTTTCAATCTCTTCCTCGCCCAAGTACGTAGATATACATATAAATACGCATCAGACAAGTGTAGATACTCGCTCTGTATGGAATAAGATTCTTTATAGAAATTCGACGAGAGCTGTTAGGCAAATTGGTATCGTCCGCAGCGCCATTCGTCCCAGGCTATATATATATGAAATCAATCAAAAATGTATAGCGTTCAGCCGCTTCAAACGATCGACGAAACTGCTGACTCTCTTCGATCGCAACCGACCTTACAGAAATGATCCAGCTAGTGGCTTTCGTTAGTTTATTCTTATAAAGCTATAATTTATAGTTATTAGCTGTTTTGTTTATTAGCTATCGTTTTGCAATGCTCGATGTCGCGAGAACTGGATATTAAGTCCAAGAAATTTTTTTTTCGCTTATATCTATATCTTTCAAGCTCAAATCACTCATATAAACGAGCTTATTATACGCGGCCATAAACGAATAATGGAAAGAAAATTTAAAGTGAAATTGCAATGGCCGCACAAGGATATATTTCTCGACTTTTGCGCTGCTCTCTCTCTCTCTATCTCGTTCTCAACGTTAGCCCAGTAAGCGAAGAAAGTTGCTCGCGATTCAACTCCTCGGTGGTGATGATAGAGCGGTGGAGCTAGAAAAAAGATGATAAAGCAGAAGATGGCACTAAAACGTTTACGAAAAAAACGATGACAGGACAATTAATGAAATAGCAAAGTCCCCGAGCGAGGGTAATTTGAAACATCTTTAGAGGAGGATAGAGTCTTTATAATTACGCGTTGAATTTGTAAATTGATAGCGAGTGGAGGAGGAGGAAAAAAAATTGAATTGCTGCGCGAGGAAAGATATCGCGAGTCGCGGAGTGCACGCTACGTTTCGTAAGATCTCTGCACCGCGCTGACACGGTAGATTTTTTTCATCGATTGTGTGTCTCGCGGAGAAACTTTCCTAAATACCTAAGCAAAACTCGCTGCAAAAAATAAAAGGTGTGAATTTGTTTTCAGATTCGCAGCCGATAATGGCTATGCATATGCTTGTAGACAAACGTCGTACGTGTGCAATTTTGAGCACAAATTAAAAAGATGTACGAGCCGAGACAAGCTGAGCCTCGTTACGTGTACAGCCGATTACTTGAACTTGTATTTGGAGATATGGGTGTCGTAAGAGAAGGATCGTAACGAGCCTAATAGCTACGTACATTAGCACGTTCAGACACATTAGCTAGCTGATATTACGTGCTAAGAAAAAAACCAGTCATAAAGTCATGTATTTACTCGAAAGAAGCTTCGCGGCATAAGAGATTGCGCAAGGTGCGAAAAATAATAAGCGACTCTCGTTATATACACTGTGTAACGAGAGCGCGCGGAGAGGCGCTCGAGATCCGATACTCGCCGCAGCGAGAGTGAAATTACCTTTCAAAAATAATGCTCGACCCAATTCTTCGGGGGCTTTATTTTTTCCAACAAATCTTTTTCGTATGCTCGTAAATTCAGGAACACGCCCGCCACTTCTAGCGCATAAATACCCGCCTCTTTTCGCCTTATTTCTCTTCCCAGCTCGTAGCGGCTGGCTACTAACTGCCGCACACTGATGCTGCTGCTGCTTTACTAAAAACGAACATGCTCTTATAAAAGAGGAATTATGTGTAATGTATTTTTGTAGTTGAAAGGATAGAGCATCCAGTGCAAAGACTCTGCTACGTACGGCAGTGTCAGCGAAATATAGCGAGGCGAAATGTAGCTCAGCATGCGCAAGCTGACTTTTCTTTTTGTTTAATTTTTGCTATTGCGGTTTTGATAATCGCCACGATGCTGTTGTCGTCGTCATCACGGCCGACGGTGATCATGGCCGCTTTTGTTTTTGCAGTCACCATATACAATGCGGTCGCAAAGTCAAGTTAATACTTCATGTGTATGTGCGTGTGCACGAGCTGCCGCGAACTTGGCGGTTTCGCGCACAGAGTTGGGTAATACAAAGTTTGCGGTGGCCGAGACAAAAGCTGCTGCTGCTGCTCTGTCTGTCGAAGCACTCCTCTCGTGGCCCGAACTAATTATATTGTTTGCGCAGACTTGCCATAGAAAATCTCGAAAAATAATGATCGACGGCACGGGCGCCAGATGCGAGGGAGGAGCTGCGAAATTGGATAAGAGCAGCCGAGAGTAAAGATAACGTGGAAAAATTGTTTGCTCTTTGAATTCGTTTGATGGAAAGGACCTCAAAGCCGTCGTGGGTATATATATATATACGAATAGGCAGAAAGAAAAGAGAGCGAAAGAGAAACTGGGCTCATAAAACGTAATCGAAAAATTCTCGAGATCCTCGGCAGCAAGCGTCTGCGAGCGCTCGGTTCCTTCTTTCAAAATCAAAAGCAGCGCGATCAATCAAACGTAGATTTATGAAGAGCAAAGTAAAAGGACCATCGGCGCAAGCTCTCGCGCAAACGGGTCAAAAGCTTCGAGAGCTTATGAAGAAGCTCTACGATGTACGCGATATCGAACGAGTGTGTACACATTTATGTGGGTGCAGAAAAAACTGCTCGATCTTCTTGTAAATTTTCGCTATGCAAGAAAAAAGTTTTCGAGCTGGGATGGGAAAAATTTTTTTCTCCCCGATAATCTGAGATTAATCTATGTGCGCGTTATGTACGTGTGCACTCGTTGTGTGCGCCGTATATTGCAAAGAAGCTGCAGATTTTCCAGGTGAATCGGACATTTTCCTTTTGTTGGGCGATATGTTGTACAAGCTGAGACTAGGTATACGGAGGAGCTTTGCAATCTGCATATAAAGTGCCATGGGCTGTGTCGTCGCCACCACTGCTCGCTGTGTACCACATTGATTTTTCTCTGCTGCCGCCGTTGCTGCTGCTGCTGCTGCTCTCGGTAGTGGTAGTGGTAGTGGTGGTGGTAGTGCTGCTGCTTCTGCTGCTTGTGTGTAGTGTTTTCTACCTTATTCGACTTAGCAACGTTTGCGCGTTTATTAAAGATAAACGTGCTGGCCCTCCGTAAAAAGGATTATTATTCTTGATAGAAAAGGAATATATTCTCGTATGAAGCGAGTCGATATGCAGATCGCAATTAAGTTCAAAGGGTTTACTAGCTAATAGTGGGGGGATGTATTATCGATCGCAGGTGGTTTTTGCTATTTCTGCTGCTAATACGAAACAATCTAATTTATTTAGTATATAACTTATCGATGTACCCAATATACCTCGTCTAATTAATTGCCGCAAAGCTGCTTAGCCACGCGAGCTCGCGGATTATGCACATCGAAACTGAATGCATTATTTATACAAATTTAATATTTTTTTTAAAGGCGAGCTGGGTAATCTTGAATCTATGGCGACCGCAGCAATCACGCAAAAAGCGCGATTTCTTACGTGTACAACGTAGAACTGGTCCATCAATTTTCATTCGCTGCAGATCAATTTTCAGCCCATCGTCCACTTTTTCCATTCCAAAAACGCGTGTTTCGCGTAGATTAGCATCAACTAATCGATCGACGAGAGAAAGGGAGAGAGAGAGATAGAGGAACAGAGGAAGAGAAATGATTTCTGGAAGGCTTACGTCACTCTGTACGGAAGCGATCGATGCGGCGTTTATGCACGTCATGGGCGGTCGGCCAGCAGTCATGCGTGCGTAAGTGCGTCCATCGTGCGAGCCAACTGCAATCCGCGCGCCCTCGACAGCCCCTTCTTAGCTGCAGTTCTGTCCATATCTCAACTATTACACGCATCCCCTTGCAAGCCAAACTGCATCGAGCCGCGCGCACCACCTCGGCCACTTGGATATTTAATGATTCGTGCGTGCTGTGCGTGCAGCGTGCGCTGTGGGACAGGTGGAATGGCTGACTGCAGCTAGCCCACAGGCAAAGCTACTCTCTCTCTCTCTCTCTCTGATTCAACGTTTGCATGGAAGACGAAGGCTCGTCGATCGATGCCCTCCGAGAAAGCCATCCACTGGAAGTAACTCGCGACTAGGTTCGAAATTCTCTGTATGGGTGTGGTGCTACGTGTGTTTGTGTTTGCCACGTTGCCTGCAGTGAGCTCACCGCCGCGTATGAGCCGTGCACCAATTGTTAACAAACACAGTCGGCGGAAAGAGCAAGGCAAGTTCGATTCTCGAGCAATACGGGTATATGGGCTCTCCTGCGCGCTCGAAACTGCACACAGCTCTACGGCAGCGGCAAACTTTATCCTCGAAGAGGCAAGAGATCGAGCTGGGACTCGCAAGCTCCGCACGTCTGACAGCAACAGCTGCGCGCGAGCTTACAAGTTTTTAATGAGTTTGCTTGTTATACGCATATATTTATGTATTGGCGCGCGAGAGCTTACGCAGCTTCGATACTTACTTATATAGCAGCCGCGTGATCGGGACAGCGATAAAATCCATAGCTCCTTCTCGGCTCGTTTTCTTCATAATCGGCTAATTCGAGGCTGAAAGAGAAGTTGCACCGCATATATACACATCGAGTGGACTTTTGCTCATTCGCCTTCGCTTTTCTCTGCTCGAAGCTCAAGCTTGAGTCTTGTGCTATTGTTCCTTGCGACTTCTCTAATCTCTTTCTCGTGTATAATATGCTGCGCGCTCGCAGCAATATGCGGTTGCGGCGGCACGACGAGCATCGGTATAATGCGAAAATAACCAAGATAAATGCCGGAATGACGCGAAAGGAAGAGCAGAGAGAGAGAGAGAAAATTACTACAGATGCATGTATAGGTATACCGTTAGTCGTGCGCTGGCGCTCGCGAGCATCTTCTCCTCCTTCGTTTGAATCATAAAACCACATTTCTATTTGCATTCCCTCTCTCACTCTCTTTCTTTGCATCACTTGAAAAGCTCAAAAATCGTCCGTAAAGAAGATTTTTCCTCTCATCTCTCTGTCTGCAGATGCAAGCTGGCCTTGCGTGTGTAAGGAGAAAAAAAAGTAAAAGTAAAGTTTTATCGTAGTTTTTGACGCTGTTATTGTCGCGCATACATAGGCAGCTGCGACGTTTCATTGCGCGAGTGCGCGATGGAAATAAAGGTGAAATTATACTGGATATATATGCTCGTGTAAGTCAAGTTATACTCTAAACAAAAATGTGCACTTCACTCGTCAGCTAGAATAGCTTTTAGTACGGGTGATTCGCCTCGCGGCAAAAAGTATGAATTTCTCTCTTTCTCTTCTTAAAACGTAATAAAAATGTCAGAGTGGTGCAACGAAGTCTTCCTGCGCCGGATAAAAATAAACCGCTTGCGCAGCAGCAGCAGCAGCACAACAGCATCAGTGGCAGAAGAAATTGTTGTTTGGACTGATATATATTGTAAATATACCCTTAGAGCATTGCGAGAGTGAGAGTTCGGGGGTCGCATTTAAAGCATCTAGAAAGATCTATTTGCTGCGCTGCCTTTTTTCATTTGTATACTTACCGCATCGTGCTGGTTTCCCCTTTGACGCTTCGACTCTCGAACTCGCTAGCTCGCTCTCGTTCGCTACAAAGAATATATCTCGTCGAGTGACTGAGTGCCTGAGCATGCACGCGCGCCTGAGTGTGTACGAGGCAGAACCGAAAGCCGCTGTCATTACGCTCCATATTGTATATAAATACGCATGTGCCACAGTATAGCATGAACAGATGACAGTCTTCCGTCGCTCTCTCTCTCTCTCTCTCTCTCTCTCTCTCTGTATGTAATACTTGATTGCTGACGGCTTCTGCCGTTGCTACGTTCGTTTATAAAATATATATATCTGTATGGCAGGCACTCTCGGACGCGCGGTATATATAATGCGTGCTGCAATATGCGATGTGACTGCCTGTGAGCTGTCATCGATGATTACGTTAATTCACGCGTACTCGGCAGCAATGCAGCGGCAGAAGAGAGAAAACAATGAAATATACGCCGCGATTATTATATATACGTGCGCGCTATATGTACGCGAGAAATTCAAGGCTTGAAATTTCACACCGTCGAATATTGAAATATGTAGGTACACATTGAGAGAGAGAAAGAGAGAGAGAGACCGGCATATAACAGGCGAATGTGTGTGTATATAAGAACAGAGAGCCGGAGAGTATAGCGACGCTGCTGCGCTACGACCCCTTTCCTACAGCCAATATACTCTGTATGCATTATGCGAAGCAACAGCAGCAGCGGCAGCAGCGTCCAAGGGGATGGATGGATAGCGAAGAGATGGCGTGTGCGTGTGTGTGCGGTAGTGTAGTGTGAATTTATGATGTTGCATCGGCCGCCTGCATAATTAAGCAGACTCACGCGCGCTCGGCCGACTTGCTCTAGCTCTAGTACACAGCGCAGCACGTATAGAGAGACGCGCGCGCCTCGGTGCATGTGTGCGCGCGCGCGTGTGTCTTAGTGTGTGTGTGTGTGTGCGCGCGCGTGAGTGCTGGGCGACTAGAAGCTGCCATGGCAAAATTGATTTTGTCCCCTGGTGCATCTATTAGCATGAGTGAGTGCTCTCTGTGTGTGCAGCTTCTTAATAATAATATATCCGAGTTTTAGCGAGCAGGACCCGCAGCCCGCGCGCCACGCATTGAGTGCTTTTTTTCGTCGAGTGCTGCTAAAATCCGAAGCGCGACGAGTACTGCAGTCTGCCTGTATAGCGTAGCCGGCGACACTGCTCGATTCACAGCTTTGCGTAATTTCCACCCCCTTGAATTTTTTTCCAAACAAATGCATATATACCCACAGAGCTGGGAACGCGACTCTGCACCTCGTTCGTCATGCGACATTCAATAGTGCCACAAGGGTCATTGTTACCACTGCCGCCGTCGCCGCTGCCGCCGCTGCTGTTGCTGCTGTTGCATGTATACATAGGGTGGTGTGCAATGTGCCGCTTGATTATTCGCTACGTTTATTGCAGATGACGTCCACGCCTTTCAATATATATATATTGCAAGATCCTCTCACTCGATTGAAAAATACCAAACACACCTCGCTAAAAGCTGCAAATTTATTGTGTGCATACACACTTGACTTTTATTAAATATTATTGTTGTTTTTTGATCATCAAATAAAAGAAAAATCATCAGTCGAATTCTAATTCATGCGCTTTGGTGCGTTTTCAAAGGGATCTTACGTTCGCTTCGAGCATCATTAAAAAAAGAACTTCGATTCTCTGTTATTGTTGTGCATCTAGGGCAGTCGTAACACGCGTAAGAAAATAATCCATTTTTCTCTGTGCTACTGCAAAAAAAGTCAATAATAAAATATTGGAATCCCAGCGGATTTACTCTTTGCGCGGCTCTGACTCGAGCTTCTCCTCTGTGCCCTTTCTCTGTTTATAATCCAGTTAGATTTTTTTAATTTTTTCCTCGAGCCGTTAAGCAAGCGAAAAAAAATCCAATAATCGCACGATGTAGTATATTGCTTGGTGCGGAATATTTTGACTCGCACCGGCTGGTCGCGTGTATATACAGTGGACACGAAATCTGCTCGCATGCGTAGGGCAATAATGCAGTCGATTTCAGCAGCTCGCACGCTTATATACGCAGCAGCACACGTCGGCTGCGAGAGGCATGTCGTCGGTCCTGTCATACACGAGTGCGCATGATTGACTCGTAGCGCGTATAGCACTGATATTCGCCGATCTATAATATATTATAAGGTTGCAACGCCGCAATGCGTATCAATGCGCGCGTACGTGTTTATACGCGTTTATTATTAGCCGCGCGTACGATTCGATACACCGGCATTTCGATGTACATAAATATACGAACGAATGTTGAGCTAAAAAGTTATATATGTACCCAGTTGAAGGTTGTGCATTGTTGTAGCGAGCCACGATTGATATGCATCGAGAAAAATTATTGTCTCTCGGTCCAGCGCCGCAGCTCGACGAGCAATTTCAGCGTCAGTTTGGACGTACTGAATTTAGATTACAATTAACTTTTCTTTTTGTGCCTGCGCGCTACACTGGACACATAACACATGCTGTGCACGCGTACGCGCACACACTCGATCGCGGATCGGGGACTGACACATTCGCGAAGGCAGTTCGCAGTCTTTGCATGTACACATGTGCAGCATACAAGCGATAATTTATAACGCCCAAGCGTGGAATTTTCATTCGTCATTACCGAGAAGACAAAGAACGGCGAGTGGAAATGAGGAGAGAAAAAAATCGATTCGAGCCTTGTACCATTCGAGTTTACTGTCGATCAAGTTTAGCGCGCCACGGCGCTCGCGTGCGAAGCGTAACGCGCTAATTACCTCGAGCGCCCGTATAGTTATAGCCTTTATAAGCGAGCGTAAAGCTACGGAGCTCTCGGTTTTATGATTCACGCAGTCTCGCACAGCCTCGCGCTCGACTTACATATTCCAGCGCGCAAGTGCTGCAGCTATAGAGATACGTGCGATTCTTTATCGTCTTGTCGCCAAGGAGAGAAAAAATCGCCCTGCACCGAGAGAGGTGAAAGTCGATGCGGTGCGGCGTGAGAAATCGCCGCCGCCGACTGCGTACACGCGCGTACATAATGTGCGACGCAACTTCGATGTGTGTGCGTGAGTAAACGATTCAAATTCGCCATCTCGGATCCGTTGCGACAGAAAAAGGGCCATTTCGTTGCAGCGCACGCGGGCCACCGGCAAAAAGGACATTTCCGCGAGAATAAATAAATATTCAATTAGCGAAAGTGACGGATCGTTGCGTTAACCTGCACTTATTTCGTTTTATTCAGCGCACTTTTTTTTGTATATTTGGCAGCTAAGCACGTAAAAAGCTTGAATTTTCAATCTCCGCTCGGGCTTTTGCTTTCGATTGGATTTTCAAACGCGATTGCGTGCCGCGATGCTTGACGAGTGCACGCAGTTCATACGTGCTGCTCTACTATAACTATAGCTACACGTGTATAAAGCAGCCAGCATCCAGAAGTATTCGCTTTAAACGGAAATGAAACGGTCTGTTGCACAGTTGCGTGCGTATGTGTGCACTTGTATACACACGTACACATACACACATACACCCACACTCGCAAAGTTCCGTGCGTATACGTCCGATCAGACGCATCGCGTATGCATTTAAAATTATATAAAATTCGAGAGATCAGGGGACGATTGACTTGTTTTTTTCTCTTTTCGTTGTTTCAATCAATTGTCGGCTAGCGAGCGCTCTTTATTTTTAATTAATTGCGCAGCGCGCGTACGCTGTTTTCACAGAGTAATGATCGAGTTGTCTGCACTAATGAAATTCTTAACCCAAACACTGGCAAAGAGTTCGTGCTTTTTTTTCAATTTTTTATAAAAGAGATTGAACTGCTGTTGCCGACACCACCACCGACGTACTACGTCTGCACTGACGAATCATAGCAATTTCCGCGTAGAAATAAATCGAACAAATTGCTCATGAGAGATCTTATTTGAAAAATAAGCAATTTCGCTCTCTCTCTCTCTCTCTCTCTCTCTCTTTCTTTCTTCCCCTCCCTCTCTGCGCACATGCACACGTTAAAGAAGAAACGAAAATGCCGAGAAAAATGAGTAAGTTATTGCCCTGAAACACGTAACAATAGTCCTCTTTGGCTTTCCTTGGCCCCGCTTGTGCACGCATTCCCCAGGTTGAAAGATGTTGCTGGCTGGCGCTGTCAGCGGGCCATTTGTTGGTGCGATTTTTCAACTCGCTCGCTGGGGCAAAAGCCAAGGAATTATCATCGGCCATCGGCATCGCTCTGCAGGCGTGCATCAAGGCGAGAAAAGATTGAATGGATTACGCGCGTACGGAGATTATCCGCACGTTTTTTGAGCGCTCCTGAGCGATATTTATGTCTCGAACACCCCTACGAAGCCCAAGTACTTCGATGCCGGCACCAGCTAGATGATCGAACCATGATGGACATGACTGAGCTCGGCACCACGTCGCGACACGGACACGAGAAAAAAAACTATCATTTGACTCATATGTAAGGATATTTTTTCTATTTTAATGTTCCGACATACTCAAGATGTTTCGAGCGAATTCTCTCTCCCTCGCGCTTCTTCTCCTCCTCTCTCCTGCACTTGCCGTACGAAAGTTGAGAGAAGGAATTTTCAATAAAGAAAATCGGCCTAAGAGTGGAAACCAGAACTAGCAACTGCAGTACTGGGAGATTTTTATGCGATGCACTTTGCTGCTACTATTATTGCTGCTGCCGGAGTACTAATGGAAATTCCGCTTTTAAAATAGTAAAAGAGGGTCTGCTCTGTGTGTATGTGTACGGCCGCGTGTATTTCTATCATCAGCATAGAGAGCCGTACGCGGGCAATTTTTGCGGCAAAATTATTCTTGCTTTTCCTCTTATATATACACTTAAATAAGTTGAAAATCGCCGTAAAATGAAGTTGCGGAAAAGAAAAAACCAAAGGGAAGGAAATATGCTATATATATTGCGAGTGAAAAATGACGAAAGTGGAAAAAAAAACCGAGGCGATCGTTAGTCGAGCAGCAACACCTGCGTGCTGATCTATGTATATAATACAGTTAAATGTGCATATTTGCGCGCGAAACAATGATTTTACACGACGACCGCACCTACTGCTAATTTTACTTTCTGGAAAAAGATTGATTTTTTCCGTTCACTTTAAATAACGGCGACAGAACAGTCTATTAAAAAAACGGCACACACACACGCTCACACTCGTGCAGATAAACTCACTTTTTCATGCTCGTACGCGTATAGTGCACGAGAGTAATTGCTTTCGATTTGGCTATTAATACGCTCCGACTCGTATTACCAATTACTGCCAGGTTACAAAAGGTCGTTAAAAGTACTCTTTGAAAATCAAGAACTGCTCCCTCGCTCACTACTTTCGTCTTTCTTGTGCTGCGCGTTTTTTCTACACTTAAATACGTCGTTTAACGGGAAAATATTAATCGTCGACGTCGTTTTATACTCTTTTCCCTTCGCCTTTTTTTCTCTTACAGGCTTATACTCAATTGTGCGTGACCGCGCCGTTGCGCGTTGAATGAGTAATGATCTATTGCAGAATTAAGTCGTTATAATTTTCTCTGGAGAGCCGAACAACGCGTCATTTATTTATACGTTTTTTTCCAATTTAGCGCGTGAAGTCTTGCCCCACACGGTTAGCCAATTTTATTAAAAACATAAAAGAAAGAAACTGACTTTACGCATCATATTATGATGTAGGAGATAGCTCGAGTGAAAATGATGAAATTTTACGTAAAGTTTTTGCACGCATAGTTAAAACGTGCATTCAACATCAATGCGTCGAAGCCCGGCAAAATACTCGATTCACTTTCTAACTCGAATTGAAGTCATCCACTCCGCCTAGCTCTCTTCTAATACGTTGATAGAAAAGTTTGCGCCGCGCACTTGGAAAGCATCCTCGAGAGTATATATTGGAAATTTCCGCACACCATACCACACATACAGAGTCAGGCAGGCGAGGAGGGCCGTGCCTGCGTGCATACAAATGCTGCAACTCGGCAAGTCCGATAAATTGATACTCTTCTTGTGTTTTCTATGATAGGGATACCCACTACCTTTCTCTTCTATCTCTCTCTTTTGCTCTTGTGCACGTTTGAAATTATGATTTTTTTCCAAGGATGCGGTGGCGGCACAGCAGCAGCGTCGCCGCAAAGCAACTTAGTTTAATGGAAAAAATAATCACCGCTCGCCGTATAATGCGGCTGTATACACAGATATTTTTTTCTTCCTACGCTGCATTCGCTCGCAGCGAATCGAATCGAGACTTTAGTAAACAACGAGGATCGATAATAGTATCAACTCTCGACTACGCAGGATATATATACGTGGGTGGGTGTGTGTATATAAAGAACCGCACTCGAACGTCTGCTGGACGCATATCGAAAAAGATTTGCACTCGAGGTCGTCGCCACCTTTACTTGTCTTCTCTCTACTCTAAGGATTAAGCAGCTCGTATAGTCAGCTCTAGTACGCTGAATCGCTGCCACCGCCGCCGACGTCGTCGTCGTCGTCGTCGTCGTCGTCGTTATACCAAGAATAAACAAGAGACTTACCCTCTCTTCCTAGCTTCTTCTTTGTCAGTTCAGTATAAGTCTGGGCTACGCGAGTATGTGTGTACTGCAGTGTATGTATAGCCGTGCACATGCATGGACTGTTTACAACTTTCCACTCGAGTTATCCTCGTTGACGCCACCGCCGGTGTGCTGTCGTATCGATCGTTCCTTCCCATATAATAACTGCACTTTTGGTATCAGCTGCGCAAATCCCAATGACTTATACATGAACACCTATAGCCTGCGTCGTTTAATACACGCGCTCTCGTGTTCATCGTTGTCGTGTCGTCTTTGCAATCAAAAGTTTTGCAAGTAATAAATACCAAAAAGTTTCTCGATCGATCGTTTCGATCCCTATGCATTAATCGCACTCGTTTCGCAAAGAAAGAGTCTCGTTAAACGACATTTTTCTCAGCCGTGCATCGCGAGTTTTTGTTTGTCGTGCGCCACGGCTAGTATACGAATTGTCAACGTCAGAGCAGTAGGTATAATATAGAGCAGGCAACAACACGGAGAGGCACAAACGAATTTGACGCATGCCAACGAGAAGCTCGATCGCTCCGAGGCATTTGCCTGTTTAGGACGCTTTCGTTGAACTTGCTTGTGTATACACTTCCAGTCGCTGACGTGTACATATACGCCCTAAATGATGCGTACACGTAGATAATATTCTGCGCAAAGTCTGTTGTTGATCGATTACTCGATCGGATCGCAACGCATCTTCGCACAAGTTGAGTGAACTTTTCATTCATTCGCACTATTTTCTCTTCAGGCTGCTCTAATAAAAAGGGAAGAAAATTGTGATTCCAAAAAATATTCGATACAAATGTTACGACGGAGTGATATGTCCGCGTGGAGTCAACTTTTCTTTATACTCGCAGGCAGCAATAGCAGCGCGCGTGCGTACGAGCGCGACTTTGACGAAAACCGCAAGGGACTCGGACTGGAAATTAAATGTCGTCTAGGGGATGCCGTCGCCGAAGCACTGATGGATGAGTGAATAGTCTAGGAGAGTATGTGCGAACGCGCGAGAACGTGCGTGTATTTGCGTGACTGCGACTTGGAAATCGACACGGCCGTCCCACAATACCCTCGTGCAGATCATGCATGAGATGAACCGAGTCGATATAAACGTCCGTTTAGCAGCCTAAGCCGCGAGCCTCGGCAGCTCTCGAGCTTCGGCTCAAAAAGCGAGCTAAAGTTATTTTCGCCAACATTTTTCGCCTGCCATAGAATTCAAGTTCGAGTCAAACTGGTGCGAGCGCGTAAAAGTTGTGTGCGTGCAGCGTACGAATAATTCGGGCCGAAGATGCACGTGCGCTAGCGCCTTTTACAATTCACTCAGACTAAAAATGACTGGCGGCAAGCAGGCAAGCAAGCAAAAAGTCTTTTACATTACGAGTATCAGATAGAAACATTTCACTTTTATAAAACATCAGTCAAAGTAAAACCTCAAAGCTGGGCTGCAGCTAGTGCTGCTTCCACCGCTACAGCTGCTGGCTCTGTACCCTCCCTATTCAACAGAGCATTTTACATTGCCTAGCTCTCTCTCTCTTTTCTCTCTCATTCAAACCCTTATGAATATGAAGAGTTACTCTCGCACGGCTCGCGCAATGTTGCACACAGTCTTTGGAAAAAAAGTAAAGAGCACAGCAACAGCAGCAACCAGACGAGAATTTATATTGCCACTCGAGGAGCCAACGGCGGCGGCAGCAGCAGCAACTCGGCGGCAATGGTATATAGCAGCTCGTGTGTGGTGTTGGCATCGATCGACTCCGTGCGCATGGCGAAGAAAAGAGAAAAGGTTTGATCGACAGCTACGAATGTACCTACGTCTGGCCAGGAGGGGATGATTCATTTGTGCCCTCGTTCGCGCATGTATGCACACACGCACCGCATATATACTCGCCCATAGCCGAGATATCGAGTCTTTTCAGTGGCTGTAACGTGTATGTGTGTGAGCGTTCGCGTGTGTGTACATACGTGTGCGTGTGCGGAGCAGTTGCCTTTTGCAAACGACGAGTGTGGATCGCGCGAGGGGGTGGCTCGTTACTTGATGGACGCTCTCGCTCTTTCTCTGACGTACGCGCGTGTATGCCACCGAGCTGCGCCGCTCTACGCCCATATTATGGAGATGGGTGCGGTTTTGTAATTTGTCCGTCTCTCCTCTCTCTCTCTCTCTCTCTCTCTCTCTCTCTCTCTCTCTCTCTCTCTACGTGCGTGCAGGACACAATTTGACCTCGTCATGGCTTACCACTCGCGTTCGTGTGTGTATACGCGTCTGCGCGTCCGTATTCGTGCAATCCGACTTACACCCCGCGTGGCCCTCTCGTAGTTTTTAGTTCGATACCCTAGCAGATTGTTTTAAACATTTTGCCCTACGTTTTTTATTTTGCCAACTTTACACAATTCGCCGGTCGACAAGCTTCGCAAATATGAATATTATTGTCTCTCGACGCTCGGTTGAGCTTTTCGAGTATTACCTACGCGTGTGCTGATTAACGACAGAGTCGCATTGTTTCTGCAGCCGTGTTCGCGTGCGCTGTGACGATAATGAGCCAGTGCGCGATCTAACGATTTATATATATGCGTTTGCGCGCGTATATTTGTGTGGATCGTAGGAATTTGCATGACAATGGCTCTCTCCGGACGAGAAAGTCCCGAGCGCTTGATTTGACCGATAATTAGCGACATCGTTTCAACCGAATTAGATTGTTTATAAGCTCGTTTTATTATGCCAGACTGCGCAAAGATTTAGTGCATATAGAAAGAAAAAGAGAGAGATAGAGAGTGAAAATAATGTAGTCCCGGTTAATAGAGTCAAGACGAGCTACGAGTAGTATATGTGCGCAGAAGCGAATCGAATTCATAGAGCGAACAATGTAAATGTATAGAGGAGGGAAGGAGTAAGAGTGAGATGCCAAAGGGAGAGGGAAGAGATCCGCACGGAGTAATGCTCGAGTTAATTAACCTCGCGTAGAAGCGGCAGCAGCGCGGAAGAAGAAAAGAAGTCTGCCGAGGACTTTTTCTTTTTTCGCTCTTACCCGTACAGATATATAGGCAAGATGTCTAAAAAATTCCGCGCGTGCCTTATCTCATACCCTCTCGGCATATGATAAATCTCGTGAAATTTTAATATTTGTGTCAACCCCACAATATTCATATGAAAACCTAAAAATTACCATTCCTCGCATTGTTTTATGTTAAGTTTTCAACTTTTTCTTTTCTTGAGAACACTTTCCAGTGGGATCCAAACTTGAATTCATACAAAAAAATGCATTTTACAGCGTTTTCTATGCGTTTTGAAATTCAACGCATCCTATTTTTAATTTTCAAATTTTGATTCCCGATAGGCCCATTGAGCTTTTTTATCCAAATCATCACCAAACAACCTCCATAATCTATACTTTCGAAAAAAGTGTCACTGAATGGTGTGCGTCGTTACCTGAGTCTTCTACACTCTTAAGAAAAATTCAACTCGATTTTTAGTATTTTAATGATTTTTTTATAAATTCCAATCCCAATAGGCCCCACCATGAATCATCACCAAATTATGGGGAAAGTAGTTTTTGAGTAGCAGAATCGAGTGGTATGTCTATTTTTGATGTGCGTGCTTTGTAAAAAAGTTATATACGATACAAACATGAAATTTGCCCGCGCCCATTGTTGATTTTGAGTGTATTTTAATGGAATTTTGCGATGCACATCAACAGTTTTACTTTAAATGGCGCAATTTATGTTGCCCATTTTAGTTTTTGACATTTTGGAAAAGATAACGCTATGTGGTTTTTTTTAAATGTCAAAAAATCAATATTTTAACCAAATTTAGGAGCAAATATTGTCTTAAAAATATGGTTCATCGGCTTCAGATTTAACATGTACTTTTTCAAATGCTCGATGACCCTCGCCCAAATTTGATGGGCACTTTTTTTTTCAGGTTTCTGAATCAGTTGTAAGTCCCCAAAAAAAATTTCACGAGTGTGCTTTAAAAAATAAAATTTTTTTTTTTAATGGCAAAATATTAAAATTTCATGAGATTTACTCATATTACCTTCTTCGTCGTCCGCTGCCTCTTGGATTTCTTCGCGAAACGAACTCTACGTATACTTATACTGCCATGGACTATGAAGGGCACCCGACGCTATTTTTTCAGCTCTGCGCACACGCAGTTCCTATTCACGGCGAATTAATTACGTTGTAATTTTCTTTCTCCTCTCTCTCTCTCTCTCTCTATCTCTCTCCGTCTCTGTCTTGCTCTCACGAGTTTCGAGAATTTATACAACTAATTTTTCTCTCTTCATTTAGAGCACAACCTGTATATTATTATTTGAGCGGGCTTATTAGAAGTGTCTACAAAACGCTTTAATCGACTTTCCGAATGAGTGCGTCCGTCAGAATGAGAGCTTTTAAATGCAACTATGACGCTTGGAAAGTTGACTTCGATGAATAATGTTGGAATATTAGTTATTAATTTTCATTACATCCCCACAGCCCTAACAAGTAAATGTTATTTGTATAATTGATCGATTGATAAGGGATTTCAGAACCAAATTTATAAATCATATAGATTATCCGATAAAAATGATAAATGAATGAAATTTCGCTTAAAATCTTAAACTGATGATATCATTTTTCTTTTTTCAGGTGAGTATTTCATTTGTCTCTTGGAAATATATGAAAAAATCGGTCGATCGTCATTTTGTAAGTACAGACATACAGTACATAGCTATGCTGCAACTACGGTCAACATCATGTGTTTGCAAATTTTTCTCCGTGCGTAGATAATGTGCACTGCATAATACCTTTAACACCAATTATCATCCATTTCAATTTTGCATCGACAAAATACTCGATCGATATTGACCTCGGACTTTCGCTACACGTACATGAACCATAATACTATAAATGTAACTATGTCTGCTTCTATGTACATATCGTATACAGATTCTAGAAAATGCGACCAAAAAGTTGAGCCAAACAATTGCAATTAAAGTATTCGAAGTTATGCGCGTGTAAAGCGGCGAGCATCTGGCGCTATACTTCTTGAAAACTACTCTGGAGGCGAAATCTCGGCAATGTTTAACGAACAGCCGCACCGGTAGCTTATAATTGTGATACATATATATAGTATATACATACATATTAAAACGGCGACGATTCTCTGCTCTTCCAGTCGACTATTGTAATTACGCTGCGGAGCTTTGTCGCGAGTACCCGGTATAATCTCGGGCTTGCCGTGTTAAAGAGACTGCGGTCATTTTTCGACTCGGCGTAATTGTGCGAATTTCTCAAAGAGACGTATATGACATGATCGAGCTTTTTCCAACTGAGAAAGAGACCGCCGAGTTACAAGGAATCCAAAGCCGCAGTATAGAGTTAGAGCGAGAAGGAGAGAGAGAAGCAAGGTGTAGTAGTGTCAGCTTAAGTCGATTACACTGTCCTATACATCGTCTACAGCTACGACGACGACGACGAGGACTACGACGCGGACCGAATAATTTCCAAAGCTCCGAAATGTCTCTCGTACATACATCTATAGCTCCTCGGTCTTATATAGATTGCCAATGTTACACATACCCCCGAACTCGACTTGATCTTTCTCGAGGACTTGCTAAACGATTTACGCCTTTGGCTTACTGCGCGACGACCTAAACTTCTGACCTCGGATCGGCATACATATATGTATGAGAGCGACTATGTGTGTGGATCGCTCTAGAGAGTATATGTTTGCACTATTCATATAGTCACTCGCTCATTGAGTTAATGATCTCGAAGCTCGTTCGGTAGCTAACGTGTAACTATACCATCCGTATCATCGCAATTCAACTTATATATTAGCATGCTGATGATTAAAATGCATTAGTTCGACTTTTAAATAACTGCTTTGTACACCATAACATCATTGAAAAAGTAAAAAAAAATTCAATCGTTCAAATTTATTCGGCCTCGGCGAAGCTTTCAAGCTTCAGCGCGCATCATTTTTTTCCTATCCCCTTCCAATCTTCCGTACCATTCGTAATACTCGAGTACATATATAAATGAAAAAGTGCACAGCGATTGTAATAATTCTTCCGAGAGGTCCATAGCATCGCAGCGTAGCGTAACATAATATCGCGTGCGCTGAAATGAATCCGTAGCAGAACGGAATTTATTCGCTCGTGATAAATATGCATTGAACTTGATGTGCACTATACAGCTAGCAAGCGAGAGATAGAGAGAGAGACAGACAGAGAAAAAAAGAGAGTCCGAGGGGAGACAGAAGAGAGCAACATTTTTAGCTGAAGAAATTTACGATTGTATTAGGAAAAACGAGAGTAAGAGTCATGTGAGCGTAGTCTCGAATTTTCATTAGCCGTACAACGTACAGTAGCTCAACTCTTTTGTTTCGGCCAGCTGCACGTATGACAAAAAAGTTTTTGCGCTGACGTTGCCATGCAAGACAGCAATACGTTCACCCGGGATCGCTGCAAACTCGGTCACACGTATCCGTGTGTGTGTACATGTGTCACTTCCATTGTAGCCTGTTCGATTTTTTGTTAAACCCCCTCGACATTTTTATGTTATTTTTCCATCGATCATATAATAGATGCAACGACACAGCGAGCAGAAAATTTGAATTCTTAATTGCGGTGTATATGTACGCGCGAGAACATGTGCGCCGCGCGTATACGTATCGATATGCGCATGGATTTGTTTGTTTCTCCCCTTTTGGCTGGCCATTGCGGTAATTTACAACTGAATGCCAATTGGCTGAATGAAAATCTGATTGTTATTGTTAACAAATGAAATGTTTGGATTGCCTCGCTTTAATCTGGCGAGTCGAAATGTCTCTCTCTCTCTCTATCTGTCCGAACTCTCTCCGTGCGTCTAAATTATGCTGCGCGTTTGCTCGCCTCTGCCATTGCACACGCACAGCGTCTATGCACTACATTGCATTGTTAGTTTGTGTTTTCCATATTTATACCCGCAGAAAATCTAGTTTGCCGTTACTGTCAAACTCTCTCGCTGTGCCACTGCGTTCGTGTGGGTGCATCCGCGCTAACAAATAATCAGGGATTATTGACGTAGCCGCGCGTGTGAGAGCGCCGAGGCGTGTGTATGCGAATTATTCAGCAACAATAAATTGAGACCCCCTGTGCTAGAGCGAAAGTGGAAAAAAGGCAACGAGCAAGAGGCAAGAGGACGATGCGAAAGTTGGACCAATCAGACGAGGCGCGCACGCGACATCCGAATTCCTCGCGAGAATCATCACAATGCAGCTGCACATAATGACGGACAACGAGCCCAAAGAAAGTACGGACTAAAGTATAATCATCCGCGCGGACGCATGCGCTTATTGAATCATACTTGCATATTATACACGCGATGCTTGTATATTTTTTGAATCGATCAATGTTTTTCATCTTCTTTGAGCGAGTCAGACTTTTGCCTCCAAGCCCCGGAGCTTCGTGTTCAATTATACGAAATGTAAGCAATGAAATTCCATACGGTACGGTATACGGGATACAGCCACACGTAACGAGTGATTCACTTTTTATTATTACACATGAATTTCGCTCGCTCGCGCGCGAGGAAGAAGATGGAATCATTGCATTCGAGATGGACTTCCTACTCCGACGAGTATATTTCGCTCTGACTCACGGAAAGACCTTCTTAACTCGTCAAAATATCTTTAGATGGCAATTTATAGGCGATATTTAGCGATAAGAGGATCTGCGTGGTGCAAAAGCACAGCGGCTCGCTTCCTCGAGCTCGAAAGCTGTTATTGATTTCGTTATACGACTTCGCACAAATGAGTCACGTTCGTCGCGCACAGATACATCTTAATAACGATTTGATTTTATCTATATATATAAGTACGGTGTGTATTTTCGATATACGTCTCGAGATGAATTCCGTCGGGGCGTGTAACGCAGGCGGAGTTCGCTTTGAGGGAGGTAAATGAATCACGCGCAGAGAAATGATGTTTGCGCGGCACACGGATTCTCGACATATAGTGCGAGAGTTGAGTACTATCTGCATACGAGTACTAGACGAGTATCGAAATGCAGCATCCGTCAAAGGAGCTCTGCGCGTCGTATCGATGAAAGATCGAGAAAATTCATATAAAGTTTCTGCGTATCGTGTGTGTGTGTGTGTGAGCGAGGCACATAATCGCGCATATGCACTGAACGTCGCTTTGATTGATTCGGCCGCGTATCTTGACAAATTACCGGCCTAATTTGTGTTTCCCGACAATCATAGAAACATCTCCTATTGGAATATCGATTAACTGACCCTGACGAGTATTCGATAATCGGGTTACTTTTCATTCCCTATATATGCTGCAGCAGCAGCGAAGAACATCCTCCATTCGTTACCGTATTTCGATCATTAAATATTTTAAAGATGTACATTAGAGCTCTGCATCCGTGCAAATAAGTTGGCCTGCATTTGTGTACAGCAGAAAATAACGAAGACGCCACACCGATTGGGAATATCCCCATTAGAGTTGCACAGCTGTAGTGTGTATTAGGGGGTATTCGAAGAAGCTATCGGATTCGCGGCTGGCAAATAAAAATTAGTACACTGTCAGAGTGACGGGTATTAGCTTTTAGCTGCACTTGCTAATGGAGTATTCCAGCTGTGGCAGTGTTGAATGCGTCAATGATTAGCGTGATGCACGATTCGATTAGTCGACCAGCACATATCCGCGAGATGGAACGAATAAGCGATGATATACATTCGCGAGTTTTCGGATTGAAATTATGCGTCAGCAGCATCGGCAGCAGCAGCAGCAGCAGCAACGGCAACAACATCAGGAACAGCGGCAGCAGCATCGGTGCGTTAATCCCCCGGCGTGACGTGGCATCGGAGCGACGTACACCGAGCTAACTTCCTATATTATACGCGCGCGCACTGCACATATACTCGAGCGGATAATAGCCAGCGAAGAAACAATGGAAAACAAAAGATAAAGAAAAGCTCGGAGGATCATATCAGCGGGGGCGATTTATTATAACACCGGGACTTGTGCTGCACCGCGCGGCATCAGCAGCGACGAGGAACTTTCATTAAATTAATCACGTTTGCTATACATTGTCGGGGATTAGCAGGGAGGTTAGCTGTTGCAGCCTCGCTCCGACAGGATTAGTATACGGACGACGAACAGCAGGATATTTGTCCTCGCCGCGAGAGATTAGATGGCAGTCGAGTTCGTATACGTATAATACGTTATAACTCGCGCGCGGTGCGGCTTGCCAAGTCGCCGCCACTCACGCTTGCTCCGTTTTTCTTTGTTGTTTTTTTGAGTCGCAAAGATATGGCGCTCAAAAATTTGCGTCAGCTAGCAGCAGTTCACATAATATATCTGCGAGATCGCGTTCGAGCTATGAGGGGATGAGGCTTCAACAAAACCGCGAGATTTTCAATCGAATTATTGACCGCGTCGACGACACGGCGCACGCATCGATGCAGCTCCACCGAGTCGTCCTGGGCAATTTTCAAATTGTCAATGCGAGAGAGAAAGACCATCGTGCACGCAGATCCGACCTCAAATCTATATCAAGCCATTGCAACGTTACGCATCTCCGATTCTACTGTATGGACACGTTGATTCCGCCATTTCTGTCGTCGGCGATTTACGAATATAAAAACTCGGGAAAATAAAAGAGCCGTTAGAAATGGCGACGCGATAGTGGAGTCGCATAAACGCGGCAAAATGAATGCAGTAATACTCGCGCAGTCACGAGCGATCCCTTTCTCGCTCTCGTTATACATCCTTAATACTTTCGCAACGAGGCATCGATCGGCTCGTTTACGCTGAGGCTCGGTTCAACAGGAAATTTTATATCTCCAGATCTTTCAATTAGACCGAAAATAGCGCGCGTATTATATGTTTACACATTTAGATGCCTGGCGAATTATTTTTGCATATCTTGAAAAAAAGTATCATTGCATTGAGCGGAGTTTGCCTAATCGTTTGGCAATTTGTACGTGTATCAAAGCCTGTAGCTGCTATATACGCGGTTTATATTAGCCTTTTTGAACGTTATTCAAAGAGATCATATGTGTTTGCTAATTGGCCCGAGAGATGCACCGAACTGCGTTTATTATTACAAAGTATATGAGCGTCCTGTGCCGAGACTTGCCTGGAACTGTTATTATGCTCACCGAGCCTGAGAGCCGAGCGAGAGAAAAAACAGGCCGAGGAAAATAAAAGACAGCGCGCGAACAATACCTCGCGCACGTGATTTTCTCTCCGTCTCTCTTTACTTAAACATTCGTTGACAAAGAGCCGGGTGTGTGTTTGTGTGCGCGCGAGCTTGGGCACGCGTGGCTCTGTGTACAAATCGGTATTACATTATACATGTATAGTACGTACGTATATGGTACAGCAATCGCGCATTGGCGCATATGATCGATGTTTCGACAGTGATATCTCGGCGGCGTGCGCATGAGAGACAGCGAAAAAACAATCGGAAAACAATGTACTTGTGCCGTTGGTGTATATAGGCTGCAGGAGAGTAGAGCGCGTATGTGTACGTGCGGTGTGCATGTGTGTAATCTGCATTGCAAAGACAGAAAAAAAAGTGCGACGGGGGTCGTGCGGCGAAGGTGTCGTGGGAGCTGCTGCTGAAAACATTGAAAAACGTTTTGTAATTGTCCCGGCGCCCGTTCAACAGAATCCGACACGTCTCTGGCAGATAAGATTTTCCACGTTCGCGAATTCACTCGGCCGACGTGTTTGCGTGACACGTGGAGTTTTAGGCGAAAATCGCATACAGCGCACGAGTTTCCTGAGCCACGGAAACTCAATTTTAAGGCGCGAGTAAATGAGCGCGCGCTCGAGATTTTTCAACGTTTCAACGTGTCTGCTCGGCTATACTGTACTTGGGAGAGGTGTACTGCACATACATAATCCGTATAGAGCCGAGCTCCGTAGCCTTTCTCACAGTTCTCCGTATGCGACGTTTAAAGCTAATTGTACATACATGTGCAGCGCCAATCTAGAAATGTCTCTCTCTCTATCTAGTCTAGCTCGAGTGTGCGCGCGGCAACGGTACATATAGCGATCAGACTCGCACGTCAGGTCATGCAACTCAAAATCACACACATATCGCATTGCTCGGACCGAATAGTAATTTCATATAGCATGCGGGCAACGTACGCATACACACACAGCAGAGAGCTCTCAGACTTGCCGCGGCATACGGACATGTGCACAACGTGGCGGCGGCCATCTCTTGAAAATTAACGCTACATGCACTTTTCATTGGCCGCGATAGTTTCGCTCTGGAATCATTACGTCGCGCGCGCGACTCGCATGGGTATATTATACAGCGCGTGCTGGCTACGATAAGAGCGCGTCTCGTGTGTGCGAAAACAACTCTTATGCACACGCGCGGCAATTGTACGTACGGCTCGCGTGTGCCTCGACTGTCTTTCGATATAAACAGCTACTCGATTGCACTTTTTTATAATGGCTCGTTTCGCGATATGCACGCATAATACGCGTATACGCGCACTCGCGCAAAGAGGAGGACACTTGACATGGGTGAAAGCCGCTATATATATACGCATCTCTCTTAATGCGTGAGGCCAAATAAATGCAGTGTGCATCGTACATCAACACGCATACAAACACATACACACACACGCACATGGGATTGCAAAGAGTAAAGAGAAAGTTTATGAGATAGACATCGAGTTCGAGCTTCGTTTTTGCCTCAGTTCGAACTCGCGCGGCAAACCTGACGACGTTAACTTTTCCCTCTCTCTTTCTCTCTTTAAAGTTATTGTTGCGTAAAGAATATATAAAACGTATGGTAATACTTGTTTCCGTTGCGAACTGCAACGGCGTTGGCAGCGAAAAAAGCGAGAGGTCCTCGACTGAACTTATATAAAAAAAATTCGTATATTATTATTTTTCTCGGGCGTATAATACAAGATTTATTTAATCTTCGGTGTTTCCGTCACAACGACCATGCACACTCGAACGCAATGCCCGGGTTTTTCATTTTTTTTATTCTCTTATGCGTGACGTTTTGCTTCACCTACAGAGCTCACCCGAAATACAGAAACTCGCTTGCGTAAAAAATGCAGACTCGTATTTATGCAAGACTCGTTCATTGCTCATTTTTACCTCGATCGCTCGATGCAATTTCGTCGCACGAAGCAAGCCTCGTCATTGCCAATTGAATTTCGACGTGAAGCATGCAGCTCACCAAAAACAAGAACAAGTCAGAGTGAAAGAAGAAGAAGACGACGACGACGAAGAAGAAGAAGTAGAAGAAGAAGAAGAAGAAGCGCAAGTGCAAGTGGAAAGCATAGATAAATCCTTGCAGAATAAACTTTCTTGAACAAGCATTACTGACGTCGTATATGATACGCGTCAAGCGATCTAGCACTGGCGCACCGCGCGAATGTATACACAGTTAGAGTTGAAGGATGGTGCGCGCATATATATAGGGTACGTTATGCAAATGCAGCCTACACCCTCTGAGAGCCTTAGCTTGTGCTACTTTCTCATATATGTGTTCACATCCGGCGGACGAGGCGCGTATACATACGTACGTACCGGCGTTGTATATATAAGCTGGTAGGTGGGCTCTATATACGCTATGCTAGACTCTGGCGTGTCTCCCTTATCGCGCGCATACCTCCGCGAGATAGCCCCAGCGTAATTCAAAGTCTAATGCTCACCTTATATGTATATACATATATACATAGCCACACAGACGGCCGCAAGCAGACAGCACCACCGCACGCTCGTAGAAAAAGCTCGGTGAGCTTTTTCCGTGTGACCTCGGAAATTCGAGCTTTTTTCCATTACCAAAAGTGCTCTAGATTCATCTGTGAGTCGCGACAGCAAAGCTCCGAGCGCAGTGATATCTTTTCTTTGTGCGCGCTTGAAAGTCGCGAGATTCGAGAAGAGTCGATCGAGAGACGAGCCGCACGAGAGCATCGACGTGCTCCGGCATACATTGTAATCCTGCCGTACACATCGGATTAAAGGCCTGTTTTTTGCCTCCCGCGCTTGAAAGCGAGCAAGATCCGATAAACTTACACTTGGAGTAAGTGATTTCGTCGAGTTGTATAGGGGTATATAGTGATTCAGTGCGCAGAGCGCTGCTACTCTCTACCAACGACAGCTGCCGCAGCCCACGTGCAGGTGTGTACGCGACGAATTTACGAGGGAGCGACGCGGCCGCGCGTACTTTAAGGAAGTTTACGTAATACCTCAAGATCGGAGATGAGAAGCACTTGTGGTTAACTACAAAGTCTTACAACTTTGCCGCGGATCGAGGCCGCGGGATTAAGCTCTAGCTGCGCGCGCTACCGGCTTGAATATAGTATATATAGGGGTTGAATCGAGCTACTTCGCGAATCCAGTATTATATGCACTGCTTCACAGTGTGATGATTGCGTGGCGCACACAGCGTGCGCGCGACCCGTGCCCGATTGTTTGGCTGAAGCGACGGAGCACGCGGCAACCAACATTCATAGACACGTTTCAGCTTTTCACCTATAAAAAAATCACCGATTGCAAAACTGATTTCTATTATTGATTTCCCACAGTAGCACATAGATAAACACGCAAGTCAGTCATGCATAATGTATACTAGGCTTCAATAAAACGAGATGATGAAGCCTATGCTTGTCGTTTTTCTGTTTCTTTTTTTCTTTTTTCTTTTTTTAACGAATTGCAATTTACATTGAGGAAAGTTTACACTACCGGCTTACTAGAAAAAGTTGAAAAATGACATGTGAACAATGCGAAGAAGATTATGATGCCGCCGTTTGGCGGAAACAATAATAAACTGACAGAAATAGTTCGGCTAAAGCCACAGCAACATATAATACTAGAAATCGGTCTTAAAAATTATGACTAATTTTCTTGGTTTAGTGAAAATAAACTTACTATAGAGTTATAGCAGTGCAGGCTAAAAACAAGAAGATATGCGAATTCGATTCTGCAGAACCACAATTAGATAATGCGTTTATATTTCACTTTCCATGTGGTCAACGCTTCGCTATGCAAAGCTCGGATGACCAAGCAACGAACCTCGTGTTCAAAAACAAACGGTCAAAACATCAACAATCGCCTATGATCCGTCACGTTTTCTATCGCGGTGATACACCGTTCAACGCTGATCTGACTAATTGAATTATTAATTTCTCATAACACAAAAACTATGAGCCAAGAGCATATGGTACTCTAACTCCTGTTTTATGCCATTGATTATCATTATACGTGAACGCTATAATTAAATATGGCCTGCAGCTACACGACACATCTACACAAGCTATACGACTAGTGGACAATAATACGCCTGCTAAAGTTTATTCATGCTACACGTGTATCAGCGCATATTCACTAACTCGTCGAGCTTATTGATTATGGTGGGCAATTACGAAGCTTGAAAATCGATCGGATGATTGGTAGCTCATTTGTATTTTCTATACCGATACGCGCGTGGGGTGGCAGCCGGTTAAAAATGCTCGAAAATTCCACAGAGTAAGCGTATGTTAACCAGTGCATAAACTGCGTTCAACGTCACACTCGAGAAAAAGAAATGTCTTTTGCTGCGTCTGCACGTCTAGCAGATGTAATCGAATTGCGGTAACTAAGGAGAACAGCGGGCTTGTACATTTTTGCCCGAAATTTGTCTTCACCTTGTGCGTGCGTATGTACCTTACACGTTTGTTTGCATAGTTGTCGTCGCATAGCGTTGGGTTTGTTTTGCATTAGCATGAGAAACTGCAGCGTAGCACTGCGCGTCAAATGTATTCGTGCTGTACATATTTATAACGAGACCAACGTACACATCATCGTTGACGATTCATTGTAAAAAAGATTTTTTATTCACGTTTTTGACGTTAGTATTGAAAAATAATTATCGACGTTCTTATGGATTTTTGTCGTGCCAGTGCCCAATAAAATTGAAAAATCAATTAAACTGATGGATTGTAGACATGAGCACCGAGATGTTTTATGCAAATCTTTATGATCTTACTGTGCCATCAGATATTATGAAAAATTTCATTCGATCAATTAATATTAAGATTTGATCGTCGCGCCGTGACAAACAGCAAATGCTTTATCAAGCTCTTTTACACAACTGCTTCGAGAACCTCTCAGGTGTTCGAATTTAAATTTACAGGAAAGAATTTGTAATGTTTGTACACATCGACAGCTGCGAAAATTAATTGGATTTGAGTTATTTTATGAGAATATTTTGAAGCTGCTTTTTCGGGAATTTAACAAATTACTACTAGAATCGGACGAATAAAATGATTAAAAAGAAGTTGCTATTCTCTCTCATCTGTTACGTAGACAATATATCGCGACAAAAGTCGTCGTTTGACCGATATAAAATCCCGATAAATTAGCAAATTTCTCGGAAGGCGAAGCATTGGCGCTCGCATCTCTCCGAGCGCTTGGACTTTATAATACGTTCACCTTTTACATGTGTAACACGTGTGCGTGCATAGACGACGTATTTTGTAATCCATCCGGAAGGGATTAAAATTCCATCTCGTTATACGCGCGTCTCGCGACATTCCACGTGTACGTGTACCGTACATGCATGGTGCAGATACGTCAGCGTGTATGCGTCGAGGGTCAAGCTTAATAATTGCGAACATAGCCGAGGCTTTGTTCCCTATATACACGTATATATACATATAAAGTGTGTACAGAAGTTGCTTCGTTGCGAATGAAGACCTACTGGTATTTTTCATTCGCCTGCCTGGCGTTCGCGCGTGTATTACTTTTTTTTGCTTGTTCTCTATCCCTCTCTCGCCTTCTTTCTTGTAAAGCAACTGTAAATGTCGAGCTGTACAATTTTTGCTACCGACCCATTCGCTGTATGAGTACGAGAGGAAAATAATTATGCGTCTCTTGTATATTATACACGAAAAAAGGCTTTTAACTAGATTGAAAAATTTTTTTTTTTCTCTTTTTCAATTTCATTTTTTTATAGAAAAAATATAATTATTGTGCATAAAGTGGCGAATAAAGTATAATTTTACACTTATAGCGTGTAGTAAAACTCTCGTACATTCATCATGAATATCATCAGTGCTATTTATATTTTCATAAACTTATACATTCATAATCTATATAATCTATTTCAAAATTTCGTTATAACTAAGAACTTGTCACAAAACTATTGAATATTTTAGACTAACCGAAATTTTGCATTCTTCTGTCAAAAAGCCCCTTTTATTATGAATTTAAAAAAAAAGTGCTCGCATGCTTGCTCGTTACAAAGCCACAAGCTTATCAGCAGCATGAGGTCGTGGAGAGACCACTAGCACAATGTAAGTCTAATGCATTCTGTTTAGCAAATGAAGATTAAAGACCCAAGTACGAGAGAGAAGGAGGGAGAGATAGAGAGCAAGCGAGAGCAACAGGGGGGGGAGAAAGTGCTCCAGTTTATTTCCTTTCATTCTTCATCTCTCACTTTAACTCTTTTGTGCCCTCTCGTCCCCCTGTCTCTCTCTCTCTCTCTCTTGCTCTGTGAAAAAAGCACTCGACAGAGAATATACACTGCTTGTATACAAACCTTTTTTCGTTACGTACTACTGCTATATATACGCATGGTATGGAGGTATAGAGTTACTGCACAAAAAAAAGGAGAGCACACGAAGACGACGCGGGCTGTGCTACGCGACAATACTCGGCTCTGATTTTTCGCTTTGATTCTTCTACACTGCTTTTAAAACTCGATTTAACACCCTCTACCTACGAATATATGTGTAGGAAAAAGGTCGACGTTGATTTGTCTACACCTCACTCTCTCTCTCTCTCTCTGTCCTGGCTCTTTTTTTGTTCTGTTTTTTATTTTTTTGCATCGGCTTTGCGTACACGGCTTTTTTTCTTTCTTTAAAAGGTTGGCAGAGTTGGCTAAAGCATTGAAAATCGTTTACCAATATCGTAAAACGCGCCGGCAGCGCTGCCGTTGCACGGATGGGTGTTTATAAAATATTTTTGGCCATTCGGAAGACGCGCGCGCGAGTAAATCGACTTTTTTATCCGACGTAGTTCGAGCTTTGACGTTTCGTCGAATGCTCTAGTAAATGCACAGTTTTTATCGGGCGCACATACCCGTTAGTAGTTGTCTTGTCTCTGAGCGATTATTGTATATATAGAGGGGCCCGCAGTCGCAGCATCATGTAAGGCGATATTATATACCAACCAGAAGTGATTCGAACATTATTCCATTGACACACGCGCGCATCATCGTTAAATGTGCACGACTTGACAAGCTAATCTTCTCATCTTTCGTACTTGAGTAGCTCTCTTTATACTCGGCTCGCAGACATGTAGTCGTTTCTCAATCGTATAGTCGCAAGAAAGAGTTAGGCCGAGGTTGTCTGCATTTAGTTTGAGTTACGCATCAATCTTCGCATGCTTTGAGCTTCTATGAAATTCAACACTTTTAAATTTGTAGTATTCTAATTCATGTTTCATGCAGTGACCTCTTGGTTCATTTTAACAGATTTTATTATGAAATTCATGTCAATATAGAAAGTAAATTCAAATCAAAAGGGCAAAAAGTATCCTAAAATTATTAATAAATAATTTCTAAGAGATAAATTGAATGCATTAATCGTAGTTACTGTAAGATCTTAATAAGCTTTGCTACATTACTCACAAATGGCAAGTAATATGAACAAAATTTTTTTGATACGGAGAGTCGAACGAGTCCCGTTGAAAAATTATTTGAATCTCAGTCTTCGTTGATTATTAAAAATCCGAACGTATACGTTATGTACTCGAACATTTTCATCCGACTACTTTGCATCGATAACAAATTAAAATTTGATACTTTTTCGTTGATAATTCAAATGCATATTCATTCGACGAAGCGCTTCGCCCCCGTACTCATGCACATGTACGTATAATGCAGAAAAAAAGAAGGTGAAATGTATGCAAGCTCCGCGTGTCACTTTGCGCAGCGAAAGGGAGCTTGATGCATTATAAAAGAGAAGCGCAATCTGAATGGCTCATCATTAGAAGTACTTTTCTCTCTCATACTTGCACACGTACGTACATAGAGCGCGGTACACATTGGAAAGGCGCATACAACACGCTCGCTCTCGCTTTATAAATATATACGAGAGCCTGCGCGTATACACGAGCTCTCGCACTCGCGCGCATGGGCGCAAAACTTCATGTGTATCATTGAGCGGTCTATTCAACACCTAACTTTGTATGTGTGTAATATACAAACCATACACCATAATATACATTTTTTGTACAGTAGATGCTCTACTGCTGCAAATGGCCGCTCGGGCGTTGCAGAACTCGAGGCGCATTTTCTTATTGATTCAAAATACCGTACGCGTACCCGTGCTTGGTGAAATCGAGAAATGGAATATCTTATGTCGAAGACGATTTTTCAAGTATCGGGTAGTGCAAAAATCCTATAGATAAACTACCAGCTCAACTTTTCGTCAACACAAAGAATATATAATATCATGTAAAAGCTCGCCTTCACGCGCTTGCTCGTAGGTGCGCGAGAGCTTCGAACAACTCTGATGAGGCTTTCATCGATCTAGCCTGTGCTCAATGCAATCTAGATTCATGGCGTCGCGTATTTTATATCCATTAGCTGCATTAACGCGTGTACGTACGTGTGTACGCGCCCATGTCCCACTGCAGCTAGAGTCCACCGAACAAATATTGGTCTGTGTGTCTCTATTAGAGGATTATTCGTTTAACATATAGTGCGGCGCGCTCCTTGCCACCACCATTAACCGATTCGCGCTGATTAATATAATGAATAATTTCGAAAGCCAATATGCGTCCGAACGAAACGTTTTAAAACTACTCGCACTTTTGCGCGTGCATATATTATCGGTCGGTTATACATTATACGAGCACTTATAAAATTATCTTCCTCTGTTGATGCTCTGGCAGAGAAAAAAATCGAGTTACGCGCCGAGGCAAGTAGTGCCCACCGCATCAAAAGCTCGCACGCTCGTGCATAATAGAGTAAGAGCCTCGATGTATACGAACGAACCAACGAACGAAAGAGCAGTGCGGCGCGGCAGTGGCGATGGCAGCGCAGCGTCGGTGGCAGCAGCGTCGGCAATGATTGCGTTGACTTTTCGGCTCGTTAATCATTTCGACGTTGAACTTGGCCCCTGCTCGTGATTACGATGCTTTTAATCATACACGCGCGCGCAGACACACACACACACACACACACACACACAGAGCATTCGCATTATAAGCGTACTCATTTCACGCTTGCAACTTTTCATTCTCTAGCTGGGGCTCTTTCCTTTGTCGTTGAGTCTCATTTTCACCGACGCGTAAGAGCTTTGTCAAATACTGCCTTCAAATGCTAGCCACCTTCGTAATTACCTTGTGCATGTGTATGTGTGTGAGTGGATGTGTGTGTATATAATAAATATATGTATATGCGCGAACTAGAACGAGCGTAGGCCGTCATTTTCGTTCATTTTCTCGTTTCTCGCGTCCCCGTTTCCTTCCTTATTTGCTCAAACCGACGACGAACGTACGACGACACTTATGAGCTTCTTTTGAGGCTACAAATAAAGCGCGCGCGACACAAGCTTCTCTCGCTTGTAATAATACAAAATAGGAGCCTTTGTGAGCCGATCGTTTTTCTTTTTTCTCCTATATAATACGAGCGCGCGCGCACGACAGGAGGCCGTGTGAAAATTCACGCAGTTTTATTGCTACCCTGTCGCGTTTTTGATTGCTCGATGCTCGCTCGAGCTTTAAAGCTCGAGACTCGACGGGGAGTACAAAGAGCCGTGAATACTGAACGCGACTGAAATACGCAATCACGAATAAAAGCTTCTTATATACACACACATCCACCTATATATATACAGGCAGGCACCCTTGACAGGAGGCTCTAAAAGAACGTGCAATTCTTTGATTCTCGAAACGGGAGCTATACGACGCTACACACTTGAGAATTCGCATTTGCTCGCACTTTTTCTCTTCAGTTTTGACTCGATGACGCGCGACGTCAGATCCATTCCATTTATTCTACGTGCATTATCGACGCAGTTCAACAGTTGTTCTTCGCAACTTGGCGTGTACGTTAGCGCAACTTTAGTTTGCTCAACAGTTGTCGCGCGTGTGTACAGCATTTACGCATCGTCGACTAAAGTCTCGAGCTTGCGCAAGCTCTCCCACGTATTCGTGTTTATATTCTCAGGATGACACAGTTTATAAGAGCTGGAAAGCTCTAAGCTCTGAGAAAAGAAGATTGGATCATTGAAAAAGGGTAGATACGCATAGAGTAAGTCAGAAGCCGCTCTATATATTGCGGAGAAAGGCAGGTCTGCTTGCTCATGGATGTATATAATCCTCGGGACCACTTAATCCTTGGGTTCTCCTATATTTCGGCAGGGCGGGCGCGCGTAGATGTGAAACCGAGCGTGAAAATTCCCACCGTGAGGAGCTCTCAAAGTTCATATTAAAGTCCGTGCTGACGATACTTCAAGTCAAGCTGGAAAATTGGACTGGAAAATGATACGTTTGTTTAATACTCAAAAAAAAACCGACTCTCGTTTACTTAATTCATTGACTTAATATCTGGTATATGCTCCGTGAGAGAGAAATCAGGGCCGTAATTTGTCAGTACTTAGCCACATGCAAACAGCTGAATGAATAAAGTAGGTGCGCGCGGGAGTGTAATTCGAGTACCCAACGTTCTCTCTCTCTCTTTCTCTCTGACAGCAACAGCATCATAGGTGCGCGAAAGGGGAAAGAGAGTACTGCAAACGCGTATATTGCTCATAGCAAGCAGTGCAAGCTTGATTATATAGGATTTGTTGCTATGAAAATACGGGCGAGCTCTGGCTCGCCGCTATTCTTGGGGCTTGGATAAATTGCAGCGTATTATTGCTGCTTTATGGACGTTTATGCAGAGATGAAAATCGAGACTCGTTACGTGTCCGTATTTATGCGCTCGTGTGTGCAAAGAGGCGTATCGACGCATGCAGAAATTAAGCCCGATGTATACAGATGTGTATGTAGCCTCAATAAGATGATAATGCATCATTTTCGAAAGAGTAGCAGCAGTACATCATCATTGAACAATCGATCGGATTGTGCGAGGGTATAAAGCCACGAGCCCTGGTAATAATCTACATATGATTATCCGGTCTCTGATCGATATTTCGATCTCATTTCTCTCTATCTCTCTCTTTCTCTCTTACGGATACGTCAATTATTTTCTTATTATTCGGCCTCTTTTTAATCAACGGCTAGTTTTCTCTTTTTGCTTTTCACTTCGATAATAGAGAAACGCGAAATATCAAGCAGTAAAAAAAGTAACGAGGCAGTATCGTTCTCGTTACGTTCAATCTAATTTGCGGCTTATAAACAGAATGTCGATGCCGTTATAATATCGGATGAAAAAAGAAATTGACGCTCGTCAAGGTATTCGGACTATATGTTGCGGCACACGTGCGGTCTCTTGAATTCATACATCGAGTCGAAATAAAAAATCGTATTCATCAAATTCCTCGGAGCTGCGTTATTACGTATAAACATGATTATGTCCGCGGTCATTAACGAAATGCACTCAAATAAAAGCAAGTCACGTTAACGTTGCGGGCAGTAAAAAACACGGCGATTCTAAAGGTAGTTCTCACGTATGTATGCATACCTATAATATGTGTACCAAGCGCATGAAGTCCACGGGCAATCGAAACTATATCGCCGAAACGATGGAGTATAAATCAGAAAATCGATCATAGTATTTAAAATCCATTAGGCAGTTGTATGTAACCACAGTCGGAGACGTTGATGGCAATCGCACGGCAAACAAAGAAAGAGATAATACCACGTGTTACATACGAGCGATACGAATAAGTATTATATATGCATATCCTTTTCTCCCTCGTGACGTGTGGTCACGTGCAGTTCATGGCCGTACATACACACTCGAGCATATTATATAAAACTGATACATATAATAAAGCGCAGCGCTATTAGGTCAAGAGAGTCACAGATATCGTGAACGACTACTACACGCCAAATCATAATCTATAATATAAGGTCGAAGGATCGAACTCGTTCATCCTGAATTCCACGTAATAAAGTAGTGCTTTTGAATCACCCACATGTACGTATGCCGAAGCACTTTCAATTTAGAGAAACCCAAGGTATAGTCGCGTCGTAGTCTTAGATTCGACGCGTCTTCCAAATGAGCGCATATCGAACGAAAGTGCAGCGTAACACGCGATTCGAGATTTTGCGCTCCAAGTGTGCGCGTGTTTGTGCATACAAGAAAAAAAAGTACACGCGATATGTGTGCACGCAGAATAAAAAAAAGGGCAGCACGCTTCGCACTCCATAGGGAGTCAGAGCGTAAATAAACTTTCGAGAGCGCATAATACTTGTGATTTATATGTCGTAGTCACGAGGACGCGGGGCGCGAACGGACGCACATGTACACAATGTAGCGCGACGACGATGCTTATCCAAATTTACGAGCTTTCTTATTAAACGAGCACATTTTTCTCTGTTTCAGGTAAGTTTCCGCATGATAATTTGCAGTTAATCGATCGCCGAAGGACGAGCGTGAGTAAACAATCATCGAATGATATTAGCCGCGTTATTAATCGTTTTGCGAGGGCCGGTAGATGTCGCCGATCGTCTATTACGCTTTAATCGCAAACAAATAAACTCAACGCAATGGCAGCAGCAACGCCAGCAACAACAACAAGAGTAATAATGTTAAACTACGTCAAAACATTGCAGTACGCAGAGCTGGAAATGCGCACGCGTGCGCGTGTATGTGCTGTGTGCAAGGGGGGAAGAGGTCGAGACTCGAGAGCGCGCAAAACAATGCAAAACTTTCGTTAACGTAAAGTACATAATTCCACAAGTGTGCAAATCGTAGCATTACTACGGAACCGACGCGTGTGCAGCCCCTAGCGCGTGTATATACTATGCTCCGCGCGAGTAAACATCGAATCTTCCAAAGACCAAACTTGGACGACATTAATTTCGTTTTCGAACTGCAGCAGGAACGAGGCGCGCGAACCCAACTTGTACGACCATGTGTGTGTGTGTGTGTGAGTGTGTACAAAGGTCACTCCTCCTCTGAATTTAGAGCGCGTGCATATAGGCGCATGGATGCTTGATATAACTATATACCGTGCGCTACGTATGTGTATGGAAGATCGATTCACGTATAGAGCGTCGCGTACAGTATCCATATATACATAGACATAGGCGACGCGCGATATGTTTCGTCGGCCGGATAATTTGCATATCTCGAATGATATGCTGCACACACACATATTTGTATATACATTCAGTGCGTGTGCGCGCGTCGCTGAGCTATATTGCTCATCCTTGCAGTTTCGTATCCATGCACAATGTACGAAACTATCTCTTACTCGCTGTGACTTGAGTCGACGCACTATATCTATTTATCTATTGTCTTCTGCTCCTTCTCTATCTCTCTCGCTTACTCCACGCTCGGCTATTTTATGATTTCCTCTGACTCTTAGTGCTCACCTCCATCTTGCAGATGCAACGCGCCATATTATATTACACTGGGTCATAATCGCACAAATATGCTTAATACATGCATCTGAATGGAAGAAATATAAGTTATAAGACATACGAATATTGTGAAGTTCAGATCTCAGATCTTTATACATAAATTTCAAGTCGTTAACTTTTTTTCTGAACGGATTTTCTGAGAAAGGGTTTTCTGTTGTCGTGTGCCCTGATTGTGCCTTGATTTAGTTTTTTCATTCTCCACCTTTTTAATATAGACTAGCCCGACTGTCAGCGTGCTGCGCGCGCTCTCTTCTTTCTTATCCCATTTGGCCATTTTTCAATATTTAAAATAGAAAAATAAAATAAACGAGATTATGTTATAACTGTAAAAATACGCAATGGGTCGACTTTTCACCTCAGCTTCCCCTCGAGGAAACCAATCAAAATTAGTCTTAAGCCGTCATAGGTTAATTTTCCACTTTCTCAACTTACTACACACTCGTATTTGCGCGCCACTAAACAATTGCAAGCTACTGAACGACCAATCACAGCGCTTATAAACTGCTCACGCTAAAAATCTCACCACTCTTATAGGATAGGATTATATTTTGTTCTACTGTTTTTCGTTCATGCGTTCGTATATACGTGTATGGTCACTCGAATATCAATTCTGTGCAAGCCAAATAAATACACGGTCGGTTTTTCGACAACTACTTAGATAGTAAACTGGTCGTTGACCCACGTATCGAATTTCCAAATGCGATATCGTTATCGAGCGCGCCAACGTTGAAAATTAGCGGTAAAACGAGTCGAGGTGTTGCTGTCTGCACTCGAACGCGTTATGTATTAGAGAAGTACAACGGCTTAACTTTAATTCTGTAACAGGGAGAAAACGTAAATGCAGCGAACTAGGGGCTGTGCCCATACTAGCCTATATTTATCGATGCATACTTTAACACACCCGTGGCCCCTACTTCGCTATATGTTCACGGCGGCGCAGAATAACTCAAGTCGGTGTACATACACGGCTGAACGTACGCACACGTGCACACAGTTACACGATTGTTGCAATATTTCACTGGGGTCAACGGGACAAACTAGTTTATTTATCCAATCTCAGATACGTATGCATCGAGCAAGTTTTTACGCTGCCCAGGCACTGCACCGCGCCGCGTTCAAAACAGTTTCCGACGTTTTCGAAAGATATTTACATACATCGAGAGCGCGTTCAATATTTTTCGTGGGGGAGCAAATCTCGCTTTGCTCGGGGAATTTCGATTTGCTTCGCATCGAAAATCTTTCCAGTGTTGATTTAGACGTCGCTCGAATCCTGCAGCTAGCTATCCTGCAGCTCGAATCTTCGTACTTTAGCCCCGAACTGCGCTGCAAGATAAATAGCTGCTTTTCTCTATTCGGTGCGCCGCATATATATTCCCATGTTATACTGGCTATATACATGGCCGGAGCTCAAAAACGAGTCCTGCGTGGCGCATATAATGAAAAGCACATTTCATAATCCTGTCACGATCGCCAAGAACAGCTCGTACACATATCCGTACAATCCAATTAGGTTTTGCTCATCGGCACGCGCGCACTTCTAACGTCGCTCTCTGCGTAGCTCACAGCAGCAGCAGCAGCTATTGCTCTATGCGAGAGGTGATGTTTTACCTGAAACTTATTGCCTTATCGATCCCCCTCCGCCCGTACGCCTCTCTATGTGTTTGTACACTGTATACGGATTTTTTGCCGGGCCAGGCGATGCGTGCATCGCGTACGAATTTTTTTCTCAATTTATTCAATGAAATATCGGGAATCGAAGCAACGCAAATATTTCCTGCGTGCTTAAAGCGTCTCTTATCGCTCGCTGCGATCTGCTTTATTACTTTGCTCGCTTGTATACCAATGTAGCAGCTATAGATATGCGCGTCAGGATTTTAACGACCTCCTCGACTACTGGACAAAATTTCGTAACAATGTGCTATCTGAAAGGCCCGTGGAATTCGCATGTTATATAGTTGGAGCTAGGCAAAATTCTATGGCACTCTCCCTCTCCCTCTCTTTCTCTCTCGTCGAATAATACGCAATACTTGTGTCGGGCGTCGTTAACGCGCGCCGCACGAGGACCATCAAAAACCGTGAAATGCTTAATATACCTTAGCGCGCGGCGCATCACTTTTATTTTTTACGCCCGGCCGAACTCTTTTTCTCTCATTCTCTTACTCTACATTATACACGTCGGTCATTTCGCCGGAGCGTTAACATTTTTGTGCGTTTCTTTTCAGCGCAGCCCGAGTCGTTATGAAAAATTCCCTTGGCTTTGTCGAAGGCAAAAAGAGAGGATAAATGAAATTCGCGCGCGCTTTTATTATCATTACCGTAATCGCGTGTGCTGATACTGCTGTTGCCGCTTCTGCCGTTGCCACCGTTGCTCGAGCTGCGCGCTACACGATACACGAGCGAGCGCACGATGTTTAATCATCATTATCATCATCGTCATTATCCCTCAAACCGTATGCACAGAGTCGATTATACTTTTATTTCGCCTCGCTCAGTTATGTCTGTGTGACGTTGTGCCTGCACCTTCCCGACGGCTTATATATTTGGCAAGTATTTAGCAAAAAGTCCACGTGATATACACATAGCTACTCGCGTATATAAATTCGAGTGGTAAAAAAGAAATTTTTCCCTTTGCCTATATAGAGGCAAGCTGCCATGCAATTTGGCTAACATACAGAGGCGCGCGCGGGCGCGCGGTGCAGTCTTTTTTCTTTGCCCTGAACACTGCACCGACTGCACGTCTCTTTCAATTTTGGCGCTTGAGTCCAGCTGGCTTGATGCCAATGTAGCCTCTCCAGTCATGTGTGTGAGTGCGCGTTCACATGTACGTGGCCCAGAGTAGAATATCTGTATATGCATGTGCATAATACATTTCTGCCGCTCTTGCGAAACCTATTGTGCGTTGTTTTTTTCGAGCAAGGTATTCACGATAAATTGAAGCAGCAGCAACGGCATCGCCCGGCGTGATAGGCGCGGATCCGGGCTTGCACATAGATACATTTTAGATTATTCACAGGTTTCACCTCTCTCTCTCTCTCTCTCTCTCTCTCTCTCTCTCTCTTTTTTAGCCCCTCTCATTCATCCGTGCACATAACCTTCTGTTAGTAGAGTCCCATTAAATTACACGTCCCCAGTAGAAAATGCTAATGTCACATGACGCTCTTTCCAGATGAATTCGTTTTTCCAGCGATGAATTATTTTGTTGAGGACTTGAAGCATTTTGACTTTTCTATTAATAAAATTCATAAATGACCCAAGCTAGCCGCTTGTAATCATATCACATGCAGGTGGCTAGATTTTTCCGCTCTCTCTCTCTCTCTCTCTCTTTACTAAACATTTGAAATTGAGCAACCTCTGGCGAACAGACCAATTCTATGTGGAGGTTGCTAGCACACCTCGAATTATTGCGGGCATAATACGACTTGATTCAACTGTAGCCAGTGATTACGAAAGTCAAGCACGTTTCAATGTGTTTTTACATAAGCAGCTTTTCTCTATACGATAGTGATGATGTGTATTTACCGCTCGTTAACCTAGCCTCTAATACACCACAGCTAGAAATTGATGGTAATTTTTAGCAGCTCCTTTATCAGATCTTCAATCGTCCGCGTACAATACCAAGCGAAGCTCTGTTAATTTACAGTGCAGGTGAAAAATGTACTTGCGCGCGTGAAAACTTGCCCGCAGTATATCGTGGTGAAATTCATATATGCAGAAAGGCGATGAATCAACGTGGCTCGGCAAATGAAAATTTGACCCAGTTTCAAATGGTTTCTGACGTCGAGCACAAGAGAGAGAAGCTTTCTATCAGCTAAACCGAGCCGAAACAACTTGCAGACTCCGACCCGAGCACAATATTGCCTTTGCCTCTGTGTGTGTGTCCGTGCATAGTCTGAGCATACGAGCGCGTTCCGGTTCGCAGATACAGATTCAAGCTAAGAAAACTGTCTACATTTGTCGGAAAGTTTGATATTTTTGGTAGCTGCCGAGCTATTAAAAGACGTTACATCTCTCGATGGAATCAAAACGACTGCTTTGTGTATCTTCATTCGAGCGCTCGAAAGAAAGGCCGCGTTTCGCTGTGAGCGTAATACGGGGTCGCATCAACAAAGTAACCGTTTCGTTTATCTTCGAGCCCAGACGACTTTTGACAAAAGCCCGCGAACATCTCGCGCGCAAGTCTCGAGTTGCCAAAGCCAAGCTGCAGCGGCCGCCGAAGCTTCCATCCGACCGGCCGAGTTTGTTCAAGCAAACTAGCATCTATATAATGCTTGCTATACACGAAGTAATAATCTAGATCTCTGGATTTCTTTTCTTCCATGACCGCAAGTACAACATACTTTGCTTTGATACGTATTCGGCAAATTTTTCTTAGCAAAGGCCAATCCAAGAGCTTTGACTCTGCAGCTTGTTATGTGTGTATAATATATTATTGCGCTCGCCCGATCATGCGTTGGTGTGTTCGAGGCGAAAGGCTAACATTTGTATAATACACAATAGCCCGCAGAACATTAAAACGAGCGAGAAACTCGCTCGATTCTCGAGAGACGCGTTGCCTCAGTGCGGCTCTCTGCATGCGTGTATATTATGTGCACTTGCATGGCTAAAAGTTTGACGTTTCGTTGTCGGCGTATACCCAAATGCAAATGTTTCTCGCGGGCATTAATGTACGCGGCTGATGCTCGTTTCGGAGGTGTAGCGTATCACATTATGACTATGCAGAGCACGGAGAGAGAGTGAGGGAGAGAGAACAACTTAGCTCTCGTTATCATTTCTCTTTGCTGTTTTTGTCAACTTATTTTGTGCCCAAATTTCGCGTCGTCGCCTCTCTCGTACGGCCTTTTTTACTCAAGAATACAGTGAAACGATAGCATGACTGCATCGCGTTGGATTTTTGATGTTAACGACGAAAAAAGTTTTTTCCATTTTGTTAGCCTAACTCGTACGTGTATGAGAAAACTGACCGAATTGGACAATTTTCGTGTCTCGCTGCAGTCCAAGTAAACTTTGGTTTTTTATTAGTGCCAGCTCGTGCAGCTCTAAAGCACACCCAAATCGTTACAATATTGACCATTTTTCGCTGAGAAATTGAACTTTGGCTAACTTTGTGAACTAGAGAAACTCAATGAAATATTCCGAGGGCACTGCACGTATACGCACTCATGCACGTGAACTCGTATTAAAATTTTTTTTTATTCGGCACTGGACTGATAAAAGATCGACGCGCATTGTGAACACAAGAAAAGTTATTTTTTCGACAAACTTGAGCTTGTTCTAAAATTTCATAGAGAGAAGATTTTATACAAGGTTTCAGAAAGATTTCCAAGTTTTAATAATTCATACAGATTGAATAATATAATACGAATCGAATTTCTGTTGTCATGTCACTGTTGCGAGTTACACTCGAGGCTCAATATTTTTATCGGATTTCCTTGCAGTTTTATGAGAAGTTGTCACTCCACTTGCTCCTGTTTGTTTTATGCGCTTCGTGTCTATCTGCTTCGAAAAGACTTCATGACCGAGCAAAAAAGCTTTCGAATGCAAAGCTCCAATAGAAAAATATCTCAATTTACCATTCAAATATTTATTCTTAGCGTATGAGTGTCGCTGCAACAAGTAATATTGACGGTACAATTTTGCAGTTGATGTTAATAAACGGAACAAATGTCTCGCTCTTATGCACTTGGTCTTGCAGTTGCACACACTCACTCATTGACATACACTGAAGCATCAAGGATACAAGCTGCAGACTAGACTCGAGCATTTTTACCACTTCTTGGTCTTTCTCTTCCTTCATTATCTCGAGTGCTTTCACATCCCGTGTGTGTGTGAGCGTATGTTGACTTGCAACATGAGCATCTTGAGAAATTTTTGTGGTACAACCTTTTTTCCCGCCTACACTACGTGGCTTGCTTAACTTGATTAGAAGAAGCTAGATACATACTTTTCTTGCACTCGGCTCCTTTTTTTGTTGCGCACCCAGTTCATAAATGGAAATTTTGCCTTCGCACTTGCACTGCACTAAATAATGAAATTTTTTTCTGAAAACAAAAAGTATAAGCACTTGTGCAATGAAAATCGTAAGAACATTCGCTTTGTATCTCGATACCATCTGCGCGGGAAAGGAAATAATCCACGTGAAATTGAGAAGAAAAAATAAAAACTAAGTTGCGAGTTTGCGAAAGAGTCAGTTTCTTGTGACGGCAAAGAGAGAGAAGAGAGTATCATGGTTTGTACGTGACGTTTTCAGGATCCAACGTTTTTTCCATCATAATGACGTAAACAATCTGCAATGTCTTGGTGAATCATTTCCATTTGCTGAGAGTGAAAAATTATTATTCTTTTTCTGCTAAAAAAATTACTTCAGTCGGTAGCAATTTCAAATGCAAGAAAATGGGAAAATTCTGAGTAATCAAGCATTGACCGTGTATACGTATATAACCGATCCATCTTCGTTCACGTATCAAAGTTCCGGATCGACGCCTTGAAACTCTAACGACTCGGAAAGGAAAATCGATTATCCCAGCAGTTGGAAATTAAACGTCGTATTTTTCCAGCCTTATCCGGATTTTCTAATTTCACGAGGAAATCCAGTAGCTTCTTTTAAAGTAAAATATAACTATGCTTGGTTTGTTTCGTCAAAGCGACACTCTGTTTATAAAGTTCAGATTATGTGCGCTATGTGCGATGATGGCTCCGTTTAATTAGATGAGACAGATCGAGACAAATGTCGAAGCGCTCGAGCGTGTGAATTATTTCCTTTGCTTTTTACTACTAAGTTAGCGTACATTTTCAAACCTCAATTTCCTTGCCACCGAAAATATGAATATTCTAATAACCTTTTAAGTTTTTTTGCAAAAGCGCATAGATATTTATGATATTTATAAATATATTATTATAGTTGCGAAAACTTTTCAGCTTCCTACTTTTTCATCATTCATGACTATGTACGAGTTTTATGTTTTGAGACTATTTAAAATACTTGATTATCTAAATTGTTCTCGTACACTGACTCTAATCTCAATTCTAACTAAAAACTTTTTTTTTCTCATTTCCCGGAGAAGTTCCATTCCCATGTTGTTTGTACTGACATGTATGTCCATCTAAAGTTGAGAGGCAAACAATTTTGAACCGAAAATATTTTTTATAAACAGTATGAAAAAAGGATGAATTATTTACATTTATATACTGCTATAAAAATATAAGGTTTTGTTACGTCAATTGCTTTAATAGATGACAATGGTATGCGTAAAAAAGCTTCCCTGGAACTTTTACTCATTTGCGCGCGTGATACATTTCCAAAAAAAGGTATTCTAGCCGGCGAATGAAAAGTTGCGATAAAAGTTTTTAGTTACCAGCTCGCTTTTTCATCGGCTTTGCCAATGAATAGGTGCAAAATTCGTGTGTGATAACGCTCCGCTCTCAAATATTAAAGTAAGCGAAAACTTGATCTCATGTCCATTTCAAATTAAAATAAAAGTGAGAATAACAAAAAACAAATAATCAACGATTTCCAATGTGTTATCAAAAGTTTTAAATAGAAATTCGTCAAAGCTCTGGCTCGCTGGAACGAATCTTGCCCGGAGCTTGATAGAGCTCAGGCATCTCTCACCCCTACTTGCTTCAACCATATACCTATATCGTTAGCTGTGCTAAAAATTAAGTTCTTTATCCTTCAGGAATTATCATTCCAGTATACGCAGAGGTACATAGATTGCCTTTGAAAATTGCCTCAACAGTGTTACATTACATTACATGGAAAATTGTAAAAACCACAATTCATAAATGAACCGATAAGATATGAGATAAGTTTTATATGGTCGCACGCCTCTATGCGCGTATAAATGTATACATAGACGAAAGTCTGAAAGTCACATCAAACTTAACACTCGAGTGAACCATGTGCATAGAAAGAGTATGTATATCAGAGCTTGCAAATGCGAGGAGAACAGTTCGACTAAAACTATAAATGACGCGTGCGTGCGCAACCGCATACAATGTACGCCTTGTGATGCGCTTTACACTCGATCAGGGCGTGCGAACTTGACATTTGCCGTAAGCGTTTATGTATACATTTTAATTTTTTTTTATCCAGACACCGCTTCTAGAGCTTTACGCGTGACGTGAAATCTCACTCGTGTGGTATAAAATAACAGTTCGTTCACGCTTCGCGAATGTATATTGTATACCAAGGAGCTTTGGCTTTTATTGTCTCCGATCTATATAAACGTATATGCGATCGATAAATAGACGCCTCTCACACTCGGTAGGGGAGTTGCGACGGGAAAAATCACAGACACTTGGTTGGAAGCACGCCTGAGCGCATCGATCAGTCGAGTCAATCCCAATACTTTTTCTCTTAATACTTGTATACAATTTAAGCAGTAAATTATTATAATGCCTCAATTTCTCTCGTTCGTGTGCAGCATATAGCAGCCGAGACGTGCAGAGCTTTTTTTATATTATAGAGAGCAACAGCTCGATGCTCGGCACACATAACGAAACTAAAAATATAAAACTGATTGATCCAATTATTTAATTTTCTTTAATTCTTCGAACGTATAATTCGACAGAATAAAAATAATGCGATTTTCAACTTTTTCCACTGGCATCTCAAGGCTTTAGACTCACTTGTTCATGCTTTGTACGTTTGTATTTGCTGTGCGTTTACTTACACCCTCGACTCGTAGCCATTGAAACTCGGCACATCAGTAATTACGAAGTTTCAGCCAGGGAGTTTTGAAGATCCTTGCAGCCCTCGTTTCGGTGAGCGATGAGCCGTATATAAATATACATATTAAGGAATGATGGAAATTTATCATGCGCAGCCATGGAGCTATTGCGCTGCTCTGCCGCACGCATATCGAGTATGTATGTGTTTATTAAATTGATAAGCTTTGGTGCGCAACAGCCTCACCTACGAGAGGAGCTAATTAAGCGTCTTGAGAGCTTTGGGAAACTCATCAAGCTCACGCATATATCCGCCAGGCAAACGTGCGCGGCTGCAGCGGTGCATGCCTAGTTTTTGGATCGAATCGTCGTAAGTCGATCGCACCGAGAGAGGAACGTGCCGCTGGTTCAGTTCGTCGGAGCAATTTCCGTCCTCTTATGTGCGAGCGGAATTAAACGAGAGGAGAGCAGACTAGAGGACGAAAAGTTGCGAAATTTTCAAGAGTGACGCGCGCGTGACTTGTACCCTATATACGCGCTCTGTTCGATATATATACCGTAAGGGAGAAAGAGAGAGACAGAGAGATAAGAGCGGCTCTTCGAGTGCCGCGATGATTATTAAAGTCAAAAGTTATGAGAGAGAAACTCGATTTTACTCGAGAATTAGTAGAATTGTTCATTAAAATTGTATTCGAGACTCGAATGAAGATTCTGTACGATTTGAAAATTTTGGCGCGCTAGTGACCTGAAAAAATGCGATTACCGTCGCCTTAGACCGAATGCAATAGACGTGTACGGCGAGCGTAGGGCGGCAAACGAAAGATTCACACGGGTTATCTGGAGGCAGCGAACGTTTTGTAAGGCATAAAAACGACAAGAGAGAGATAGGATAGCCGAGAAAAAAAGAACAATTAAGCCCGAGTGCGCGACAGACCGTATTACGTATTCACGTGGAGCGAGTAGAAAAAAAAGAGAAGTCGGCAAGCGAGCTGCCAAGGCTTTTGTGCACGCGTGAGCGAGCACAATCACAACGACGACGGCTTAATATGTGGCTCATGAGAAAGTTCAACCGGCGAGTGCAGCTATCAAGGACACGCAACTCCCATTCACTCGGTCCGACTGAAAAATTGATCGAGTATTGAGTTATCTAATTTTTTTTTTTATTATTTACGTATTATCCAAGGAAAAAAGTCATAAATGTGGGTGTGTGCGTGTGTGGGGATCGAGTATTTCTTTGCAGCATTCGTTGGAGGAAAAAATTACCCTTACTTCATTAGGTACGATTAAACTTTTCCTTGAATTCTCTAACCATTTTAATGCCGATTGTACAATTAATTTCCATTTATTGGTTCGAGTCAGTCCAATTTACGCTTGAGCTAATAATAATCCTGGCTCTAGTGTTTGATACTCGTACTAGCACATGCATATAATATCTTCTTGCATCCCCTGCTCTCTAAATAATGAATATAGTGCAGTAGCAGCAGCAACAGCAGTAGCAACAGCCGCACGTGTGTGTAAACGATAAAAAGCGGCTTGCATTGTTACCGCACCGCAAGGGTCTATTATTACTTTCTCGGTGAAAAAACTTGGCTGCGCGCAAAAAGGAAGAGAGGATAACGATATAAAAATATATACACACACACACATACACGAGTGTATAGAGTGGAGCGGCGCACACGGCACATAAGCCAGAAGGGGGGAAAGAAAAGAAAATTAGCTCGAGCGAAATAAGATTGCAGCGGTGCACCACTAGTTAGATAAATGGCCAACTGCTTGGGAAGGCGATAAGGCCGCTGCCGCCACCGCCGCCGACGACGACGACGCCGCCAACATCGAGCGCGAAAAAAGATCGAGGATACCGAGGGTGAAAAAAACTGCGGTAATTAGTGCAGTTCGGCACAAAAATTACGATATCCGCGTTGGCTGCATCCTCGAGATATCTTCTTGGAACGTATGCTACATCCGCAACTCGCTATTGTCAATCGAAGAGCATACATATAATATAAGGATCGTAAACACCTCGGCTCACAAACTAATAATTATCCAGCACGTATGCGATGATTTTTAACTGGACTGCATATTAAACGAGCATAAACAATGATATTGAGCTATAGGAAGGGCGCGCATAAACGTGTATGCCCGCATATATGCACGTATGTACGCAGCGTTAAAGCGTATAATTAAAATCACACACGAGAGGCATACCGAGCCAATTTTCATTCTTCCCCCCTTTCTTTTTTATTTTCAAAAACTACGGCTAGCGATAAAACTTCTTGCAGCGCCTGCCACCGCCGTTGCTGTTTTTTTTTTTTTTGCTTTCGCAATTTATTTCAGAGCGTAATTTTAATGACCTCGTACAGTACGCGCTTACATATACATACATGTAATATATATTGTATATACCTGTGTATATAATAGGGCTGACGATGCATAAGCTCACATACATACACACACAGAGCAGCGAACGTGTGCGTTTATACGACGACAACTGCACAGTGCGAGAGCGACGTTGCAGGCGCGTACACACGCGACTTTGCGTGTTACGCGCGAGCTTCTCTCCCACGCCTGCCAAGAGCAACTTCATAATCTTCTTCGTAAGGCTCTCTCTCTCTCTCTCTCGCTCTTTTCTCTCTGTCCGATGTTGGCTGCGTTTTAATTTTCCTAATACTCGGGATCGTTTTCGATCTCGTCCGCCTCGTTACATACGCCAGCCGCGTGGTGCGCGCGCGCGGGACTTATTTTATTCATCAGCGCACACAACCCCCGAGGCTATAGAAACGTGGCTCGAGTTTAATTTTCCTAGCATACCTTTATTTTTCCAGCTGCTTTTTCTCTCCCTTTCTTTACTTACCCGCGCGGCTTTTCTTGTCTCTTTTTTTCCACCTTCGCGCCGCACCAGCTCGCGGCCAAAATTATGATTATTCAGCTCGTCCACTTGATAAGTTGTAAAGTATTTTCATCTCAATGTACGAGAAACTCGAGTGTAATTACATTGCACTTTTCTTCGTAGCGCACATACATTCGTTGTATATGTTCTTAGGGTATATAAAAGACGAAGTAAAGCAATATAATCTGCGGTTCGCAGCAGCAGCGGCAGCGGCAGCAGCGGTGGCGGCGGCGACAGCACTGGAATAAAGAAGTCTCTCCGGTGTATGTAGTACACGATTGTATGCATCTATTTATACATGAAATACACAACTGACTATACACTACCCGCAGTTTAAATCGCGCTAGAATCCCCTCAGGACTACATACACACGCTGAAAAAAGGAGGAAAGCTCGGGTAAAGCGTTTACATCTAACTTCTATTTACCGGCGTGTTCTCTTCTCTCTTTGCATCTTACCTACCTACCTGCTCGCGAACTGAGAGAAAGAAGAGAAGAAAGAAAAAGTAACGAATCTCCATGATGCAGCCTGGAATATATTTCCCTCGCGAAACGTGTAGCTCCTCTTTGCGCAACAACTAGAACAACAACTACTACCACCGCTGCTACTTTTACTACTACTACTACTAGCACCGACACTGCTATCTACTACCACTACTACCACTACTGCTACTGTGCGTTTGAGTGTTTCCTCACTTTCTATCTATATTTTCACCTTTATACCAGTCTGGGTAGTCAGTTCTTCAGTTATTGCTGTAGCCAAAAGAAGGTGTAGCTAACTTTGAATTTTAAAAGCACGTCGGTGCAAAGTCGAGCGCCTCGAAGTATTATAGCACACCCTTTTAGCTAGCTACTACACAAGATACCGATAAAAAAAAGTGTTTGAAGTTTTGAAAAGAAAAGAAAAAGACTATCATCATCAGCTCGAATGTCCATGTGCTAGAAAAGTGGAGCATAGCTCTCGTGTAACTTAAAACGCCAAGTCTGCCTCTCTGCCTCCACCTCCCCCACCTCCTCCTCCTCCTGCGTAGATTCATGTCGCAATAGCTATCATCGGATATCCTCTTAACGCATCACTCGGCGTCCGTCGACTCCCGTCGTCGTCTTATTATTACGATGGCTCAACAGCATCTCTCGACGCAAAAAGACGCGCATCAAGGCGTTGCAGCAGCAGGAGCAGCAGCTCTCCGAGACACAGCTTCGATGCTCGCGCTGAAATATTTACACAAAGCGTGGAGTGATCCATTATCCGTTCAACGCGCAGCTAGCTGTGCTGCTCCTCGTCATTTGTCAGTCGAATCGAGCTCTCTCTCTCTCTCTCTCTCTCTCGTCCTTTAATGGACAATTTGCGAGATTCGATTTTCTTCGCTGCCGCTTCCGGCCGCGCGCGCGCTCACGGCAGGCTTTGTTAATTCTCGACAATGCCGACGTGGACGCGGGTCTCTGACTGTTGTCAAAGCAATGATGCCCTTTTTTTTTATTTCGACGATAGGATGCTATTCGATTTTCATCCGATCGAATCAATACTTCAGATCCTTTGTCGTTTCGTCCAACAAAAATTCAACTCCGTTGCTCTTGAATATTATCATATTTTGTGCGCGTTTGTCAATTCGTTCACTGTGTGCGTAGGCGTGAGTAAGTGAGTGTGCGTGTGTGTGTGTGTGTGTGTCTCGGGAAAACACAAACAAGTATAGTCGAAGCTGGCCGTCGCTAATTCAACCACGTTTGATTTCTCGGACCAGTGACTCGTGTTCACCGGTGTCAACGAAAACACAAACAAGTCGAGAGCCCGAGACTAGCTTCTGCGACTTGTATTTATATATATTGGCCGTGTATACTGTGCAGACTCCGCTGCCGGAACTATATTATGGAATCCAAAGTGGGCCTTGGAAAATAAAAAGTTTTTCTTTTGCCCTCAGGAAAGTTTCTCGTCCGCAGTCGGTATTGCGTGAGAGTTGCAGCTTGCGAGCATAAAGCGTCATAATCGTTAGTTAGTCGTTCGAAATTATGATAACACGTACTATAGTCGAACCGAGCTTGCGAGCATCTAGCTTTCAAATTTCATTGATGTAACAGGCGCGATAGAGGTATACGTATACGCGCACAAGCTCCCACGCACACGAACTCACACACACGTAAGACCAAAACCGTAGAGAAAGAGAAATTTACATGAATTGCGAGTAGCAGCAGAGAACAAGGGCAGGACGACATTTAAATTTAAATTCCCCGTACAATTTTGCCGCTTGCTTTCTCTCTCTCTCTCTCTTTCTCTCTCGTTGTGCACCTTTGCTCGCGCATAAAGTTCTAGCTCCACGCGCGTATGTATGTGCGTGTGCGCGCGCAGTACGGGCCGCCTCGAGTGATATTGTTCTTACTTGCAAGTTTACGCACAGCTAGCAGAGCTTGCGCTGCACTATATAGTCTCACCCTATCTTCCCTCGACTGCAGTGCGCGTACGCGTAACATAAAATATGTATAATCAGACGCGCGAGCGAGAGAGCGAGAGAGAGAGAATATATAAGCACTTATATGCGCGCACTCATGCATACACGTGCACGGGGAATAACGAATACGTAAGCGCGCGCGCGCCTGTCAACATCCAAAGTTTTGGGAGTAACGGAAAAATAGAGCAAGTACGTGAACGATCGAGATAAGGTGCTGCGTGGATCGAGCGAGGCTCGGCATCGCATATATACAGCTCTGCCCTTTTTTTCGCGTCCACTTTTTACCGGCTCGAGTCCTCGAAACTCGCCAGCTACGGCCTGAATCGCTATCAGAATTCAATTTATATCTTATCTTGGAAATTACAAGTTTCACGTGTTGTGAAGCCATGAAGAATGTTTCCAATATTCCGCGAAATTGACCCCTGAAATAGCTATATCCATTCGAGCGTGTGTATAAAGAAAATCCAAAGACAGTGAGGGAGAGAAAAAAAAGAGAGGAAGAAACAAGTTTTAATTCCAAGATATTTACCAAGAGAAAGAGGGAATAGCTACGCTCGTAGGTGCATACGCACAAACAAGTGCGAGCAGTGAGGAAGAAAAATAGCGAGTATCTTTAACAAAACGATCCAATTAACAATTGGAAGCGCTATGGGGTACAAGTCAGCGAAGAAATGAATGGTTCTGTATGTAAGCACGGCAGCTGAGAGCTGCAGTTGCGAGTTGAGGGGGAGAAGGGAAAAAAAGTCGTGGGGGCTTCGAGTCGGTAAGAGAGCAGCTACCTACAAGTGGAAGGTAAATAGCTTTAATACGCTTGAACTGGTATCGATCGAGTCTGCAGTCGCCGGATTTCCTATGCTTTCTTTCGCTCGCTCTTTCTCTCTCTCTCTCCGCAGATCTCTGGCTCTCTTTCCTTCAATCGACGACAACGACGAAAACGGACTCGACTTAACCGCCTGATTTAACGCGACCGTGCGCCGCCGCCCGCTGCCTATATACACACACACCACCGTACACCCGCACTCGCACCCGAGACTCGCTCACACCGACTCCTCGCGCAGCCACAAAGCCGAGAGAAAAGTTTGTTATCGATGACTTTTATTGTGTGTCTGTGTGTCTGAGCTCTGTGTGTATGTCTGGCCTGCGAGCTCGCTCAGTCGCACTGGCTACGTCTGCTCGAGAGCGAAGAAAAAAGCCAACTTTTTCATAACTTTTTCTTTCACGGCGCTTGCGATGACTTTTTTTTAACAACGCGCTTTTTCCCTTTGTACAAAGCCGAGTCGAGGCATTTGGATAAACATAAACTGAAACAAAAAAATATATATTTAGGACTATTAGTACAATTAAAGCTCAACACGGTGCAAACAATCTCAGCTCAGAAACAATCGAGGTACGTGGACAGGTGCGCTCAAGCCGCAATGAAACTTGCAGGCTGCGCGCAACGCGAGGCTAATTATATGACAATTTTTTTATTCCTAACGTCCGCTGCAACTGAAACGATACACAGTCACCGCATTGAATCTCATCAGTGGATCCGCTCTTCCTCGTTCTCTCTGCGACGTATTGTTCGCTTGAGCCAGACCAAGTCTAAACCGAAATACGACACATTGTCGCCTCTATTAGTCTGATCAAATTGTTAATTTGTCATCAATATATGGCGCACGTGAGTCAGTGCACAGTACAGCTCTCGGAGGGCTAGCGGCGGCAGCAATGTGCGCGCGTAATAATGCCGAGTACCGATTATCGACAATCATCAGCCATAGCTGACTTGTAATTAGTCCGAACAGTTACGCCGACGCGTTGGCTGCGCGTTAACGTGCGCACCTGTATATAGATGCAGCTACATGCAGCGGCGAGCGACTAGACACTGTGGGAGCTTTGATGTTCGACTCAATTGTAAAACGAGTACACACGTACGCGAGCTTTGACAAATCTTTGGCGAGTTTGTGTCGTGCCCATGTATGCATAAAACGTACACGCATCCCAGATAGCCTATATTCTTTCTTTTCCATACAAACTTTTCACTCTGCGCTCTCTTTTCGTTTTTATTTTGCTTCAGCGCCAACACACCTTCCCGCCCGTATACACCAGCGTAATACGTAATCCGTGCAAAGACCTTTCTTCTCTCTCCCTCTCTCTCTCTCTCTCTTCTTTCCTTTCTGTCTATAAATCTTAACAATATACACTTACTCGCACTTTGCTTGCCTCCATCGTATATATGTTGTATGTATATAAGCGAGTCTCGGCTTGCCTTGAACAAACTTCGCTCTGTCTCTCTAAACTTCTGTTTCGAACGAGCGCGACAAGCTCTCGCGAAGCTTCTTCAGAATAATCGACGCGCAGCCAGCGTTACTTTTTTTCTCCGTGATTCGTATGTATATATGCTACTGATTCTCCCTTGATAAAATTGATTTGAACTTGGTAGCTCATCTACATTTCGACGCACCAAGAGGCCTCGACTGGCAAATTCGAGCCTTACGATCGAGGCATGCGTAATTATAAGCGCAAACTCGAGTCGGACTAAACGCGCGGCACTTGTGATAGCGGTACGCTTTGATCAAAGCGACGCACACACACACAATCGTCTTGGCTGCGCAGTGGTGACGCCTAAGCTAGCTTCTGCCCAACTATAAGCCCATGATGTGCAAACGTTGACTGGCCAACTACTCGTATTTCACTATAATCCATACAACCTGCCGTGTCTCTATATACGCGTCTGTCTTTGGACTCGTCGACGAGGGGGTGCAACGACCTTTATAGCCAAATTCCCTCGGCGCGTTATTGTGTCCCGAAAGAGCCCCGGAGCCGCCACCGCCACTGGCGCAATACGCATCGAAACGTTGTAAATTTCTTTATCGTTCGCGCGCGAGCCAATATATAAGGAATGCGCGCTCATTGTCTGCCCGTGCACTTCCCTATCGAAATCATTTATCATAGCCGAAGCTAATATTCGCGAACGCGGCCCCGAAACAACAACAGCGGCGCGACGTCCTAACGGATGAGAAGAGGATGCCAAATGCGCAAATCTATATAATGCCAAGCGAGGGAGAGGAAGACAGCTTGGCCCATTATGATGATGCATTTATGCTTACAATGTGTGCTCGTGCACTAGAACGCGGAGAGCTAGAAGCATATTGCTTTAAGATCCATTTTATGCAAATAATCAAAGAGCTATTTCTATTGTTGTTGTCGTACTCCATATGCGTACGTGTTTGAATTAGGATCCGAGAGAACAAATTTATTTCAAGAGAACGTGCTTCGATACGGCACTATTAAAATTTCCTCGCTATTTGTTTTTAGCTTGGGATATATAAACTACTAATATACACGAGAGCGAATTCCCCAATAGCTGAAAAATAAAGAACTTTAAAACATTCATTCTTACCTGAACTTTGTGTTCGACCCCGCGTATAAAGCGCTTCTTTCTACTCTTTCTTTCTGCTTCACGTCTAATATACGAACTAACTTTCACACGCGCGTATTCGCGTAATCACAAGTTGAAGCAGTAATTTTCGGTCGGGCTTAAAACTTTCAACTTTATGTACCATCTTTTTTCCCTTTTTTTTCATATTCTTTCAATTGGCGGCTTTCTGCTGACCTCTTTTTCAAGCACATCTTTTTGTCTCTGTCAACCGATTTCCAGCCTCGTAGTTCTGATGGTGCTCCATTACAAATTCCATTCGCGAACATTTCTTGGTGAATGCGCGAGAGGGCACAAAAACTTGCTGCTCGCGAGTGCCATTAAACTTTTTTTTTATTTTTCGCAAGAAACGTCGCGCGCGTCGCCTATATACCATAGTAGCAGCTGTAAAATGCGCTCACAATGTGCATGTGTGAAATTTCTATGGCAAAAGAGCCCGAGTAGTGGAGCTGCAAAGAAAGAGAGGAAAACCACATTAATTCGCGATTGACGTTTGATTGATTGATGACGAAAGCTCATCTTGGAACTTGGCTCGTGCTCAAAGCCCTTGCTCATACCTCCATAGCGTGTATCCGTACGCGTGCAGTTAGAAGATTAACTTGCTGCTCGCTGAATCGAATTAACGCACCTAACGTCTGTGTGCGTATGCCATACATAATATAAAATAGCCTCTGCGCCTTTCTCTCTCTCTCTCTCTCTCTCTCTCTCTCACTCCGATGCTATATTTGTCCGGAGTACTGTGCGTTGAAAAGCAGTTATACGCGTGCCGCTGATACAACACGCGACATTGGCAACGAGCATGAAAAATTACTCTATTTACGCGTTTGGAATTTCAGTGGCGGGCAAAACAGTTTCTCTCTCCAAAAACATATGCAACCAGTGAAATCCGCCCCGCGTGTAAAACCGTTTTTTGCAATCTCAATGGAAAATACACTCTGCGCGCTGCACTTAAGCACACACAGGCAGCTCAAACGGAGCGCGGCTCATTCGCAATATCATATGCTTTTCGCATAACGAGATGCCGACTAAATTGCGCAGGTGTTACATCTGCGCGACTCCGGGAGCAGGCATAGCTTTTACATAGGTGCTCGAGTTACATGTGCGTTTAAGCATCTCGGGGATCGTGTGTGGCTTTGCCTTCGCTCACGTGCCAACGAGTCATATCGCGCGCAGCACCAAAGTGTGCACACGAATGGATGGGATATGGAAGCCGTGGATCGACATTGACGTCGTCGACGTTGTCGTAGTTGAGCTTACATAATGCCGAGGACCATTAGTAGGTACTCCAATACAAACTAGAGAAAGAAAGAGAGGAAAGATATAGAGAAGCTCGTGGGAAGCTCTTTGTTTTCCATTAAATCTTGAGGATTAATAAGGTATTCTTTGCGCGATATGTGAATGAAAATAATCGCGCGCAACTAGGAAAGAAATGCAGAGGGAAGGAAGGAAGTTCAACGATCGGATTATAAGCTCGTTCGCTGCGAGTAAACAATATTATTCCAAGATAGGCATCGAATATGCGCGCGCACACTCGCGCCCATTAACCCATGGCACTCACACACAGATATACACACTCATATTCGCATGTCTCTGATAAGTCTGAAAAAATAGCTCGCACAACCCATCCCGCGAAACAAAAAGATATGAATAAACTAGGTCGAGAATAACAACAGACACTCACGAGCAAGCAGTGAAAAAAGCAGCAGCGGCAGCAGTTCTCTATGCGATCCTTCCCCTCTCCGCTTCTCGCAGCGCTGCCGGGATTAGTAGCTTCGAGCACGAAAGCTCACGTGCTGTCTCCGATGTAAAATCCATGGGCTTTAGATACGGGAATTGAAGTTTTAATTGCGCGCAACATAGGCATAAATTCAAAGCTGAGACGAGGGATCGCTGTGCAACCTGTATGTGTATATACCTGCGCAATGATTTATCGCGTATGTATGAGAATGCCATGCGCGGGCCTGTATGTGTGTGTGTGAATATGATAAATTTCCGCACCACACGTTAGAGTCATCGCGGGCTTTTTGTCCATGGCTGTAACGACAATCATTTCGCTACTTGCCCTCACTGCCACAGCCTTTATTATATAAACGGTTTGAGGTGATTCGAGCGGTTTCGATACTATACTAGCACTAAACAAGAGCCCGTGAGCGCAAACTATGGCTATTTTCAACACCTGTACACAGACGAGGGTACTTGCTGCGTACGAGCTGCACTTATACTGCTGTGCGCGGTAAAATGTACGTTCAAAATCTCCTATGAATAAATATATTTATATACTCTATAATTAAATGGAAAGAAAGAGAGAGGAAAAGATATCTAATTTTTGTACAAACAATTATGGGGAACGCACTTTAATGTAGAAAAAATGTGTGAAAATTTATCTCATAATTATAAATAAACGCCTCTTTTCTATTCCCTTCTTTGAGCGGCTTGCGCGCTTCGCTTTATGCATATGTGCAGCTGCAGCCGGACAAAAGTTGAATTCCTCGGATAAGAAAGAGCATGGTATATAGCAGCCAAGCCTTTCCTTCGCCTTTCTGCCAGAGATAACGCGAGGTTTATCCTACCTGTGCGCAGCTCTCCCAGTGTGTGTCTGTCTTTGTCTCTCTCTCTTTCTACCACTGTTACGGCTGTTAGACTGAACTTTATCTAACTCGATTCTATGCAATCCTCGGCGCGTTATATGCGCGCCAGTTCCCTAGTTAAATTTTCCTCCTCGCTCGCACATACTGCACGGCGACTTGGAAAGGCAAATATATGTCTCCGCGTGTCCGTACAATAAACTATCCGGTTTAATTTGGAACGATATTATGGACTGTGAAAAATAAAAACGATCGGTGCGAACTATATTTGCAGCGTCATCATCGTCCGCGCACGCACTGAATAATACGCGCGTTAGATACACGTTTATAAGGTCGATCTGCACACGTTCATATGCACGCGCGAGCCATAACGAGCCATATGTATGTATAGCAGCTAGACCTAGTGCAATTATCAGCCGAGCTTGAAAATTATGTGCGCGCATACGGAACAAACAAATGATACGCAGCGGCTCTTCCCGTTGTCGTTGTTACCGTATGTCCTATATGCGAGTGAACACGCGGTCGCTACATTTCACGCGTTAAATATATAATCATCGTGCGCGGCATATTTTTTAAACGCGAATCTTCTGAAAGTATATGCAGACAGTTGAGGTATTAAACGAGTTGTGGCCCATATTCCGTCCGACTACTCTCAATCTTCTTGGACTGGCTGCGCATATTCATTCGTGTACGTTTTCCTTACGCCCTTCCGACCGGCTGAGTGTATGTGTATGTGCGCGCGCAAGGAATATATTTCCTATTCTCCAGAGAAGCAGTTGGAGATGACGTACGAGTGTGACACGGACTCGCACTGCTCTCGCACACAGACTTACACATGCGCGAGGGCGCATAGGTAAAATAGCTGTACACACACGCCTTAAAGTGGCTTGTAATGGCATACTTTATCGTGCTCTACCTGCATTTATAATACCTCCGTATAAGATATAGTCGACGGGTGCAGTCGCCTCGTGCGTTCGTGCACACACACGCGCGCGCGCGCACACACACATACCTGCACTCTAAGCTCGCAATGACATTAATATTTGCATGAAAATGTTCACTTGTTGTCACAGAGAAAAGACATTGTTACACATTAACGTATGACTTCATTTCTCGGCTAGAGAACGGGGAAAGAGAGATATGTTTGCCAAGAAAAAAATTCAATATCAGCTTACTATCACGGTATCAAGGTTTTGAAAATTTCAGCGGCTCGTTATGTGATGCTTTTTTTGCGACTGATAGCGAGGGAGAGAACGTCTTGCGCACGAGCCTTATCTTATCCCGCAGGAGTGGATAAACCATTCCGGACGTCACAGCAGCCTTGTCCCCGAAGTACCTATAGATATTCCTTCCAAGTTATGTGTCTCTCAGGAACATAAGCTAGACCACACGCGCCTGGCTCGCAGCCGTAATACGTGTATACTTGTGGATATTGAAGTCCGGGCGTGGTTCTCTTGTACGAAGTAAAATATTTAGCAAAAAGTGAGATTATTTCGACGAGTGGAGAAGCGAAAGCCATCGTCCAGCTTGAGAATGAATAATTTTCTATTGCTTAATTTTTCGAGCGATCGCAGATAAAGTACACAAAATCATCGTGTAATTATACGGGCGAATTATCGGGGACGCGATAAAAATATCTCGCAGCTTGTTCTCATTGGCCAGAGAATCGATTCGACGAGATGTATAATTCAACTCATTACTGCGAGAACAAAGAGCAGCAGCAGCTACCGAATGGTTAGAAAATAGAAGCCAAGTTAAGTATTCTTTAGAAATATACGCGCGTATCAACGCCAAGGAAAAACACATCGGTAAATTTTCAGGCACATCTATTCCGTTACATTAGACGTATTGGTACTGGATATATGCAAGTACCAAAATATGTTTTACAGATACTGCGCGTACGAACGAGCCTCGGTGCTGCGAAGAGAGGAACACGAGTGTCGGCAAAAGAAAAACTGTTTCCCGACGAGTCGACTCATCCTCGTCGTGTATGAGAACTGCTCGTCGAGTTATAAAACATCAAACGGTAAACTCGCGAGGCGATGTATGTTTATCTCTATACGTATGTATGTGGGTATTCGTATGGGTAATACAGGTAGGCGCAGGTATAGCATCATCACGAAAACGCGCAAAACCGTTTGACCGTGTCCCCGATACCCTTTGACCTATGAGCGATTCTGTACAAGTCCGCGTGCACGGCAAACAGCTGCATCACTAGAATTTGCATGATCCATCCGCCTGTGCTTGTGCGCGCGTCTGCCTAGGTGCATCTTTTGCAATGCGACTAGGCCTCTCTGTCTCTCTCTCTCTCTCTGTATACGATTCATGGAATTTAACAATGAAGATATGACTGTTGCGCGCAAACATATACATACGCACACACACACACGGGCTCAAGCGGGTTTGGGATGCAATGTCAAAGGGGAAGAGAAAGAGAGAGAGAGAGAGATTCTAGTTTCACGACTTTACGTGAGCATACACTCGCACTCGCATTCGTATTCGTACGCACTCATACGTATATGCAGTTACGATAAATCGCGAGACCAATAATATTACCGAGTACGACTGCTGCGCATGAAAATTGAATTTTCTCCGTGAAAGATTTTCCTGCAGCCCGTACTTCTGGAATATTTTTACGTTCGATGTATGCGAAAAATCAGCGTAGTTATATCGCGCGCTCAGAGAGAGAGAGAGAGCGAAAGAGAGAAGTAGCGAGCCTGCAGACCCTGAATGAAAAAAACGAGCTAAACGACTTTTGTAAAACCAGTTTTTCAACGGAGCAATTGCACTGCTACGTTAAACTCGTAGAGCTGCTTGATTTATTCAATAAACGTTTAGCGAAATATACATACATCATTGGTACGCACTCTTACACATGCACGCACACCAACTCACACTAGCATGTTCATATATTACACTGACAAATTCATTATAAACATATTTATATCATACACGTTTAAATATAGATTTTTAAATTAAAATTTTACAAACAGATCAAACAAAATCGTTATCAATAATCATGCTAGAGTTTAATACTCCACCATTGAGAAAACTTGACCAAAGCAAAGCGAGGGCTCTGCCAATGCTGGCCTGTGTACTATTATTATTGTTATTACCGCGTATTTTAACACAAGAGTGGCCCCTACTACGCTATGATTGAGTTTTCTCGCTAGTGCCAAATTTAACTCGAACTAGTGTATAAAGCCAGACAGCCAGTAAACCCTGGATAGGCTCACTTTGAAATCTGTTTTATTCAAAAAATACAAATAACTTTATTTTTTTAATTTTGGAAAATTCAATGATTTTCTCGGGGGTTTCACCGAATAAAAGTTCAACTTTGAGTCTGTAAATCTATAAAGATGCCACCTAAAGATTTTAAATTTTGAGGATTCCAGAAGGATGTTTTTAGTTTGTACCCTGTTTTTTTAATTATTTTCTGATTAACATGAAACAACTTACCTACATTTCAATCATGGTTGACCCGTGAAGATATAGCAACGGATTTATGTAAAATCTAGCTTCTTGTTCCTCCTCAGAGAAGAGCCTGTCTGCAGCATTTTATACATCTAGATCAAGCACAAAAGAATTCCGTACGCAGTTTGAAGAGACAATGGCTCGAGTCAATAGTCGTATGTTTACTTTTGCTATATATAAATTACCCTTAAAAAGCTCTTTTTATTCATAGAAAAATGCACTTGGCATTTTAGCCGGAACGGCTGCAAGACACGAACTGAAAGAAGAATCCTCCTTCGGAGATAATTAGGCTAAAAAACATACCTACCAGACGTTCGTCTATTTACCTTGAAAGCCTCAATTTCTCTTCCTTCACTCGTCCAAACTGTCGGTCGAGAACAATCGAACTTTTTTAGCTCTCTCCCCTTGGAGCTCTGAATCTTGCGAATGAAAAACAATGAGACGCTTGCCAACATGTAGGCGCACAATGATTGAGATTCAAACTTTAATCGCCAAATGGAAGAAGCGAGGCTCTCCGACATCATCATCGGCTGGCTACGTGGACACTCGCCAATATCGCGCGCCGCTTTGCTCTCTGAAAAATGAATGAAATTGGCTAATGTTGCCACAAGCTCAAGAGTCGTTAAAGAGTACAGACGAATGTAAAGATGCGGTGGTTTTAAAGTTAATGGGGAGTGAGAGCTGCATTCGAGAAAAAGAGCCTTCTAGCCAGGCCATTTTACGAGCCTCACTCCGAGTGCGTCTGTGGTTGTTTGTATGAATTTATATTATGTACAATATTCTTTTTCTGGAGCTCATTCGCGAGATGAGCTTGCAATTTCTTACACGCTCCCGAGCACCATTTCGTTGTTTCCTCGGATTCTATAGGCGCGGACAATACCAGGCTAAACTTGTATTAGATGGTTTTTTATTTCTCGGTCGAAATCGTGATTCAAGTTTTTAATTAAAAAGTTCGACAAGATGTTGCGTGAAAACCAATCGCCGCGGCTGCTGCAAGAGTAAAACTTTTTCGTGAACTCCATTCGTAGAGAAAAATTCAATTTTCTCTCTCGACGACCTGCGCACAAAGTGCGTTTCTTATTGTAGAAAGTCAATGAATGGATGCGCTACACGACTGTGGTGCTGCTTTCATCGCCTATTCTCTAATGAAATTAAACTTTTTTTTCGACTGCTCCTTTCCTTAATGGTTATGTTATAAAACAACGAATTGTTATTTTATGTTTCAGGCGAAGTTATTGGCCAGCGATTTCTCGGCAACGAAAGTCACGTCGAACACTTTAAGCTACTTGAGCGATCGCCGACGTACTTCCTCATCGGTGCAAGGTAAGATTTTTCATGCGGAAAATATTTCTAACTCTATAGCTTGGTACACCTATATATCAAATAAAATAAAGTCGATTTCCCCTACGAAAGTCCCGAGCTTTCTTCGATATGCGCATTCCCGCGAGACGAGCGATTATCCGTCTGTGCAGTGCTCGCAAGCTCGATTTTTTTGCCAAGTACGACAAAAGCACGCGCGATAATTTCTCATCGGGTTTTTCAGAAAGCCATTTTCACGTATGAATTTTTCTTTCTTTCTTATACATCGAATAGAAGGCTGACCTGACGTAGCACTTGTTGCGTATCAGCGCGTGCGTATAATACGATTTATGCCCGGTAACGCTGTAACTATTTTTTTTCAATTTGTAAATAATAAACGAAAATGATTAGTTCATGTTCATTATTTTATTGTGGTACCCTATTGAACTTACTCATTTATAATTTTTTTTTTCATTAAATAATAATAAAAAATGTAGAATAAAAGTAATAATAAAAAAAATGCAAATAATAATAAAAAATGCAGAAAATTGTCTTTCGTTAATGTTTAGTTAACCTGTTTTTTATGAAAAAAATTTCTGATGGCTATCTCTTGAAAAAAATGAAAAAAAATGCTAGAAGGCAAGCAAGAGTAGCTATAAACTAACTACCGTCATCGCACGAATCTTTGGCGCGTAAAGTAATCTCACTTAAAACCCTATTTTACAAAGTAATTAGTGCTGATTCTCGTTCTATCTTTTTTTTAATTTCACGACAACTTCATTAACGGCGCCCGTACGAGTAACTGTCATTTGACAAAAGAAAAGCACAAAGAAAATGAAAGTAAGGTTAACTGTATGAGTGTGTGTGTGGGTGTGGGTGTGCACGTGCAAGCTGCGTGTGTGCATACTTATGTACCTAGACACACGCATACTTGTACTTATAGGCACGTATAGAACCTATTCATCTCCCAATTAACTTCAGCGCCGTAACTTCATTTCAAGGATGGCACTATAATAATTCGGTGAGATGCAGTAGCAGCGTCGTCGTCGTCGTTGCAGTCGACGACGATGGGACAATTAAACTCAGCACAAATTACAAATGGAACGACGACAAACTCGTTTAAGCTTGCTGCGCTTACACTGCCGCGCGCGCGCCGTGCTTTACTCTTCTTTCGCGCTCCATCTGACGAGCTTTTTGCTCTATATATACGTACGCGTGCGCCCGTATACATGGCTGCTTTTCGTGCGCATGATTTTACCAGGGAGCGACTTGAAAGCTGTGTTGAGAAGAAAAGTTAGAGCTTGAAACTGTCGCATTTTGATCTCATCTCGTTACGGAAAATACCGACCGACTTGTTTACACAGTCTCATGAGATAAGAGAAAGAGAGAGAGAGAGATAAAGATCAAAGTTACATTATCCTCACTCTCGTCATTCTAAGATTCAGTGATCTTACGCACAATGCAACATTATGTTCGACTTTTGAAATTCAATAAGCGCTTTTTCTCTCTTAAGCCCACAAAAGACCATCGAGTCAAACGACTCATCATTTTTGTCCAATTCAGCTTCAATCTACTAGTATACAGTACATAACTTACGTATATACTCAGAACATGAAAAGCAGCTTTGTTTTACTTAAGACGCGCTGGAAACGAGCTTGGTGTTCAAAAGTAAAAAGTCAGATTGCTGGCATGATAAAATCAAATCGTTCGTGATTTTTTCGCGCCTTCTACTCAAAAGAGAGGAAGATAATTTTTTCTTAACATAATTTTTCCGCGTGTTTCATTCCTCAGAGCATGTAAACACTTAAATTAAATTTGAATACTCGTTTGTATATTGTACCTGATAACCGATGAATATGACGAATCTAACGTTGTTAAAAATATTTACCTTGAAATCAATCAACGATTTTTTTCTCCACGTAGATAAATTTGATTTCATGCAAAATGATCAATTTTGATATGATTAGAATTAAATGGAAACTTTTTTTATAAATGATTTAACATTAATTTCAAATCATATTTAGTGTAAATAAACCATTTCTCGGAATTTTCATTCTTGAAGTTCGCAAATTTTGGAACAAATCTTTGGAATTTTAATTCTTACTATTTTCAACATTTTGGAAATCAATTCTCGAACGTTTTTTCGGAATTTAAATCCTCAGAAATTTAAAAAATTTGAAATCAATCCTTGGTACTTCGTTTTTTTGGTTTTGCTAAAATTTTTATATTTATAATTTTACTAATACCTTCAATAAAATTTATTATTTGTTGGCGTGACTTTAATTTATGATTTTATGTAAAGCTTTACTTAATTTGATTTCATTTGTCATACAGTTTGAAATCATTTAAAAACAACAACATTTTTTCTCGTTACAGGAATGCCATTTACAATATAAGTCTACACGATCTTACAGAAATTCCTGATCAGGTGAGTATTTTTTTACTTTTTTACATAACTGATATACTTACATTATGTTACTTTAAATCTAGGTTTAAGCAGGCTTAAGAGATCGAAACAAGACGAGTACATTATGTATCTTTCAATCTTTCAATTTGAGCATTATTTTTTAGCTTTCGCGCTTTTCTCTTGTTGTACTGAAATCATACTGTCTTCGCTTGATTTTAGTTACGTCCGAAAGTTAATGCCTGAAAGCTTGTAAAATTTAAAAAATAAAGGTCAATGAACTGAAGTTACTCGCTAGGGAAAAGTATCTGCGTAAAAATTTTTGACAACCGCTTGATTCTCTAAATGCGACTAATAACTGTTAGACGTTAATGGAACATGCAGTACTAGAAAATAAAGCGCACTTGCTCGTATATTACATTCAAATTATATTTTCGCGTGTAGACCATTTAGAATGCGGAAGAAATGCGTACCCATCGATTTCGCAGATAAACACTAGCAGTGGAACGCGAAGAATGTTCAAATAACGTCAAATGTGTTAAGCCGTTCGCGTATACGTTCGTTCAACGAACGACGCATCGAGAGCAACAAAGTCGATCCGCCGAGTAATATAAGTGCTCTTTTTTATTGCGCGCAGAGTTGATGGTCATTCGAAAGATGAGTACGAGACTCTCAAGATCGTTATAGTATGTATTAGCGGGTTTTTTTGCAGAACATTTTTAAGAGGTGAGTTTCGGACGTAATTACACAGCAGCATTGACCGATGTAACTTCCTCAACTTAAGAGCCTCGAACAAATTTGTGAGGAAAAAAAGTGTTTTGTGTAGCCAATATTTTTCGTATCATATTTTGATGCAAAAGTTTGAGTATTCAGTACGTTTAATGACCATACCGTAGAACGATTTGAAGGAAAAGTTGAATTATTAGTCGGGATGATTTGCCAGGATGAACGAGAATGAAACTCGTGAACGGTGTACCTAAGTACTTTGATGAACTTGAACTATAGTATGGTATAGAGTAACCAAGGGGTGCGTTATTACCCTGATATGGTTGTCAAAGGCTAAGAGTATTAAAGAGTTATAATGCAGCCGCTCTTAAAAATATAAGCGTAAATCTCGGGGCTCTTGTGCTTAAAAGATGCTAAAGTTCTTTTTCAAAAAGTTTTCCGATATTTTTCTATTTAATACAAAACCTGTAGGAATTAAAACGTTGATAAAAATTTTCAACAGAATTTTTCTGCCCAAATTGACGATGAGCTTGTTCGGAAGCGATTTCATTAAATTCGTTAACCGAGGGAGAAATTGCCTTTTCAAAAAAATAGTAAATTCTCTCGATGCCTCGGTATCTGTGGGAAAAAATCGTCAAAGGGGGAAGAGGAGGAGGTTGGGGAGAGGGAGGGGGGGGGGGAGGAGAAGAAGAGAGAAAGGGAGATGAAGAATTGTTACAAAAAATTGAACACGACGAAATCTATACGCAATCTAGCGGGCAAAATCGTGGCGATGTGTACACTCGATATTCCTGCGGTCAGCGCACGCACATATATAACTACTTGCGAGAGATCTTGCCCACACGTATGATCGGATTTTATTTTCTCTCGCATGCATACAAGTTCGATTCCACTTTTTTTTCGCGGCGATCTTGACAAAGCTCAGCAAGCGTGTCGTTATGAAAATAATTATGAATCGAGATGATAATTCAACTTGATAAGGAATCATAATTTTTCGAAAATATTTTTTACTTTACTGTACAGGTACTAATAAGGTTGTAAATTAAAAAGTTTCATAAAAAATTGTACAATAAGTTTTTTGCTTGTCGTTAAAATGATAATAAGTTAGTATCCAATATCTTTAAAAAAAAAAGTTGAAACATCGTATGAGCCGGTAATAACTGAATGAATGAGTCAAGCTAGTTGTATTGACGATGGCAACTCGAAGGTTTGTTACATACGTTTATTTATCTTCCGTATAAATCAAAGTTTTACAATGCATGATTCATATGATTTTGTCTATCCATAGCCGTATCCATTGTCGTATAGGCATGCAACGAACGATAAAAAAAGGGAGAAAAAAAGGGTAAAATCCCGAGCACAGACTGTTGAATTATAATTAAGTGCAACGGAGCACGATATTATATCGATATATATAGCAGATCTACAAGCTGGGCCGCTAATGGAATCCAAGCCGCGCGCCTGACAAAATCAGCTATGCACTGGAAATATAGCGGAATATAACGGTCCATCTCGCGTATTTATATGGGACTGTCTGTGCGCGCGCGAGCCAGTGCGTATTTATGCGAGTGCTCGTTTGTAGGTTTTAGCTTCTGTCGTCGTTTGCTGATTCGCGCATGCACCTGCGTAAGCGCGAGCCCCGAGTCCGCAGTCGTTTTTGCAGCCCGCGTATTTACGGCTAGCTCTCGCGCTCGCGACTCTTACGTACAGCACAGCGTGTACATATATATACGAATGTACTGCGAATGGCGCATGTGCATGCAACGAACGGTATCGCAGTTCGCTCGGATACGTAACGCCTCATGGACCCGTTCGACGCGTACACATACACTTGTAATTCGTTGCGCTGTATATAATCCATCCATCGACGCTCCTACTAGCGAGTCATTTTTTAGGCATTAATAACTCGACTTGTTAGCGAGTGAAATAAAAGTATCTCTCTTATCAGCTTTTTGACTTTTGTCGCGTAATTACAAATAAAATGCGTATAGCATACACTTTCTTAAGGCGGTACCACAACTTGCAATTAAGCTTGTACATATAAGTACACGCACGTAAATTTACGCACACGTAAATTCATTATGATGAAGCATCTCCGACATTCGCTACGGAGCTCACAATACATTATTTCGTCCATTTCCTTTTGCCGCTAGTTACCGCGTTGAATATTCGCCTATGATACATATATATTATATATAACGGTTGATGCTGCAGCGTCTGCAAAACACACACAGACACACACGTTGCACACATTTTCATCAAGATGTTTTCACACACTCGATTCTTCGGAGTATTCTCGTTGCTATTCACAAGCAAGTGTACACGTGCAAGTTTATATATATATTGCTTATAGTAGCTGAAGCTGCTCTCCTCTAATTACAAGTCTACAAAAGCTAGCGCGAATATATACGTGTGCAGATGTGCAGATGGGCAGAGAGCGATTGTTACTTACGTGTACGAATGCGCGTACCAAATCAAGCAGAGTGTATGCATTTATAAGTATACGTACTTGGTGTGCAAAAGGATCGCTAAAGGAAAGCTGGCTCGGCTCGAGCGAGCGAGATGTAAAAATAAAGTCCGCGGCGTCGACGCGTCTCGCTCGCCTCTAATGATTCGCTCCGAGCCGAACTCGGCTTTTATTACCTCGCTCTCTTAGGCACTTGGCGTTGGCGCGATTCGAGCGACGATAAGGAAAAACAGCGGAAAGCTATCCGTTGTTCGATCAACGCCGCGAATATTTAATTGATCGCGTAAAGTACTGTTACGCAATGGCAGCGCGACTCGCCGTGAATGAATTAACCGTTGCGTCGCACATCCACATGTATTAAATAGCGCTTGCGATACTTGAGAAAATCGTAATATATATTTTTCTCTCTGCGGAGCGACGAGAGCTATTTACAACGAAGACGACGACGTCGACGACTGTACTTTGACGATGTGTATGCTGTATATATGTATCCGCGCGCACACTCGCGTCTATCCACGTGCTTATTATAGAATGATTTAGTCGCTCATAATGCGATGCTACATATATACGTATTACGTGTGTAGCTCCGAATGTATAACGCAGAGAGCTCGACGCGACTTGCGTAGAGCCTAATTAGCGCTCGACGTCGACTGCGAGACGAAGGATCGTAGCGCGCGCTACATTAGTATACGAGGAGCTCCTTCTAAGGGGCGTCGTGCCTCGTACTTCTATTCAGCCGCGATCTAGCTTATGAATAATCCAGACCTTAAAAAGGATCTCAATATTGCATTAAAGTCGACGGAGAAAGAGAGACATAGAGGAAGAGATGCTCGTGCCGTACCGAAGCTGCATTCGAGCGAGTAAGAAAACAGTCGGTATAAATTGAAATTGCGGACGCGCGCGTGCCGACTAAATACCGCAGTCATTTGTCGCTTGAAAATCGCGGAGGATGGATGAACAAAAAAATTGCACGTGCACCTACGTGTATACACGGAACGCGTTTATAGCGCACACGGTGTCTTTTCCTCGTTAGACACTGCGGGCGAGCCTAGTATTGAGCAATTGACTTTGTAAACATTATTTCACGTGCGTCAATGCGTCCGTCAATCAAATCCGCGTTAGCTGCAAAAGTTCAGCCGTAAAACCGCGTATCTCTAAGCTCATCGCGGCAGCTTCGCTCGGCTCTAAAAAGACGAGAAAAAGTCGAGAAATTTAGTGATTTGTCATCGAGGAAGATTAATACAAATATGCAAACCTGGACACGTATAAAAAGAGTCACGCGTATCCACATATGTTTATGTACCGCGTGTATATAGATAGGATACGCAGAGAGTCTGACCGGTCATTCACTCGACTGCAGCGCCTGTGCCTTTCTCATCGTCGTCGTCGCCACCACAGCCGCCGCCGTTGCTAGTGCTGCTGCCGCTGAGACTTCGATATATTCAAGCGATAACGGAGCTTGGAGAGGAGGGAGAGCTCCGCGAGCGCTCCAGGCATTTGCGTCGGTGGTGCACATAAACGTACGAAGAGATTATAAAAGTCGACGCTGTGCCTCCTACCACGGCGCATATTATATATATAAATATATATATATATACACATGCAGCTGCGAACGCGAGTATTCGTACACGCGCGCGTGCTGTTTCACGTGCATATATACATATAGGTACCGCGCGCGATCATGTGAAATTTATGCTCGCTCGATGCTCGACGCGTTATTTTGACACCGAAAAATCTTATCCGCGTGATCGATTTTCGCGCGAAACATATTTTGTTGCGCGATCAGAGCGTGATATATGAAAATAATAAGCCGCGTATCAAAGGATGCGCGCTCCTACGGACGCTTACGTCGTCGTTGCCGCGCGCTGAATAATTCGCAAGGAACGAAATTTCACGCTGCGCAATCAATGTGCGCGCCTATACGGGGTACTGTACGTACGCAGCACTGCGGCATACGCTCTGCATTGCAAATAGCTGCAAAGCCACCGATACCTTGTAAACACGGATTCAAAGCCGTTCCTTTCGCTCGGCTGCGTGCGTCGAATTCGAATTCGGCGTACCGCGAAAAAATCTAATTGTAATACATACGTATGTATGTACGTGCGCTATGTATGTATAGGTAGCGCAGGGGTGCGTACTCCGCTAAGCCTGACCATGCGTATCGTAGCGCCGAACCCCGAGCGGCGGCTCTCGCATCCGAGTTTTCCCCGGGGAGCCCGGCATTTACCATACGTCCTACGCTTTTTGCGGGGATATCATTTTCTGCAACGGTACGAGCGATTATACGAATTAATGATCGTATCGGAAGGCGACAATATTCCTATCTACCGCGCATTGCTTCACACGGATTGGACTTTATCGGGCGCGCAGTGATTTTGCTCACTAGCACACTCGCCGGCACGAGAAGGAGATTTATCGTCGGATTATGCAGTCGCGCTGGACGGCCCAGCCTATAATAGATATTCAATCGAGCAAACATGAGCGTGTAATTTGTAAAAGTACCAATTACCTCGAGACAGCGCATCTTCCCTGGCTCGAAATTATGAGCGGTCGTACGAAAATTTGGGAGAAAGACTCGACAAATTTAATTAACATTTTAACTCGGAGCCGCACGATAAATTCTCGATAAAATAATCTTTTTTTCGGATCCTTAAAAGTGTGAAGGTCCCTTGAAGCACGTCCACTCATATTATTATCCAAAATCTCATCGTAATCGGTCGCGAGATAATGACGGCGGAGAATATTAATAAATTTTGTGACGAACAAACTGAAATTACAGCGAATTAGTTGTAGCGAAAATCTTTAAAAAAGACACAAATACCTGTAATAAAGCCATTAGATCAAGCCACTATGTGTGTATGTGCAATTTGTGTGTGTGCGTGTGTGTGTGTACATGTCTGACCGAACCGCGGTACACAGAGAAGTGCAGAGCGACATTAAGTATACAGAACGAGTGCGTGAGAGGGAAACGAGAACTAAACTTGATTAACGAGTGCCGTTGCCTCGGCCGGGGACAGTAACGCCCAATTCTGCAATGCCGACGCTGATTCGATTACGCGTTTTGCGCTCTCGTTTTCTTTTTTGCCGAGTATGTATGTAAAAACGACATTTTCGAAGCCGTAACACACATTTTTTCTTCGATACTCGTGAAATTAAGAATGAGTTTCAATAAAAGATAAAAACGTTAAATTATACTTTTTATCTGCTGTGATTTATTCATAAACAAAAAGAAACGGCATCGATTATTAGAGAATGCACTGTTCCGTAATATTACCCCGAAGAGTTATGCCAAAAAAAAAATCAATAGCATATCGTGTCACTTGGTAAGAATGCCGCATATTGCGAAGCACATAACTGTCATGGCGCTCGCGCTTGATATTATAGACAATAGAAAAAGAGCGATTGTCCTCGTGGTCGTGGTGGTGGTCGTCGTCGTCGTTGTCATCATAACATCGATTTTTCGCCTCTTTCGTGTGCATCCGAGAGCGCTGCTATGAGAGCGCGACCCGATAATGAAGCCATCAATAATTCATCATTTCCGAGCAGCTCGTTCCCTGATGCACGCATGACGAATTACGTGTACCTGTGTACGTGTATTTCTCAACTTGCGTGACAGAGACAGGCAGCAGAAGCTGCTTTGTCGTCTCGAAGAACACGTAGTTTGTTTCAAATTTCATACTGCACCGCAATACCTACATGGACAAAAAAAAGAGTTTTTGAGCAAACAATCGATATCTATTGATAAATAACTCGCAGCGTTCCAAATATTTACATAACAATTTCATATGTATATAAATTTTTGCTATCCACTACAGAACCCATAGACAGCTTCGTTATAAAGCTCCTCTCTTTTTTCTGGCCCGTACAACTCGCCGTGTAACGTGTCGCGCGGCGCGACTCGCGATAACGTCAATCCTCAAAATTGATGTCACCCGACAGTTTCCTAGTTGTCCTTTCTTTTTCTCGTTTTTTTTACCCGCCTTTTTTCCGTTTTCAGCCACCGCGAGCACCTACCGCACGTTTGAAATAATTCTTTTAACTTGAAACTATGCTCGACACTTTCGTCTCTGTCACCGCGCCACAGTTGACATATTTTGCAGTTGACGAAATAAAAAGAGCTTGCAGGTAAAACGATAGTCGAAGTGCTGCGCGCCTAGTACTCGGGTCCTGTTATTCAGGCGTGAAAATGATGCGAATTCGATTGGTTTACGGCGGCGCACTATAGTCTCGCGCGTAATGCATACGATATATAAGGCCAGAAAATGAAGCACAAAAAGTTGCGCAGTGCACATATAACTCGAGGTAAAAATGTCTAGCTGGGTTATGTGTGTCGCGGGTGTAGGCACGAGCAGGGCCGAGGGTTGGATGACATGCGCTCGTGTGTTACAAATCACAATCAAGCGGCATCGAGAGAGTTGAAAAATGTCGAGTCGCTTCGTTGGCTGCCGTTAGTTATTATGTATCCTACCTCCGCGTTGGCTGCAGTATTACTATTATCTAACGATCTCTCGGTGTCACGCGCACCCTGTTCTCATTTTTTTCCTTTTTTTTACCACTCGGTTATCATTTGGCTACTCGCGTACGCCGGCATTTTACAGTGTTCATCAATAAATATGCACGTTCATATACATTGAAATATATGCGCGAAAAATGAAGAACGAGAGAGCGACGTCGAGAAAACAATGAAAATATTGTCATTATAAATTTTATAACAATATCTATGAAGAGAGGTCAAAATTGTGTTTTTCGATTTCGAAATGAGTTAGAAAAATTGTAATCAGATTTTTTTCTGCAGGCATGCTAATGATAAAATTTTTATTCCAAGCAATATTCGTCAAAAAGGACAAATTGCGAAATGAATGCAAAATTTAAAATTGTTTTGAAATTGGAATTAGAACTTGTGTAGATAAATTTGACACGCCACATCCGAAATCGATAATGTAAAAAAGTTGAGGAATTTTATGGCTAATTATAAATTTTATTAATAAGTAGAATAAATTGCAGAATAAAATAGATTGAAATATTTTAAATACCGCATGTCATGCGGTAATAACACTTGAGTCATATTTGTTGAAAAAAAAATTGAAATAACGTTTGAATCTGTTTTGGATTATCCTCTATTCATAAGTGAAATGGAAATACTACATTTACCTCATTTATAATGGTCTAAATCCATTTATAAGCCGTATACATAAGGACAGGTATAAAACATTATTTTGTAGAAAATTGCCCATACATACTAAATATGTATTTGCGAACGAGAGAGTTCATATGATACCGAATTTTTGAACAATTTTTCATTCGCTATCGCAGCAGCCACGCGCAAAAAGCAAAAATGGAACGGCCCTTATATATGTATATATCGTACGTGATACGAATGTATATATCAGCAATTTTGAGGAGTTAAAGCAAATGTTTGTGCTTCGTTATTTTTTCAGGGAAAAATTTTTTCCTCTTATTTGTTCATTATCCCATTAGGATCTTTATCATTTGCTCGTTTATTTTATGGTAAAGAGAAAAAATTCACACAAAAGCACTAGTAGCTTTTTAAACCATTTCAATTACTCGAGTATATATTTAATGAAGGGAAATACAGAATCGATAAGTGATACGAAGATTACGATTATCCGCTCGGAGGGTGTCAGCGGGCGTGAGGATTTCATTCGATCCATCCATCATGCCATGAAATCGTCATTAATTTAGTTTGCCTTAACGTCTATACCCTGGGGTTTACCTAAAAAAACTTTAAAAAATACCCTTGTATAAATTGATGAGTTTTAGTGCAGATATTAGAGTACCGTTTGGGTTTTGTGTAGATGCCTTCAAATCGTTCTAAAACCGCAAATCTGTGACAGCGATATCCTCTTAATATTTAAAAGCGATTGTTACGGACGCATTGATGATTGGCAACGCGGAAACTGATTATAGTCCCTAGTACGGTACCATATACGAGCGAACCGGACAATGCGAAGATAAAACACGACTGAGGAATAGTTTCTTTTAAAGTCTATTGTCTCGCGGCTGCTAGCTTTTTCTTGATTAAGAGTCGATTTCGTGACGCTTCTCCAGCGGCTTTCACAGTTTTTTAAATGCCATTCGTGCGTGACTAAAGTTTGACGTTTAATCTCCCTCGTACCGTTTATCGCTTTGAATAAAAAAAAAGTTTGTCGACTCGGTTATCTTTTTTTTTTTAACTTTAACACTTTTGAGCTCGGTTGAAAAGTGACGGATTAGGCTCAAAATGGTACGCAATAAAGTGCTCGTAATATTTAGTCGAAAAAAGCAAGTTCATCGAACGCGTCTCACAGTCTCGAAACAAAGCAGTCATACTTTCAAGTCTGCAACTTCACATTTCTGGATACCTGCGTGAAAAAAATATGCATGTTGTATATTTTGAAAGCAAAGTCAAAAATATACGATTTTTATGATTAGTATAGAAATAATAAAGTTTTGTATATGTTAGTAGATATAATACCATTCCGTCAAAATCAGCCTATCCGACGAATTGTGTTTTAATCATTAAAATCACGCCGTTAGTCATTTGGTGCGTGCTGCTCACCTATTAAATAGCAAGTTTTTTCTCCCCGGAATTCTTTTTTTCATCCTTTTGCTACCATTCAGTAGCTCTCGAAATCCAGAACGTCTCTTGGCTCGTTGTCTCAAAAAAAAGGTTCGCGTTCGTGAAGAGGCTAAAATCTCGCGCTAACTAATTGGCGACTCCGGAACGTTGATTATTGCGAAAAATCGCGCTCTGCCGCGAAAAGCTGCGCACTACACGTATATAGCGAGAGAAGTCGCGCTAGCTCTCATTGGCAGTGCGAGCTGCAGAGTCTGTCTTTCTTTCGACTAATGGGCCGAGAACGCGCTAATTGCCGAGTAAAAGACGCGTCTACCGGTGACGTGCTAAAATATACGCGACAATTCGAGCGAACACTGTGCAGCGGCTAAATGGCCACTCGGCGCGACAACGACGCTCTCGTCTCTCTCTCTCTCTCTCTCTCTCTTTCTCTTTCACTCTCTTACGCGCGCGCGCGCGCGCGTGCAAAACTTGATGATGAAAGGCCTGCCTCTGTCCTAACTCTTCTATACACGGCGAAAAAAAAGTCCTCTCAAAGTTTCATTTTTTAGCTGGCTTTTATATTCGTTCGGCATATACAGTATGTGTACACTCGCCGAGCCAGAATTTTCAATTAACTTATTATGTATGCAGAGCCACTTCCTGCGACGGATGAATTAATTCTTTTTCCCGCGCTTATGCAGGCTGGAAACAAACGAATACTCGTTTCATCACGATCTTGGGATAACAATGCAATACATGCGGAATATTTGTCTCGCGAAAAAGTTTCATCGATTCAGCTTGCACGTGACACACCTAGACGGTACATATAGCGCTCGTACGGATAATTATAATTGCTTCCCGCGTTGCGAGATTTCAATTTTTTCAAAGGCGCTAACGATCGAACTTTAATCTCTCGTGAGGGAGAAAGAAAAATATTTAATAGACTTTTGTATACTCAAACATATTTTTCGCGCCTCCATGAAATACATACACACACGCGCTTCATTTTCAAAGTAAAAAGTGCGGCTTGCGTTTATTTGCACGTGCATGCGCTTGACGTATCTACCGGCACGCGAAACATTCGTTGCGTCGCGCGCGCGTCTGCCATCTAGCTAAAATTTTCTAATTGGAATACGTTTCATGAGCACGAGAACTTGATATCACTCGCGCGGCAAGACAGAGAAAAAAAAAGAAAAAGTGGAACGCGCTCGCGCGGCCGCAAATTATTCGGCCATACGTGAATGATCTTGTCCCTCGCTCCGGCTGTGGCTGATATGACTCGTGTGCGCGAGCGCGAGTGTTTATACGTGCATAGGTGCCAAGCACTCTCCCTTTGCGAAGACGTATATAGTATACGGCGCCGCGCCTTTGAGACGAAAAGAGAAGAGCTGGTGACCCCGATATATATACAAATATATATAGCTTGCAGTGTATGTACTTACTTGCGCCACGTGCACTCCACTGCACACTTCGAGTGCGCGCGTATACACCGCCGTATACTTTGATGCTCTGTGTGGCCGTTACTGTTTGTACATGTATTTTTGCCCTTTTTCATTCCACAGTTTGTGCATATATACTTGCGACGATTTTATCGATAATTTGGACCAAGTACGCGTACGTAACGAAATTTGGTCGAATTTTCAAAGCTCCCAGATCTTAAATGAATCGACTTATGGCTATGCCAAGTAAAGCTTTCAAGAAAGCGAGCTGTTCTCATTTTTTTCTTTTGCTTCAACTCCAGCATGCCTATGGCCAGCCGTTAAAAGCAGATAAAAGGGGGTCGCGTGCGCTTGGTTCCAAGCTCTGGTCAAAAGTGACCTAAAAGCCGTATACAACTCATTTTTCCCACTTTTTTCCTCCGAGTTTTTTTTACATTTTACCTGCTGTTGACTCATTTGTATGCGTATGTACGAAATCCCATTGAGCAATCCGTCAATGAGTGCCAATTTTGCAAACGTAATATCTATTTGAATGAGAAAAAGTACTCGAGAAAACAAAGTCAAGTCCTAGCGCCGCTGCCGGTGTATTATGGACTCGAACTGCTTGGCGTGTGGAATTTCTCATCTCTCTGCCATGTTTGTTTGTCCAGCCCTTTCGGAGCTGTAGTGGCAGTAGTCGCAGCCCTCCGTTGAATTATTCATGAGTTTTTTTCCCTCTACTATGCGAGAAAAGGCACGCTCGAGTGCTAGACACCATCGCTGATAACAAAACTAAAAATCTTGTGCGCACGAGCACATAAAAAGAAGTTAATTTATCGTCATCAGTTTGTATATGTAACGATTGGTTTTTTATTTTGCAGAGGTTAAAATGGGCGAGCAGCGACGCGCATCAGGAGTTGTGCTATCTCAAAGGCGGTGACAAGGACACCTGTCAGAATTATGTGAGGGTGTTCGGCAGGCTCGGACCCGATCGTTTTTTGACTTGCGGTACCAACGCCTACAAGCCGCTATGCAAGAGTTTCCTCGTCAAGGTAAGTTTTTTTCCATAAAAGACGGTAATTTCATATTTTCTCATTCCACTAGATAAGTACGATATATACATTGTTTTACACTAGAAAAATATGTATCAGAAAAATCATGGGTAAAAACATTACTAAACGTTTTCGTGGATTTCATGTGGAAATTTTGGCTGTAACACGTGTATGCAAGCACTTGCATCGAATTATGCGCCTATAAATTCACCTTGTTATGCTATTAATAAATATTCTTGCGCGCCCGCAGTCTATCTCGCTTGCTCCACAACATGTGGAATTGAATCGTCGAGTAGTCGATTAAAATTTTCGAGAAAAAGAAATTTGCATTCGCGCAGCGAGCAGATAAATATTGCCTTGACTCTGGCGCATACAGTACGTATATCCGAGTCGAGCTTTTTTTTCAAAATTCAATCTAAAAGGCAATATGGAATTTTGCCCTTTATATCTTTTTCTCAGCTGCTTTCGCATGAGCAAAAAGCGCAACTCTGCTTACTTATACGTAGATGCTGCACTACGTAGGGACGTATAGGAACGCTTGCGTGTGTAACGCGCCAAGAGACAAAAGGCCACTCGTGCTGCAGTACCATAAGACTGAGAGGAAGAGAGAGAGAGAGAGAGAGAGAGAGAGAGAGAGAGAGAGAGAGAGAGAGAGAGAGAGAGAGAGAGAGAGAGAGAGAGAGAGAGAGAGAGAGAGAGAGTCTCATCTTCTTTTCTTGGCAGGGATTCTGCTGCTGCATACAAGACTTTCTGTACGTTTTTCTCTTTCGCTCGCCGAGGCGGTGACGTCAATCTCTGAGTCAAAAAATTATGTGCTTTCTTTCATTCTTTCTTTCTTTTCTCTCGGCTGTCTCTCTCGCTCTCTATTATACGACTGAGCGAGATAGAGAACGAGAAAGAAGGGGGTAATAGAGAACGTGCAATTTTTCTCGTGGCTTAACAGCAGCTTTATTCGTCTATATACGAGCTCTCGCGCAAGCGCACCAACTGATATCTTTTTCCTTCCCCGAGAACTTATACGTAAGAGAACGACGATATAACTGAAAACTGTGCATAAGCTCGAGTGCACGACGCGCGACTGATGGATTGACATATCGAAGATGAGGCTTATATTCTCCGCCAGAGACTTTGTCGCATTACGCAAATAAGATCCGATCCTTAATTTTTTCTTATCTTTTAAATTAGTATTTTTTCAATTCACATAAATTACCTTTGGAGTAAAGACGAGAAATATGCATTTTTCTCAAGATAAACAATAAGCCTGCGAAAAGCACATCGATTCAAAAAAGTCTGCTATGATATAAGATTCGTGTGGAATGACAATAAGCTGCTCGATTGTGAATTTCATTCGTGAAAAGGCTCTTGCGACTGCCTGTGTGTATGCGAATATAGGTAGCCTAGAACGAGATGTAAAATAGAGAAGGTGGATGACATCGTAGACTACGTGATGCCCTTGAAGCGTATGAAAAATTCCCATTTCTTTTTTCTCTGGACGTGTTCGCGAAAAAAAATGACGGACGATCGTGCAGCGGAGCCGAAGGTGCTACATTTGCGAGAGCGCGAAATCCATTTAAATTCTCCTGCTGTAAGGAAGGCGTGTGCGTGCGTCTCGAGGGAGCAGCTCGGGCTCGACGTTAATTATTGTTAACCAACGTTATGTTTAATCCATCTTGTCCAGCGGCAACAGCAGCAGCAGGCACGGCTTGCGCCAAGCTGGGCGCGTATGTGGAGCGCATTATAATTGCAGTTCATTATCGTTGACAATTGAACGTCAGGCCAGCTCTATATCGTTCCGCAGCCGTAAATTCTGCTCTTCTGCAGGCACCGTAGCTGTGGCAGCAGCAGCAGTAGCAGCAGTAGCAGCTTGACGCATGGGGGAGGAAAGAGAGGGAGGGGGGGGGGTGGTAGCTTTACCTCTCGCTGCGGAGCGTTGCATATATGCGAAGGGGTGCAGCGCGCACAGCCTAGCTCTTGCAAGCTAGTAGTCCTAGCTGGTACTAGTCCGCCCTCAATTTGAATAAATTTACGAGATTCGCTATCGCTCCTCTTTCCTCTCCGAGTGAATCGCGAGCAGCAGTCCCTGGAATTAATCGGAATTAATTATCTGGGAGCGTACTACTGCTGTGCTGCTCTCGACGCGCGCTCTGACGCTGCACTATATGCAGTGCACCCCTTTAGTCTTCATTTCCTGAGAATCGACTCCGAAGCTGCTTTCCCGCTGCTGCTACTTCTTCTTCTTCTTCTTCTTTACTCTTCGCCTTCGCCTTCTTTGGGCTCGGCCTACATTATTTATCTCCTTTCGTACAGTGAAACTACGAGCTACCTCTATCTGCTCGTCTGGAAACCTGACCTGATCTACTAAACGCTCTCGTGTGATGCCGAGACAAACTCCCTTCGCGCCGATCGTTGCCTCGACTCTAGCCGCGTGTGTTTGTATGCACAGGCGATTCGGCTGGAAAATTAGATGATAATGGCTCGACTTTTTCTCTTTAAAGGAGCAAATCGTGCTGCCGTTACGACTTGCAAGAGTAAAGAGGCTTTTAAATTAATTAACAAAAGTTTAGAGTTTCGTCGTAATACGTTGGCTATATATTGCGCACACAAAGAGCTAGAAGGCGCTTTTATTTTAGCGGTCTAATGTATATATTATTGGCTTGTTTTGGTTATTACAAACGCAGCGCCATCGTTCGTCTAGTTGTCTCATTTTTCTCCGTCTTGCTGTAGCATAAACTTATTTTACATGAAACTCCGGCGTCTCGCTTTGTCGACGATACGATCCGCTTATAGTCGACATCAGCACGTACATCTACTTTCGACTTTGGAGCGGCGGGAGCGTCGGGTAATTATATTGTTTAAAAATGTTAATTTTGCTCGCTAAATCCGAGCTTTTAATAAAACATTAAATCACTTTTAAGTAGGCCACTAAGCGCCGGAGTCGACTATTATTATATCGCGAGGGACGCGAGGCACGGAACAGAGGCAGAAAGAAAGTCGTAGAGATGGCGAATAAGTGCAATGAATAATCCATGAAAACGCGGGGGAATCATCGTTGGCTTTGTGCGCGATACACTGCGCACGGGCCGAAAATCTCATTTCTCCCCGGCAACAAGTATTACTTAGCCACACACGAGTACGCGCGTGCTGATAACCGTCTGTTACTCAACTCTCTCTCTCTCTCTCTCTTCTCTCTCTCTCTCTCTCTCTCTCTCTCGAGCTGCACGCACGCAGATACAGCGGACGTGCTGGGCTGTTCTGGCGGCTCCAAGCTAGCTACTACTGCTCGCTCGTGTCTACTTGCCTCGCGCGCTGTGCATTTGTGCTTGCGCTCGCAGTTTTCAATTACAACCGCGAAAGAGAATACACTTTGCGCGCTGCTTTTGTCGTTTTGTTATCCACCCTCGGAGCCCTTGCCTCTTTGTTTTCTCCGTGAGCGTTAGAATTAAAATTATCATCTTCGCGTGTGCCGTACATTTTATAAATGGCCGACTGTGTGCTCGCGCACTTGAAAAATTGCACTCTTTATGTTACTGCTACTTATTACGCTGCACGTCCCGCGAGAAAGAGAAAAGGGAGAAGACAGAGAGAGAGAGAGAGAGAGAGAGCAGCAACTTTCGGCAAAGGTACGAAAAAGTAACAATCCATCAACGGCTGGCTAGCTACTGCTTATTTTTCTTATTTTTCAGCTGATGCTCACAAGTAGACACAAAACACTCTAAGAAATTATAAGAGCTTGTGTCATGCAAAAATCGTCCGAGTACCTGAGCGCACACACTTAAACACACACAGACTGGCGTGCGAGTTGATATATAGCCGAGGCCATTAATAAGTGTCCCAAGTATACGAGGGGGTTATATGGCCGTATGTATATATGTCTGTATTGTATATAGCAGGTTCGCGACGGTGTCTACGCACAGCAAGAGTGAGAGCCACAAAGAAAAGTTTTCTCATGCGGCTCGCTGTCGAGGAATCATAAAGATGGCCGCTGCAGCCAAGTGTAAGCAGCTGCAGCAGCAGCAGCAGCAGTGCACACGCGAAAATTGCTCGCTAGCAGCGCGCGCGATGCCTAGCCAAGCCGCGCTCCGCGAATAATAAATCAGCTTGCGTTCTTTTATCTTTTCCCCAACTCGCGCGCGCACTGCCTCTGCCTCTGCGTATACATATACTTTATACTACGTAAAGTGCGCGTTTTTACCGAAGAGCAGAGGAGAGAAAGAAGGAGAGAGGAGAGAGAGAGAGAGAGAGAGAGAGAGAGACAGAGAGCAAGAAAGGGAAAAGGAGGAAAGCTTAATGGCATGGCCATGTTCATGCAACTGTACAAGATTGTGTGCGTGTATCTCTTACTACGCTACACTATACAGCAACTATATGCTTTTTAACAGTGACGGTTTTAAAGAAATAATCCATGTCTCTAGCTTCAGTTTTTTCTTTCTGTAGCTGCGCTAGTTTACCGCGTAAACCCAAGATAGGCTACGGAGCTTTCCAAACTCCTTATATATATAGTAAATAAAAAAATAACAATGTAAAGTATAAAGCTCGAGCTATATTATAGTACAAGTTGGGCTCGACGTGCCGTAGCGCGAGCTTTTCTAAACGTCAGTGAGAGAGGGGGGCCGAGCACTTGAATAATATATGGCTGACCATATACTTGAGCTATTCTACTTATTTCGAGCGAATAAAAGCTTTTTGGATCGCACGCCACCAGTAAATTATTCCAGGCTCCACGCTTTTTTCTTTTTACCAAATCATAATCCATCAAGCTTACTTTTCTCTCAATGATGACGTATTATAAAAAGAGACTGGATACAGAGGAATGGACGTTTTTATCTATATCATACGAGTCGACGTGGTAAATCCCAAACGAGACTTTAATCATCGCGTCGGCGGCCAGCAGCAAAACGTCAGTCGCGACGTGTTTTTCTCCCTTTCTATCTTATTTTCACGATTCATCAAGTTCACACGAGGCAAGAAAAAGAATAGAATTGGAATTCAATCAAGTCCGACGCTTTATTTATAATACTCACTGTTGATTATTTTCTCAAGATATTGATTATCTATTTTTTAAATTAAGACTGTATGTATGCACAATGGTTTCTTTCAATGAAGATTTTAAAAGTGCAAGATAGTAAAATTGAAGTGGGATAAATTCTTAATTTGGCATAAATACAGGCCATCTTCAATGAGTCTCTTTATAGTTGAAACTTGACCCAATAACTTTTAGTTACCAATCGAACGCTTCATATTTCATCCTGCTGCATCTCTCAGTTGGAATTCGTAATATATTGCTGTATTGTGGCCCATGACCCTTCTCAGTTGTAACCCTCCTTAGTTATTGGAATTTATTGTCTTCAATTATTAAATTGACCCTACTCTGGAGTACAACATGCGTATAACACTTAGGCCCTTGCTGACCTCGAAATCATGTAACACTCGAATATAGTTGAATAATCCATTGGCTAATATCCATCTCCTTTCGATTCCGTCCACGAACTCTGGATATTTTTACGTTTCCTTGGTCGCACCAGTATACCCGAGAGTAAGCGTGATGTTGACTTTTATTCGTATTTTCCTTAGGGCGCTTGCTCGAGCTCTATTCGAGCTCCTGAGACAAGACTTTTTCTCTTTTTCCACCAGTGAGTGTCTCTGTGTATGTATGTATAAAATAATGAAATAACTTGCTACACATATACACTCACACCTACACTAGCACGCGTAGTTTCTTGTCGTCTTTTTGCAGTGACAATTTCATAGAATAAATTGCAACACCTTCGCAGCGTAGCGTGTTTCCTTTAGGGTTTTTTTCTACGAATTTGTTTTTGCGCAGAGCCAACTTTGCGTTGCTCTTGACTTCGATAGAGAAAAATTCTATTTCGAGTTTAGTGCATTTTAGATACGTTTTTCCTGCATTCGATTGAAGCAAACCGCGCGCATACTTAATCTTTTGATGAAAAAAGATGCCAAGAACAAGTCGATAACATTGCACGAGGCAGCTACTTAGCTAAGGCTATAAATCGTTTATTTTACCAAGAGCATTTTCAGGCTGATATAGATGGAAGTGAAACTGCACAACTGCGTCATTATCGTTACACAGCAATATCGAAGGCGAGTTTTGATTTGTGTGGCTAAATGGAGAAAATCGAACATCCTTACTGGAATTAGTCGCAACGTTTGTCAATGCGTGAGATATTGTTCATTTTTTTCATCCGCTCCTCTTCTTTTTTTCTCCCTCTCTTAAGATTTATATCATCGTAAGCTGATATTGGACTGCGCTGTCACGGAAGTAAGGATAAACGACGAGACTTTCCTTCGATTTTACTTATTATCATCGTTTCCACTCTACGTGTGATCGTGCACGAGGAAAAGAATTTCTTCCCCGAGGCGATTTATTTCACAAAAATAGTAATATTTTTTCTTGGTGAAACTCGTGATAATTTTCGGTTCTAGACTACAGTAGAATAATTAAATAAGGTATTCTCTGTACTTCTCAAGTTTATCAAATTACAATCATAACCCCCTTTGAATGACTATCATCGAGCGTTTCTTCCTTCAGCACTGCTCGTACTTAAAAATAATGGAAATTCCCAGCAGGTTTTAATTTTCTCACTGACTCTAGTTATACTGCAGGAAAGCCCGAAAGAGATGAAATCTATATCTATATAAAATGGCAACTCGATGGACAATGATCATGAACATCTGTTATAAGCGCACTAGCGCGTCACACGCTATCTATGTATAGCCAAAAGATGTCGCGCTCGATTTTGAAATTCAAATGTACCCCCGGGCTTTTTCCTAAAACTTTGAATCTGCTGCTGCCTCTCCAGCTCCTATTCGCCAGGGCTTTTGAAAGCGCAACTTTCCCTATACGTAATGCGCCCGTTCAAAAACAAAATCTCAACTGTACTATATAAATGCATGGAACTGGAGCTCGTTTTCGTTGAATTTATTATTATTAACAGCTGGCAGTTGTCTTTTTGTTCGAGAGCTTCGAATAAAACGGAGGAAAATTGATTCGCCATTCAGTCTTTGCGCCGAATAAGGGGTCACACGTAAAACTTGCCGATTACGCGCACCCGTGCAATTATTCGCGAGTATTAATTCCGTTAAAGATTTATTTGCCCTCGTAGTTTGGAAATACGTATATCCAACGGGCTCGAAGCGCTGCTAGCCCATAAAATTCTTGCCTCTACTCTCGCTCGACCCTTCCTCCTATACGCGTGACAAAGTCTCTCTGCTCTCTGCATCGAGCGGATAAAACCTGACTGTTTTGCAGCGAGCGTATACGAATAAAAGAAGCACTATTATCACGCGTCGGCGAAACTGTTACACCGAAACGAAGCCGAGAAAAGGACAAAAGGATCTCGCACACATATAGGGTCGGAGTGTGCAGCAGTAGATGAGCGCCATGCTGGCAGTACTGCTATCACCCATTCAGGCCAACAAGAAGTCCCATTTGCTTGATCGACCTGATAACGCACGCGTGTACGAGTAGTATAATGCCGAATGTTCCGCTGCTACACGAACGAGAGAGAGAGAGAGAGAGAGGAAAGAGAGAACGAGAAAGAGACTACTCTCGCATCTACGTGTAGCTATATGGCATATATAGGGTGGGAACCTCCTATCTACAGCAAGAATTTTCGACGCGTGCGAATGAGAGCTACATTTTTGTTTTATTATATTTGCTCGTTATAATAGCGTTTACAGCTTTGTGCGCATGAATTTTCACGCGCTCGCGTCTTTACAGCCAACCACGTGCTTATACGTACTACCGCAGACGATATCAATGCCCGTTTCTCGTTAGAGCGTAGTTTACCTAAAATTCGTATCGAACGTTCAAACAATTTGGTACGTGTTAACGTTTCATGTCTCTTTAGTTTTTTTTCCATCCAATACACTAGAGGTTTGTGATGCATCCGCATATGCACCAGACTTGACAATGCGCCTTCGATGCTCACTGATGATTCGATTTAGAGGTAAAATCATCGAGAACATAATAATAACAATAAACCAATGCGACAAAGTGATTTTATTATACTTGTGGAGCTGTTGAGCTGAAGCGAGTAAAAGTAATCAGGGGATGTCACAATCCGGGTCGTTGAATCTTTTCCTTACGAACATACGCGACGAAAGAATACAATGCCCGCAAAAAGACCTCTTCGTACCGGGGCACGTAAGCATTTTGACCCTTTAAAACGCTCAATGTGCATTATCATCTCGCGTATATGGACAAATCTTAAGGAAATTCTGTTACGTCTTTTAAAAATAGCAAAACATTTTTATATGTAATCGTGTACTGACCATAACAAGCTGTTTTTTGAGGTTCAAAAGAAGATCCACACTAGAAAAAAAATTCATAGAACAAAAAATGCTTCGAATTAGTTCAAGAATTCACACGTATTTTTGCTTCCTCCTAGAGGAAGCTTTGTGATAGGCGGCAAAACGAACTTTTCAACTAGACGTCGTAGGAAAATTTCGTTTATATATATGTAAACTACATTGAATTTCTGACAAATGTCTGTATGTATGTGTGTGTGTGTATGTATGTATGTATGTATGTATGTGTGTGTGTGTGTGTGTATATTGAAGCGGGTTGGTTTTGAAGAAGCATCATTTTTGATAGGAAGCACATATTGAAATTTGGTTTGGCTCATTTTGTAGGGGTTGCGGGTAGCAAGATGTGTTCAAAGTTTTGGTAGGATTCACCGAGGGAAAAAAAAGTTATGAATGTTTTTGTAGGCGAAAAAAATTTTTTGTTTCGAATGTGTTGGTCCGGAACCAGCATAACTTTCGAACGGAGGCACGTATTGAGATGTGGTTGGGTTTATTTTGTAGGGTTTACGTGTAGTATGAAGCGTCAAAAAACAATTTCAAGTTGTACCGACTATCAAAAGTTTAATGAGCTGTTTTTCCCGCTCAGTAATTTTTTTTTTTTGGCCATTTTTTGTTATGTAGGTTTTATTATTTGATTAGGTAAACTTTAGATTTTTTATTGAAATTATTTTAGTTTTAGACGAAATCGTTAAGATTCGTTATAAATTTCAAAATTCATGGATGAAAAATTAAAATTTTTTTTTTTGAAAATTTTTTTTTGAAAAATTTTTTTTTTCAGAATTTTCTTCGTATTTTCTCCTCTTTGATGTAGATGTAAAATATTTGGAAGTTGATGATGTTTTTAATTTTTTAATACTACTTATGAAAAAATTATTGTTTGTATTAAATAATTTTCTTTGTAGACGTAGCTTTTTGGCTATATAATTTCTTTTAAAATAATACCCTCATTACATGAAATTTGGAAACTTATAAATATTTGAATGATAAATGCAAATTTAGTCTAAATAAAAATTATGTATAATTAATTACATCTCTCTCAAAAAAGAGGAAGCCATTTGCCAATATCTTGGCAGCGGTTTTTACTATTTATACTTTACCGTTAGATGGTCCATTATTGAATCCACACATGGTTGATTTGAATTTTTTGCATAAAGTTGAGATCTGAACTCTTTTACACTCGTACTTCTTGAACTCTTCGATTGATTTTTCGTTCTATAAAATTTATTTTTGGAATGGTTCAATATATTGAGTAAAAAATTTAAAAATTATTTTTCAGTACCTTGCATAAAAAAGGATATTTTAGTATAATGCCAAATTTAGAATGATAAGATCTCCTAAATGTTTATAAAAAGTTATTTTCATCAAAAACGTTGTTTTTCACGCTTTGAGGTATGTAACCATCAAAAAGAAACTTGTTCACGCATTTTTTCTCGTTACTAGGACCCCCGAAAACATTAGCTAATTGTTGGTACATGCGTCAATATAAAACAAGTTGCACTACTTTTTAAAGACAACTGGATTTTTTTTCAATTCAACCATATGCGTAAATCTTTTCTTTGTTCTTATGCGCTATGCATTTGCGTGAATGTATTTTTACAAAAGAGAATTTTTTCAATCCATTTTTAAAAACCTATGAGTTCGTTGATTATGCCCAAGTATTATATATACACTCGCAGAAAGTTGCCCACCAAGTCTCGAAAATATAGAATGCGACCTGCAAAATCCCTTACACTTTATTATTTTTTTTTATCATAAAGGCGAGCGAGCGTGAAAAAGCAGCGACAAAAAATGAAAATGCGCTTTCATCGTATTCACTGGGCTACCTGCACGCGCGTGTGGCCCTAGCGGCTCCGCTAAAGTAAAAAATTTCACCGGCTCGCGACAGATGGGTAAAATAATGTGCTACTGGGGCTGAAAACGCTGTGGGTCGCGCGCAGCGCTTTTTTCTCTTCCTGCGTCGCTACTGCTGCTGCTGTTACTGCAGTTGAAAGTATAGCTGTGCTGCTGCTGCTGCTGCCTCTGGTGCATATACGCGAACGATTCAGTACGCTGGCGGATTTGCACTCTACGGCGTGGAATCTGAATTTATGAACGTGGAACAATGTACGTAATGAGTTTCACATTCACTAGGTGTAATCCACTCATTCTCTCTATCTCTATCTCTGGCTCGAAGCTGGCCGAGGTTGGCTGCCGCGCACCCGTTACAAAAGGAAAAAAGTTCGCGCGACGATGACGATGGTCGTCCAGGGATTTTTAATTATTAACGCCATGCTAAACATAAGCTGACGCGCGTGCTACATTCAGGCTCCGTGACTTTCGCGATTTTTCAGTTGCACTATAGTGCATAGTTCACATCTATGAAGCCGCGTTACCGAACATTTTCCAATAATAATATATAGGCAAATGTATATAATAATACACGCTATCCAAGAGGAAAATATTTTTTCGCGACTATCCAATTGTTTCGATTTAATAATCCGATGGCAAACTGGGTCGAGTTTTTCGAGTCCTGTTTCAATTAAACGATGTGTGCACGAGAGCCGCTGCAGCGCGCGCCGAAAGATAATAATTAAACGAAGCGACGATCGATTTTCGGAAAGTGCGAACTTTAGCTCTGCCACTCGCGGTCAGCGCTTTTCAATTTTTTTGTCGTCGTCGTCGCGTGCATGATGAAAATTTCGGTAGACGTGCTGCGCGCGCGCGCTTCGTTAAAAAAAACAGCGCTCCTTCGGCTCGATGAAGCATGCATATCTCGAGCTTGCACTTTCAACGCTCGCGTCACAGCTCAGCTCCTCAAGATTGTTCACTTTCTCGGCTACGAGCTCGAGGCGCGCGCACAGATATAATTGGGCACTCGATGCCATGTGATGGAGTATATAAGCGACGAGTCAGCGGAAAAAAAGTAAGATAACGGCAGCCGCGTGCCGTTATGGAGGTCAAGTAATATGGTAATAAAACACATGGCTGCTGGTGCTACGTGGTCTATATAGGTGCGGATCGAGCTTAGGAAGCGCAGCAACGAGCTTTGAAAGGCGCGATCGGGGCGTGCGGAGCAGCAACAGCAGCAGCAGCTCGGCTCTGCTCTGCTCGGAAATCCTAATCGAAGTCACTCAGCGTCCTCCGATCAATTAGTATTCGTGGTCTTGGGGCTTTGTGCGACAAGTTCGCGCCAGTGCCTAGCAGCTTCGCCGCATTGTCCTCCGTTCACGCATACCCATACGCTTCCAGTGACGTGCACTGCAGTATAGCAGGCGCGCATATAACAAACGCACACGAGCGCGCAGCGGTCGGATATGTCTCAAGGGTCCGTTACTGCTGTGGTCGGACAAGTATACCGCATCCAGCACTAGGACATAGTTTAGGATTCTCTCTCTCTCTCGTACGGAAGTCTATATATCCGTCGGACGCTGCTTTACGTGGGGCGCATGTCCCCAAGTTTCCGATAATATGTCCCGAGGATCGGCTCGGCCTAATTCGACTGCAGCTATATATGCGACCTAGGCTTCCACGAGCTCATATATACCAGTCGAAATCGGCATTTTTCGGTCTCTATAGCGCAGAGCAGCGATCATCGCAGCTTATTACGAGTGATATTGGACGAGTCCTTCGATATCTCGTCATTATATGCTTCGTACGTATGCGCCACGAGGGGTGCACGCGATGTTAACGAGCTTCCGCGTATGACAGTACAAAGTGAAAACGAGCTTGTGACTCTCTCTCTGGCTGGGGCGCCGTGGAACGCGTTACATGCAGCTGTGCCTGGGTGATTATGAACGCAACGCGCGGGCGCCGCTCGTATGGCGACAGGTGAACACAAGCCCAAGTTGTAGTTGGCTTATGCCTACTTCTCACACACACACGCGCGCACAGCCACGCGCGTACATACACATATATTGCAAGCAGATGACCAGAAACTAATGTGCATGCATATCGAGCCAGCCTCGACTAGGAGGGACTGAGAGAGCGACATATTCTTCCCTTAATATCTCGTCTGGCTGGATTCAAGCCAATTTCATGTATATGTACGCATGTAGAGCGTGATATTACCACTATGCAGTTTGAGACTGTTTACAGGCAAGGCTGGAACGAGGCGTTGCCGGCTTGCTCTTGTTTAACATGTGCTTCCATCGTACTTTTCTTGCTGTATTCGGCTCGTCGCGCTCAGCTGGAATATATAATAAAATAGAACAAAGTAATCTCCGTACGTACAGTCAGTGCGAGCGTTGATTTTCAAGTTCATCGAGAATAAAATCCAAAGTTCCATCGCGACTGGTGGAAGCAATCCAATAGTCAAGAGCGCAAGCAATCGCAAGTTTCGTCCAAGTCTATCGCAATATTTATAGGTGCATACTTTGCGGCTGGCACGAGGTCCGGTAGCTGGCAAAGTCCACCGACATTGCCCGCCCGTTCGTCTTAGCACTCGCGCATGTTTTTTTCTCGTCAGCCCGCGCACCGATACGTGCTTTTTTCAATTTTCAGCGTGATATCGACAGAACCAAAAATATGCACGCACATACGCGCGCTCGTGCAATTTTCATGCATCTTGTTTGCGCACGCGTATAAATGCAAAAAATACGCTCTCGCACACACAGTACAGCAGCGCCCGCTGCGCAGCACTGTGCAGTTGGCCCAGAGCACGAGTGGATTCGGTGAATTTATGAGTTATTCCGAATTGTCGTTTTCGTGTTTTCTTTTTGCTCGCTACAGAGCTTTGGCTTCATGCGCGAGCCATCTCTCTCTCTCTATCTCTATGTACCTGTTTCTCTCCCTGTGTACAACGAATTTTGTGTACAACGATTTTTTACAAATCCTTATGTATCCATGCGCTCGATTCGTTTTCATATTACTCGGGCAAACTCACAACTCGAGTGCGACACGTCAAATGTTTGTTTTCGAAATTGATCAAAAGCTGCTCGGTTACACCGATGCCCCTGGCCGAATATTTGAGTAACAGTGCCATACTTTTTTCATCATCCGTTATCAAATATTTCAAGAAGCATATCGTTGCATAGTTAAATCAATATGCTTATATTTTACGCGATGTAACGTACTTATCGGTTTCGTTGCCAACGTTAAGTAGTTTCGTATATCGTTCGAGCAGCGTGGAGGCTATTATAGCAACGAGACTCGGCTCGCTCATCAACGCCTGTCCGCAACAACATTGCCTCTAACAAGCTGCACATTATAAAGCTTACAGGCGGGCGGGTGAGCGCGCGCGCAGTACAAAAGGGTTGGCCTGACGTTTGTGTGTAGTATGTGCAGCCGTGTACTTAATACAGGCCAGGGGGAAGAGGATTGCGCAGGGCTAAAGTGCAAGAAGCGCTCGAGCAGGTAAATCGTTTGCCGAAATCGAAGCAAAGCCTGCACAGAGCGAGCTCCGAGGGATTTTGGGACGTGTGTACTGCAACAAAGAGCGCGAAGCAAGTGCATAGCGCAGCTACAGGAGGCAGCTTAAACATGCACACTTACACGTTGTATTACGGTACAATGATGTATTACTCGTGCTAGTGTTTATACAAGAGCTTTTATATGCATTCTCGCATACATGCATGCGCGTTTAATACTCCCTTTCGCCATTATCATCCTCCTCATCATCATCATCATCGCGTTCTCGTCTGTCGTGCGTGTATATACGTGTGTGCCTGAGTGTGTGGGTGTACGTGTGTGTTACTTGTCGTATGCGTGATTTATCACTCCTCTTCGTTGTGGTTCCGTTCTTTCGCACCGCTGTTTCTTCTGCTCCGTACAAGCGCAGCTCCATATTATTAGAGGCCTGTCGTCGCTCGCTCGTGCCTGCGTGAGTATGTGCGTGTGTGTGTGCGTCTGCCTGCACAACAGGGCTGCGGTGCACTCGCTTACCTCAAGAGGATCCTCTCGATGTCGAGGCAATAATAACAATCGCAATAGCGAAACGTTTGAGCTTTCTTGCGCTTGTTTATTCGCGATCGCGTTCGCTCTCTATTTGGCGTGGAACTGCTGTATAAGTACACGCGCACGCCAGCCACTTTAGCCCGTTTTTCCTCCTTCCTTTCTTTGCTCGAGTGGTGACGATGCGCTTCCTGAAAATTATACGACCACGAGTGCGGTGCAATGAAATATAAAAATTTGAGAAAAGTTTTTATTGTATTACGGGCGAGCACGCGATGTTGCATATCTAAATGAAATGAAGAGAGAGAGAAAAACATTACCTGCCGTACTGAACTCTGGTTGTTCTACTTAAGCGTTACACATCGCTCAAACGGAAACTTGCGTGAAATATGTACGCGTGTACGCCTAGTTTATTATGCACGATGCTTGGAAATGTTTTTATTTTTAATCGTAATATTCTTGACCCCGGAAAAAAATAAAAACATCCATATTTTTCATGCTTGACATATACACACGTACATGCGCGTACAGACCCTGCACACATGAATTGCTACTTAACTCTGCGGCCGAGAGCTAATGGAATAAAGCACTCGTCGTCGCTCTTTCTTTCTCTCCTTCTCTCTCTCCCTCGCACACACATATACACACATGCTATTATACGTATCAGTATAGTCCGCTTGGGCTCTTTTGTACACGAGCTAAAATGTCTTTCCGTAGCTCGCGCGTGGCAATGTCTTTCCACTTGGTCGATCGGCTTTTTCGCGTATTTAAGGTTCAACTGAAACTTTTGCCGAGACGTTAGAGTGCAAGCTCTTGTTATATTTGTAACGGAAAAACTCTTTTCGCTACGTACACTCGCGCGCGCGCGCCTGCTACCCTCTTGTCCAATAGTACATTACTTTTTTGCCATGTTTTCGCTTAGCCTGTGGAGCTTCCAATACAAAAAAAGTCGAAGAGAAGCTGATAATAATTTTGACTTTTAATCCGTCATATGCAGCTCTCTTATTATGGATGCTCTTGCATGGTGCATGGATACAGCCGATATAGTCATTATATTGCAAGCGATGATCTACCACGTCAACGTAGCGGAAAAATATAGTCGATAGCAATTTTGCATGCTCGTATGACCCGCATGCAAGCACCTCTTTTAATTTGGTTATAAAGCTTTCCTCCATGTATACGCACATCTATGAACTCGCTCTTTTGAAACACCTAGCAAAGTGGAACGATCATTTAGATCATGCTCTCTTTGTCGAGGCAAGTTGCAAAAAGTTGTCGAGCCAATGTGTTATATATCGCTCGGGCTTTGTCTAGTTGATTTTTCGCTTCGGACACCCCCGCAGATACGTAAACGCACCGATCGGTTCCAATTTTCAACTTTTATACTTGGGCAAAGAGAAGCGGGCAGCCTCTCTTTTGTAATTTCAACCAGCTTTGTCCCCGATCGTCTCATTTTTGTTGTTTATTACATCTCAATTCGATGGCAGTGAGCAGCGAAACGTTGGCTCTCATTGCAAGAGTGAGAATGCACTGCTCGCTTCAAGTCCGACAAAGAGCTTTTTACGTCTGAAATTGAGCTCTCTTGCCTCTTTCTCATCAAGCGACTCGAGCATCTTGCGGCCATCTCGCTCAACCGAGAGGTTAATGCGCACGCCAACTACTCCTCTCGAGCACATATACATATAAACGTGTACATTATGTTTCACAGGCTGCACTTAAACTTTCTTTGCTTTCTCTCTCTCTCTCTCTCTCCTTCAGCTATTCAATTTTCTCCGCTGCTCGATAATAGAGCCATTGCGCGCACGTATAGCTACTCTTTACATTTTTTCGACCATACGTGACCCTACATATAGCGTATACGAGGCGCTTCGTGCCGCGAAATTCAAGTTTCGAATAAGCTTCCTTAAAATATTCTCTTCTGCTTGCTCTACGCAGTTGAGAAAATCTTATTTTTTCAACATCGTTACGATGAATTGTCTCGGTCTATACCGGTGTAAAGTAGTCCGCGCGCACAGTCGCTTTATCGGCTCGGCTTTAAAAGTTCATATCCACACGTGTATATACGTGCTAACTGTTGGCAAAATTTTTTCTTTGCCTTTTTTTTTCTCATGCTCTACGTCGGTGTGCGAAAATCGTAAAAAAGGCAACTGTATGCAGCGACGTTTTGCCGCAGCTGAACGATATTCTATTGTCGTAATCGCAGCTGAGAAAAGCTCGACCGAGTTGCAAATGTAATATTCTCGGCCGCTTTCTTTGGCCGGTTCTGCGACGTTATGACTGTTTACCACTGCAGACCGTTTTGGAAATTTCTTCGCTACAAGAGGTCCAGTAGGTTCGTACACACAAATAAATATACATTCACATACTTCCAGCCATCCACAAACTGCACGTACACACGCACACGCGCACACACTCACATACACAGAGAAGCAGCAGCAACGGCAGCAACAGCAGTGGCACTTCGCACGCGAGCGTTTCCGCAATTACATTCGAGCTGTATGTATAAGCCGGTGTGCATTGCTTTCGGCTAGCAAGCTGCAATATCTCGCCTTATACAGGAATACACTGAAACTTACTCGTTAGGCCGCGTAAGCCAAGCTTGGCCATTTTATCAGTCTTGCCGCTTGCGGAGTACGCACCGGCTATTGCTATATAGTGTTGTACTGCACACATGCTGTATATTGACGTTTATATTTGCAGCTCTCCTCCAACATGTTGCCGTAAACGTTATCTCGTTTTAATTGAGTTTCTCTCTGCTCTCTCTCTCTCACTCTATTTTTGAGCTTTAGCTGTCATACTGATCGACTGTGTTCGAGACTTCGTGAAACGTCGTTCATACTGATGAGTGGTACTCCGGCTGTTGTCCGTATACTATAGCAGCACCTGCAAAAATAGGAAAAAGATCAGTGATTCATGGGTAGCATATGTAGCGGACTTGCAATTTCCATTCCTTAAATAACTTTTTGCATGCATCATTCGAACGAGTAACCCAGCATGTACTCTGAAATCAGTTTAACACGTGTGAAATGATCGTCAAATTAGCGCGGAAAAGTGTACGGTACACAAAGTCGTGTTGAGAATGATAAAATAGAGTGAAAACACTAAACTGATCGACTTTTTAGCTCATTTCGCCTTTCTAGTACAAAGTTTATCGCTTGACTTTGACCATGTGGTCGAAATATGCGTGTAACAATTTTCTTTGATTCATTGTAAACTACTATCCAATACAACTCGTAAATGAACCCACACAATTTTTGTATTTATAGATAGATAAATGCATAACTTGTATACATAAATGAACAGTCAAAAACGTATAAAGTACAGACGTGTACGTGTAGAGTATTTGATATACGCAATAATATTATAACCGAATCCATTGTTTTACCTTATCACGAAACTCTAAAATTCAATATGTTAACTAATTAAAAGTAACAAACAAATGTAATAATGTTACTTGTTATGCTATTGATCTATTGTTCTTTTTTTGTACCTTCATAATTAAATTATAGTTTTAATACAATGATTGGATTGAGTTTATTTTTGTTTCTCGTTATAAATTATTTTAGGATACAAAGCTAGTCCAAAAACCCAATTTTTAATTCCATTTTCTGAAAATTCTATTGAAGATTTCTCCAAAAGGTTCTATGGTGTTCTATGTAGAACATCAAAATGAAGATCGCCACAAAGAGTCGTGAAAGTTTCAGAAAACACGATTGAAAATTTAATTCTGATGGGCTCGATTCGCTATTTCCTTAATTGTCGATGAACTGGACGCATTTGAGAGAAAACTGTGCTAATAAAATCGAATAAATCGCCGTGTAAAGTCGCCCTCTCTCGGCGGCAGACCGAAAACGCTCCGTCGATGAAAGAGAGCAAAGCTCTGCGAGTACTTTCAGCAACCTATATTATGTTGCACGTATATCTATATACACGTAAGCAGAAAGTTGAAAGAAGCGAAAGAATAAAAAAGGGCTGGAAACGCTGTACGAGTGCATCACGTATAAGATAGTGTATATAAGAGTGCAGTAGCTCGTAAATTGGCCGGACACACATACAGCCTTGCTGCTACTGCTGCTGCTACTTGCTCGATCTATCTTTTCAACGCTGCAGAATGGATAAAACGCGTTTTCAGTCTTATGGCTCTTTTCTCCCTCTTCCTCTTAGCTCTCACTCACTTTTTTATTCGGACAAGGTTTATAGAGCGCAGTTATGCTCTCCGAGCGTCTTGACGCGTTATAAAATTGGTCTTTTCTCGTAAATCATCATTAGGTTGGATCATCTTGCGAAGATGAATATTTGGACGTTGTTTTATCGATCGATTTACTCTTACAGCCGCATCCACCCTATTCATTTTGTTAGACTTGCTAAAATCAAATCAATTTTATTTTTTTGATGCAAAACGAATATAAAAGCACGAACACTGATACGGACAACTTGACGGTAGAGGACTTTTTTAATTTTCCAAACAATTCATAATAGCGCAACAACCATGCCTGACGCTACCGGCCTTGCGTACAAACATTCTGCATGTATGGGTGCTCGTGTATTAAGCCAACTGCTGGGCATCGAGTGATTTATTTGCTACACACTCGCCAGCCGTGCGCCAGACACGAAAGGAAGAAAATTAATATTAAAAAATTCGTAAATTGTTTCGCTTCTGTGATGTATGTAAATACACGCGGGGTGCGCGTATACGATAATTCCCGCCTTTGATTTATATCAGGAGACGCCCAAAGAGGCGCCCAAACGGTCCAACTTTTCTGACTAATGATTATTATTGTTTGAAACGAGGACTATAAATGCGCGAACTATTGCGCCGAAGCAACTCATGCGCATACAATCATAGGCGTTGCTCTTTGATATGCTAGCTTTAATGGTTTATCGCAGTTTATTAGTTTTTCTTAGCTCACCAAGATAGCGAGTGAAGCTTCTCGCACCAACTGGCCAACTTTTCTCGGATGTAGACTTTCCTTTTTTTTTGCACTCGTGCACTTTTAAAGCTTGAGTAATTACGATATAACGAAAATGTGGTAAAGCAATTTCGCTAAAGCATCGCGAAAAAGAAATTTAAATGAACCATAAGCCCTAAAAAAATATAATTATTTGCAGAATGGGTATATGTGAATTTTACGCGGACAATCTATAACTTTTTACGCATCTACGGTTTTCATCTGTGCAACACAATGTTCCTTACTTGAACCTGAAACGTATATAAGGTGGTTTCCATAGTTTATTTATATTTGCTTCATTTCATGTATCTAGATGAGCATAAAAGATGAGCATTAGAATCTTGTAATATCCAATTAAATAACAGAAAATTACTTTTAATAATGTGATTAAATGATTTTATAACTAAAATTTAATAGAACTAAAACTTTCAAACATTATATTATTTAATAAAAGTGGTAAAAGCAAATTATATTATTAAGTAAATAGTCGAAACTCATTTGGATTGGAACTCATTTATAATATAATACGTTAGCAAACTCTGGATTTAATGCAATTATTGAATTTACAATGATTTCACTACAATACACATTATTGGACCGAAGCGTTAAAGAATATTTTTGATCATTATTCATATATTTATCAATGTCACTGTTGTTGAGTTAATAATTTCCGGGAATATATAATTCTTTTGTGCACTCAAATTGTTCAAAGCAATGTATTTTCTTTTTGTACATTAAAGTACAACTTATGACTGTATCTTTAATTATTCGAAGACGTGCGCGCATATATTTTTCCTCGCACTTTTTATGCGAACTGACTAGAAGGAGGGGCTATGTCAATGTCAAGAAAAAATATTTCCCATAAAGAGTTTTATATCTATGTATTTTCATTTGGCTTAAACAAAAGGATAAAGAGAATTAAGCGACGTGCATCTCTAGCCAAGCAGAATGCGTAGTGAGATCCACCCTCGTGTAAATTATTATATACGTATTCAGGCCGGTACCCTGACTCAGCTTTACAACGGCGATAAACTTCTAGCCTTAAGATGAAGCTTATAAGTATATTACACTCATTACTCTCTCTGCTTTTTTTATTGCAAAAAATGTCCCTTCGAACATAGCTGTTTTTTTAACGAACGAATCGATAGTATGAATTAATTCCATTTACTTACAATCCTATATTTGATACTGCTTTACATATGTCATTTTTCTGGTGTGATAAATTTTATTTTTGAAACTCCTAGCCTACTAGAGAATATTATAATAGACCTTGTAACATTTTCTTCGTCCTCCTCCAACAAGTTTCTAAAGATTTAACGAGTGCACGAAAATGAACCTGCAGCAACTTATATACATGTAAATATAAAAGAGAGAGGGAGAGGGAGAGAAAGAGAAAGAGAGAGATGAAGGTAGAAAGCACAAGGTAGACATTAAAGATTCTCAAACTCAACAGTGTGCAGTCTAATCGACTTTGGGCTCCAGAGCTTCTCTTTTCCAGAAAAGACCCGTAATTTTTCAATTACTTTAGCTACCCGCACAGAGACTCGTTTCGAGTTTTTCTTGGCTCTCGCACCTTGAGCTCTAATATCTGGCACACTAGTGCAAGTTTCTGCATAACGTCGTTACATTGGCTAATGGAAAAAACAAACGAGCCGTGCGTACTAGTGAGTGTATGCGTGTGTATGTGTGTGTGTGTTTCTGTTGGTTTTCGAGTGTCTGGAGGAGCTATAAAGAAAGGAGTGCTAGCGAAACATAAGTTTCGTTCTGGGGTGGCGATAAAGTTAGCTATTGCGGCGCAAGAAATTCGACGCCCTCCAAGCCAGTTGTATTGCTTATACAAACTTGAATCTGTTAATTAATTACTCCCCTGGCTGCAGGTGCTGCTTACTTTTCTCTCTCCCTCTCGCTCTTTCGCTGTGCAGTCGTGCTCGATGGGCCTTTTTCAGTACAATTCGCAAACAGCTAACTCGTACATTTATCTACTTGTAATTTTGCTCGGCAACAATGTGTTTTTTTTTTTTTTTGCTTTTTTTATCCTCAGAGATTTCAATTACGTTAATTAGCACTCGTTTGAATCGTCATTGTGCGCACAAAGCTTCTGAAAATTAAACTTAGAAAGATACAATGGCACTCGAGTTCTTTATAGACTGATTCTGGGCACTTTTTTCCAAGGGAATAAAAACGGTAAAAGGGGGCATATTACGAAGATTAAGTGTGTAGCACATGAGATGCTACGAGGCAGCAGCAGCATCATCATCATGCTGCGAGAGAGCGTCTCTCCGAGTATAAACCTAATACTTACGCGCATAATATATATCGCTTACCAGACGCTGCTGCTGCTTCTACTGCTGCCTCGCAATAATGCATCCGGGCAGGAACTGGCTGATCAAGCTTAATTACGGCATAATGCACTCTTGCTATACGCGTACGCGTACACACGATGCTAGTACGGGATTCGTATCGATTACACGAAGATGCGACACATGCACGAGTATAGGCGTTCGTGTGTTGGCATGCTCGTGCTCCGCTGCACAAAATAATGACGTTTATAATGCAATATTTACCTGACATTTTATACCCTCATGTCGCTACATTTGTTGCTCGTTTTTCATGTTACAGAATGGCAACTATGTGATCGAGAACGACAACGACGGACTTGGTCTGTGTCCCTACGATCCAGCTCACAACAGCACCGCCGTCTTTGCCGGTAAGTTAAAAGCTTTTTATCATTCCTTTTTTTTAGCACTGGCATGTTTTTTTAGAAGAAATTTGAGAAAGAGAAAAACACAAAAAGCACCAACAGTTGAAGCTTTATAATCTATAGCGTAGGAAAATATTTTTCGAAATTTTTTTTCAACTATATTTCCGGACGCGACACAGTTCTGGCAAAGTTTCAAAACCAACATCCGCGTACATATTGTTTTCAGGTACTTTTTTTGCTGCTGCCAAAAGAGAAATACGCCTCGTTAGTCTCGCAATGTGATTTCAAGTCCTCTCGGTTAAAACTTGCGTATACACGGAGCTCGCGTTGCAAATCATATCGAATTAAATATTGATATACCCGCGCGTGCGGCCGTGTAATAAATGTGGACTCTGGCCTGAGTGACCGCATCGTTTATATTTGTACGCGAAATCGATTCTTAAACGCCCGACCGAAGCGCGAAACTGTTATCGATGCTGACAAGGGCTTTTTCCGAACGCTTGTTACCCGAACACGAAAAGATAAGCCGCCCTCGTAGCGCACCGATGGGACAATGCATTAAACGTTCCGAATCCATCGGAGCCTAAAGGATGGAAAATACGTCGAGCTTTATCGATGCAAACGGATACGGACATGTAACAAACAAAAAAAAAAAAACATCAAAATTCCGAAAGAACGCATGAAAAGTCGTGATTAAAAACAAAAGTAGAGCAACATAGTCCGTTCTAATTGTAAGTAAAAAATATTAGAATTTTTTGCGTGCGCGAAAAAACTCGGCGAAGCGCGAGTGCAAAAAACGTCATAAAGCTATCTAATTTACATGGGCAACATTTTACGCCTGTTTATCTCAGGGGAGAAAACATCGTAATACATAATATGTCGCCCTCGTGCATTGTTCAAGGGCGTTAAACGAGCCGAATACACGCATGTTCATGGTAGGCAAGCACACAGCACAACGTCAGCGAACCTACACTTTGCATTTAACGCTGAAACAATGCAATGGCGCCGTCCGCAATGAAAAGGTCCTTTTCATCCGTCTTTTTTTTGGGTTAAATAACGCATCAAAAGTAATGCCATCGAAATTAAAAGAGCGCGAATATTTTACGAAAATTTCGAAGATCCAAAGCTCGGACTCACAAAGAAAGATAATGTCCTTCCCTTTTTATTTTCCATTTTTACATTTATGTGCTCAGCCTGCGCATAAGGATTCTTTTTGCGTTTTGCCAAAATACAGAAGCTTTAACGCGCGCGTTGGTTCAAAAGTTTCCGTACTCATAGCTGCTACAATCCTCGAAAGCGAGCTCCTCGTCCCGAAACTCCTGAGATTGTTTTGCCAGTGCGAAAGCTGCTTTTTGTTTTCAATATTTCTCCGTGTGGGTAGCTGCTGTGGGTGCGCGCGCGTGTACACAGTAAGCAGCTCGAATGTCAGGCTGTTTTCCATCTAGCGTGACTTTGGGACTACGCGTGTACATAAGCAGCGGCCAGATATCTTAATCCTCTTTTTCTCTCTTATTATGCGGCCTGCTTTATAAGGGAAAAGTTTCGAGCTCGTTGGCAAAAGGCAAAATTAACAGTGGCATCATTTCAATTTTAAATTAGCCGCGTGGTTTTGTAGTTACTACCACTATTCTTACCGGTATACTAGTAATACTGCCTCTACTACAAGCGTTGCACTTTCCATCTTTTCTTTTTGCTGATACTGTTACTGCTACTACTTGTATGAAATATGGATCAGACAGTTTGAAGCTCACTGAATTGGGTTGCATAAAAGAAAAACTAATTTTCCCTGAATTTATCGCGACTTGTTTGTGCGCGCACGCGCGCTCGAGGCGCACGAGCCGGCCGCAGGTAGTAGCTCGGGCGAATTTTATGCGTTTTCAACGAGAAAATAAATTACATCCCCTTCGAGATAAGCGCGCGAGTGGCATAACCGGGCAATATTGCATTAAAAAGCGGCTCCGCTATTTACTCGCGCTCGAGTGCCCACGACGAACGGGCGCTTCTCTGTTTTGTTTTTGGATTTTCTTGAAACTTTGACGCGAGGCCCATTCGAGAATGGGTAGCGTGAACAAATGATATTCATAGCGAATGCTTTGGTGCGCTCGATACAGAAAACGCCTCTGCAGTCGCGATATTATATTACACGAATACGGGTATGCGTGTGCGACGAATAAGACTGTAATGCGAAATTCTCGCTGTGCAGAGCACTTAGAAGCGAGAGAGCAAGAGACAGTAAACATTCCACGAAGAACACCTTCTCTCTCTCTCTCTCTCTCTCTCTCTTGCTGGCATATACTCAGGCGGCACATGTTACGTACATGCAGGCTTGCGTTCCACCTTATTCGAAAAGCGAAGCCCGAAAACAGCTTAATCTACGATGCAGCTGCTTGGGAAACAAGCCTGTGTTTTACGCGCGCACCTTATATTCTGGCGTGCCGAGAGAACATGCGGTATGCATAAAAGGTTGCAACAAATCTAGGCGACGATGGCGAACGCCCCGCACTGTAGTCTTACTAGGGGGCGCAAAACTTATGAGGCCAGCTCTACTGAGCCGTGAATAAAACCCTTTTTATCATACGATATGAAATACATAGGGTAAATAAAATGGAAATAAATGTGGATCTAATGATAATAATCGATAATAGTCGTATTCATTTTTTTAATCCTCTACAAAAGCATACAGTCGCTATTATTTTTTCCTGCCAAACGAGCTACTCGTTAATACAAAATTAATAAAAATGGCAGTATCGAATGTCTGACGTAAAAAAATAGAGATGAAAAAAAATTCATTTAAATTATCTTTTTTCGTGATCTCCAACCTGAAACTGCTTGTTAAAAATAATCAATACTTTTGATAGTAAGTAAGAGGTAGAATAAAAATAGTTGGTTGTATTTCGGGAGCTGTAAAGGTTTTCTTTGATCTCCATGACGAATGAAGAAATATTTTAAAAAAATGAATGCAAAAAAAAATGCTTAGAGTATAGAAAAAATTTCATGTAAATTGCTTTATCTCTGTGAGCAATGAAAATGGTTGAAATTAAAAAAAAAGCGTTGAATAAAAAAAAAAGAAAGCAATTCACTCTATATAAAGTGATAAAAGTTTATTTCAAGTTTTGTATATATGTAAGCTGTTCACTCATTGCTTACTCATGAACAATATACAGAGGCAAAAGTAATATTTATTCAAAGTAATTTCGAATCATGCATTGACTCCTTCTCTAGTAGTTAAATAAATGTAAAGAAAAAGAGGGAGAAAGAGAGGAAATATACAACGGTAAACAAGTTTTGCTCTTTTGTTTGCAGACGGTCAACTTTATGCTGCTACATTCGCTGACTCCTCGGGCGGTGAGCCACTCATACATAGAGAGAAAATACGCACCGAACGCTCAGACCTGAATCAGCTCAATGGTAAGTAACATCCTTTTTAGTCCCATTTTTATTCATACATATGCACGAGCATATTATGACAAGCTAAAATTTTAGCTATAAAATTTTTTATTAATTAAATTTCAGACTCTTTCGCGTTGCTTTGAGCTTTCAATAACGAATTTCCCAACTAATGATATTTTTTAAATGCATTTTAAGGTACAAAAAGGACGCAATTATATGTAATTAAAAAAACTACGTCCCACACGCAAGAAAAAATTAATCATTTACTACCTTGGCCGGAGAAAATAAAATTCATTAAACAAATAGCTTTCATCGTGCTTTCAAGGCGTAAAATACCAGACATGCACTACGCACGTATATATACACGCACGTGTCACATCCATTATCACCATCCTGAAATTCCGAGCCTCGAGGCTTTCCCTTGTTGTGTATATGCGCCGACGCCAAAAATGAGAGACAACAATTTTTTCTCCTCGCACGTTGGAATTCGGTAGTTCCGGGATGAGATAACGAACTTGATATAATTATAACCGATCGTTTTCGTACCTTTATAAGTACGCGTGTAGGTACATTTAATGTGATTCTTATCGTGTTTCATTCAAGCCTCCGTGAAAAATTCGTACTGCCATTATGTGCGCCCACCTGCAATATGTGGAGAGTACTCTTGAATTTCCACTAATTAATCGCAGATAAATTATCCTCGGTGATTTTTCGCGTCTACTCGATCATTCGTTTTATTTTCCCTATTCTATCAAGCAGGTATTTAATTCAACTTTTTTTTATTTTCTAGGACCGAATTTTGTCAGTTCATTTAGTTACGGCGATTATGTGTACTTTTTCTACCGTGAAACGGCCGTCGAGTACATGAACTGCGGCAAGGTAAGTCGTATAAATATTACAGCACACGTGCACTCACACATTATGTGACCTCAATTTTTTCTAATGCACGCTTACAATTTTCTTTTTCACTCCTCGTATTACATTATTTGCATTAAATAGTTCAGAGTCAAAATTACCCTGCTTCACGTTTTCATTAAATTTTCAATATCGCTGTTTTTGTTATTGTTATTATCATTATTATCATACATATTGGATCCACTATGATAATTATTATTTCGGTATTTTGAAAAATGTGTACTGCAAATAGTGCAAATTGTTATTTAATCACTTTGTATTAACTTTATAAAGTTTGTAAAAATTTCATTTTTAAATTTCATATGTTTATCGTGTACAAGTATTAGGAGTTATAAACATTATGCGTTAGTGTCTCACTTTCTATTTGTATTTTTCTCTTGCGACGACGATCACAGGCCGTCTACTCGAGGGTCGCACGGGTGTGCAAACACGATAAGGGCGGACCACACGCATTTGGCGACAGGTGGACTAGTTTTCTCAAAGCAAGGCTCAACTGCTCGGTGCCCGGAGACTATCCATTTTACTTCAATGAAATACGTAAGTGTACATCAAAATGTTTTCATGTTCCCATGTATATTCATATGTATATTTGCGACCGATGGCGTGACCTATTAATTAATAATTTTCACAAAAGTAATTTCATTTTACCCTTTAATGGCTCAAACGCGAAAAGTACTCGCATCGTGCGTATTTATATTCGCCGTAATTTCATACTCCTCGTTTATCCGTAATGCGCAGAAAGGGTTTTTAAATATATATCCATTTAATTGCGAGTGAGGATTTTTGCCTTAATGCACAAATGCGTTATTTCTGAAAAGCGAATGGAAGTATAAATGTAAAAACGAGTTTGCTATTATTTTCGAATCAAGTTATAGCGGATGTACAGCATGAATATTGGCGAACGATACGCGCATTATGAATAAAAAAAAGGGCAGGTGTAATATTCTCCTTAGGAAAATTTCCTCTTGCGCTCGAAATGGATATTTGAAGCGTGCATTGAAGGTAAGAAATATCTATAAAATCCAATAAGGCTCGAGCGCGAGAGTGAGAGTTGTAAAAGTCCGATAGAAATCTGCAAAATCTTCGTAATGCAGTTCTTATATACTCGGGTGTGACAATAACTTGGAATAGTCGTAGCTCGAGATTGAAGCCACTCCGGAGATTTATGGAATCACAGGCGTAGCGGCCTTAGCAGACTGCAAAATTGAAATACTTTATATGTTTACATATTGCGTGGGGAAGAAGGGAGAAAATATAATTTTACGAGCATAACACGTTGCTCTCACTCTATATTGGCGCGGCAAAGTTATTCAAAACAGAATAGTAGTAGTAGTGAAAAACTTTTCGTTTTGCTCGCTCGTTCGCTCGCTCGCTCGCATACATCGTTTATTTACGGCATTTAATACAATTTTGCGCGTGGCCTGCGCGCGTCCGTATAGCGATAAAGAAAAATAAGGCAAAAAAAGAAAACTTGACGAAAGTTTACTAATCTACTAGAGAAAATATCTTTTATATAGGATAAAAACAGGTGCAGATTTAAAGCTCACTTTTTTCAGAAAGATTTTTTTCATTAGTATTGGTTTACGACGCGCTTGAGAGTGTTTATACTCGTACAAAAAAAAGTTACTCTTATACAACGCAGCCACAATAATAGTATGACGCGTATACTTTTTCTTGCGGGTTCCATAACGATGTTTACACTTGATAGTGAAAAGAAAATGACTCGTTGGATTCTTTCCGTTGTTATAATTAACCGTATACTACGCTGAGGGGTATACGTATCGGTCAGGGTTTAACGCTGCAGGATTATATCTAGGAATCGCTCGCCTCTACAACGGCATAATCTTCCACCGGTGACTCATATCATCAAATGTCAAAGCTATTAATACGCGGCATATGTGCTTTACGCAAACGACAAAAGCTCTCGCAGGGATATACTTTTCTTCGTATGTCGCGTGCTAGTAATTCGTACGTGAAAACGTGAAAGAAAGCTCAAATGATTTCTTGGTCTAAAGGTGAGGGTGCATGTGCAATATCGTGCACACCAGGACTGCGACGAGCGTATTCAAAGTATGCCAGCGGCGAGCGGCAAATAGACCAAGACGATTGATGGTATTTTTCAATTTCCGATAAAGACTTTTCGGTGTTACACGCGTAATTCGCATGACTCATAGATAAGGTACATCCACTAATGGTCCATATCGTCAATAAATCGCGGCATTCATCCCCCTTCTTCCTACAAATTATGCCCCAGAGACTCGTAATGCCTCTTGCTAGCTTGCCTGTTGATACGCGTATATACATACGCGTTCTTATAATGAACTGTACAGCTATCCTCCGATGAGGGAGATGATAATACCTTTTCAAGCATCAACCACGTTATACTTTTTTTGCAAATATTTTAAAAATATTATTTTTTATATGTTATTCAAAATATTAGTACGAGGGTACATTAAGATATCGAACTCTACCTTTATCTCTCTATTTTTCTATTCTTTACTTGTTGAAAGTCAAAGCTTATGGCTTATTTTTATTTCTATTTATGTAGTACATCTTTGTTACAGTATTAAGTTTTAAAAATATGCAAATGTTTTGGAGCTGAAAATTGCGTCACATAGGGGTTTACCTACGGCAAAATGAAATATATCTATCAATCTGTCTTTCTTTCCTTCTCTCTCTCACTCTCTCTCTGTTATGCTGGGTGAAAAGACGACGTCAGTGACGACGATGCGACTGCCAGCCGCAAAGACAATTATTTCCCTTTGGGAAATACTCGCTACGTCTCAATGACGTATACCTTATACGTGTTATAGTTGCTCGTGTAGACACAGAGGGGCGTCGATGTTTGACGTGAACCCGTGTAATCAAGTACGTTTACGAGTAATAAACACGCGTATCGCGTTGGCACTTTTCTCTGCCTTTCTTCTCTTTCGTGCTACGTCTCCTGCTATGTCTCGCCTGTAGGGAGCGAAAAGTTTGAAAAATAGAAAAAAATATTCGTTCCCGAGAGAGCGCATAGCAGGACTTATTACATGTGTGCTTACATTCAATCTGATAATAGCGAGATTAAGACGAACAAAAGCTCATTAACGTGGCTTTATAATATACAGACACTGCGCTGCCTCTGTAAAGTTATGTAAGCGTAAATATATTTCTAACTGATTTAGATATACAAACTCTGTTCTCTCTCTCTCTCTCTCTATAAGCGAACATGAGTGATGTGCATAATATTGAATGTAGCCATAAGCAACAGTTTAATTCCTGTATGGCTTACGCTTATGTAATTCACAGACACACGTGAAGGAGGTCATTGAATTTTCGTTCGAGAGTAATGTGTGTAATTTTCGATCAAAAGTAAGGTGCGCTCATGCGTATATAAGTGTACAAACACTATTTATTACAAAGAATAGCGATAAACTACACGGCTGGTATTGTATTTTATCGCGCAGAGACATGATTAACGCTTTTCGACTGTGCGCACAAATAGCCAATTTTTAAGCATATGTACTTTAACATATTACCATACTCACCCGCCAACGTGAAATTTCGGGGGAAATGACGAGCGAGAAGTTGATGCCTGGTTGAAAATGTTACAACGACGCAAAAAAATGAAGTAACGTGGCACGGGTGAGAACTGTTAAAAAGGCATATGAAGGTTCTTACTTTAAGTTGTGTTTTGGCAGTGTATTTGTGAGACTGTGGGTCTGTGGGTAGAGGACTATTCTACGATTGGCGCGTGGCCAGCATCACGAACGATATCTAGAATTAAAATCTATGGCGGATAAAGTACAATCACGTCAATCCTTTTTTTACCTTTAAAAGTTAATATGCGAACTTTCGCTGATAATGCAACGAATGATTTTAGAAAATCGGCATTCCCGAGCTCTACGAGAACAAATCACCTGTGCCCTTTTAAATCACATTATTGGTTTTTCGTTATGGAAAAATACATTCAACGGGAATATTTCTTTTTATATTTTATATTTTTATGGCTCGCGAGATTTGTCTTTAACGAGTAGTTCTTGCCCAGACTGTGATTCTATTGAATCTTTGGAAATGCTCTGAGTGCGATAAAATTTGTCACAAAATTTATTTCAAAATCGTAAATCGGTTCATTCAATGAAAACTGCCGTCACGCACAAAAGACAAATATGATAAATATATTATTGGCGTGTAGGCCAAGTCTATATCCTCACAAATTTAATTCATACAGCTGGGCGACGGCGAACGAAACGAAATTATGTTCCTGCATGTAAAATCTCATAAATTATCAATCACGTATAAAGAGGAATACGCGCGTTTAAATTCGTTCCCGCGCGCCGCATGCAGCTCTCGGGCTGACCAGATTCTTTATTACACGCGACAAACGCATATTAATATTCACACACGATCCCAAGCTTTGCCAAAAACTTATCCAACCAGATGATGACTGTGTGATTTAATGTTTAAATGAAACTCAGCTTTTGAAAACGCTCTTTCCGTTTTATTATTATTTTCATTTTTCACCTGAGCGAATAGTAGCAACAATACCGCAAGTTAAAAATGAATCAACTTTTTTTTTTTGAAATGTACAATGTTTGCCTGATTCATATAGAGTGAGAGTCAATAGAAATTCTTAAATAGTCATTTCAATACTCAAAAACTGTATCCTGTAATCTGTTTTTATTAAACTGTAATCCATATTTATTTGATCAAATCATATTAACAAAAAACAATATTACCGAAATTTCAACTTTTTTGAATTAATCGAAGGGTCAGAGTTTCATGGTTAATCTAATCAATTGTTTCAGTTTTCGATTGAGTTCAGTCGATTAATCGTTACAAAATAGTTCCGAACCTATTGTTTTATCGGAACATTCAGCACTTCCAAACACGTATGTGCTGTGCATGTGCAGACATAAACGAAGCACTCCCTGGTGACATCAAGTGCGCATCGATGCTTTCAACTTTTTAGCGTGCGTCTCGTCGTGTCTCATCCATTCCCCTCGAGACTCGTGCGAAATTTCATTAGCCGCCTTCCCTCGCCGCTTTTGCCCGTCGTACAACGTCCTCTAATACTTATACTTTTATTTTTTTTATGGATAAGCGTAAATCATAAAATTTCGCGCACATTCGTGCATCTTTATTGTTGCTGAGCTCTTATACGTATATAAATAAAACTTGATACATATTTAATCAAAAAATAGAAGGTTAAAGAGCATAGCAAGTAGTAGGGATGAAGCTTGTATTTATATTTATTTATCAAGAAAAACATTAGACGTCACAGATGATTCGATCAAAAGCTCGGTGGAATCCAGCTTTTGGATCTGAAAATTTATTATAGACAGTAAAAATCGACTTTTTTCGATGTCAAGAAAAATTTCCATTTTTATTTTCAATACGATTGTTTGTACGAACATTTCATTGATCTTAATTTGATTGTGACGGAATAAAACGTCGATATAAAGACGTTAGAAAATGGCTACTTCATTTATTTTCCTTGCTTTTATCAGCTCATTCGATATAGATATTTTTTGAAAGTCAAAGAGTCATAAAAATGACGATTCTGTGTATTGACTGAATTTATAGTCCGAAAAATTCATCATACATTGAAAGAAAGTATTTCTGCCTTCGATATAAAGTTCAAAATGCTTGCGGAATTTTCCTCGTGAAATGACAAAAGCTGTACGAACAAAATATACAGTTATATTATAACTCATGATGTGTCACCAGAGGCTGAGAAGTAAATTTGATCGATGATTGAAATTTTTAGAGTCGACGAGCGACGTGACGGAAGGCCACTACATCGATGGCCACACTCAGTTGATCTACGGCGTTTTTACGACTCCAGTCAATTCGATTGGTGGCTCGGCCGTTTGCGCCTTTTCCATGAGCGATATCCTTCAGGTATTCCAGGGTGCCTTCAAGGAACAAGAGACCATCAACAGCAATTGGTTGCGAGTCATGCCAGACAAAGTACCTGAACCGCGCCCCGGAGCTTGCGTCAACGATTCGCGGACGTTACCCGACATCACCGTGAATTTCGTCAAGTCTCATCCACTGATGGACGACGCCGTGCAGACGTACTTCGGTACGCCCGTCGTCACCAAGGTCACATACAAGTAAGTACTCATTTTTTTTGTATATAATATTCGCGACTGATTCAAGCAAAAAGTTTCGGGAATTATCGTGTACGCAGGCGCATGTTTGCTTATTTGTCGCAAAACAAAGTTACCACTTTGCCTAGCATTTTGATTCATTAAAACTATTTCACATTTGTACGCGGTGGCACAGAGACGGGCAAAAAGACGTACCTGAACGCGGCAGAGAAATTTCGTGGAGTATATGTTTAAACTTTTCACAATTTTATCGCGTAAATACTGAAATTAAACTTTCTTTATTTTTCTGAAACAAAAGTGGAAAAATAGACATTTTTGTGGGCTCGTGCGTGCAGCCCTCTGTGCGGCCTTTCTATATCATATTGTGTATCTCGCATACACGTAGACGTAAACAGCACACACGCGCTCGCGCACGGGCATTCAAACATTTACAAAGCTGCAAAAGTTTAGAAATAATTTTAACTTACTCTTGCCCATGGTTAACCTTCTGCTTGCCCGTGTGCGTGTGTTTTACATACCCACACGCTTGTAGATTATAATTTTCTCTCTCATTCTTGTAAATGCATAATATGCAGGGGGTGCAAAACTGCGGTGAAGTTGGGATCTCTCGCTCTATGTATGTGCGCGTCTCGCTTACGGCTCGCACTGGGAGTAGCCACTGCGTGACATTGTCGTGCTTTCACGCGTACAACTTTGCCGAGCGTAAATGCAAAATAATCACGATAACAACAATAATAACGCGCGCGTTTATGCTTCGATAAAACTACAGCAGCCAACGAATGACCACAGATATACAGACGAGCAATGCGCCCAACGACAATCGCGTTAAATCTCATTCACAATAATATAATGTACTTCTGTACTGATTGCTCCGGATCGAAAGCTTTCTTCTTCGCTGCAGTTGTTGTTATTTATTTGTAAATAATTTAAGCTCATCTCAAAACAAAAAGAAATTTAATAGGATCAATGACAAAGTGCACAATGATAATGTAGCCACTCTTTTTCTAGTTATCGATTCACCAAGGTGGCCGTTGATCCGCAAGTAAAGGCGCTTGACGGGAAATTGTACGATATTCTCTACATCGGCACTGGTAAGCTATAAGCACAGACTATTTTTTGTCTAGATATGAAATTTCAGACTTGATAATAACTCATCGTTTTATTACTTTTTTCTTTTCACAGATGATGGCAGAGTGCTGAAAGCTCTTAATACAAGGAGTCCTGTCTCAAGAAACGACTCAAATCAAGTGATAGTCAGTGACGCTCAGGTTTTACGATACGGTAAGTTCTGAATCACTGTAAATATAGAAGTAGAAAAAAAATTAACGAGAAGAATTCTCGACTTTGATAACTGTACTATTTTCTCTTGTCGAGCCTAACCAGCAGACTTCATTTGTTGTTGTCTTCATGGAAAATAGTTTAAGTGGCTATCGGTATCAATTTCTAACGCCTTTTTATTCTATGGATCTAGGCCAAGCCGTAAAAGATCTGCAAGTGGTTCATTTAGCTGGCGAAGCGAGCAAACTTGTAGTGATTGCGGATTCGGAAATACGAGCCGTACCATTGCATCACTGCGACTCGCCGTCAGCCGGCTCGTGTGCGAGCTGCATCGGCCTGCAGGATCCACATTGTGCTTGGGACGCCGAGCACAGCCAGTGCGTCGCCGTGATGACGCGACTACACGACAGTGACGCCGATAAGATGCTTTATCAGAATATAACTAGTGGAAAGCATCGGGGTTGCGGCACTTACGATGCAGGTAAGCGATATCAGCAGCTTGGACCTAAACTTTTTTCGAGTTTAAAAGTATCGCTAGTAACTCGACGCATACGAGGGGGGATTTTCTTGCTCTATTATATTTTCAAATCACATTACTGAGCAGCAGAAAGGATTACTTTCGGGATTTCCCAAAGGGTGTGAAAACGCAAAACATTACGCTTCAGTGTTTTTCTTTGACTTTTCCAACTCTGCTTCATATTATCACAAATAAAAGAGCAGAAAGTATAAGCTCTTCGCGCGACTACTAAGTCTGCTTTTCTACGACAAAGCCGCACTGGAAAAATATGCGCATTTTACGTTACCTGAGCTCGTTTTTTTCATGTACTAAAACTTTTTGTCATCGCTTCAAGCCGTCTCACAACCGAATTAACACTCTGTGGAAAGTGGAGCTTTTTTCGTCCGTTTGCTAAATATATTCGTATTAACTCGATCAGTTCCGACCCCATATAAATCATTGAAATTCATCATTCATACTCGATAACACTGGGGAAAAAATTGCCTCACAGACCCGAAGCAGGTGCAAACGATGCCACAGAGGCCAAGTCGAGGTCCACCCGATAACGGAGGAGTTTTACTCGGTCCTGGGCCCATTGCCGAGACGCAGCCGAACGAACGGGACAACGAGATCATCATCGAGCTTGATCCGGATAACCAGTACAGTAGAACGCAACCTCGTGCCAACGATCCACAAGGTGAGGCTGTTTCCATTACTTTCACAGGTTGAGCCGCCCGAGGAATCATACAAAATATACGTTAATGTGTTTATTGTTAGCATTATTTGTCAAGGTTCATTTTCAATTTGCATAAACTTATTACTATGTTGTCACTTGTCATACGAAAATAGTCATAATTTTTTTTTTATCGTCTTAACTCTGCGGTTACATGTATGTCTAATGTATGCGATCATCACACTAATTATAGCTAGCGCATTCGTCGATGAATACCGATTGCTCAATTTTCAATTCTTCAAATATTGGATTGCAAAAAGTATTTTTAATTGAGCAAGAATAAGAATATTGATTTTTAGATCTCATTCGTTCGAATGAATGAATGAGCGAGCGTTGAAAGCTAATCTCATGTTGTTTTTTCCTTCAAATAAACAGGTGTTATTGTCACGCCAGTCGTATACTCGGCGCAAACTTTGACAGGCGCTCTCATCGGCACGTGCTTCTTTTCTCTCATCGCGGGTTTTGCATCCGGCTTTTGGTTTTCACAACGTCTTCGTAACGTACCTTATCCCGATCCACCGGAGCAGCGTCAACAATTGAATCGTCTCACAGAAACGACAGAATCACCAGGCTTCAATAATAAGTCCATAAATCTTGTTCTCAACGTACCACCGAAGAATCCTAATGGCAAAAACGCCAACTCGTCGGCCGAGAACAAGCCTGTACAGAAGGTTAAGAAGACCTACATATGATATAGAAATAGACAGGCTGTATGAGGTATGGCCCCAGGTTCGGTGCCACCCATCGCAGGAACCCTTGGTAAGTACCGAAAGAAAGTTAGTTATGAAAAGAGTCAAGGCGATTTTTTTAATCGAATGTATGGTTGAACACAGGTTCGGTCGATGGAACAGCAGGCAACCGGCCCGTGAAGCCAACGGCCTCAGCGCCTTGCACTATCTCTGGTAGCTCAGCTCGCAGCGCAGGCAGCAGCACCACGACGTCCAATAGCAGCACCATCACCGACAATACGAAGCAAGTGTCTCACCAAGCTACGCCGCTCGATCCAGCCCCGGCATACGACAGCGCCTATGTGCCCGGAACGTATCCGCCGGAGCCCGCACCCGATTACGAGCCTCACGATCAATTCATCGAGCTGAACTACGATCGCGAGCGTGGCTACTACGACCAGCAGCACAATTCGCAGTACCAGCAACCGATCGATCGGCTAGCCGGCTACGATCGTCACCCTTACACGCAGACTGATTACGGTTACCACGAGCCGCGCGACTTTTATCATCATCCGGTCGAGTCCGACGCCGAGTATCAAGAAATAGCTGGATACTACGCTCAGCCTCAAAGCATCGTTCATAGCGTCAGCAATCAGACGACTACCGGACGAAGGAGCAGAAATGCTTACGCTGACGATTATCTAACGTAAATGTGCTCAATGCATGCTTCAATTGTCCTTTTTTATTGTAATACATACACACGCACATCCGTACACATACAAATACTCACACTCAGACACACCAATTCACAAACAAAACCACATTAAAATAGTGTACATAAACAACAACGACGAGGACTTTATAAATGGATATATACATTCGTATAGTATAAATGTATATTGAAAACATTTTAAAGTTCCGCTATTACAATTGGATTTGTCGTCGTCTAGTGCGCGCATGCGATACAAAGTATTTTTGTATTAGTGCTCCGAAAAAATGATGCAAAACAAACTCATAATGTTGCAACGCTACTCTTGCGAATAACTTTGTAATATAAGTTAATTCTTCCATAAACGATTTACACCTCATCAAAAAGTAACGTGAATTAGTGAATATAAAGAAGATACGCGTAGTGGAGAGCCACCGTTAAAATATTTGTCACTTATAGATTTGATCGTGATAATAAAATTAACGTACGATTTTAAAAAACGAACGTGCTAAATATTTCAAATTTTGAAACGTATGAATTGGGTAACTTGTCCCATAATTTGGATGACTATATCAAGTTGATAATATCGAGACTTCATTAATGTAATAGAAATTAAGAAAATAGGGAAAAAATGCATAGTCAAAAAATCTTACTCGATGTGATCAAGATGTTTTGAACGATAAGCACACAAGTGTACATATAAATATACATACACGAAGTAAAAATCGTTAAAAAACTTGATTTATAATAATAAAAATTCAAGCTTTGACCAGTATCTTGCGACTTCGTTTAATAATTATGTCGTGTGGATTTATGATAGTAGTTGGGATTTAAGCAGGAAAAGACAATTATGAAAGAATGATCATGAGTGCACAAAGAAAAGTTAATAAGCGTGAGTTATTTAAAAAAAAGTATAATATGTGTTACTAAAATGGTGATAAGCTTCAGAAGAGTTCGTTCTTAGTAGTGGCCTGTTGGTTGCTTAAATCCCGATGAAAATAAAACTTTGCATTGTGGAAACCAGAAAAAAAATTTGACAACTTATCAAGAAAAAACAATTATGCAAGTGTAAAAAAAACTATGTGTAATGATTCGCATTTGGAGTCGAGGCGTGCCTTCCATTTATTAGTTTGTTGGCAGTATCATCTGAAACTAAATAAAAAAATTATATTTAAAAATTCTGAAATAGGATTTTCGAGAAAATGATTAGTAATTTGAAAGAGCAATGACGAGAACGAGAGAAAGAGAGAGTGCAATTTAGCGCAGAGGGACTTGGGCAAGTGCCTCAATTTTTTTTATCTATTATTTTAACATATTTTAATATAGCTACTCGATATCATTGTTCATTTTAAAAAATGTATTGATTCGAGTTACACTATAGTATTTACGAATCTATATAAATTTTGACTGCTTGCTCCAGTGAAAATGAGTGTATTTTAAAAAGTAAAAAAATAAAAATTATAGTAAGGAGATGAATGACAAAACTATGTAATGAGAATTATAATATATTTTTTTTGTTTGCTTGTGATACACCTAAAAATAAATAATCTGGTTACAAACCATGACGATATATAATAATAAAAAATAATATAATTGTAATAATAATAATTATATAATAATGATAGTAATAATAATAATAATAATAATAATAATATTAATAATAATAACTAATAATATAATAATAATAATAATAATAATAACAATATATAAGTATATTGTGTTAAGCGTCATCGTGCAAGAACCGATGCTTTTTTCTGTTATGTAGCTTGTGAAATGTCCTACAATACGAAAACAACTTATATTATTGTAAATGCCTACATTCACGAATCTTTTGATTTATTATAATTATGTGTAGGAGACTGACACGATGAAATCACGATTCCTTAAAAAAATATACTCTTGTTATTTGGTTATAGATCATATATAGAAAAGTAACATACATCTAATAAACATAAAGTATACATATTTAAGGATACAATTATTATATGCACTTATGTTTAACAACGATAAAAAATAACTGTAATATTTGATACTATGACAAAAACTATTTCTTGATTGTTTCTTCGATATATCCGATCTTATTCAATACTTCTAAATTTTACTAAGAAAGGAAAAAAGTAGTTCATTGTCCTAATGTCAAGTTGATTATTTTCTAATTACATAGAAAATGCTTTTTATGATAGTCTACAAAATTGAAATTTATAGCTTGTAAAAATATTTTATACTGCAACGAATAACGCACAAACCTTATAATTAAATTATTAATTCATAAAAAAATATAATTAACAATGTTTTCAATTGTAGGTAAATATAAAAATGAGTTTCGCAAAAAAAGATTCTTTCAAAAATCTTAGAGGACAGGGTACGTACAGAAATTAATTTTTTTTTCCTACGATATGTAGAAAAAAAAATATCGGAATGCATAAGAAAAAGTTATAAGAGTATTAATGTAGTAAAAACTGCTTTACATAAAACTGTAAATAAATAGTATTAATTTTACCGTAAAACAGCGAGTGCGCGGATGAACAAAATGTATATTATATGAATTATTGTTGAAATTAAATTGAACTTGTGCACGACTAAAAATTGTTGGAAAATTATGGCTTATTACAATTTTGTTACATGCTCATGCGAAAATATTACAGAAAATCAACTATCGTCTTTGATTGGCATAATCTTAGATAAAATTTTCTACGAGTAATTTAAAAAAATGAGCTCTTATTAATTTTTGTAACAGCAAATATTACGAATATATATTTGTGTATTATTAAAACTAATAACAATTATAAATGCAATTTATAGCTTTTTGAAATCTTTCAGATTTCAATTTGTGCGTCAGAACTTATACAAAATGATGATTTTGTACTACTCAATTAAAGTTACATGTGTACAGCTTATTTAAATTTAAATTTAATTGCTTCTTTCTAAATGAAAAGGAACTTATAAATTAGATTCAAGAAGCGATTTAGAAGATATCTAACTTATAGTTTATTCAATTTGTTATAGGGAATACACGATAACCATGACAAATTATCTGTGCTATAGATTATTTTTTATTTATTAATTGTTTATATTATCGTGCGAATTATTTTGAATCCAAGTAGTATTGTAAAGAGATTATTTAATATGAGCATTGAGAGTTTGTGTGCTGATATGATAACACTTGCTTGGCAAAAGAAATTCATTCCAATAAAGCCAGGGCTGCCAACGATTATGATGAAAATTCATTAGTGAATATACAATAAAACTATATTGTAGATAAAAATGTAGTAAAAGTAAAGAATTATGTAATGTAAAAGCATAAATTACTAAATATTGTGAATTTCGTTAATCACGAGTGTATCGCGATATTATTTGTATTATTTGACTCTTATGCGGAAATATTATTGATAAGTAACGCGTTTTAATAAATTTTTTATATGAACTTGTAAATACTCTTTCAGCTCATTAAAACGCATTTTTTAATTATAAAAAAGTTTCGCAAATATATGCACTAAACAAATTTATTGTGAAAATAATGTGTTTCATTTCACTCTGAAACCCCTTTTCCTCATATTTATTTGTAGAAAATTAAATTTTCACTATTAGTTTTATTTAACATAAAAACAGGAATAAAAATGTAACAATTTTTTTGAATGAAGTGTAGGAATAGTATATTACACAATAAGGGAGTAAGAGTAAAGATTGTACGTAATACACGTGATCTGAGACATTATCTCCTTTCTCCAGCGTTGTTTATACGATTTTTCTTCATATTTTCATGCCAAGGTATGAAGAAAAAAATATTCCAGAATTGGAGAAAATTTCCGAAACTGTTCTCGCAGCACTTTTTGGCCAAATCGCTCAATTTCTAACTTTCTGTAAAAGTATTAAAACGCACCTACAAGGTTTAACTAACAGTTTTGATGCTATGCTTTTTATGGTGACGTTAGATTTTCTAACAATTTTTTTCACCCGTAAAGTCTCTAGAAAACATTCAGAGCTTAACCCAGACCAAATTGCTTGATTTTTTTATTAGTTTTCGCAACGATTTTTTTGGTAGTTTTAGGCCTTATAAAAAAATTTCGCATGGACCTATTTCGATGTAAAATTTAATGCCCTTTCAGAAACTGAACTCAAAATTTTGATTTTTGCGTAATAAAAAAGTTATAGCTACTTGAACAAAAAAAAACGTAAAACTTTTTGTAAAAATTCAAGTTTTCGATTTTTTCCCCCATGTTACCGCTAAGGAATCACGATATAAACATATTCAGAGGTGATCACAACTATCAAAGTATCTCAGGGAATTTTTATGGAACTTTCGAATCACTCCTTCAAACCAAAAATAACTCATATTCATATAAAACATAACTCATTTTTTACTCGAAAACTATTGAGTTTAGAGAAAAATTGCACAAAACAAAAATTTAAAAAGTGTTTCGCAAATTCCATAAAAATTCCCTGAGATACTTTGATAGCCATGATCACTCCTGATCATATTTATACCGTGATTCCGTAACGGTAACAGGCGAAAAAAAAATCGAAAACTTGAATTGTTGCAAAAATGTTTACGTTTTTTTTTGTTTAAGTAGCTATAACTTTTTTATTACGCAAAAAATCAATACTTTGAGCTCAGTTCCTGAAAGGGCATTCAATTTTACATCAAAATAGGTCTGTGCGAAATTTTTGTAAGGCCTAAAACTACAAAAAAATCGCTGCGAAAACCAACAAAGAAATCAAGCATTTTGATCGTTAATGGGTTAAATCTCGGAAAATGTCATTTTTTTGCTTTTTTAATATTCGAATCAAAAGATGAGTATTTTGCACTAGGTACGGTAATTTTCAGCGTGTACTTCTGATGAAATGAATTAAAATTGAAAATAATTGATGGATTTACATTCTCTTATATCTAGATATATCTAGATTTCTAATCTGTTTAGATGTTGTTTCTGAACAATTCTGAAAAATTTGAAGTATATTATAGTTTGACTCATTTAGTGCAAAAGGATTTTTAAATCTCCAATCAAATCAGCTGTCGGTAAAGTGACTTAAGATATAATTTACTTCGTAATAGTGTGAATAAAGCCTAACGAGTAAATATTTTTGTTGTCTTGTTACATGATTAAATCAGTATTATTTCTTGATGATTTACCCATAAAAAAACAATCTATTAGTAAGTTAAACGATTAAGATTAAAATCAAGTATTTATAAAAATAATTAGAAAGACATAAATATCGTCTAAGAATAATACAAATAAACGCTGTAACCTGAAAACTTAATATTGACTAAGTATTTTTCAAAAAAACACTTTATCAAGATTTCAGATGATTTTGTTATGATGAATCACTCCAGGTATGGACATGAAAAATGGATTAAGAACCATCAATTTTCATCGTCATATGAGCTTGTTGCACCTTAAATCATAAACAGGGAATCAATTTTGCTTGCTGTTTTGCTGAATGCTAAATTTTTGGACATTAGGAAAAAAATAAGAAATGTATCATTTATTTATCAGTGGGTACCGTCTGGCAAATGTATCACATGGCAAACCTTATTATGTTTATACAATAGAAATACTTAACTCGAATAATGGTGCTAGATATCTAATCGAAAAGAGATACAGTGAATTCAGCTCTCTGCATCGCATGGTAATACTCTATGCCTTTTTTCTTTGATTACTAGTATGTACCTTGTATTAGTGTGAGTTTGTTATAATGTATTTTTTACAGTTGAAAAAAGAATGTGACCCTGCTCCATTCCCGCCAAAGCGAGTCAGAAATTCCAATCCAAAGGTATTGGAGCACCGACGAGCCGCTCTAGAAATTTACATGCAGAAAATGCTACGATATTCTAACACAAAGCATCATGTTCTTAATTTCTTAGGTATGAGTGGACAAAGTCCAGATTTATACCAGAAAGGGTATGTAGAATATTAATTTAAATTTCACACAATATTCAATTTATATTTTAATTTTTCGATTTTTCGATTTTATTTATCGTGTTGTTCATTTTAGAATGCATCAACTAAGCAAGAATGATTTAAATTTTCGAAATGATTTTCCAACACATCCAGTATTAACTTTTCTGATTGATCCGTATATCCACGCAGACAAATCTTCAAGTCTTCCAGATATTGTTACAAACGGAGTACTACTGGGAATTTACAAATCTTAAAATATCATTCCTTTTTTAAAAAGTTTATATTGTAATGATTGTGCAAAAAAATATACATAGTTATTGTTTTATATATTAAAAAGAATATTAACTGTGTTTAATATTAATTTATGATAAAATTAAGGAAGATTAAATTGAGTCTTTGGATCTAAGTAACAATTCTCAAAAACCTACAAACGAATTTTTTCAGATTTTATTATCATTTTTTCTCAATCTGATTTTCAAATGATCTTGAAAATGATATGATACAGAAAAATCAACTTGGGATTTGGATTCAGCGTCCTAAAAAACGTAGATTCTACTAGGTTTGGTCGATGGGCCAGAGCCCAGAATTATTTCTTCCTACAAGGAAGCTCTGTGATGGGTCCAAAATCGACTTTTGTCAATTTTTGTATCTGGTATACTCCACCTACATATTCGTAAACTAGACAGGATTTGTGACTGATGTCTGTATGTATATGTGTGTGTGTTTTTTTTTGTTTTTTTTAATGAGGAAGGAAGTCCATCTACGGATTCAACATGCGACATTGACCCTTCGCATGGATATTCGGACTGATGTTGTACTGTTGTTAAGTAGGCTGATATGTACTTTTTTACTAATACCGACTAAAACCCATTCTCTCTTCTCCTGCCCCTGTTCTTTCCCCGCGGAACCACCGCTAGGCATTACTTCGCGAGGAGAGGCTATATCGCTCTGTACAAGTTCATTTTGATGTTAGTAAATCCATGTCTCCTCTCGATCCACGAGGCGACGTTGGGTATGATTCGGTGAGTCCTCTGAGCCTTCGTTGAGCACACCCATTGAGCCTGCCATTTCTTCAGTGTTCTGTCATGTTCCTTTTTTGCGGCATCTTCGTGACGACACTCGTAGAGCCTCGAGCGCTCATCGTTGACAAGGGTCAGTGAATGAGTGCTGGCGAGAACAAACACGACCTCGGGAGAAATGCTGCGAAGGCCACAGATCGCACGTAGACATGCGCGTCGGTGAATGGACGCTGCCTGACAGATGTAGCTTTGCGTCCTCACAACATCCTGCCATGCCGATCAGGCACCATAAACAAGAACCAAGTCGACGATACTGACGTAGAGCCTGCGTCGGCTGCTCCTCGGGCCCCCGATATTGAGCATCAGGTCAAGCAGAGCTCCCGCCATCCGAGGGGCTCTGTCACTGACAATTGCCAAGCGTTGATCGAAACGTAGTTTGGCATCGATGTGTACTCCAAGGTATTATCGGAGGCACGGAATCGACGTGATATCGCTGCAATCTCCGACTTTGAGGGTGATGTTCTCCTGCAGTTTCCTGAGCGTTACCAGCAGAACTTCGGTTTTCTGATCGGTGGTTTGCAGTCCCAGTTCACAGACTGCCTATTAAGACTGGGTTATTAAGATTATTCATGTTTCAAAAAAAAAAAAAAAAAAAACTCCGGATTTTGTAAGGGGTTGAAGCGTATTTCTTACATTTTTGAGTTAGTTATACTGGAAGATAAGCAGCTAAGCTACCAAAATCAACAACAATAAGGATCGATTCATCGATTATTTTAAAAGTTACATTATGATGAAGAAAAATGTTTTTACCTTCATTTTTCAGAAATTCTAGTTTTCTTTTACAGGGCTTAAGTTTGAACAGTTGCCTTATTAACATTTCTAAATAAAATAGGAACGATAATTTTTTATGAGGAAGCTCTTTGCCAATGAATTGGCAGTTGGTTTATTTTATGTGTGACTGCAGTGTTTTAATAATCAGTCATAATGTTGTCTGGTTTATTATTGGTTCAAAATTTTAATACTTGAATTTAATTTTAAACGCCAATATCTTCGATTGTTTAGTAATTAAAATATTTGAAAAAAATCTACTTCGAAAAAGAAAAATTGAACTTTGACTTCAAGAAACGGTTTTTTTTAAATTCGATCTAGACTGTCCTGTACAGAACATTTTAAAGTTCGGAAAATAAAGGACAACGTAATATATATAATGATGGGAAATTATGGTGTTGACCAACCGCTAGATTGGTATCAACCTTGATGATCAACCATGCTGACTGCACTAAATTATATGTGAACATCCGCTGTCCCTGCTTGCTTCATTCCGTCTTACTTCTTCATTTCTCGATTAAGTGCGGAGACCTTAATCATCGCTTTGTATTTTCAAATAAGATGAGGTTAAGTTTGGATGTTTCCGTATATACTGTATAGTGTTTTGTATCAGTAAACAGTGTTTCATATCAGTTAACAGTTAATCAGTTAATTTTCATAATGGTACCATCAAACTTGCCTTCAGGAGTCAAAAGTAGCTCATCAACCCTGGTATGAGATCAAAATATTAAATTTCGATCAGAAAATGAATATTTATCTTACTCTTCATTATTTTTGATTCTAAATAAGGGAAAACATTGCATTTTCTGCATACCCAGTTAAATTTGATTTTCTCTCTTTCATAGAATATGTATTTTAAATTCACATAAATTAATTCTGTATATCTTTATATTAATATTTTAATGAAGACACAATAACAAATGACTTAAATTTCCAAAAATCTGAATTACATTGATTACTGCTTAATACATAAATATTTTGTAGTGTATGATGAAAATTTACATGCTTCATTTAAATCTTTTTATAGTTGTTTTATGTTGATAAGCAAATTTACATATATTTGTTCTTTAGTTGTTTTTTTTTCATTGTTCTGAAATATAAATTTAATTTGTGTTTAAAAAATCATCAATTACAATTTTAGTCAAATGGTTCATGACAGCAAAATAAAAAAGAATATTTTTTTTTATAGAAACCAAACTATTTATTAAAATATACGCTTGCTGGTCATACCAAAGCAGTATCATCAGTCAAATTCAGTCCCAATGGAGAATGGTTAGCAAGTTCATGTAAGTTTATAGTTTTTTCAAAATATTAAATAAAACAAAACCATTCTAATATGGAATTTGGAAATTATAAAATTTTATTCTGTTATATAGCTGCGGATAAGCTGATTAAAATATGGGGTGCTTATGATGGAAAATTTGAAAAATCAATTGCTGGACACAAATTAGGTGTTTCAGATGTATCATGGTCTAGTGATAGCAGACTTCTGGTTTCAGCTTCTGATGATAAAACTCTCAAAGTTTGGGAACTGAGTTCGGTGTGTATTGGTCATTATAACTTATTATGAATTAAAATCTTGATTTAAATATGTTATTATATAAGTGAATTTTACAATTCTTTAAAAGTTAATTTATAAAATTAAAAAAAAAGTAAAATTGAACCAAAACCCATGATTATAGTATTTTTATAACTTGAATAAAAATTGCAATGATCAAATTATTGCAGCTCACTAGCTGATTTGTTGTGAAAAATTGTTAACTTCTATCATTATTAAATAACCAAAACTTATTTTATAATGATGAAAGTTAAATTGATGCTCTACAATATATATTCTATATATATCTCTCTTAATGCTTCAGGGAAAATGTTTAAAAACTCTAAAAGGGCACAGTAACTATGTATTCTGCTGCAATTTTAATCCTCAATCGAACCTCATTGTGTCAGGATCGGTAAGTATGATTTTACCAAAAATGTTTTTAACATTTTTTTTTACCTAACCTACTTAAGATTTCTTTATGATTACAGTTTGATGAAAGTGTGAGAATATGGGATGTTAGAACTGGTAAATGTTTGAAAACATTACCAGCTCATTCAGATCCAGTGAGTGCTGTACATTTTAATAGAGACGGTTCCCTGATAGTGTCTAGCAGTTACGATGGTTTATGGTATAAAATAACTTTTTTTAATTTTATTGTTTACTTTCATATCTCCAAAATAATATTTTAATATACATCTATTTTTTACCAGTCGTATTTGGGATACATCATCTGGACAATGTTTAAAAACTCTCATAGATGATGATAATCCTCCAGTATCATTTGTTAAATTTTCACCAAATGGAAAATACATTTTGGCAGCTACTTTAGACAATACCTTAAAATTATGGGATTACAGCAAAGGCAAATGTCTAAAAACATATACAGGACATAAAAATGAAAAATACTGTATTTTTGCCAACTTTTCTGTAACAGGAGGAAAAGTATGTAAATTTCAAAATGTGCAAGTTTTAATGAAATTAATTACATATATCTACTTTTAACAAAAAACAATGATAACTTTTTTATTTTAGTGGATTGTATCAGGATCCGAAGATAATTTCGTATACATTTGGAATCTACAGACAAAAGAAATTGTTCAAAAATTACAAGGCCATACAGGTATTATTGATTCATTCATGAATTTAATCATTAAGTTAAGAAATAACATTTTTTATTTTTTGCTGATTTCAATGGATTATTTTTAATGACTTGAATAGAATATATTATAAGCAATTATTTCATCTAGGACTATTCCAGTGTTTATTTGTTATTATTATAGTTGTTGCATTAATAGTATTTGAATTATGCTTTTGGAAAATGACGTATAAAAGTTATGAGCGTAGAAAAGGTTCTTTAGATTTTGTGGGTACGGTGGAACAATTTTATTATTATTACTACACTAAAAATAAAATAAATGAATTGCATTTTGTGGGTAATTTAAGTATCATAGACGATTTAGTATTCATTACTTACTAATCACTAATTTAAAAGTTCACTATAAAGAATATACTATGAAATGATCATTATCAAACACAAAAATTATTTAAATTTTAATTTCTCATAGGAAAATTGATTAAAATATAAAAATGTTGCTTTCAGATGTTGTTCTCTGTACTACTTGTCATCCTACAGATAATATCATTGCCTCTGCTGCTTTGGAAAATGACAAAACAATTAAATTATGGAAAAGTGATACATAAAACTAAGTTTTAGTGAACTAAATTTAGTATTAATAATAGTTAATTTTCTTCTGTACTTTGATTAAAAATTTTTATATAACTTCTGAAATATTGATACACAATTTCAATAATTTAAGAAATGTTAGTTTTTTATTTTTTTAAGTCATTATTAATTATAAAGAACATAAGGTAGAAAATGTCAATTTTCAGTTAGATTATATTATCTTTAAGAATATTTACAGTATGGAACTCTTAAAATATAATTTTTTTTCTTGAAATAAATGGATGAAGTTTGTCTAATTTTTTTTATTGACTTTGTTTATATATTAAAATATATGAATGCCATTTTGATCTTTTTGAACAACAAATGTGAAAATTTTTTCAATCGAGACATCTGTATAAAAGAGAATTTAATTTTAATCTGTTAGGATTGAATACTTAGATATGGGTGGAGCTCAGCACTTTTCAAATAGTTTATTTACATAATTGCCAAATTGAATATTTATTGAATTAATATAATTTTTATAAAAATTTAATTTATTTTGATCAAAATTTCAGTCGGTATTAGTAAAATTGTGTCAAAGATTGTTCCAGAGAGTGTAATGTTAAACAAATTTTAATTGCGTTGCACATGAACTGATGCCATTTTTGTTTCAATTGTTCAGATAACATTTATGCTTGCAGACATTATATTGTCAAATAAACATCCAATTAGAGTCCAAAAACAAAACCAACTATTTTATAATATATGCTAAAATAAGACTTGATTTATATATTTTAATTGATTAATTGATTGTATTTATGAAATCAAAATACTACAAAATAAATTGCTATATTATTTTTAAGATGTAAATAAAAACCAAAAATGAAAAGAAAAGGTATCAATGGAAAGTATGCTTTAAAAATCTCTGTTTTTGAATACTTTGCGTTTTCCTCTTTTTTTTATATTTGTCAACACAATTATCATAAAAAATTTACATAATATAGAAAAATACTTGAAATGTAACACAATGGTGAAAAATTTTGAAAAACTCAGTATTTCAATTATAAGCAAATTTTTATTAATTAGCAACATTCATCATTTTTTATTGTAATGTCAGAATAACAGTTATCACTAGATGTATCTTTCTCTTCTCTAAATGATTTTAAATCTCTTTTCATAGCATATGCATCTTCACCATCAGCATAATATTTTGGTTCAATTTCAGATACTTCAAAATCTAGACTGTTGGTGTACAAGTTTAGTGCAGCTCGATTACTTCTTCTAACATGTAGAGAAACATATTTAGCTTTAAAACACTCCACCATGGCTCTTGATGCTTGATTCATCAATTTTTGAGCTATTCCTAATCTTCTGTGAGATCTTTTAACAGCTAAACTAGTTATATGTCCATGAGGATTATCTTCACAATCTTCTTCCATTTTTGCCAATACATATCCTACGATTTGATTTCTTTCATCTTCAGCTACATAACTTAACTGTGGCCATGATAAAGCATGATATAAGTAATATTTCATTTGATAATTTTCAGGCAAACATTGTAAATTACAATGTTGAATATTGAGTAAATCATTTGGGTTTGCACATCTAATATTAATTGACATTTTGGTACAGCTATTCTGAAAATGTAAAAAAAGTTATATTACTTATCCAACATTATAAATCCAATAAAAATTTAAAAATTAAATTTCATCAAGAGAAAGAGAAAAACTGCATTCTTTATGATGTATCTGCAGAGTTTAATCCGAGAAATTATTCACGTGCTATTAATTGAAATTTATTTATCGAAAATAGTTGTTTTAATAGAAAGAGAAAGAGAATATTACTCTCAAGTTATAATTAAAGTTCTGTTTACTAACCTTTTTTGTTTTTTATTTAAAAATTCAATGCAGACATGCCTATGATCGAAGTTATGATAATTTTGTTAGTGATGCATGTTAAGACCAACTCACGTAATAAGATATAAAACAAACCGACCATGTTTCTGGATGTGTCCGTCGTGCGACGTATATTTTTTCACTGGATTATGAAACGGAATGTGAACCATATTTTCAATTTGATTTATTCAGTTTGAGATTATTGTAAGAGGGTGAAACATTTCAAGCAATGACTTCAAAAAAAACTGAAATTTTTTAAAAAATCTAAATTTTAATTTCTAGTTCTGCGACATGATTAAAAAAAATCAAAAAGTGGTTCATTTTTTCAAGGCAATTACAGAATCGAAATTTTACTATGATATAATATAACAAAGCTAAATTGAATAATCTACTTAAATATTTTTTCTTGAAGCTTCGCTAAAATTGAATAATAATAATATATTTATACATTTTCCTTATTTTCCATCTGTGTATCTTTTTCACAATGTTCCACTCCAAACTTGAAAATATTTTTGCATTAAAATTTTTATAGATATTTGAACATATGACGAAAATGATATAGTCAAATAGTTATTCAGTTAATTTTTTTATTTCTAAAAATAAGCAATACAAACACATAATACGAGTTTTATTTCATATTCATTTTTTCGAAAGGACGAAAAATGAAACTCATACTATAGATTTGTATTCCGTCACATCGATGAAAAGACGTTCCCAAAGGAATATTGAATAGTAATAATCTTATAGTGGCCCTTAGAGTGCATAGTTCGCGTTTAAAATTCAAATTGTAAATAAGTGGTCTTGAAAATTTCAATGAAATGTGTTATTGTGTAATGAAATTTATGTCAAATGGATTTGACGAAGAATGATAATAATGATCATTTAAATGAGAGTGATATAACTTTTAAACAGTATGAGTTTCATAAAAGTCGACTAAAAAGTTGGCAAAATGAATTTTTTAAACAGAACAAGAAAAAACCAGATAAGGTTAAAAAATTTATACAACGTTTAATGTTACATTAATACTATATTTACCTTTGAAAAAATCTAGAAATAAATTTAAATAAACATAATTGAAACTTATGAATTAATCAATTCAGTTTGCGAGTTTTTTAACTTTTGCATATAAATAGAAAGTTGAAAACAAATTTAATTTAATTGTTAATTTTTGTGTACAGCTATATTTAAAATGTGTAACAAATGTTTAGTAAACAACAAAGAATGAAACTCTTCAATTTGAAAAATTTTGAAAAATTTTTATTAATACCACTTTGGTAACATTGAGATCAAAATGAATTTTATTATTATTTAGTCTTAAGGTATCAATCAACAATATTTTGTATTGTAAATAATTTTTTGTGAATAATTCTTTTTTGAACCATACAATTGTATGTTGTTTTAAGGGCATATAGCAGAAAACTTTAACATTAACTGATTTTAAAAGTACATAAGTAAATATTTGTCAATGCTAACATGCAGTATATAATACAAAGTATAAAATAATACCAAAGCTTGTTCAAGTTTACATCTAACATTAGTTGTTATAAAATCTAACACAAATGAAAAATTACAGCTAATATATAAACAATTTTCGTTATGTAAAATAGTTATGTTACAAGAAAAAGAGTAATAACATTTTTTAAATTGTGTATCATAAGATCTTTATGAAATGGCTTTCGCAAACACTAAGTTTTCATTTAAAAATATTTTTTAACAGCATCTTACAATCTTAATCATCAACGGACATACCATTAACATAATTAAAATAAAGATATGGGCTTACATATAGAGTAATAAATATTTCTTGGATGAAAATAATTAGAATTAGAAATTTTTTAAAGTAAAATTATCCATTCTTTTTGATATTCTTAAAGCTTCATGAGAAAATCTCTAAATGTCATTTGTAATTTTAACAAACTCTTTTGGTACTTTTTTATATACACTTAGTCAAAGTTACTGATTTATTAGTAGAATTTACCAATAAATTGTAAAAAGCAAAAAAAAAAAATTGAATTCGCTACAAATTTTCTGTAAATTTTTCTTACATGTAAAACATAAAACTGAGGTAGACTTTAAAAAAAATATTGCACATTATGCAATAACAATGAGTTATCGGTATTTAGTTAGTCAAATCAAAATTCTTGAAAATAAATAATTCTGCATTGGCTCATCCACTGATGTTATTATTATAAAAATGTTGATGCAGTATTGTTAGGGCTGTGCCTGTGTTGAGTATGTGCGACAATAATAACAATAGCACATGGTTTTGAATAGGCAGAGCCCCCACTTCACTAGATTTACGTTTTGTTGCTCGTTACCAAATTAGAGTCACTTATGTGTATACTAGATATAAAACGATTCGGTTCCTAGCAGAAAACGTAAACGCAGCTTTATGGAAAACGCCCGTTTGCACAACATACGTCGATACGCGTCAATAATAACAATTGTATATAGGCTAACATAGGTGGAGCCCCTAATTCGCTTTGTTTACCCATTAACCTCAAATTTTTTTTTATTAAATCTTTAAGCAGGATTTTTCTTCCCTTTTCCATTGGATACTTCAGAACTCCAAAATGTTCATTTTTCACTACGATACAGCTGTTTCTGTGAGCCATTTTCGTATACCTTACGTGTTACATTTTTCTATTTTTGGGTTTTCTGGCGAGTCGTGTTTTTGGTCACCTGTCATAATTTTCATACCGATTGAGTTTCAGAACATAAATGCTTACAGCCATTACCACGGGTGAGACGATCGCTTAACTTAACTGTTCATGCAGAGCAATCTGCATGTTCAATCGTCTCAAAACGTTCTCTCTCACCGAGGTAGTGGCCATAAGCATTGATGTTCTGAAGAAGTGTACGCGACCCTGGTGCTGTAGCTCAATCAGTACCCCTGAAAATTACGACAAGTAATAAAAAACATAACTTGACAGTTAAAGCAAAAGAAGAAAACAATTAGCATGTAAAGTATAAGAAAAAAGCTCATGGAAGCAGATGTATCTTGGCAAATTTTGGAGTTTTGAAAAATGCAATAGGAAGAAAACGAAAAATCCTACTAAAAAATTCAATAAAAAATTTTTTAGTTTAACCCTTAAGTTAGCTGGCTTGTCGTCTGCTAACCCTAAAAAGTGTAAAAAAAGCCGGAAAAGTCGTGTTTTCGCGTTTTTTATCCAAAAAATATTAAGAAAATGACTGGCTACTTCTATTGTGCAGCTTGGTTTTGGAAAGAAGAGAACTTTCTCTGCAATTTGTATAAAGGCTAACCTCCGTATTCGCGGGTGCTCGGTTCCAAAAAAGTACCACGAATACGGAAACATTGCTCATATGGGAAAAGGTATAATTATTCTCGGGAAAATGATTTATTCCGTAGATTGTAAAAATAGCTCGAATTTTTATTCATTCCCATATAACCCCGAATTAATTTTGGAAACGTTGGTCGCATTTCTTCGAGATTTTGGCTAGCTTGGGTATACAAGAATCATGCCATTGGATTCGAGTGATCAAAATCTATCGATATTGGTATACAGTGGAGACCGTTTATAACGAGGCCGGTTATAGCGAGAGACCGGCTATAACGAGCAGATTTTGGTTGCTCGGTTGATCTCTGTGTAATAAGTATAGGAAATTGTATTGATATAACGAGTATACGATGTAGCGAGTAGTCCGGGTATAACGAGGTACCTATAATTTTGAAAATTTTTGAAAAAATTGACGTTTATATCGAGAAATTGGGCTACGACGATAATTTTTTTACGTATTGATCTAAAATGAAAACAACTGTCACAAATTTCCATTTTTAACAAAAAGCTCTAAAGCAAATACAACCCACAATTTTATGTTACATAAAGGAAAAAATTTAAAATATTATATGATATTATTATATCATTATTATTCATGTAAGTGAAATAAATAATGCATATAATAATGATCCGATCAATAAATAATCGTTTTTTCTGCGTAAATACCAAAAAATCGTTTCATTAACCTATGTCGGATATAACGAGAGCTTTTCGGTGGTTTTTTGAGTCTCGTTATAAACGTTCTCCACTGTATACTTTTCTTTCATACCTTGACCGAAAGTAAAATTCCCCTCCCACTGCGTGGTTGAGAATTTTTATAAGGGTATTACTGCCCTAGGCTGCGAAAAAACAGAAAAGTCTCAGGTTTAGTAATTAGCGGTCGAGGCGAAACCGAGGCCAATAAACACGTGCCTTGAGGCTTTCTATTTCGCGGCTTAGGCCTGTATACTATTTTATAGCACTGTGTGGCATAAGTTCACATTTATGGCACGCTTTTCTGTGGCATAAGTCGCGCATTCTGGACTCGCGGCGTTCGCACACACTCGCATTACGCATACGCTCGTGCGCTAACCTCACTTCACGCTACCAGAAAGTGCGACTCATGACTCGGAAAAAGAGGCATAAATGTGAACTTAGCAGAGTGCTATAAAACAGTGTATTGTACACATGTCATAAGTAGCACATTATGAGCACGACAGAAGCACCCTCGCTGTAATCGGACGCTTTACTCTGCCGTGCCATAATCTGCTTCTTATGCCACTGTTTCATAATGTACTATTTCATACCCCATGCGCAGTGGTCGGGAAATAGTCAACTTCGTATATACGAACAGGAGAAAGAAGAGAATGTCTCAGATCACATGTTTATTACCCTCGGCTTCGCTTCGGGGTATCGACACGAATATCATCGACGAATGATCCAGTTTCGGTGGATCACTCGCAACCTTGAACTACAATAAACCCGTGTCGCTCGATCGAAGCGTATTATATGTCTATAAACTCGTATACGGCACCGCTGCGAGCGTGGGACGACGCAAAGAATTTATTCGACTAATCGACGTCTGACATATTTTTCGTGTATTGCATATATATCTCTAAATGTCCCCTGTAATTTTAAAAAAAACTTTTTTCATTCTTTACTTTTACTCCCTTGTTGTGTAATAAACTATTTTCGAGAAGTTTGCACAGGAACGTCCTTAAGATATAGTGTAAAAAGTGGTTCCCTTATCAACTTCAGTTTTTTTCATCTGAACAGAACATCTGACTAGCGCTTACCTGAAGAGGAGCCGGAACTCGGCTCGAAACGTTGTAATTTAATACAATTTTTTTTAACACCAAGATTGTGTTGAAATAATTTCTTGCCCATCAAAATCAATATTGGATAATTTTTTCATTACAAAATGTATTTAATTTTCAAAAAAGATTTTTCTTCTCCCTTTTCATAGCATTTTTTTAAAACTTAGAAAGGTTGATTTTTCAATGAGATACAGTACACTAGACCTACTTTAATTCTGTCCAGACCAAATCCACATTCCGCCGACACGAAAAAAAGATTCAGACCACCATCTATCTCTTTTCATAGTTTCAGATGCTCTGCGTAAGGTAGATAAGTAACGTCACTGCCATATCTACTTTACGCAGAGCATCTGAAACTATGAAAAGAGATAGATGGTGGTCTGAATCTTTTTTTCGTGTCGGCGGAATGTGGATTTGGTCTGGACAGAATTAAAGTAGGTCTAGTGTACTTTCGCTCAGCCTTTTTCGTATACTTTGCGCATATAAATTTTTTTTTTGTGCATTTTTTGGCGAGTCCTGTTTTTCATCAACAGTCGTAACTTTCAGAGCGTACCGATTGAGTTACAGCGCCCCCGGTAATGTACCCTTTATCAGAATATCAGTGGTCACAAACACAACCCCGAGTGAGACGATCCGACCCACAAGTCATCCTGTACAAACTCTCAAGCACAATTGATTTTTCATTTTAGGTTATTTTCGTAATGTTCATCACCTGGTCTGGTGTAACTCAATCCTACTCTGACTCAATGTTAAAATATATTATAAAAACAAAAATTGTTATGTATATTTTCATCTGTTACAGAATGATGTCAAGTTTGCGGGTGAAGATATCGAAAATTCCTTCAATGTTTATACGAGGTATAAAATGTTGTTAGCACAAAATAAATATGATTCTAAAAGTGTCAATAATTCTCTATCGGCCCAGCAACCATCTTCTGGTGGAATATGGAATGATTCATTAAAATTAAAACCGAAGATTCAAGCAGTTGCAAAGGCTAATTTAAAAAAAAAATCAGATTCTCCCATTTCATTAAAGCCTCCTAAAACAACCAATAGTTTTAGAAATTATGTAAAAAATGATATTCATACTTCTAGAACTAAATCTTCTGAGGATAACCATATAAAACTGCAGATTGATGATAATTCTTTTGAGATAAATTCGCCCACATTGAAAAATACTTCGCTCAAAGTAATATCCACCGAAAACACAAATACGACGCTAATTCAACGATTTAATACAACTCAACAAATCACGAATAAATGCCTGAAAGCGTCTTTTGATTCAACCATTACTTTTCATACAAACGAAAGTACGTATGAAAATAATAAGGTATCAGGGGAAATGTCTTTCAAAACGTCAGATGAACCTTATTCATTATTGGGCACCGAAGATGATCTTCAACAGTGTAATAGCATAAGCAACAATAAGAGGCCTCGGCCTTGGGATGATTCAAAAGATAATTATGTTGAACAACCGTCAAAGAAAATTGCCTTAGAAATCACAGCAATTTCACTAGAAAAGAATGATGATAAAGTTCTGAAGAATTCCTTAAAGAAGAAATCTATCCTAGATCTTTTGGACGATGGAGAAAATTCAGCTGCTTGTACTTCAAAAATGAATGATTGTGTAAAAGTACCTGCTTTAGAATTATCAACAAAAAAATTTAATTTATCTAAAAATCTGAATAGTAATAGTTTGTTAACTAATGGACAGCCAAATAATTCAAAGCCGAGCTATAGCGCAAAAACTAATTCAGATGATTTTAAACTTACTGTAGACTCAAATTATATTTCAGCGACTGATGACAATTTATGCCCTTTTATAACCAATAAAAAATATGATTCACCTTATGACCGACCCAAAGGTAAAAATGATAATTTCATTAAAGTCAATTTAAAGAAAAAAAAATATTCTGGGGGTAAAAAACCTTTTAATTATGCGACATTTAAAAATAAACAATGGAAACAGAATAGAGATAAATCAATAAAGTTCGATTCATACAATTCATGTTCGAATTCAAAAAGTCTGAAGAGAGCTCAAGAAAATTTTGAGTTATCTGATTTAGAAAATGTACTCAATAATGACAGTAATTCAATTTACGAGGAAAATTTAATTGACCAGGTGAATATAAGTTTTAATTATTTTTTAATAATTATAATTCAATTAATTTTACAATTAAATATCCAACAAAAGGTCGACCTCTAAAGACTATCCCTTTATAAATAGTACATTACTGCCCTAGGCCGGGAAAAACAGAAAAGTCCCAGAGCACGTGAAATAAGCATTAGCACGAGCACTGGTGCTTTCTTTTCTCCCCTTATAAGCCAGTACGCTATTTTACGTATCCCGTGGCCCGAAAATATCAATATCCCGTCTAGCGCAGCAGCTGGAAAATGCTACTTTCGGGCCGCTGGCATGTAAAAATCTTTACTACTCTTTTTCATACTAAAAACTTATCACAAAAATCCTTGTTTATTCAGTCGGCGTTTCTTTGATAATTTCTCGATTTTATTGAGACAAAAAATAAAATAATAGTATGCGTTAACCAGGGATTATTTCAAAAGTGAGTCATTATGAATTAATAAGAAGTATTATATTACAAAAACGGAAAAACGTACGATCTTATATTTTAAGTTCATCTTTCTCGGATTTGTCGGGGTCAGCATTTATTGGGGTACTTGTTGACTATTGTTTTCCAACTTAAACTGCATATTCATAATTTGTGTATTAATTTGTATTAATTTGTGTATCGTAGCGGAAATATATATCAAAGGTCAGAGAGTACCAATCAAACGTCGATAGAATAAAGAAATATTGATGTGAATGTTTTCACTTACAAAAAGAGTAGGTAATACTTTTTATGAAAGATAGTCTTTAATTATTGACATCTTAATTCAAAAATAATAACTACAAAAGCACTACATATAATTTGAATTAAATGTTCAGTTGAGACCATCATAAGTTCTGTGTTGTCAAGTATACGTACTGCCACTATCACGTGATTTTATTTAAAAAAATGAAGATTCTCTGTTAAAAAAATAGTGGATTTCCATTTGGATTTTGACATAGAAATCCATATGAAAATCAACATCTAGTGCGGAGTGAATTTCCATATAGATTTTCAAATAGATTTTCAAATAGATTTTTAAATAAATTTTTAAATCGAAAAATTTATATTCCCGTCCTGTTGAAAGAAATAGTGGATTTCGATATGGACCTTGGCCTGAAAATCCGTATGGAATCGACACATACATCCACGTGGAATTTCAAGTGAATAATGAGCAGGAAATCGACGTACATTTTTAGACTTGGAAATTCAAATTTTCTTATGGAATCCACTCCGCTCTATATCGATTTCCTTACAGGGCGTTTTCCAATGGTCACGAAGTGGTCACTTTACCGAACAGCTGATTTGCCTGGAGGCATAACAAACCACGCGCCCCTATACTTCACGTGTTAAATTAGCTTGTTAAAAGTACATGTAATTAGTTTAGAATAAAGTAAAAAAATAAACAAAAAATATCTGGAGGAAGCGGAAATCCTCGTGTATAGAAATATCGAAGCGGTTTTAGTTAAAGTCTCTACTTTGTTAGTAAAAAAGATATTGAAATTTCGGCTCTTTTATCTGTGATATTTTCAATAATCTCTAATAAAATGGTTATTAAATGTGCTTTTTTGGGTTGCAATACAAAATCTCAAGCGGGGAAGTTTTTATTCTTTCAAATAGGTTTTCCTTGCCCCACAGGTCCTCGGGTCTGGGCAAATGCGAGACAGTAGGGAGGGGGGGTATAGTAATAATCTCTTCCTGCGCACGGGTTCTAAGCCCCCTGCAGGCCCTTCTAAGAAAAAGGAGTAATAAGAGAGAGAGAAAAAAAAATGTCCAACGAAAAATCAAGAAACAAGCGTAATTCCGAAAAACCATGAAAATCGCCTCGCAATCGTCTTCCAACCCAAGTCTGCTGTTGGTGGAAAGACAATATTCTTAATTACGATTTTTTCTGAGTTTTTTGTTGGTCATTTGAAAGAATAAAAACTTCCCCGCTTGAGAGTTTGTATTGTAACCCGAAAAAAGCACATCTAATAACCATTTTATTAGAGATTATTGACAATATCACAGACAAAAAAGCCGAAATTTCAATATTTTTGTACTTATGAAGTAGAGGCTTTAACTAAAAGCCCCTTCGATATTTCGATACACGAGGATTTCTGCTTTCTTCCGATATTTTTTGTATAATAGGGGATTTTGTAGTATAGGGGCACGCGGTTTGTTATGCCTCCAGGCAAATCAGGTGTTCGGTAAAGAGACCACTTCGTGACAATTGGAAAACGCCCTATAGATTTCAGATCACAATTCACAAGGAAACCCACTACTATATTTAACAGGGTTATAAATCATGATATACTTAACAATTAATAAAAATTAAAAATTTTTTTCATACACTCCTAATAATAAAATAAATGTTTTCAGAAATTTTCAAATAATATACTAGACGAAGAACCAGTAAAACTCACCCAAAATGATTCAGTTCAAAGTAAACCCTATTTTGAACTAGAACAAAATGGAAAAATTCCTGGTAATGTAAAATTTGTATATTTCATTATTAATCGGCTAATCGAAGTAATCGATTCTACAATATTAGTGTCTTAATCAAGAAAATTGCTCATAAACCCTGAAAGTATCCGAATAACTTGAAGTCTATATGGCCACTTTTATGTTCTGAGGTATTCTGATACAGTTGCTTCATTAACTGCTAATCATTTTTTCACTTTCGTTCTCTCTTTTTATCAGTGCCATCAAAATGTGTAAAACGTAAATGCTACATGAAAAATGATATTTTTATAATCGAAAAAAATCCACAAAAAAACGCTGAAAAATTCCTACCCGGACATTCACTAATTTTAAACTTTTTTTGTTTATGGATATTTTTGGCACCTTATTTTTCGTGGAATATTTTTAATCGTTTTGATCATTATATATATTTAATTTTCACGATTATTTATATATCTTTATTTACTTTGTAAAAAATTAGTACAGCTGCTTTTTAAAAGATACAGCTATAACTTTAGATTAAAGGGTCTTCTATACACAGAGACAAATAACGCCATACAGATATTATTTTGTACCAAATGGGCAACCATTAAACTTGAAATTTCGTGGGAGTGATTATGAAACTTATAAAAATGTGCCTACGTCGTTAGATTTCAATAAACTGTTTAATAAAATTATTTTAACCAAGTGTTTGAGAATCTGTTACTTTTCGGTTTATAAAAGGGGGATAATTGAAAATCAAGTTTGTTCGAAAGTACAGGTCATTTAATTGAAAACTATCGACATAGGCACATTTTTATAAGTTTCATAATCACTCCCACGAAATTTCAAATTTAATGGTTGCGTAGAGAATAAAAAAAAGGGTACAAAATAATTATGTATTTGTTATCGACTGAGCATTTCACATCTTGTATAGAGGACCCTTAAGGTGAAAAATAAGGCATGAATTTTGATAAAAATAAGAAGTCATTTTTTACTGAATCTTCAGTGTCTAAAGGTTTATTACGATATGTTTTAAAAGGGTACGACAGTGTTCAACTGGTAAAGTAAAGCAAAAAAATTATCATCTAATAAGAATTTCATAAGAAAACGAATTTTCAAATATTAAATTAATAATGATTTTTATGTTTCAGATACTCCAAAAGAAATATTTGAATCATTGAATTTGTTCGGTTATGAAAGTTTTCGTCCTGGTCAAGAAAAAGCTATTATGAACATACTTTCCGGTTCATCAACTTTGATCATTTCTCACACGGGAAGTGGAAAATCGTTGTGCTATCAGTTGCCTGCGTTCATTTTTTCTAAACGATCAAAATGTTTAACCCTAGTTATATCACCACTTTTATCATTGATAGATGATCAACTAGCAAATCTTCCCAAATTCTTATCTGCAGCAAGTTATAGCTCTAATCTTAGTTCCGCAAAACGTAAAAAAGTCTTAAAGGATTTAAAAGATTGTAAAATAGATGTTTTATTTGTTTCTCCTGAAACAATTGCAGCGAATGGTTGTGCTACTTATTTTATAAAATATATTCAATCCGTAGCAACTATATCTTTTGTTTGTATAGACGAAGTTCATTGTCTTTCACAATGGTCACATAATTTTAGACCATCTTATTTAATTGTTTGCAATGTTTTAAAAGAAGTTCTTGGTGTCACGCGTTTTATGGGAATAACTGCTACCGCCAGTTCTTCTATAATCGCAGAATTAACAACTTTATTTGAGATAAAAGACAATAATGCTGGAGTAATATTAGCTCTTTTCCGAGTAATTTAACATTAACGATTTCAAGAGATATTCAAAAAGAAGATGCATTAATCAAATTTGTGAAACACAGATTGAAAGAACAAAATAACTCCATGATAGTATACTGTACTCGGAGAGAAGATTGTTTTAAAGTTTCAAATGTGTTGCGAACGTCACTAAGGCAAGCCTCATTCATCGAAAATAAGTTGATATCAAATATTTCTGAACCTTACCATGCTGGACTTACCGCACAAAAAAGAAGATCTGTACAAACCGCTTTCATGAAAGGTGAAATTCGTATCATAGTTGCCACTGTGGCATTTGGAATGGGAATCAATAAGCCAGATATAAGATCAGTGATCCATTATAATATGCCATCTAGTTTAGAAAACTATGTGCAAGAAGTTGGGCGGGCTGGTAGAGATGGAAAACCGGCCTTTTGTCACATGTTCTTATCTCCTGAGGTTAGAAAAATTATATTAAATAGATAGTTAACTTATTGATACTGTACTAAAACTCTTCCCGTGAAATTTCTATCGTCACGAATGTGAGTAATAAATTACTTATGTTAATCTAGCTTGACTTAAAACATGGAAATACAACGTGTGAATTAGGCCTTAGCTTGTCAACTAACAAAACAACCTTTCCGATTTCGGATTCTAGATTCTAGATTAGTACTTATCGGAATCAGTTTACAATTAAAAATTCTACTGACATAAAACAAGTAGATACAGCCCCCTAAATTATAATTTATTTTTTCTTTGAAATACTAAGCTAACTAAATTTGTTTTCTAAATTATTAGAAAAATCAATTTTCTCTGCAAGTAGTCTATAATTTAGTTTTTGCCTTCCTACACTGAGAAAAAAAAATCATTGAAACAATGAAAATTTCATTGATTCAATTAAATTATTTAATTAAATACAATCTATAAAATAATTTCATTGAAATAATCTTTTTTATTTTATTGATCAATGAAATTATTTTGTTAAAATTGTTAAATAATTCATCCATTAAATAAAAATAAATTTATTAGATTGATAAAATATGAATGGAAAAGATAAAATATTTCATCAAATCTATATTTATTTATTTCACTTTAATAAATAGTTTTATTATCTCAATGAAATATCATTTAAAATTAATATTTCAGTTATTGATACCATCAAATGGTTTTTTAGACTTAATCGAACATATTATAAAATGAATGAAATATTTCATGAATTTGATGATTCAGTTATTCAATCAATGAAATATTTCGTTCAAATAAAGGAAAATTAGTAAAAACTAATATGTATATATGAAAAATTATTAATTTAATCGGTATGTAGTACTAAGGGAGAGTCCGGGAGTACTGATGTAATCGCATATGTTGATTGACTCCAGTACCTGCAATGAAACATTGTTTATAAAGAATTTAATTACATTCATTATATATTTTTTGACATTATAAGTTTTTTGCCTATCTACATCTATAGAAATAGTGTTACATTCCATTCATTTACAAACACACGCACGCAACTTACAACTATATACGCTCAATCTCATTGGAGATACGAGATGAGAGCTTTCTTATATAGTAATCAAAAATTTGTTCAGCCACTTGCGAGTTTTGAAGTGCGCCATCTAGGTACGTGGGGTGAACTACAAAAATAAATCATTTCATTGATGCAATTAAATATTTAATTATCATAATAAAATATTTCATTATATTAACAAATTAAAAATAATTGAGTATGTGTTAATATGTACTTAAGAAAGCAATACTCACTTTTAAAAGTATCTTATAATATATACTCTTCGAGGTCCCACTGCTTAAGCCAGTCTTGTACTTTTTCATCCATGATGATTTTATCGGCCGTTAGACAATGCGCAGATTTCAATTAGCAATAGGTCACTGGATATTCGAACACCACAACACAGATTAAATTTTTGCCGGCTTTCCTCTCTCTCACTGGTATGCGCAAGGTGAAACTCAAAACAAAACAATGTGATTGGAGCTACTCCGTATTCGGCGAGTAGAGCAACGGACTGCATTTGAAATTCTTGGAAAATCGAATGTTTTAGCGTTCGATAAAGGCGGGCTTAGCGAGTACAAAATAACATTTTGAAAATAAATGTGATGATAGTAACAAATAGAAAACGATCATTCATTTTATCTGTTGAAGTAATATAACAGTATCTGCTTCTATCATCTAAAATCTGTATGGTAATGGAATTTGAAAATAAAGGTTGAAATTTTTTACCAATATGGTGTCGCGAGCGACGAAAACAAAATATTCTGACTCGAGAATTTGATGTCACCTGTGTGTAATTTCAACTTTTATTAATATTTATGAACATTTCATTGACTCATGATCATAGATCATGTTTATTTTGAAAAGTTATTATTGATTCGATTACACTTACAAATTAATTCTATTACAATTCTATCAGTCGCTACGCAAGGGAAATTCTATAATTTATTTATATCATATAATTATTTTATTAAAGCAAAAATTTGCATTTTATGAGTTCAAATAAATATTTTATTGATTTTATGATATTCGTAATAAACATTCTATTTCATTGAAATTATGAAATATAACATTATTGGGACAACATATTTTTTTGGTCCAATGAAATATTTCATTAAAATATTTCATAATTCCAAGGAAATCCATATTGTTCATTTAATAATATGATTTAATAAAAGTTATTATATAATTTGTTGACTGAACTAAATATTTTGTTCGTTGTTCTTCCAACAAAATATTTAATTGTTTTTAATATAAATTTGATTGCTTCAATCGATCATATTCATTAAATTAATAGTGTATTAAATATTAAATTTAATTTCATTGAATCAATGAAATTTTTTTCTCAGTGTAATAAGAGCATATGTGACGGTTTTTATCTTTGCGATCCGACTGTGCGGTCACGAACGTTGTTCGGGTGGTTCGGTTCCATCCCTCAAATGTTACATGACGAATTTTGCCCGTTTGCTTTCGCCAACTCCTTCGCAGACACTACTCTGCGTGGTTGACGTGAACCTTCTCCGATACTTGCGCCCAGCCCTAACTGTCTCTCTTTATCGCGATCGCTACGTGTATTCTTCGTTTGTCTCTTTCAAGCTACCTCAGCATAATACGCTCTAGATCTTCCTGGTTTCTTCGTAAGTCTTTTTGATTTGCATCATCCATTGGCATCTGAGGTCTCTGCACGATCCACTAATTCATCCTGTTACCCACTCAGTACTACCGCTACCACTCATTGATCGTGCTCACCATTTCTACTTATCGAACCCCTGATGTGTTCCGCGTTGTATTCATTAGACTTCTATTGTCAGACGTGTCCTCAACGGTGATCCGACGGAAGTTTGATAACTGGATGATACAGATTTTTTTTCTCGAAAAATTGTTGTGTAAAAACGACGTTTTTAATTTTTGGAAATTTTTATTATTTTTTTAAATAGCTGAAATTAAGGTCACCATAAATAAGTTTCCCACCTCTTGTCTAAAACTGCTTCTCCTGAGACATTTGCGAGAACTCTTAACGGCATGAGTTGTTTGGGCATTTCAATAAGGATGGTTAAAATTATATTTACTTTTCTTACGCCATGTATGCGTGAAGAGCATACAAAAAATTTCCCTTGATTAGTAATTAATGAGCTGATACTTCTCGTATTTCTTTCAAGAATAGTTGCAAGATAGTATCAGCCGATTGAACACTAATGTGTTGCATCACAAAACACATTTTATATTTTAGTTTCTAAGTGGAATTTATACTAAATCTTACATTTTTAGTTAAATTTTTTTTGAAAGCTTCGAATAATTTTAATTTTCTAATTTTTTCAGCTTAAAATTAATGAACAAGAGATTCTGCGTCATATTTTTGCGAATGTTATTAATAAACAAAGTGTAAAATATTTAGTACAAAAAGTTTTTACAACACATACGTGTGACTGTTCGACTGAGATTTGTCGTGGACATGAAGTTATATTTTCTATTGAAGACACCATATTAACATTGGACCTATCTGAAGAAATGATTGTCACTCTCTTATGTTATATATACAGATTTATTTTAATAAATATATAAATTTACTACCTCAAGCATTTATGTATGCCACTGTCAAAAGTAAAAGTGGATATCAAGCTATAAAACTAGCGCAGAAAAAAGTGAGTAGATGTTTTATACTTAATAACGCATGATTATTTTATTTATGGTTTATGCATTGAGCTGATTTGAACCCAATGCCTCTGAAAATAAAATAAAATCGATTTTCATACATTATTCACAATTACTAGTATGATTATATTATATATAAGCCTAGGTGAAACTCAGCATTTTATGAAAATATTGAACGACTAACATGTTTCTATTTTTATCCTAATTTTGGTGACTTCATAATATATTTCTTTAGCGTCACCTTGAATATCGATTCTATTTTTATTTCTTAACCCTTCCGTAAGTAACTACCTGGAAAATTTTTCACGATTTGTTATGATCCAGAGACGTAACCAAAGTTAACCGAGTGCAGAATTACCCCAGCGTACTCTTAAAAAAATTTCTTGTAGGATCCGGCGAAATGTCTACAGGATTCCGAAATTATAAAAATTAGTAGTACTTTTTATGCATTTACTTATTTCATTTTTATTATTATTTTTTCAGTCTCCATCCTTATCTGCAGCTATCAACCAAATGAAGGTTTATGAAAATTATACGGAAAATATATCTGAAATTAAGGTACCTATTCTTCAAATAGCACGTTCCCTCGGGTGGACATTTCAAAAAATCATTCAAGATCTGAAAAGATTGGAGTTTGAGACAGGTAAGAAGAGAAAAGAAAATTATGATATTGTCAAATAACTCTATATATATTTACAATGAAGATCACATGAGATGCCGATCACCAAATGTCCTGAAATTTTTTGGTGACTGTTGGCACATATTAATGAAGCCAAAGTAAACTAGCCCCTATGGTTAGTGTAATACTAGCGCCTTATCCTCACTCGCTCAAGCTCGTTCGTTCGGCAGTTAAGACTTTTTTCTAGAAATTTCTGATTTCGATTTTAAAAAAATGTACTGTAATAGTTCTTTATTAAATTACACATACCATAGTACTATTATAGTATTTTTTTTAGGAATCGAAATCAGAAATTTCGGAGGTCCAAGTACTTTTTCCAGCTTAACCACGCATAACCGCGTGATATAAAGTGAGCCCTGGAATTATTTTTGAAGAATAACATAAAATAACATAAAAAAAACACGATTTTTCGCCCGTATTGATATTGAGATCCTACAATGCTATTTTCTACTACGCAGGTGCATTGTGTGTGACTATTCATACGCAAAACAAGTTTAATTCATAAAAAAAAGTTTTATAAATGATACATAGCGAACGTATGCTTATATGCCGAACGTATAAAGCCTTCATGCAAACCTTTTTCAAGCTTGCTTATGCTTTGAATCTGCTAATTACGTTTTATGAATTTTTTTTGGTTTATTCTCGTTTGAATTTTTAATATTCACAGCAAGGATATTATATCTACACAGCTTATAGATTTCAGAAGAATGTTTCTTACCTCTAAAGTAACCAACTGTGGTACACATGCATATTTCAAAGATCGAAAGTTGACCGTTACGTATTAAAATGAAAGAAATAAATGCGAAAAACCTTAATAATAAATGGTAATCGGGATGATTTTATACTCTCAGTTTACTTTTTTTATGAATTTAACTTAATATATGTGTGAGTAGTCTGATATAATGTACCAAGATTGTAGGAAATAGTACTATCAAAACGGGTTGAAATAGTATTATAAAAAAACACGTTTTTTCAATTTAACTTCAATCAAAATTAATATTATTCTTAAAAATGAATGCCAGGACCTATTGAATTAAGGAATTCATCATTATGTGCCAGTATACCCCATATTATTTCATGATCCGCATCTGAAATGGTCTTTTTGTTGGTATAAGTAAACACGAAATACTCAATTCTCTTTATAGCACTGTGTGGCATAAGTTCACATTTATGGCACGCTTTTCGGTGGCATAAGTCGCACATTATGGCCCCGCGGCGTTCGCACACACTCGCATTACGCATACGCTCGTGCGCTAACCTCACTTCGCGCTACCAGAAAGTGCGACTCATGACTCGGAAAAGGGGGCATAAATGTGAACTTAGCACAGTGCTATAAAATTTTGTACGATACTCGTGCCATGGGGACACTTTTCGGCCCAGCTATTAGGACCCTCGCTGCGCTCGGGCCCTAAACTACGCCGTGCTAAAAAGTGTTACTTATGGCACTAGTATCGTAAAGTACTATTTCATATTATTTGCCTTCTAGCATCTTTTGTTGCGACAGAGTTAAGTAGTATGCAAATTTTTGATATCAAATTACTTCTTAAAATATGTAATTTTCTTTTTAAAGCTATAACAAAATCTGGACTACCATCTTTATCCGTTGAATTTAATACGCTTGGATTTCACATGAAAGTATATGGAAATTTATCAGAAGATGTATTAAATGAAATAGTTGCTACTCTAATGAAACAGAATATAATGCAAAAAAACCTTCGTCTTCAAAACTCGAATCTATTTCTTACATAAGCCAAAAATTGAGTTTTGAAACTGTAGATCAGTGCATGACAGTATCTGAGGATGTACAGATGAAGTCAGTTGAGTTGAGAAAATTTATTCAAACTTATTTCCAAGAAAATGTTATGAAAACCGATGGAATTACAAATCACGTAAGTCATAGTTAATATCTGATTCGTACATATTTTAAAAAGCAGAATATAATTGTAAATCAAAAAATTGATAGGTCTGGTTGTGAGAGTGTTAGACAAAAAAATTGTTATGTTCACTAAGTTATTTTGTCACACATTAAAAGTATTAGGCGTATTTGAGCATTTACAGAGTCTGTGTGTGTTGATTACGCTAAGCGCGCAGACAATGTGTAGTTATGTATTGATCGTGAACGTGAAAAGCGTGTGTATTAGTCTGATTCGAAAAAATCGAAGGTCTTCAGAACTTCGACATCTTAATGTCTTTATTATCACAAAAAATGAAAATTCTGTAAATTTCAGTTCTAAATATTAAAGAACACTCGACAATCCATTTTCAGCCCGCATAGACAGAAAAAAAAACGAAATTTAAGTTAACTTTTTTGGGGTAACTTATGCAAAATTTGGGCCTAGTAGCTCCAATAAATTCCTCAGAATATGATATAGAGTGAGAAAAAACTTGGTTTTTCGATAACTCGAAACCGAATTACTCAATTTTGAGCTACAAAAACGCATTCCACAAAAGCAAATGTATAAATTAAAGGGCTTTTTGAAATCTGAATACTAAATAAGAAAGGTGAGACTAAAACTTATCAAACTGTGCCTTGCAATTTTTTCCGCAGGTGGTCATACTGAGGTGTTTTCTTGGAGAAAGAATACACTTTTCTCGAATTAGGAAAAACCAGGTTTTAAAAATTGCTTAAAACACCCGAATCAAAGCATCAATTTCAATTTGCAGCTGGATTCAGAAAGATACTCTCATTATTGTTAAATCTTTTTGACATAGGCTCAAAAACGTATAGACAGAAAGTGGATTATCGAATGATTTTTGATTCGGAATTCAAAATGTTCACTAAGCGACCTCTAAAACTCAATATTTAGAGCTGAAATTTACAGGTATTTCACTTTTAGTGATATTGAAGACATTATGTATGATAGGAAAATGAAGATTTTAAACAAATTTGATTTTTTCGAATCAATCTAGTGTCTATGTGTGGGTTTAAAAGTGATACCAGATATAAAAAACCATGCCTGAATAAAGCTGATTCACTGGCACTTGCCTGAATGAAATCTTTATTTTAACCTGACATGATTGGCAATCTTTATTGACTTATTCACGAAATTAGTAATCTATTACCTGCACAATCGTTACGCTATGAATTTAATACACAATTTCTATATAATAACAATGAACCAATTTTTTGAATTTTAATTAATTTTTATTTTATTGCAGACGACACTAACTGGTGCAGAGAACATTAAAAAAAGTATAGAAAATTTGATTTTAAGTTATGGAGACGAACGATTTAACAGTCACAGTATTTCTCGGATTTTCCACGGCATTCAAAGTCCACGTTACCCCGCATTGCAATGGTATAAATGCAAGTACTGGAGAGCCTATATTCATGAAGATTTTGATACCTTGAATAAATTGGCAGAAGATGTATTACGAAACTTTAAGATTAAATAGTGCCTAATAATAAAAAATAGTTATATGAGATTTAAATTAATTTTTATTATGTTATTACCAAACAGTTGTTTATATAATACAAGTGACGTAAGTTTTTTTTTATCTTCCAAATTTTATTTGCAATCTGTCAGTGCTGCAAGACAGTAGGCAAATATTGTGAACTGTACATATAAGAATCGGCATGACGCAAAAGATGGACCAACGTCCATCACTCAAGTGGTTTAGTTATTTACAAGATATTAAAAGTTATTACATTTCAAGATATAATGTTGATGTGCATGTCCGGCATGTTGGTGGAAATGAGTCCGTCAGACGATGGCTTTGGAGCTACTCAAGCTGACGTCTCTTCAGCCTTGAGGATGATGGCAGCAATACCAATTCCAAGGCTAGCGGATTAGAGTGTTCACCAATCTTTGCCAAGTACTTGGAGAATACATAGTCGATCACATATATTTTTGGAATATTCAGATCACATCGTATCTGCTCGTTTGGTACGTACCAGGGGGCATCCACCTTGGAACGCAGTACTTTATTTTGGAGTCTTTCTATTACGTCAATGTTTGACTTGGCAGCGGCACCCCACAGCTGAATGCCATAAAGCCAGACAGGCTTTATTATTGATTTGTACAAGAGTACTTTATTCTCCAGAGTGAGGGAAGACTTTCTTCCAATCAGCCAGTAGAATTTCATTAATTTCAGACCTAGCTGCTTCCGTTTTGTCCATATGTGCGTTCTCCAAGTGAGTCGTCGGTCAATTTGCATTCCAAGGTATTTCACCTCGTCCAATTGTGGGATTAAATTTCCGTGTAGATTAATTTGGGGGTGCTGTAAGTAACACTGTTTTGAAAGGATGGTTCAACTGAACCAAAAAGTGTTTTTTATATTACGATTGTCATAATTTATTTCATATTGTGGTAATATATTCATTTTTATGCTCTTTTTCCTAAACCATTAATCGCGTTTTTCAAGTGCACGAGCACAGTGAATGCAAAATGTATTGGGTAGTGGAAAAAAATGCGACTTATGCTACTGAAAATAGAACCATGAATGTAAAATTCTGCCTCACGGTGCTGTAAATTAATTATACATGAAAAATGATAAATTATAAAAAAAAAATCATCATGTAGTGCATGGTTCATTACGGAGCGTGTTTCTCGATGATCGTGTAAATTAAATGGCTCAAACGATTATTTTTCATGCTGGAATGATGAACCTGCTATTTTTCATGTACATATTTTAAAATTTTCGGGACCATTCATAATCCTTTTTTTGAAAACCTAAAGTTATAGCTTTTCCGAAATTCATATTGTGATTGCTTATTCTAGTTCAGTCCTAAGTGACTTTTTTGAAAAGAACAATAAAAAGGATTTTTATTGAAAAATTACGACTATTTTAATATATAAAATGATAATAAAAATCTTGATTTTCGGAAGCCTGGAACCGAACCCCCTATTTTCCATATACACAATGCCCCGGTATTCGCGTTTTTCGTATTCGCGGTACTTTTATGAAACGCATTAACCGCGAAAACCGGGGTTTGCCTGTATGCAGAATTTTGGAAAAATAAGGTCACCAATCGATTCTTCGTCAAATTTTACATCGGGAATAATTGTTGACTCAGAAAGTGTTAGTTTAAAATCATTCACAATATCGAGTTGAACTGAAAAAAATCACGTCGAAGCGAAGCGAGATCCCCGTTTCATAGTCGAATTTCTCTATTCAACTTGATATTGTGAATGATTTTACCCTAACACTTTTTAAGTCAACACTCATTCTAGATGTGAAATTTTACGAGGAATCGATTGGTGATCTTATTTTTCCAAAATTTTGTATATTTATTGAAATACGATTATGTTCAAGGTCAAATTCATGGTCAACATTGGATTCCCCGCCAAAAAAATATGTCGAGCATGAGGTTTTTGATTTTTTTTTCTACGCCTATTCCACGGAATTTCCAGGTGTATTCATACTTTTGCAGCACCCTGTATATGGATCTAACCTTTGCTTAGCTTCGCGCACATGTCTACACTCGTAAGTTATAGATCGTAGTGTTATGATACACTAATTTTTATTTATTTACGTAGCTATTTACAAGTTAATGAATGTTTTACGAATAATTTAGGGGGGGGGTACACTTAATTTTTTATTTTTTTCCATGATTTTAAAAGTTTATACTGTGAAGCTGGTAAAGGTAAGTTTATAGAGCTCATGTTTAGGCTAAATAACAACCTTTCAAGAGTACTCAATTAAAGTTTTATTGAAAAATACCAAAAAATGAGATGCTATAACAGGCATTTATAGCTCACACTCCAAGAAATGTGGTGTACACGATACCTCTTGATAGAATTATCTGAAACAGACCACCCTTCGTTTTTTTTCAAGTTTAAATAATTCTTGAGGTAGTGACGTTAAGGTTTTTCAATAATTTTGATTTTTGAACGCTTGGCGTCAATTTGGAATTAAAAATGCCAAAAAATCAAAAATTTACATTTTCCAACTTAAGAAATGTTGATAAAAAAAAGTATTGCAAAAACTGCATATATGTGGAAATCCGAGAAACTTTTAATTTTTCGACTAAAAAAAATGTTTTTTTTTAGTATGGCACGCATGTGCAGCATGAATTTTTGTCTACTTATCGATTAAAAAATGATAAAAATGTAAGGCTTACGGTTTTTATCAAACGGTATTTTTTTTTATTTAAATAAGCGACTAATGAGGTAAATTCTAATTTTTTTGGTTACAATTTTTATGCAAACCTCTAAAAATCTCACAGATTAAGCTTAATAATAAAATCAAAAATCTCATGTCCGATGAATTTTTCGATGATGAATCGAACGGTGACCTTGAATTTGACCTCGAACATAACCTCTAAACTACAGCAAACCAAAAATCGATTTTTCAAAAGAAAAACCCCATTTTCATTGCAGATTTGAAAAGAGCGGAAAATTTTACGTTAAAATATGCCATTTATTTTTTTTCAAGAGTCCGCTATCCAGTTAATATTGTAAGTAGACTAAATTTCAGTTATACGAGGTAATTTGCGTACTGCAAACTGTATCTACAAAAGGGCCTACAGGGCGCTAAAATAATCGTAGAGAGCTCTATTTTTTTTTAATTACTCGTAATAAAGAGTACTTTGCGATGGGGTATGTTAGATTTCAATAAACAAATTACTCTAGTCCAGGTGAACGTTTAAACGATCCAGTTTTTCTGTCATTTAAGGTGCTATGCTTAAGTACGACTAGCAACTGAATATTGACTCGAATCCATTCATAATATATATGGTTTTAAAGAAGACAAAATATCTAAGAAATGAAAAAAAAAATTCATTTCGATACGATGAAAATTGACGGAGATATTAGAAAATTTACGAAATTTCAGTAAAAATTGTTATTGCGCCAATTTTAATGCGGAGCGTACTTAGTCCATTTCTGAGCGATTAAAGGCAAATTAAATTTGACAGTCCTCCCAAAATGCTCAAAATAACCCAATTTAAAATTGGCTTGGGGTGCGAAGTCGATTTTTTCCACCTTCTGAGTGTGCTATCAAAAAATATGTTATTTTTAGTCCGTCAGCCCAGCATAAATACTGTATTCAATTCGATGTAACTTTTTTTCCTGAAGGAGCACGTGGACCAGCGATATCTCAATCGATTCGGTTACTAAAGACCTTCAAGTCCCTAAATGTTGGTAGAGAACGTTTAATCGGTCATCTCAGAATATTCGTTAAAGTATTAAAAACGTAATTTTGTAAAAATCGAGTTCCCATTACATAATTAAGGATTGGGAGTCTTATGGCGAGGGCACTGCTTAGACACAATTTTTTTTGAAAAATATAACCCCTCAACTACTAATAATAATAGTAGATTACATCACATGGCATCACTCGGCTTCGCCTCGGCGCCATAACTTGCACGCCCGGAAATTCAACTTTTGAGCCACGTGATGTATACAATTTTTCTGTATCCTCCGCCGAAAGTAAAAAATAATAAATTGATTATCAATGATATATCAGACGACAAAATGCAACTTAATTCTGCTGTCGCGTAGCGCTATAAACTTTCGAGTCATGCGCTTGCCCCGCCCTCTTGCGACCATCATATCGACGCCCCTTACGAAAAGTAGGAAGATTCAAATGTCTTACGAAAGATAGAAAGATTTTGATTTTTGACGAAAAGTAGGAAGTTTTGAAATTTTTTGTCAAAATCAGGACGTTTCAATTTTTTGACGTAAAGTAGGAAGTTTTAGATTTCTGAACGAAAGTTAGGAAGTTTCAAATGTCTGGACAAAAACTAGGATGTTTCAAGGTTTTAAAAAAATGCCAGAAGTTTTATAAATAAAAAAATGTTATTGCGATAAAATATTAGTGTAAAAATTATGATGTTCGCGAGGAATCCACATTTTCTTACACATTTTATTAAGATCCTCAATTTTTTTATTAGATAATCTTATCTTACCATTGTAAGCCCGAGAGACCTCTGTATCTATTATTTTTTAAATTGTTTTACCTTTTCTTAAAACATTGATTTCTTCTCCCTCTCCTTCAAAATTATACTTGATATTAATCAATTCTCTTTGGGATTCAAAATATTATTTCACGCACTTGCGAGATTTTGACAGTATTCCAATTGAAATTTTTGAAAAATTTTTCCTAAGATTTCGAGGAATAAACCAATAATTTCAATTGGAATAATATAACAATTTTACATGTGCGTAAGTTATGTTTGATCAAAAAGTTGTTAAAATCAAATACAATTTTGTAAAAGGAGAAGAAGTTAAAACTTTATGAAGGTAAATCAATCTAAATTTAATTGGGACAGAGATCTCTTGCGCTTACGACAATAAAATAGAATTATCCACAAAAAAATTGTGGATATCAATGAAATGTGCTCAAATGTTCTCAATGAGCACCATACTTTTTTTATAACATTTTATTTTAATAAAAAATTGTTTCATAAATTTTCTTACGTTTATTTAACGAACACCTCAACTATCCTAATTTTCCTAGAGACGATCGTAGCAAACCCTTTAAATATAACATTTTGCACAAGTCATTTGCATACAAGTTCAGCCTCAAATTTCATAATACATTAACAAATTATTTAATACGTAATAAATGTGAGATTTATCAAAAAAACATTGAGTTGACAGAATAATGATTCTGCGTAATTAGAGCAAACTCTTCTAATGTAAAATATGTCACAAGTACTTATGCAGGCAATATAGTTATCTCAATACATCCATAATCGAAGTTCATTTTTCGAAAGCATTTGGAGTAAAGAAACATTAGTTTGTGCATAAACTTAGTTCAATATGAATTAATAATGAGTAATGATAATTTAATAACAAGTAACGAGGGCTCTATGCATAGGTACTTTTATGATAAATATTACTTACCTTGTTAAAAAGTAAAACTTCCTACTTTTTGTCATAAAAAAATAAAATTCCCTAGTTTTCGTCATAAAATAGTAAGATATCCTAGTTTTCGTCAAAAATTCTAACGATTTCCTAGTTTACGTAAAAAAAAACTATAACTTCCTATTTTTCTTCAGACATCGCGTGAAATGTCCTAGTTTTCGTCATAAATTTGAAACTTCCTACCTTTCGTAAGACATTTGAATCTTCCTACTTTTCTTAAGGGGCATCGATATATTATCATTAATGTGCGTGCGATCTATTTATTTGCACTGTCTGCAAAACGACACCGATATGCTCAGCGACTACGCTGACGAGTAAAAGTTACCATTAATGATAATGAAATAATGAATAGGTGAGCCCGACATTTGCAAAAAACGAGGCGAAGCCGAGTTTTTGCTGGTCGGGGCTAACAAAAAATAATACAATCAATAGTGTAATAGTATAAACCCAATACACTGCAAACTATCAAAAATATATCTCGAGTGTAAAATGAAGTTTTTATTATTTTTAATTTTATTGTATTTAATATCAATTCATGTGTAGGGAGCAGTGTTTATGTTTAATTTCAATAATTATTCTAGTTTTTTCATGTATGCTATTGATATAAATGATAAACAGACTGTTTTTGAAAAAAACAAATTCATTGATTTTTTTCATTTTTCATATCATATATGCGTGTATAAATATATAAGATGGATGCAAGAGTGCGCTGCGAGCGCAGAGCAACAAAACATGTAAACATTTGAAAGTGGCCGTAAAAGTCGAACTTTCGTGCGTGTTTTTGCGCGCGAAAGTCTATATACTTTCGGCCATAGGATACAGAAAAAAAATTTCAAAGTGATTGGTGATTCGGTCATTTCTGAATATCACTAAGAAATTAAAAATCGGCTCCGGTTCCTTTTTACAATTTGATAAAAATCGTATGAAAATCATTTTATAACTCAGTATACTCAATGTTACACCCGTAAAATTTAATAGTATATGCATGATGACTTTCGATATCGTTTATAATAATAGAATTATAGTCACAGATCCCGTTTAAATAATTACAGTACGAGTTTCACATCGGTTCCTTAAATGTTAAAAGTTTCCCGGATTTCCACATATCTAATAGATTAATATTATCTATACGTCAGTACCTAGTAAAGTGATGTGAGAATGAGTTTGTAAAATTTCAGAAAGATCAACAGTACACCGAGTTTTTTAATACATCAAATTCATTAGTAAAGGAAAGTAATAAATAAGTCGAGGCCACGTCACTACTGAAACTCACATTAACTCAAAAGTATTAAAAATTGAAACGAAAGATTTTAAATAAGTACCAATTCGTCGGTAAATTGAGTAGAGTCAGTAAGTCCAAGCCGCTGGCGAGGCCTCGGTACTCTCAAACAAAACTCACAATTAATCGAAAGCATTAAGCGGCTAAGTTATTCGAATTTATTTATATACTTATAGGCAGAAACTACATTTTTCCTTTTTCTTTTTTTTATATTATAGTTCTAGAAAAAAGTTATTATCATCATATTATAAAAGTAATCTGAAAAAATTGAGTCTTTGAAAATTAAGGACGTTGGGGATGCAACCGAGTTCAAATCAGCAAAAACAGCGGAAGGTATAAGATACTTGATTTGACTAGATGTATCGGTGGTATCATAGGCTCAAAGCCAATTAGGCGAGCGGAAGGTTGGCCAAAAAGTAGGGTTGACCGACCACGGAGAGCTAAGTCGATAAACAACATGATTCTTTATGTATTTTTGGTTGCTGCATCTGAATATGATATTTATTTTTCCCTAAAACGACAGCGTCATTGAGATAAACGCAAATTTCATGAAAAATGCGCAAAACATTTTTTTAAATCTTTTAATGTTCAACTCGCTGTATCTTGCAGAGTTTTTGATATTTTCCGATGAAATTTTAACCGTATATTCTTGAGATCTTTTGAAAGAAAACAAGCTACTATACGAGTAAAAATGTTAATTAGAACCAGAGATATGAATTTTTAAACTTTTATTGTCCGATTTAGCGTAGGGTCAACTACGAACTGAAATATTGTGTGACGAAAGTTCGAAATTGGATTTTTAAACATAATAACATTAAAATATAGGGTACAAAGAAGTTTTTGGTAAAACTTCAGCCAGAAATATCAATTAGGAAAAAAATGGTAAGAGTTTTAAGATTGCGTACCGACCGCGCGCGTTGCGTCTCGGCAGCGCAGCAGCTGCCGCGCTGGCCTGTCGTGCAACTCGGCGCACATAGAACTATATCCAATGCTTTCTGATAAATTAACACTTTCATAACAATCTGCTAGTTTGATCACCTTTGCTGCCTTTTATAATTATAAAGTCCAAGAAAAATTCGGAAGGTATTTATAGTTAAAGTGAGATTTAAATTATTTAAACACCGTTTATTTATACATTTTCAAAAAAATCGTTATCGTCTACATTTTCGTCAACATTTTTGCATGTAATTGCACAAGCACAAACTTCACAACATTTTAAATTATATTTAATACAATTACACAAATTCGTCGTACATGCATTTTTTCCCTTACACGAACAAAAATACTGTTGCAGTAAATCGATCACACTGGGACCATCGTAATAATCGATGCTAATAACATTATTTGCCATAGACCACCCGTAATTGTTTAAATCTTTGGCCTCTATATTTGGAATTACACACTGTGTCCAATCACTAATTTGCCAAAGAGATGGCAAGATATACTTTTCAAAAGCTGGCTTGGATGGTGGCAATTTTTCGATTGACGCACTACTTAATAGCGATAATTATAATTGCACTGATGAATGCGTAAAAAATATTCAACTGATCGATGATGTATCCGAAACAACTCAAAACTAACAATGAACAAAATTTGGCTGAGAACATGCATTGACAAGCTGCGAAATGAACAAGTTTTAACAAGCAATGTGCCGAGTCGCACGGCAGGCCGGTGCGGCGGCTGTTGCGCTGCCGAGATGCAACGCGCGCGGTCGGTACGCAATCTTAAAACTCTTGCCATTTTTTTCCTAATTGATATTTCTGGCTGAAATTTTACCAAAAACTTTTTTGTACTCTATATTTTAATGTAATTATGTTTAAAAATCCAATTTTGAACTTTCGTCACATAACATTTCAGTTCGTAGTTGACCCTCCGCTAAATCGGACAATAAAGGTTTAAAAATTCATTTTTCTGGTTCTAATTAACTTTTTCACTCGTATGGTAGCTTGTTTTCTTTCAATAGATCTCAAGAATATACATTTTTCATGAAATTTGCGTTTTTCTCAATGACCCTGTCATTTTAGGAAAAATAAATGTCATATTCGGATGCAGCGACCAAAAATACATATGGATTCATGTTGTTTATCGACTTAGCTCTCGTGGTCGGTTCATCTCGTATCTTGACGTTTTTCGGCGACCTCCCGCTCGCCTAAATACGCATGCTATTACGCGTATTTTTGTCTGCTGCTAACATCTCGAGTTAGATTACATGTAGAAACCCGAGCCACCGGTCGAGAAGTCCATGATAATTTTCTAGAGAAAGTCTTGAATGGTCAGGGACTAGGATTATTGAGTTTTTATTGATCTAAAACTAGCATCAATATTTTAGTTAACAAAGTTTAAATTTGAAAATTGCAATTATTAATAATTTACAAACAATACAAATCCATTTTTAGAATAATTTTTTTGTAAATGAAATCGAGACATTGTTGAAAAAAAGACATTTATTACGAAATTTCATCTTACATTATCTTTAAGACATAAAAAAATTAATGAAACAATCTACTTTACAAAGATGGTTTTATATTTCGAATACAACCTTCATCTTTACAGATTTTTACATAAAGTGGTGGATTAAGATTATTGTCTGTAGAAATTTGAAAATAATAGCCATTTCTACTTGAAAACGTTTTAAAATTTTCCTCTTTCAATTGTGTTGGTTGAAATTTGAAGCGTTGATAAAGAATGTTCTTATAGCTCATCATGCTCCTAAAAAAATTGTTGAAAAAAACATTAATTAAAAATTTTAATTAAATCTTATATGTTATAATACTATTTAAGGAAGTTCCGCAGTTTTAGCAGTGAGCAACCTGTATCTATTTAACGAACACATATGTAGTAATAAAGAAATGCTTGTTTAATGAGAAATTAGTTTCCCCATATAAGAAAAAAATCTTGGGTTTAAAAACTTTTCATTTTTACGTTCATCACATACGCTTTAAACTATTAATATTATATTAGCTATCAGTTTTCATTTTAAATTTTATGCGCGAGAATAACAGATTTTAACAAATGTAAGACTCAATCTGATAACCATAGGGAATCATGTTAAATTTATGAATAATTTTTTATTATTTAAATCTTAGATTATAGGCTCTGAAATGTTTTGAAACTTTTACTGATCTTCATTGACTTAATAAAGAAACTTTTTCTTAAATTGTAATAAATTTTCTTCCCCAGTACTTTAACTGCGGAATCTCCTTGTATGTAGCAGAAAGTTATTTATTGGTGTCCCTTCGTCAGATGTAATACTAAAATATGTCTATCGAACCAATTCGTTACCTCACTTCCTGATTTATCATAAATTTTAATAAAGTCTTATAGGTACTTCTTAAAATTCATACATTTGATTTAGCCACTGTTTAAAATAAAAGGCTGGATTTTCACGTAGAAATCCACATTGAAAAAAAGTAAATTTCTCTGACGTTAATGTGGAATTTTTAAAAAAGTTTCAGTTTGATTTAATTATAGATTTTCAGGTAGAAAAAGCTAGATTTTTACGTGAATAACTACGAATGCATTGAACTATTCATTTTTTGAAAGATCAACGTTCAAATCCACATGAAAAGATACATTGAATCTATGTGAATCCACGTGGAATCCACTTATTTCCATGTAGATTTGCATCCGGATTTTCACGTGGAAATCCAGTTGTTCATTTGAAACAAAAGTTAAGGTTCAAATAAAATTTAAAAGGGATAAACGAAAGTTGACTAAAAAAGTAAGAAAAATAACTTCTGAACTAACTCCAAATGCGTTTTTCAAATATTCACTAAACTAACAAGGAGACCACATGCCTTCCAGGAATTGAAGTCTCTCCAACTTATTTAAAGATTAACCACAATATACATACTCTGTTTTTTTTTACTTAGTGGATAAAATCCGTTTTAAAGCAATCGACTTTTACGCGTTAAATTACGAATAAGTGGTCTCCTTATAATTATTGACATTAAAACTAAAAAAAATATAAATGATAAACGTACTTCTGTATCTGGTAAATTATTATTTAATAGATCATCTCCACCAATTTCAGAATCATCCATTGAGTCATCAGATTTTGACGTGTCTTCATTTTCACCATCTTTTTTGGCCTCTAATTCTTGTTTTTCTTTCATTTTCTTTTCTCCTTCCTGTAAAAAAAAAATTTTCATTCATTCTCTCGAGAGCTGGTGTTAAATAAAATATGAATTAATTTTGGTAATTGAATGGAACGAGGACTACTGCCCTAGGTCGGGAAAAACAGAAAAGTCCCAGGGCACGTGAAATAAGCGGCCGAGGCGAAGCCGAAAGAATAGAAAGTTTTAAGACAGCAGTAAATGCCTCTACATTTTTTCGGTCATCGAACACGAACCCTTTTGAATTCTAATACTGAATTCTTACTGTACTACAATTGGTGCTTCTCAAAGGATATTAGAATTTAAAAAGTTGGCGTTCGATAGCCGAAAAAATGTAGAATCATTAACTATTTTCAGATAAAAAAGAACGTAGTTAGAATAGAAAGTAGATTATTATGAATGCCTATAAATTTGGCACTAATCAATACAAAGCCTATGTAACTTAGAGAATTAGTAAGCTCATAATTATGAGAGTTTTACCTTGATATTTTGCTATTTTTCGAAAACTTCCATTTCAATGCGTTAAATTTTTAAATTAAGTGCACTTGAAGTACTGAGCAGTTTTTCGAAGTACATAATAATATGAGCAAAAATTTCTTGCCCCCACTCAGTGAAAAAATCTTTAACATTAATTTTAGGCCTTTTAACAGGAAAAGATTTTTAAGTATGATTTTTCAGTAAATCGTTTTACGGCAATACTAATAACTAGTGGAAAATTGACTATTTTAGCATACTACTAATAATGCCCTAAAGGCCTAATTGTGCTGTAAGACAGAGCATTTTCAATAATTTTAGTGGCTTTTCTATAAATGATTTCAATTGAATTTGATCAACTAAAGAAAAACTTAAAAGATAACCGATCTTGTAATAATTGCTACTATAAATTGCAGTCACATTGTATCCAATTTCATTTCTTTTAAACTTACAATTGTAGATTCCAAAATGGTTTTTCCGACTTGTTTTGCATAATCGACGTCATCGGTAATGAGTATATTGTCGAATATACTTCCAGATTTAACCTGCCATAAATCGAAACCTACAGCGCAAATTTCTTTTTTCAGGTACAAATTCTGATCTGGAGAATATTCCGGGTTGTCAATTTCTGGATGAACCCATGGCCCTTTGTAGTTAGGATTGCTGATTTGTTTAGGTTTCCATTCACCCTAAAAAAAATAATCATTTCTCTCTGAATAAAAATATTGACTTTATTTAAATAAATAAATTTAAGAAAAAATTCAGCATAATAGTAAAATAATCAGTACAAATCTTTATAAAAACGTATAGAAAATGAAAAAAATTAAAAGTATATCAAAGAATCATCAATTTTTTAAATTCATATGAATTTGAAGTTCGACTAAGTTTGCTGTTGAGCTTTCGAAAAAATTGCAGGTCACAGTTACAATGAATAAAAATTAGACGATTCTTGTAAATTTCCTTTTTTTTGGAAAGCCATTCAATTGCGCATTTGTCATATAGAGATTTTTTAACAGCAGTTTTTTTAATTTGAATTCGACTTAAATACTTTTTAATTGACTCAAGGTCCATTCACATTTTAATGATTTAATTTAATGCATCTATTCGTAAAGAAAAGATCCATCATGATATTGTTGGGATTTATCGGTTACCAAAAAAAAAAACGATCATGAAAAGAATTTTATCCTTTTCTACCGAAAGAGAAGATCCATTTGCATTACTGGGTCTCATTAAGATATAAAAATCGGTAACTTGCTCTTTTCATTAGTGTTTGAATTAATAGGAGTTAACATAAATGCTCAAATTATAGATTTTAAAACTACAATTGGATAATTACGATTTTTTATTTATTTTTCATTTTATTAATTTTTTCAAATTTTTTCAGACCATCAAGGGTATTCAGAAAAAATGTTGATTAAAAAAAAATTATCAATTTAAAAATTACCTTGAATTCTGGATTGTCAATCATAGGAGCTTCCCATTCACCATCCATTTCATCATCCCAATCTTCTGGTTTTGCCGCTTCAGGATCGTGAATATGTTCAGGTTTATCCCAGTCAGCAGGTTTTTTATCTTCAGGATCTGGAATGGTAGCTTCATCTTCCCAGTCAGTTGGCTTGGAAACTGATGGATCCTTTATTTTTTTAGGAGGCAAGAAATCCCAATCTTCTTCTAATTTTCCAGATTCAACCATCTCATTGTCGATAAGAACCTAAGACAAATGTGATATTTATTATTAAGAAAGTATACAATTTCATTGTACGATGAGTTGTTCAGTATTCCAGTTTTAAAACAAAGTTTTATTTTCAATATAAAATATTTTGATGATAAATCTAGTTCCTTAATAGTAATCAAGTTAAATCATTTTAAACGAATTATAGATAATTCATACGAGATAAACGAATGTGAAGATTAGTAAAATTTTTGCGGGCAAAAAGCTTCCAATTATTTTAATTAATTCGAACAAAAAGAAAACTCAATTATTTTGCAAGTAAGTTAACTAGCATAAAAATCTACAGCTCATTTCGATTCAAGATTAATTAAAAGTTGACATGTTTTCTAAGAACCGTGAATATGAATCCTCTCATTATTTACTTTGAACTAAGTATTATTAATAGGAAAAAATGTACAAAATCAATGCGTATTTCCCATAAAAGCATTTGTAAAATTTGCACTGTAAATTTATGAAAATCATTAGACTTTTTTTGTTTTTCAATTATTAACAAAGATACGAAATTGAAAAATAAGCGTTGAAGTCACAATCTTAGTACTACTTATATTTTACTATGATCGTGGTTTCATGCTCTTTGATTTTAATGCCAACGTGCCTCTGTTAATAATTGATTCAATCAAAAGAAAAAAGTGTCTAATGATTTTCAAAAATTTAAAATGCGGACTTATAAAAAAATACGCATTATAATATATATATTAGAAGAACGTCTCGCCACAGGTTATATACTACCATACACACGATTTTCAGTAAATTGAGCGTTAAACATTATGGAAACTATTATGATGGAGATCATTTTCTTCACGATATTTTTAGGGTCATTTTTTCAACAATAATGATATTAAACTCACCTCGTACTTATTATCAGGCGTGATAAATCAAAGTGTAAAGATGGGTAAAGACATCATCTTTGCAACGAATGTTCTTATTTACCATCAAGTTTTTACCCTTATAGTTCAAAATAGCATGTACTTTTTTAGTTCCAGGTCCGCAAATATCCGGTCCTAAAAGACAATAAAATAGTGTAAGATACTGTGATTTTGAAAAATTAATGTATTTTTTTCAACAGTTAGGTATTTATTGCTTTAGCCTATCTATACATTTTCTGTAGAAGATTTAACGATTTAATCGATATGATGTAAGCGAATCTGTAAAATTCATCCAACTAATAAGGACCCATCTGAACTTTCAAATTGTGATAACTTGCTATCGAATTGAATAGCCCAATATTTATATTTTAAAATTTTATTATCTATGACATTATTTTAAATCGGAATTTTATAGACATTTTTTCTTTTAGAATAAAAAAATTTGTTTTATAACATCGTGACTAGAGATTATTTTCAAAGACCGTTATATTTAATCATATCAAATATCGACGGTGCATGAGAATTTCGATTTTGAGAGCTGTTTAAAAATAATTTTAAAAAAAACTTACCAAACATCATTAGGTAGGGTGTTTCACCATGCAAATCTTTCGGATTCAAAGAGCAATCAAATACTTTAATGTAACCACCACCACAATCAATATTCTGTTCATGTTTTACAGAATATTGGATAACAAGTGGTTTATTTTCATTACTGAATGAATCAAATTTTCTACTAATAGCGTAGAACTTGGCATCTTGAGATGTTTGTAAGCCTGAAATAAAAGTATGTAAAATAACTTAGAGCACATTCATACTAATTATATTAAATATTTTATAGCACTAAGAGTCTAACAGTAATAATAAACTTATGATTTTTAGCTCATAAAGCAATATAATTTTAATATACATGAATGAAAAATGTTCAAAAAATGTTCAAAAAATGTTCAAAAAATGTTTAAAAAATGTTTGGAATACATAAAAATAAATTTCTTTTAATCCAAAAAATACGTTACCTTTATCTAATGACTCATCATTCCAGAATTTACCATGACTTAAAACGAATTTTCCATACTCTTGACCTTCATGTTCTGACTGAACCCAATTCTCTTTCCAAGAATCTGTAACAAATTTCAGATAAATTATTCACAAACAATGTAATAATATGTTTTATAATAAAAAAGCGGGCTTTACATAATTCACAACCATTTATATTGTAGAAATAAAGTTATTAAGTAAAAATAAACAGTGATTTTCTTTGCGGTGGCAAAAATAATTTTAGACGGCCATCTTGCCCTAATGACATCACAATGTCGGATCCAAAAAACAGAAAGTAAGTAGCAATTTCAGCTGACTCTAATTGTCAATATGATTGTGGTATAGTTCCACACGACACTTTTATATTTTTCCTATCATTTGCACGTTCGACGAACAATCGACTCCTTGCTTAATTATGTAGAAAAGTATATCAAAATATAAAATTAGCCAAATTTTCTTTAGCGTTGGAATTTCAGCACTCATTTCGAAAATTCATTTTTCCGTGGACAATTTTCTGTCACGCAATCGTGAGATTTTGCAGTTTATCATAATTTTTCGTGCAAACTCATACAAACCAGTGATATTCATAAGAATGGTTAAAATGGACTCTTTAAAAATTTAGGGGCTAACTTTACCGACCTGTAAATATAGGAACTTCTCGCGTCCTACTGCGTCCCCCTCTGAGACCCCTGAACCCCCTTTACCTCTAGAGGGCCGAGATTTCAAAGGTCGCATCATACATAGAAAACTGACATAAAAGGTATCTTAAATCATTGATCGATCATGGGCAAAGTTTCGATCAGGGGTTGTCCCAATATATTGGATTTCCGGCCCTTCAACGTTTAAGTATATTTAAGCTATTCAGCTTTCAGAGAGATACTTCAGAGAATACCTATGGAGCTTCAGCACCAGGGCGTACACTTGTTCAGAACATCAATGCTTACGGCCACTACTACGAGTGAGACGATCGAACACGTAGATTGCTCTGCATAAACAGTTAAGCAAACATCTTATCATTTTTCGTTTTTGCCGAAACCTAAGTCATAAAAGTACTGTTTGAGAGTGACCTATGAGTTCAATCGTCTCCCCCGTAGTAGTGGCCGTAAGCATAATGTTCTGAAAAAGTGTACGCGACCCTGGTATTAAAGCTCAATCGGTACCCTCTGAAAGTTACGACAGGTGGCCAAAAACGCTACTCGCCAGAAAACGCAAAAGAAGAAAAATGTTATTACGTAAAGTATACGAAAAAAGCTCATGGAAACAACTGTATCTGAAAGCAAAACCAAAATTTTAGACTTTCGAAAAAGGCAATGTATAGGGGAGAAAAAAATTCTATTCAAATTTGAATAAAAAAGTTTTGAGTTTAAGGTGTATATAAGCCCTTAATCAAACGGATTTGTAAACATTTTGATGCTTAATAAATAGAAATTTGAATAAAAAAATTAAGTTCAAATATTAATTTGATATCAGAAATATGGAAAACTATTGGACTAATATTATAAGAGACAAGCCTGATCTAATGAGCTTTTACGTTCTAACGTAATTTGAAAATTTAAAATAAGTTATACCAATTAATGATTTATAAGACATTTTGAGGCATTTATAACACTTCTTGCTTTGTCATGTATTAATGCTTACTATTAATAATAAAAAAAATTTTTAAATCATACTAAAATATATTTATTTTATATTCATAAAACTAAAAAAAGTACTCTAATCCAAAAAAATGATTCAAAAAATGATCCAAAAAATGATGAAAAAAACTTCAAGACTTTAGCCAACAGTCAATTAAAAGTTTGGTAAAAAAACTACTCATTACTTTTTTAAAAGTAAAAAATGTAAAGTAAAAGTACAAATGGCTATAATACCAAATTTCTTATTTTCAAAATTTTTGTTTAGTGTAATAGCTCCAACTGAACTAATATTTCCTCCAACTAAATTTTATAATTTTAAGTGTATTTTCATAGTTATGTTTAAAAAAGTCTGTAAAATTTTAACAGGTTCGTTTTGCTACATTTCCAAGTATATAACATTTTTTTTAATGAACACTAATTTGCTCATCAATTTTTAAAAATAAAACGGTTTTTCAACTTCAATTATAATAGTATACAAAAACAAACAAAATACATGTTTATAAAATGTCACAATCATAATTGTGAAGATTCAAGAATTTAACTTTTAATATTTATATGAAAATACAAGAGAATGACAAAGTGGTAAAAGTTGGCAAGACCTTAAAATATTTATAAATGTTAAATTATTGTCAATTCAAATAACTAAAATTTAAATGGAGTAGAGATTCGTGGCACTTTAAAAGCACATTAAATAGTTAGAAAAATTCCTATAAATTGTTTAAATTTTAAAATATACACCATCTGCAAAAAATAAAATTGATTGGCTTCCACTTTAAAAAATATTTTAAGCAAAATAAAATAATAAAATTGTATTCACAAATATAAACACAAATTTAAATCATATGTCTAAGGTATCCACTTTTTAGTTTAACTAAAACTAAACCTTTTTAAAAATTTGAAAAGGAGACAATGTTTAACAATATACTTGAATTAATGTTATCATTTATCAACAAGATTTCATTGTTTTATTTCATTAACACAGGAGGTATATACAGTTCAATATTTCAATAATTTAAGCATTCAAAGAATGCCAAAACTGAAATAATTAAAAGATTTTCAAATATTATTAAGATTTATATTTAAATTTTTTAATGAAGTATTTTAAAATATGTGTAATTAAAAAAAATTATATTTTTAAGACATCATATACTGCATTGGAAAGGGTTAAGTATTGATTTTTGGTTTTACAAAACTTATTTTGTTTGTTTCCTGCTCAACTTATAAAAAAAATTTTTAAATAATTGTTAAATTTTATTTTAAATTATATATTTAATTTTTAAATCTATAATTTATTATTTTTGAACTTAAAAACTTCCATAGACTTAATATGTTAAAAACATATGTCCAAATATAAGATAGTAAAATGTAATTTATTTCTAACCAAATAAGTGAGTTCCAAATAGTTATTATTTTAAGCATGGTTAAAAAGGGTTTAGGCATTATAGGGCTGAAAATAAGTTAATCTTTCATTGAAAAATTGAACAATTTATGTTATCAAATGATTTGATTATAAAAAATTTCGGCAAAGTAAAATACTTAAAAATTATTAATAGAGCATATTCGATTGTTTTTACAAAAAGCCAATATATATTTTACGAAAAAAATTTTTGCCACTCTACTAAAAATATGAATAATATTAGTAATGAATTCTATGTTATATACCACGTAATCAAGTTGAATATATCAGAAAAATTTCTCTTTTAACTTTTTCTTACCGTCAGTAAATTTTTCTTCAATAAAAATTTCTGCTAATGCCTGATTTGTCAGAGCGAAAATTGTAAAAAAGTAAAATAAATACATTTTTAAATGTATAAAATTTACTTTATGAAATTTTGATCGATTTATTTTCTACAAGCAATATTTATTTGAAACCGAAAATGAAAAGATTTTACTCTTCAATGTTACTATGGTGTTATCATAGCTCCTTATATACGTCGACTGAGCAACCATAGTTTGAGCCAGATGGAAGTCGCTGATTGGTTGTCATCTCGACGCCTGCAACGAATAATATATGAACACGCTACTAAATTACTATTAGGTCTTAAACGTTATATCAAACTAGCGAAGTATTCTGTTCTTTACATTTTGAGATGATATTTTCGGTTCTTGTAAAGGATAAAAATATTCAATTGTAATTCTAGTATTAGTAATAGAATTTATAGATTTTTTTTTCTATTAAATTTGTATGTCTAAAAGATTTTAGATATAATTTTTAATTTTGTTTTTTTTTTACCTCGAGTGAAATTCTACTGATTTTTCTGGATATGTCCAGAATACAAAATTCATCATTTTTATGGTGCTTACAGTAAGAAAAAAAGTCCTATTTTGACCTTAATTTTATTTTAATTAAGGGTTTTTCTAAAAATAACCTTGAAAAAAACCAAAAAATATAATCTGACGTAAAATTTTCTGCTCTTTTTAAATCCGCAATAAAAAGTAGAGGTCCCCATTAAGAAGATCGATTTTTGTTTCGCTTTAGATAACAGGTTATGTTTAAGGTCAAATCTAACTTCACCATTGGATTTCTCGTCGAAGAATACCTCGGATATAGGGTTTTTGATTTTTTTAAACAAAATTACTATTATACAGAACGATAAAATTAAAAAAAAATAGTATATTACGTTACTACGCAAGGAAGTGAGCTATTGCCATAGTGTGCCCAGTTGAAAATAATCGCATGGATATCCACGTGAATCAGGCATTGATTCCACATAAATCAGGCATTGATTCCACGTGGATCAGGCATTGACTCCACGTGGATTATACAGGGATTCCGCGTGGATCGATCATAGTTTGAGAAAATGCAATCGTGGCGGATTTTGAACAGATCCACGTTGATTTTCGTTCAATCCTTGTGGATTTCATACTTGTTCGCGAAAACGCTCGAAGAATCCATGAGGTCTCGTCAGTGAATCGTCACGGATTTTGAAATGATCCGTGAGGATAATTGAACAATCCTGTTGGAAAAAATTAGGTGAAAAGTCAGTTGAATTATCAGGTGAAAATCATGCCAAATCGTCTTTCTTCAGGAAATTGAATTTTTCGTGTGAGAATATCATCCGGGTAGCCTACTTTTGGCTCCAGGTCAGAACTGAACTTCGCAATGACTTTCTTCGGGTACTCGTGATCATAAAAAAATCACGACTGCCTGAAGAAAGTCATCGCCGAGTCCGGATCCTAACCTAGTACCCATCCAGAGTGAGAGCGAAAGCAATATTTTAAAATTGAGATTTTATTGTACAACTAGTTTTTCTATTGTGGTACTATAAATATAATAAGATAATAAAAGAACTTGAAAAAATGCATACATACTTCTCATTAATTGCTTCGATAGCTCTTGTATAATCAATGAATAGCTCAAGGTCAAGTGTCTCAAAATCACCTTACGATTTTTTTTCACTGAAAATCCACGAGGATTTCACCACAAAAAAAACACGAAAAATATACGGAAATCCTCGTGGATTTTTGATTATCCACGAGGATTTCTGCGGAAAGCCGCGTGGGTTGATGAATAATTAACGCGGATATCTCATAAATCCACAAGGCTCATCTCTCGGAAGCCAGCCAAAGCACATCGACTCTCGTCCTCGCGCTCGCGTTGACGAGCCCTCGAGAGTTTTGACCTAGGGCAACTTCTCAATTGGCCCCGAGCGTTAACACAGCTTTCTCATGTTCTCAAGTTCGAGTGGCCAACGCTGGCGTTTTTTTAGGACGCGTCCTGTTTTTCCATAAGATTACGTGTAAATGGTAACTGCAGCGCCACTCTAAACTCCGCCCAAACGCTCAGAGCGAATAGTGAACTTGGTCAAATTACAAACACTCGCCTCATCATTTCATCACATTTCCCCACTTTTCTACTTTGGAGCTTCTGACTCGGCTACCAGGCGGGGCAGCGCCACGAAAAACTCATGCCCGCAAGAAGAAGAGTCGGGTTCAGAGTACTAATATTAGTGCCTCCTAGACAAATTCAATCGGCTTTTGGCTGCTCGACTTTTACAAAAGTGAGAGCAGAAAAGTGGATCAACTTTTGACTGTTCAACTTTTACAAGTTGGAACAGAAAAGTGATCGGATTTGTTGTCACTCAACTCTCACGAGTCGAGTGACAGCCAAGCATCCCGAGCTAACAACGACGTCATTGGTCAGTCGGACCTTCATCTCCGGGAGAAACTCATCAGCTACAGACGGTCACCATCGGTCACAGCCAGCCATCCTACATAAATTGACAACCTGCATCAAAACTAGTCATTTTCAGGACTAAACGTAGAGTTGCAAAACTTTGTAAAATAAGAGGCAAACAAATAACATCGACCCTCCTCAGGGTCACTCGTCAGACATCAGTCTTGTGACTGTCAAGCTTTTTTCCACTCTGACTAACTGAACGTCTACGATGTCGGCGAAACTCTGCAAAATCTCGCAGACTCGCTCAAAATCGTCCCCTCCACAATACATTGTACAACAACGTAGTATCCGTGTTCGATCCACATGGAATCAATGCCCGATCCTCGAGGAATCCCTGTATGATCCACGTGGAAATCCAAGCAATTTTTTTCATCTGGGTGCCGAGGCGTAGCCGAAGTACATGAGAGGTCTCCTACCTTTAGGAAAATCATATATAGCCCAGGTAAACATAGTATATCAGATCTGGAGTCAGAGTTCTGGTGAAGGCACATCAGATCTTATGCCAGATCTAATATCAGAATTTGCATACGATAATCGACATCAGAACTTACATCAGATCTGACATCAGATCTAATGTCAGATCTGAAACGACTGTATTGCTCCTAATTGTTTAAACAATAAATATATTAATAATTAAATTTTAATAATAAATTTAGTTGTATTTAAATAATCATATTGATAATATCTTTAAGAATAATTCCTCCTATGTTTGGGTTTTTGATAAATTTAAAATTTAAATTAATTCGATCACTTTTATTGTTTAAGATTTATGATTAAATTTTAATTATTAAAAAAACTTAATTTTTAAATAATGAAAGGCGTCACAATCACTTCAGATCTGATGTAAGTTCTGATGTCGATTATCGTATGCAAATTCTGATATAAGACCTGGCATAAGATCTGATGTGCGTTCACCAGAACTTATATCAGATCTGCAGTCAGATCTAAAATACCATTTTCACCTGGGAGTAAAGTGACGTTAGTAGTGAAGCTACGACTTTTATATTGAATTCACCGTTGTGACCAACTACAGTGCATTAACGTTGTTGAAAAATCTCAAAGACTCAACAGGCAGACTAGCTATGGGACTTCATCGCAAATGGGCACTGATGTATGCAACACTCTCGAGGATTCAACAGTCTAATGGAGTTAATTCATTGTGTATAGACAACCGAGGTCTTCGCCGATGTGAAGGATTCCTGGTACTTATGAATCTTAACAAAAGTAATTACCACAAAAGCGCCGAAGAAATACCAAAACTGGAAAATGTTCGATAATCGCTTGCACAGACTGCGCCGCGACCTTCTGTTGGATCCGATCATAATCGAGAGGAACGTTGGTAGCTTGTTATGACAGACGAGCATAAATTGCAAGAGGCTCTTTTTACGCCGTCAAGTGGTCATTTATGGCGGAGACAAAACTTACGACCGAATATGTGCTTGCATATACACAGTCGTGCGAGGTGTGTCATCCGGGCCCGAAAAATTGTCTGAAACCTAATGACGATACGTCATTAAACATTGCAACAATTACCTCCGCTTGGCCAAGCTGGCACTTGGTCCAATTGTTGTGGAGCTTTGAATTCTACAGTACCATGAAAAGCTCGTGCAAACGTCTCGAATACTTGGTTGGTGATGTGAAGTCGTCTTTCTCGCGTGCTGCTGTCAGTACACGCTCAGGTTTCAGAGCCAGCAGCTCTAGTTTTTCGAGCGAGAAGGGGGGAACTTTGTTTAAGGTGCTGGTGGATGTTTATAAATCATTATAGTTTATTTACTGAACTTAAAATCCACTTATCCTAATAAGATAATTATATCCCTAATAGCACAATACGTTTTTTATAACATTACTGAAACGTTAAATTTGAAACCTTGGAGCGTTTCAGAAAAAAGTTTAAAAAACGTGTATAGAACCTTCCAGAAACGTTTAAATGTTCGCCTCTAAATTTAGTTTCTGAATGTGTACAATGTAGTAGGAACGTTTAAAAACGTTCTGCCTGGGAAACTAAGCGGGTAATCCGATGTTACACGGCAAGGAGATCGAAAAAGGTGGTCCTATTCGTACAGTGCGAATCAGCAACGTACATCGGTGTTCGTCGGTGACATCGCGACTACCAACTGCGACACTGCTTCCCGGTGCAGTATCGTAGGGAGGAAATTTTCATGTTTTCTATCTAGGATGAAAGGCCCTTTTATTCTTCCAATGGTCGTGGGCTTCTTCTGCCGGGACAGGGTCGTGAAAATGATCGAGAGAACTAGGATATACGGCTAAATAACAACTATTTTCATTTATTACAACATTACACAGAAAATGACTCCATCTTACTATAGCTAGACTTCTTTACATCAGTCACACACACACAGCATTTCCACACACACATTACGGCTAAAAATCGCTCACATACACTTATCGCATATACATTTGATTACTCTCTACGAATCGGCTCAATTACTTCTAATATGATACTACGTGTACATTGTGCGTTTCGGCTCGAAAACTCAGGCTCGCGTCTTACACATCGGTATCCTCGGTTCCAACCTCAACTCTCTTGCTTCCGTACGCCTCGGCAGCTCCACCACTAGAGAGCGAGAGCTCTCTCTTTCGTCTCCTTCACACCATCCTCGCGCTTCGGCTCCCCACTCCGGCTCCATAACCCACGCGTGCTCTGTACACTGTTCTACAGTGTCACATACCTCCCCCCTAGGCATGACTTATTGGCTCAATAATTATGACGATCATTACATAAATTCGGCTCAAGTTTACATACATAATGAATGATAAAGCGGCTAGATTTTACAATGATTCCCGTCAATTTTATTACGCAACTTAATACTACGTCTTCGAGTCTTCTTAGTGCTCTTCTGGTCGTGGCGGTGGCGGCCCAATCCCGTAGACACTTCTGAAGATAGCTTCTCTGGCTTCCCATGACAAGTTTCGAGTCCCCTCGATCAGCGTTACAGCAAAACGCGCTGCTTCACCATCTAACGGAGAGACTCCCTGGATTGGTGCGGCTTCAATGGACAAGGGTACAGCAACATGGCTTGAAGACCGATTATTACGGCCGACGGATTCTCTCTTGATTCGTGTCGCTCCTCCACGGTGATGGTACGACTAAAGGTATCGTACGGCCTGGACGCGGTATCTTCATGCCTATACGGACGTCTTGGGCTAGATCCAGCTGGTGCTACCCTCGGCATTTGGCGTTGTCTGGCTCGATGAGCGTCGCTACAACGCGGACAATTGGTTACGTAGACGTCACTTCTGCCACAGTTGTAACAATATTGCACTCGTGGTCGAGGGGCAACGGCGTTGTGGCCCTCGAGCCAGCAATTGAAGCACGCGTAGTCAGGAGGATCGACTGAGTAATCGGTACGGATCGGCGTGAGCCCTCCAAACTTTACACCTCGGAGCCGCACGACGGAACCGTCGTTGTGTCGGATGCGAGAAGGCTGGGTGCCTTGATAGTCATTCGATCCTCGACTGTTGGAGGCTTCTCGGCGCACTAATTGGTGTGGCCCAAATAACTCTGGCGAAGGTGATCTTGATGGCAGGTGAGCCGAGACATAATCGGATAGCTCAAGGTCTCTTCGAGGATTATTTCTTCGGCTTCCGATAGTGCGTATTTCCTCGATGGCACGAGCTGACTCTCCTTGCATCGGTCTCAATGTCGACGTTGGATTATCGGTAGACCTGGGTTCGTCTTCCCAGTCCATGGCCCGAGCTTCATCGGTAGGGTCGGCGGATGCCCAGTTACCGTCGTCGGTGTCCCCGTTTGCTAACGGCATCGGCTGTACGACTTGTACTGGCTTGCTGGGTTCCGCTAGATGCGCTTGGTCAATTGTATTGTTCGGCACAGCTACGGTTGTTGGCTTGGCGCCCGTGCGTTCATAATCAGTCAAATCACGCCCGTGTGGTTGGCGTAATGGCTGGGCGCTGTCTGGTATCTGTACCTCTGTCGACTGCTGCAGCGGCTCGGTAGTGGCAGCGTCTTCTTCCATAGGAGTCTCGATGGCATTTTTCCGGGCTTCGGCAGCAGCGGCGCATAACTGGCGGGTCGCCGTGTCCGTCTCCAGCGTCGGTGGTTCATCTCTTTGAGATACGCTGTGATCCAGGGTGGCGTTGGTTGATGATACAGGCTCAATTGACACCGAGGAATCGGTATTGGCTGCCGGTTGAAGCTTCTGATGCATCTTGTTTCGTCGACACATTGCGGCGCCTTCGTACAATCCAGCCAGTCTTACAAAGAGTGACGGAGCTCCTGGCTTCATGGACTCACGGACGACTGCATTTTCGAGATGGAATTGTTCTCGAGCGTTGAACGGTGGCACGTAGCTGGAGTCCTCGGCCATGTGCAGCAGTTCAGTCTCCAGCTTGGAGAGTTTCTCCTCGGTTGTTGTTAGGTCAGGTTCGACCCCCTCCAGCATCATATCCGCCTCCATCTCTTGTAGTATACCGGCCAGCGTCTCTTCTTGCGCAGCATTCGGTGTGGCCTCGCTAGGCTCTATTGGCTCAACTGGCTCTATGAGGTGGTTCTCTTCTGAAACCTCCTGGCTCGACTCTATATCGGTGGGCTGCATCTCGTACCTGTATTATTAAAGAAAAACAATTAGTCTTAATTCTGTCTAGTACAGCTACGTTTTTCTACATGTCGCTTCAATTCCGACACGTGTACTTTTGGCAGTCTACGGCTCTCCCGGTCAAGTGAGAGTAAATTATATACAGTCGGCGATAATTTCTCCGTTATTACGAACGGCCCCTCGTATTTTAGATTCAGTTTATACGAGAATTTCTTTGAGGCATCCGATAACGCGTGAGTACGGCGCCACACTGTATCGCCCACGAAAAATTGCACGTCTCGACGGCCGGCGTTATAAATTTTTGCTTGCTTAGCTTGAGCTTTATCGATGTGTCGCGCGACTAAATCTTTGAGCGCGTCCAAGCGACGTAATCTATCGGCCCAATCTTCTGGCTTGATACTAATGATTTCTTGCGGGTTCTCTATTTCCCTACGCAAGCTTTTCACCGGGTTTGGGTGACGGCCGTAATTAAGAAATGCGGGAGATACTTTCGTCGAGGCTTGAACGGCGGTGTTGACCGCGTGACGGAATTCATGTATATGTATGTCCCAATCACGATGGTCTTGGCCAACGAATGCCGCGATCATTGTTTTCAGAGTTCTATTACTCCTTTCAACGACGTTACTTTGCGGGTGGTACGGGGGTGTAGTGACATGTTTCACCCCGTATACTTGCAATGTTTCGGCTAAAAGCTTATTTATGAATTCTTTACCGTTATCCGACAGGAAGTACAGAGGCGCTTCCCATCGGAAAAGGATTAAATCTTCGAAGGCTCGAGCTACCGACTTGCCGTCGGCACGACGTAGCGGCTTCACTTCTATCCACCGAGTGAACAGATCCTGAAACACGACGAGATATTTATTTTGCGAACGGCTCGGCGGAAATTCCATTAGATCGGCGGCTACAATTATCCACGGTCGTTCTACTACTCGACTACCAATCAGCCCTTGTGGCCCTTGTTGAATAGTCTTGTATTGTTGACATATTTGACACTGTTGAATGTATCTCAACGTGTCATAGTAAAAACCCTTCCAATAGTACTTTCTAGCTATACGGTCATAAGTTTTGTCTACGCCGAGATGTCCACTGGACGGCACAGAATGAGCGTCGGCTAAAACACGTTCGCGATATTCGGCTGGTACCACGAGCTTCCATCGCTCTTCTTTACTATTTATCGGATCGAGCAACGGGTCTCGGCGAAAACGGTACAGACGGCCCTCGATAACTTGCCAATTTTGAAATTTCTTCGGAGATTCTTGTACATCGGCTAACATTTTCACTTACCACGGGTCTTTAACGTCGGGGAACACTTCAGCCGAGGCGGCAAGGCTATCGGTCGGCTCAAACATACGCGAGAGTGCATCCGGCAAATGCATCAGCGCCCCTTTACGATGGACAACTTCAAAATCCCACTGTTGTAGTTCTAAGGCCCAACGAGCTAAACGGCCTGTAGGATCTTTCAAATTTCTGAGCCACGTCAACGCGCTATGATCAGTAATTACGGTAAACTTATACCCCTCAATATACGGCCTGAGTTTTTTTATAGACCACAATATAGCGAGACACTCTTTCTCAGATGTACTATAATTCTGCTCGGCTGGCGATAAGACTCGGCTCAAATATACAATAGGATGTTCATTACCGTCATCGTCTGTTTGTACCAACACGGCCCCAAGCGCAGTCGCGCTGGCATCACATTGAATTATAAATGGCTTGTCAAAATGCGGCCTAGCCAATACAGGAGCACAAGTCAATGCATTTTTCAATGAAATAAACGCTTCTTGCTGCTCCTCCCCCCACGTCCATAATTGATCTCGGCGCAATAACCTAAGCAACGGTATTTTTAATTCCGAATCTTGTGATATAAATCGCGAGTACCATCCAATAATCCCCAAAAAACGACGGAGTTGTTTAACGTTTCTCGGCTCGGGTAATTGACAATCGGCTCGAGTTTTTCAGGATCGACCCGCAATCCTTTTTCGTCCAAAATATACCCCAAATAAGTCACGCTGCAACAACAAAACTCACATTTACTCTGATTAATTGCTAGTCCAGCCTGAACTAGACGGCTCAATACGCGCTCGATCCATACCACATGTTCGTCAAACTCCTCTGTGACAATAATTATATCGTCCAAGTAATAAAATACGTGTGGCTCATATTCAGGCCCGAATAAATGATCCACTAGACGGCTAAATGTCATCGGGGCATTGACGAGCCCAAAAGGCATTCGACGAAACTGCCACAAGCCCGACCCCGCGACAGCGAACGCGGTGTATCGTCGGCTCGACTTTTCCATCGGAATTTGATTATATGCGGCTTTAAGACTCACTAATCTTCGATATGTACCGTGCGTTTCGCAATTTATCGAGAACTGAGTCGAGGCTTGGCATAGGATACGCATCCTTTATCGTCTTTTTATTGGCCTCTCGAAAACAATACATACGATATTCGGCTGAATTTTGTTTTTTTACAAGTACCGGCACGCACGCTACAATAATCGCTCGCCGATCGCTCGATAATACCTTCCTTTTCCCATTTTACCACGATATCTTTGGCAATCTGCCACATACGCGGAGACATGCGGCGTAATTTCAACTTAACTGGCTCGTCATCCACGACTCGAATATGATGTTCGATCAGCAGTGTTTCACCGGCTGCGGGGGCATTGTCTAAAACACGGCGCACTGCTTTTTCCACAATAACTTGTTGTTCCGGCTCGAGAATGCTCAGCCCAGCGCACTTCGCGATGACATGCGAGTGATTCTCATCATCGTTATACGAAAAGCTGTGCCAAGAGCCTTCGTTCGCGCGCCACAACCGACGTTTATAACGTACATCTACATCAAACGCGATGAAGAAATTCATACCGAATATCATGTCATGATCAAGTTCGTTCATCGCTTTGCATGCCATCGTCGCGGTATATCCTTCAATCGTAACGGCAAGATGTAGGCTTCCGACGGCTCGAGTGATCTCACCATTGGCTAAACGAATCAGTGTACCGCACGGCCTCATTTTACTCGCAAATTTTTCGGCTAATCGTTTGCCAATCAATGAGGAAGTGGCTCCCGGGTCAAACAAGGCACGGTACGGCTCAGTGCCAATCATAATAGTTATAAAATTTCTATTTTCATTACGCATTGCGGCCAGATCAATAACTTCAACATCCGGACTTTCGGCGTCCACAAATTCTCCGAGTATGCACGAGATATTGGCTTGAATTCCGTCGGCTTCCTCCGCTGCTTGTTCTACCCCTTCATCGAAAACCACTTCGTACAACGCGAGTTCTGTCGGCTCGATCACACTACATTCGGGTTGCTGAATTGTCACATGCTTCTCGGACGGCTTATTCAACACACTGGGTTTACTGCTCATTAACGAAGGAACACCAGTGTTTAATTTTGATCCTTCGTCGAGTCGTTTCCCGCTTGTGAAAGTTTTTCACGAAGCGGTGCGCACTTCGTGCAGTTCATAAACGAGACTCCAGGGCTTGAGCACCACTGGCACTCCAATCGCGTTACCGGACGCGTGGGACAGAATTTAATTGTATGGCCACGTTGCTTGCAGTAGTGGCAGACAACTTCTGGACACGCTGACGCTCTGTGTCCGACTGCACGGCATGTAAAACAGGCACCGACAAAAGGACTGCTGTCTTGCGCGGCTGTATTGGTTGGGCCGGTCCTGTCGGTACATTCGGCGCAACTATTGGCTGATAAAATTGTCGATACGGGTTATGAATATCGCGGCATGACTGCACGAGTCGTAGTTGACTGGGAGCGGATACAGTGACTGCGATGCTTCAGTAGCAGACAGCAGGGGAACGCTTGGCTGTATATTGACGTGAGTAGTAGTCTTGGCGACTTCGGGCTTCTGCTCGACCGTATTGACTCGCGTATTTGTTACTTGTTTCTCAGATGATGCTGAACGCGGCCTATCACGTCTCGAATATTTCTGCTGTCGTGCACGCAAAGCAGCTACTTCGGCTTCATCCTCGCTACTCTCACTATCATCTGAAGACTCGAGCGCGGCTAATTTTAATCGAGCACTAGGATTGTAAGCGCCTCCGGGCACACGCATTCTCTCGGCTGGGGCAGGTGGGGCGTATCGCATGTCTATTTCTTTCTTTCGTTCCCACAATCGGCCGAATCGCTCGAGTTGTTCAAACGACTCGATGATTTTATCGGCCATAGCGTGACGATATTCAGGCAACAAATTTCTGTACGCGATTGTCAACAATTCATCCTCCGGTGGCGGCTTAGAGAAATGACTTACAATATACTCAAAACACGATAAGTAGGAGGAGATACGCTCGCCCTTGGCCTGTGTACGCTTTTGTAAGTCGAACATTAGGTCCCAATAATCGTACTCTCCGATGAATTGATTACGAAATAAGTCCTCAAAATGCGACCAACTAGTGATTTTGCGTACGGCCGTACTAAACCAACGCGAGGCTCGCTTCGTCAAGATACATGGCAGAGCACTTAACAGATCGGCGCCATCAACACCCGAACCTGACACGCATTTATTCAATTGGTCGAGAAAATCTTCGCATCTTCCTGTTTGTCCTCACCCGAGAACTTTAGGCCCCAAGTTTTTAATAACTTTACGGCTTGAGACTTATTCGACGTTCCATCGCGCTCACTCGACACACGGCGCGAATTAAACAGAGGTTCGCTTGGGACACGGCGCGGATTAAACATAGGCTCGGGTTATTAATTCCTTATATCTATTAGTACGAGAATCACCTTCGGGACGCCGTATGCGACGCCGAGTTTCACCTTCGTCTGAGGAATAATCTAGCAACCTATTGGCATTATAATAATTTTTCCGCGATGACACAGGTGGCACTTGCTGTTGATCGGCTGCAAAGGTAGGCTTGACTGCGAACGAGACGGCCGCAGCGTGAGGCACACGCGGAGTATTATATTCACGATCGCGTGGCTTGGGTGTAGGCACGACTTGAGGCTTTCCAGCAGACGAGTTTTTACCGGCTCGAAAATTCTCGTACTCGGCATTGTACAATGAATCTACATTATTTCTACCTCGTTTATCGGCGAGTGGCTGGTCATTGTTTGGCGGCTCTAAATGAGGCGTATGCCATACAGTCGGCTCGTCCTCACAATCGCCTTCGGCTTGAGACTCTACAGGCGACTCTACCCGTTCGATACGATTTAACTCTTCCTCCGTCGGCATCGCCGAATACCACGAACGGCCAGGCTTCAATCTATTCGCCGTAAAATTCTGCGGCGCGTTGTCGAACTTCGACGTGACAGCATTAAACAGTTCTTTATTACGCGCGTCGGCGGCAAGCCGAGTAGGCGGGAGTTCCGTGCGTTGTTCACGTACACGCTCAGCTACGGTATATTGGTAGTCCGTAGTACGCAACATCTTCATGACTTCTTTGTCAATAACCAAATGCGGTTGTCGGACAGGGTCCATAAGGATATTTTCGACGCGCGGTGCGGGTATCGGAGATAAGGCGTTGGACGCGACGCGGCCATGCTTCGGCTTTGTAACGGTAAAATAGGTGGTTGGGACGGCAAATCGCGTTGAGCATGCACTTCGGCTTGTACGACTGTACGTACGGCGGCTTCATCGTCCGAGCTCACTTCCTCAAATTGGACTTGCTTGCCCGCGTCTCTCGTTGTTCGCTCGCTTGACAGTGGCAACATGGCGGACGCAGCCGTGCTGGAGGCTTCGTCGGTCTCAAACCACGGCACTAAATTGACATATTGTGGATCGCATCGTAAGCGCGCGCGTAAAAGTCGATCTTGCAACATTCGTTCCGGCCCGAGAGGGTTACACTCGCGACGGCTCAATTCGTCTCGAATACTCGCAAGATCCATCTTATAGATTTCGCGTTTAACCGCACGGTTCTCGCGTGAAGCCTGCATCAAAATATTCATCTGCTGGCTATATGCGTCCATTTTCGACTCAATTATACCGACAGAAATAAAGATTTACGGCAATATTAATTTTCGTCTCAACAGTAGAATTTCGATCGGCACTATATCTCAATGAATATTTTAGGTAAAACAAAGTTTAATTTGAAAATACTTACTTAAATATGATTGACTGGATTGAATTACAGATCACCACAGACTTCCTTCTTGGACTGATCACCAGACGATCCAAAACGTCGATTGGGATGTATGCGTTTTCACAAGTGTGTGTTGTAGCACAACGGCACTCACAAAAAAAACAGTTCACACTCGGATGTAACTTTTCCTTGCGGCTAAATGGCTGTACTCTTATTTCGCTCAAAATCAATATCCACAATATGCACTGATGATAACGAGGCTCAAATAACTAATTAGATAACACTCAATTAGAACGAAAGAAACAAAACGTCGACTCGAATTTGGGTTGGGAAAGCAAAAACTGTTCGAAGCGATTTAACGCAGCGAGAGCAAATTGCGAATGACTCGTGACTACTCGCGTGGCGTCACAGCGCCGCGTCAGTCTCGGTGTTCTAAAACTCTGCGTGTCTCAACTCGCATACTCACATGCGTTCGTCTCTCAGCGGCAGCGCCGTACCTTCGCGCGGCAACGACCACTACATGCGTTCTCTTGTCTCTCCTGATTTCCGCGAATCTCAACGGCTAAAGAACACTCTCGATCTTTCCCTTATGGCGGCTTTACGGCAAAATTCGATTATTCGTATTTTCTACGACCTGTAAAATACCGACTACCCCAACTGACTCATATCACACGCTCGCATTAATTACTCTGAATTACTGACAATGCACTTGTAAATTACTTAAAAATTACCTACTCGGGGGCAAAACACACGCTCGTAATTTCTTAATTTTACTACCTCGGGAGCAACAACACACGCTCAAAATTTAATAATTAACTACTTCGGGAGCAAAACACACGCTCAACATTTAATAATTTATTTACCTCGGGAGCAAAGCACACGCTCGGAATTTACACATACACCTCAACACACGCGTATACCCAGAAACCCTCAATACTCATATCTCTCTACACACATCGAACTCTCAGAAAACTCACAGAAAAACCTCGGAACACTCTCTAAACTCACGGAAAACTACTTCGTAAAACACACCCAGAAATTCGTTACACTTTTCTTCACTGAACACTTCACTCTTCGGCTAAAACAAAACACATACTCGAAAATGCTTACGTCTCAAAACTGGCGGTATATTCTCTCGATTTTTCACGCGTTTTTTTTCTATTTCTAATCGCCGCGAGGGATGCCAACTGCGACACTGCTTCCCGGTGCAGTATCGTAGGGAGGAAATTTTCATGTTTTCTATCTAGGATGAAAGGCCCTTTTATTCTTCCAATGGTCGTGGGCTTCTTCTGCCGGGACAGGGTCGTGAAAAATCGAGAGAACTAGGATATACGGCTAAATAACAACTATTTTCATTTATTACAACATTACACAGAAAATGACTCCATCTTACTATAGCTAGACTTCTTTACATCAGTCACACACACAGCATTTCCACACACACATTACGGCTAAAAATCGCTCACATACACTTATCGCATATACATTTGATTACTCTCTACGAATCGGCTCAATTACTTCTAATATGATACTACGTGTACATTATGCGTTTCGGCTCGAAAACTCAGGCTCGCGTCTTACACATCAGTATCCTCGGTTCCAACCTCCACTCTCTTGCTAAAGTACGCCTCGGCAGCTCCCCTACTAGAGAGCGAGAGCTCCCTCTTTCGTCTCCTTCACACCATGCTCGCGCTTCGGCTCCCCACTCCGGCTCCATAACCCACGTGTGCTCTGTACACTGTTCTACAGTGTCACACAACCAGGTCGGCGGATTAATCCGATGAGTTTACTGCTGATCGGACACATCAACCAGTGTTCATGACATCACCTGACATTTGGAATTCGGCATCTTCCACCGTTGATCATCGGCAGTGTTAACCGAGCATCGTAATATGGCAGATAGACATAAGTAATCGACGGTCATCGCAGCAATGCAAGGAAAATAAAGCTAAGTATGTCACGGGGAATTATCAATAAAAATTAGCGCCTTGATAAATTATTTTCGTTAAAATGTAACATCCGATTACCCGCTTAGTTTCCCAGGCAGAACGTTTTTTAAACTTCCTACTACGTTGTACACATTCAGAAACTAAATTTAGAGGCGGACATTTAACCGTTTCAGGAAGGTTCTCGTTTCTTAAACTTTTTTCTGAAACGTTCCAAGGTTTCAAATTTAACGTTTCAGTAACGTTATAAAAACGTATTGTGCTATTAGGGATTATATTATAATCCTATTCACAAAATTTTTTTAATTGAATAGCAAAGACAAATTGTTAAAACGAGTTATAAAAATCTTTATAAAAAATTAAACAAAATATGTGTGAAAAAATTATAGAAAATCCATTTAATATAATTGTTTAAAAAATTGTATAAAAATTGGTTTGGTAAATTGGGTTTGAATAATTGATAAGATGATTGGTTTCTATGAACTGAAAATTATTATTAAATTATTAAATTACTATGAACTGAACGCTTTCATGATTATTTTACAAATTACATCACAGTGACCGATTGAAAAAAATAATAATACTTAAAGCTTACTTAAAGCTCCAAATTGTATCACAGTGACCGATTGAAAAAAATTAACAATCCTTAAAGCTTTCTAAAAGCTCCAAATTATATCACAGTGACTCGGTGAAAAAAAATTAACAATACTTAAAGCTTACTTAAAGCTCCAAATTATATCACAATTACCGACTGAAAAAAATTAACAATACTTAAAGCTTTTATGATTGTTTTATAAATTATATCACAGTGACTAAAAAAGTTTAACAAAGAAATCAATCGATAAAGAATTGCTGAACATCACATTTTGAATTATTTTTTGGCATCATATTTCTTGATTTTAATACTGCACGAATATGTCCCTCTCGGCTAGTTTCACATTTAGCTGAGGCTTCGGTCACTCAGCTTCACAGTTCTTTCAACTGCTTGCGTGTGATTCGGAAACTGTTCGAAGTCGAATTCTGACGCTTCAATCATTTTTTTTAAATCAGATGACGAAACATAACGCAGTACAGGCGGAGGTGTTGCAGTTTCCCAATTAATCATTTCATAATAATTATCAGCCTTAAAATTAATTTCTGGTACATGGAAAATTCGAAGTTGATTGGCTTGTGGACTCGCATGCAAGCTTATAATTTCTGTCACAGCTTTCTGTCGTACTTCCATGTTTTGATCCGAAAGCATACTTAAAAATATATGTTCGGAATGCGCAAAAAATCCATTTCACGCAATCACCGGATCGACGATTTTCCGATATTTGAGGGGGAGATACCTTGTGCGCACAATAAAATTATGAAGATGCCGTGACCCATCTTTGATGGAGGGTTGAGTTTTTACTCTAAACCAAAATGGTATATAAACTTTCATGAGATATATCACTATTGTTTTCAAATTTGTCGAAGGTTTTTTCGTTAACATGTAAACGCGCAGTATTCTGTTTGCCGTCAGCCACCTCGATAAATTTAAAACACCTGGGTTGCGATTACCGAAGTCAGCTGAACAAATTCCTGATTTGATGGCTTCATAACACAGGTACAAATAGTGCTGGTCTTTACTTAGTGTAGATGGATCAGAGATCGGTAAAGTTTCAGCAGTCGATATAGGCTTGAAATTCACTAACAATCGGGTTTCACAATTTTTCAGACTTATACCAATGCTCCCGGTGTAAGTTTTAGGGCCTTTTGCTGCTCCATCAATTTTTACAAATAAATGTCGAAACGGTAACTTATTAAAATGAAGCAAACATACAACCCTTTGCAATGGCTTGTCTAATAATTGTTCGAGAAATCGTAACACCCCACCATCAGCACCTGTATTAACCGATGTACCATCACATCCTGCCATGACAAAATCTTCTTTTTGAGACGGAGCTTTCTTCATCAAATAATCAAAAATACACTCACTGATAGTTATAGCATCACCCGATGGAACACTCACATGGCCGAAGTACTGTGAGTGTGGCTCAGCGACTAACGCGTAATGATCTTCGATCACAGTTTTGCGGTAATACTTCGTACCGCATTTTTCATTACATAACGTTTTGTCACGTCACCCGTCGAAATAAATGCCTTTTATGTCGGAGATTTAGGCTGCTATCAGTAGTCACATTTTTTCGAAGCTTATTTTTTTCCCTTGCGATTTTACTTTTATCGACTGCATACGTTGAATCGACTCCGATGTCTGCTAATAGCGCAGTAGCCAATGCCGCTGTCACTCTAATGGATAATATTCCATATCGTTCACTTATCAAAACTGTTCGGGTAAGTTTTGGGATTTTGGAGGAGCTTACATTGTTGTTCTTTTCAGGTGTTTCATCGGATTTTCTTTTCCTCAAAGTCATTCCATGCGCAGGTATCACTTCAGCAGCTTGTGAACTATCACCAATACTCATGGCAGAAAATTCCTCCGAAGGGTCTGACAAATGATTTTCATTTGAATCGAATCATTCAATACTACCTCCGCTTTTCAGGATCGATCTTCGATAGGCTATAAACTTCTGTAATTCGATAGAAACTTTAAAACTCCGCGGACACTCCATTTCGCAACCATTTATAGTAATATTTTTACACCGACACAAACTAATTTCGAATAATGATGTTTTAGCGATATTTTTAAAGTCTTCTATTTTTATTTTCATACTATTAACAGTATCGGCAAATCTACATATATTTTTGATCGATGAATATTTTGCGTGATACTCGTGAATTTTTTGAATCACCCTTTTTTTAGTTACCGTAGGAATAAGTAATTTTTCATAAATATTAGTCAACGAATTTGAAACGTGAAACACAATATCAACTAAAGCAGGCTCTTTCATATTTCCGCATTCAATCATAATTTCTCTCCGTTTAAAAGCACAACATCTTATGACATCTTCGTTCGAAGCCAGAGAGTCACTGAAATCTTTGGGATTTCCAAATAAAGGGCAGATGAATTTGAGATCGTCCATGCTATTCAAATAAAACCAAAAATATTCTTAAGTCTATAAAATTTACATCGCGTAGTGTAAAATGAACTGTCTCACTACATCTCTCGCGAACAGAGCCACGTTATATTCTTGTATTAAAACAAAGTCGAAATGAAAGATTTTTCAATCAGACGTTATGAACTTTGCAATAAAAAATAAAAAATTTCAGTAAAAAGCTCTTTTTTATCATAAATATTACTACGTACTTTAAGCCTACTGTTTCTGTATTTCATTCAGTAATTTTTTTTTTTAATGCTTTAAAGTTTCAACAAAAATTAACTTTTCTACTATTAAGAAGTTCTTATCGTGAGAAATGTAAGTTTACAGCATTTTATTTCACGATATAGCAAAGTTTCGTACCTTTATTTTGATGTATTCTTGTCGCTTATCAATACGAAGAGTAGTAGAAATTTCTCTTTTACACTGACTGATCGCCTTTCGCACTTCCAATTTCTTTATTTTAAACTAATACTGATATTAATTTTACGATGAAAAGGATGCGAATCATGCGTCAAATAGCATTTAGCACTGCTATGTACTTTGTGAGCGTGGATCACACGATGCGACCCAACTGCGCTCTGCTGTACTAATGAGATTAATAACATCTCAAAAAGCATCGAATGTATGATAGAAAGCAACTTGCAATGTCAACAAGTTGCTCATAAAGGGTTAATCAGAATTACACGTAGACAAGGGACTTGGCTACTACGTAAATAACATCACACTCCGTGCATCAACAGATCACCTCATGCAAGAGTCTGGCAAGCATGTAACCCTTATAAAAATTTCCTATAGAATCCCGCGAAATTACTACAGAAGTCCTATAGGATTCCAGTAGGAATTTCGCGGGATCCTATAGGAAATTTTTATAAGGGTAAACAACAGCAGTAAGCTTCGAATAAAAAGTACATATGGAAGCGTTCACAAAAAATGCCAATTTTTAATTGTTGGCACATTTTCAACGCACGCTTGCTTCGCCAAGCCAAAACCTAACTCAAATAAACTGTTATCATTTATACGTTATCATTACTCAGTGAGTTTAATTGAAGTGACCCCACCATCCTCACTCCTGTTCGATAGTGAATCTAACAAATCAGAAGTGGGATCAACAAAAGAAAAGTGAGAACAGTTGGAATTTTTTCTTTTGTTTCCGAGTTAGTTTGTGTTGATTATAGTGAGTGATGGAGCAAAAGGTCGAGGAGTTGGAAGCCAAGTTGGCAGCGGCTAATGAAGAAGTGTTAAGGTAGATGATACGTAGAAAGGAAGATCGAGCGGTTTTTGAGAAAACTATTCAGGAAGCAAATCAACGGCTCAGCGAGTTCGCGAATTCGGATGCAACGGAGTCACAAGAACGTGATGTGGCGCATGCACTGTTGGCTCTAGGAGGAGTGTTACAACAGAATGCGCAAGTAATGAATCGTGTGCGCGAAGAAGCGGCTACGCAACGGATCATCATGCCAAACGCGCAAAATGCAGTTCGTGATTTCTTGGGGACGGAGAGCCCAGAAGCAGCGGAGGCCTGGTTGCGCGAGCTGGAGATCACGAAGAATATTCACAATTGATCAGACGCAGTTGCATTCAATATAGCTAAAGGACATCTCAAAGGCGCGGGTTGAAGTGGTACTTGACCCGCGTGACCTCTCTCATCAGTTACGACACATTGAAAACGTCATTCGAAGCTACGTTCACGAAAAGGCTCAGCAAGAGCGATAAGCTTCGAGTTATGAGTAAATGTTCACAATTGAAAAACGAAACGTTACAAGAGTACGTCTTGGATAAAATTTGGCTGTGTGATGGATTGGAGCTCGACACGCAAGAAATTCGCGATGAAGTCGCCGACGGTTTATGGTCAAAGGAGCTGGCAAACCACATCTTAGCCAAGGATTATGCAACAACCGACGACATGCTTCAAGATTTGAAATGGAAATTTGAAATGGTCAGCTCTCATCGACGCGAGCGTTACAACTTCAAGAATTCGGTGGCTTCTGGGAAACAACGAGTCTCGACTCCGAGTACATCCGACAACGTAAACAACTCCGAAGAGTCAAGAGATAGTAGTAGCAGCTCAACGAACGACACACGTAAGTGTAATAAATGTAAACAAGTCGGTCATATTGCTCGCGATTGTAAAAACAAAAGGAGTTTGATATGCTATGCGTGTAAGGGTGAAGGCCACATTGCCAAAAATTGCCCGTTGGAAAATAAACCAGTAAAGTCGAATGTCAACGTTATACGTGATAATAATAATCTGTGTGATAATAGCGCGAAAGACGAAAAATTTTTTCGGAATGTATTAGTAAATGTAAAAATTATGGCTGAAATTGATATGGGCGCCGAAGTAAATACGATAAAGTCAACCGCTGTATTAATGTTAGACTTAAAAATGACACATTACAAAACGTTTCTAGGAGGCTTCGGCGAGAGTGAGGTTATTTCTCCTGGAACGACTTCGGCAGAATTATGTCTCGAAAATCTTAAGCCTAAAATCGTAGAATTTCGCGTAGTTCCAGATAGCGTACAAGACTATGATCTGATTATTGGTCGCCCGTTCACAGAAGCGCTAGACGTTATGTATAAACGTGTTGGATACGAACTAGAATTTTCAAATATAGACCCGACCTTATTTCATGACCGACCAATTCCAGTAGAAAAAACTCATTCTCTCGAAGAATTAACGTTGCCTAAAAATACGATTAATTTCATTAAGGTTAAAACGCATGCGGGTAATTTACATTTGCCTGTAACAAATTTTAGCGATACAGAAATTGTAAAAGTAAGAGCTAAAATAGGAGAGAAAATTATGAGTGTACACGAGCTACCTGGTATTAAAGTACGTTCTGAACCTGTTACGAAAGACGAAGTAATAGCGGACGAAAATGTGTCAAATGAACAAAAAGAACAAATTGTTAGTATTTTGAATTTATACAGTATGTGTGTTGCGCGCAATGTAAGTGAGATTGGATATACTAATGTACTGACAATGGATATAGAAGTCGAAAACAATAAAGGTCCAGTACAATCAAAACCGTATAAATTGAAAGCGAAAGATCGCGACGAATTGGATCAAATTGTCGATGAGTATAAAAAATTAGGAATCGTAAAAGAAACGTCGTCGGAGTATGCTAGCCCTGCATTTATTGTGCGAAAGAAAGATGGCACACCGCGAATGGTAATTGATTATCGTAAATTAAATAAAATAACCAAACGTGTTCATTTTCCGATTCCTAATTTTGACGAACTGCTTACAAAACTTAACGAGGCTAAATTCTTTATTACGATTGATTTGGCTCATGGATATTTACAGATGCCACTGACCGAAAATGCAAAAGCAAAGACGGCATTCATCACTGAGAAACAGACAGGCGAGTTCGACGTGCAATGTTTGGCTTAGCCTGTGCGCCGATGTTTTTCGCGAAAATGATGGAAAAAGTACTAGGCGTCGCGCATAAGAAAGGCATTGCGTTTACCTTCTTTGACGACACGTGTATTTACGCGAATTCGTGGGATGAACTGATGAATTCCTTGGTAATAGTATTGCAATTGCTAAAAGAAGCGCGTTTAACGATAAATTTGTCAAAGTGTCGCTTTGGCATGAGAGTGATTAAGTATCTTGGATTTTTAATCGGAAACGGTACAGTGCAACCGGGAGTTAGGAAAATTGACGCGATTTCTAAGTTCCCTAAACCAAATAATATACATGAAATACGGCGATTTGTCGGCCTGTGTAGTTTCTTTCGGAGATTTATTCCCTTTTTCGCGCAGACGGCCGAACCTTTGACAAGTATGTTGAAAGCACCGCAAAAATATATTTGGACGGATACGCAAGAAAAAGCTTTTGATGAATTAAAAAATAAATTGTCACAACGCCCGATATTGCACATGTACAATCCGGATGCGTCGCGAACCGAGCTTCATACGGACGCGTCGGCGCTAGGCCTTGCGGCAATGTTATTCCAAGCAGACGAAAAAGGTGATTTGCGACTCGTGTACGCAGTGTCGAGACGGACGTCTGACACAGAGAAATCATATCATTCTTCGAGACTCGAACTATTAGCTATCGCGTGGTCACTGAGTAGACTCAGATCTTTTCTAATCGGTATAAAATTTGTAATTGTGACTGATTGCCAATGCTTAGTTAATATTAACGCATGGAAAACTCAGAATGCGCAGATCGCACGTTGGGCGAGTGCTATTTCTGAGTATGATTTTGAGATAAAGTACAGAAAGGGAACTTCGATGCTTCACGTCGACGTTTTGTCTCGTGCACCAGTTGAAAATGCTAAATTTGATACCGATTATAAAAGGATTAATACGATTAGAACGCGCGAAGATGAAATTTTAATGTTCCAGCGAAAAGATCCGATCATATTGCAAAAGATTCAAATTCTGAGTAAAGCTCTCGAAGAGAGATCAAAAAGTGAAAAAAGTGCCACGAACGATTTCGTTCTCAAAGATGGATTATTATTTAAAGTAACTAAGATTGACAATGTAACTCGCGAAGTTTTTTTAGTACCTCGTAATATGCGCAAAGCCTTGGTCATTCGCTATCATGACTTAAATAGTCACTTTGGTGTTTTTAAAACTCTTAAAAGAATGCAAGATTATTACTATTTTCTGGTGTGAAGCGGTATATTCGAGTGCACATTAAAAACTGTATGGAGTGTATTCTTACTAAAAGAAAATTTGGTAAACAAGAAGGTGAATTACACCCGATCCCGCCGGGAATCAGACCGTTTCAGATCATTCACATGGATCATTTAGGTCCGTTTCCAACGACCCCAAGAAAGAATAAATATTAGGCATTATCGATAATTTAACTAAATATGCATATATTGTAGCGGTAAGATCGACTGATGCGAGAACGACTGTAAATAGAGTTCGTGAATTCATTGAAAGATTCGGCGCACCTGAGCGCATAATTTCTGACCGTGGCACGTGTTTCACTTCTCATTTATTCGACGAGCTATGTAATAATTATAAAATTAAACATACTCTTAATTCTAGTCGTCACCCCAGAGCTAATGGCCTAATTGAACGTCTTAATCAAACAATGTTACAAGCTATAAAAGTAGCATCTGATATTGAAACGCAGTGTGATTGGGACACAAAAATTAAAAAGCTCGAACGCGACATAAACTCTACAATCAGCAAGTCTACTGGCAAGACCCCTTTCGAAGCTCTTTACGGATACTTACCTAGATTCGAAGACGCTAATTCGAGAGAGATTACAAATCATTGCGAAAATTATAATTTACCGTCTGAGGTACAAAAAGAAATTCGAGAGAATATTATAGAAAAATCAGGCAAATTATAAAAAGCGCTTCGATCAAAATCGTTACCGTGGTATTAAATATAACATCGGAGACATTGTATTTATCAAGAAAAACCCTGTAGCTACCGGCGAATCGTGCAAACTGCAACAAATCTTTGGCGGGCCTATGGTTGTAGTGGACACCTTACCTAGTGATACGTATAGAATTAAAAAACTCAACAGTTGTAATGATAAAAAATTTGAGTCCACTGCTCATGTAAGCCAGATGAAGATTTGGAGCAATAAAAACGATAGTATGTCTGAGAGTGAAGAGTCTGACGATGAAGCAGAATATAGTTCTGATGAAAATTATAAAGATGCGGCTTCGATTGATGATAAAACTTGTAATGTAAAAGAAAAAATGACTGCTCAAAACAAAGAAACTGTTAATCAAAAATGTGTGGATCAAAAAGGTGTGAATCAAAAAGTCGAAAGACCTCAAAGAGTGAGAAAAGCGCCTAAAAAACTCAATGATTATGAATGTGTTTAATAATTCATTAGGTATAAGAAAACTTTTTTTAGTATTTATATTTTTGTATCTTAAATACTTCAGTTTGCTATGATTTAAATCTGACCTTGTATTGTAATCAAAAACAAATAAAATAATATTTTTTTTTTTATCATTTACCGTTTGGAGGACCAAACGCATGCAAGGATGGCCGAATGTTAGGCCCATTGTATATCGTAAAGCATACGATGCACGCGTATGCCCACTGCATATCGTAAGCCATACGCGTAGCTTAGCGTCGGGCTCGCAACGGCGCTGTTGTCGCATGCAGGCCGCAGTAGTGCGAGGCATGAGCGCGGCCAGCATAGGAGATCAGATTAAGCGGAGCTACGACTCGGAGCGCACGCTTGCTTCGCCAAGCCAAAACCTAACCCAAATAAACTGTTATCATTTATACGTTATCATTACTCAGTGAGTTTAATTGAAGTGACCCCACCATCCTCACACTTGTTTGATAGTGAATCTAACATAACTGTTATTAGCCAATCCATTATTTAAACAATGAAAGAGCTGGGCTACGCACGTTTTCTGCTTCCATGTGTCAATTACACTGTTTAAACAATAAGGGAGCTGGGTTACGAGAGTAACTCCTTCGGCGTGTAATTTTTATTGTTTAAACAATAAGGGAGCGGGGTTGCGTGGGTTTTCTGCTTCGGTGTAGCAATTATATTGTTTAAACAATAATAGAGTGGGGTTGCGTGAGTTTTCTGCTTTGGAGTATCAATTATATTGTTTAAACAATAAGAGAGCGAGGTTGCGTGGGTTTTCTGCTTTGGCGTAGCAATTATATTGTTTAAACAATAAGGGAGTTGGGATACCCGAATAACTGCTACAGCATGTAAATTATATTGTTTAAACAATAAGGGAGCTGGGATACCCGAATAACTGCTTCAGCGTGTAAATTATATTATTTAAACAATAAGGGAGCTGGGCTACCAGAATAACTGCTGCGCGTGTAATTTTTATTGTTTAAACAATAAGGGAGTTTGGCTACGATAATCAATGTTTCGGTGTGAGATTTCAAATGATTAAACAATAAGGGAGCTGGGTTACGTGGTTTTCTGTTTCGGTGTGACAAAATTAGTCGTTAAATTCATTATTTAGAGTTAGGGAAGCATTAAAACCCCTCGTATAATCGATTTGAAGCTATTATGTTTTATGGAATGTCTTCCAGTACTCTGCATTCCAAAAAAGTTTATATTATCAATTTTTAGAATCATCCGTTGCATATTGAACGTTTTTTCGTGAATTTGCTCAACATTTGCTCTTTAAACGCTCACTCTGTAGTCGTTTATTCAAAGCTGAAAATTTCATTTGTCAGAGCCTAGGTCTCGCACACTCCTTTCTTATTGTACCAACTGAAGAAATAACACCCGGCTTTTTTCCAATAATCATTATGAACAATTATATTCGCGATTTTATGAATTTCGATACACCCTATTGTGTATAGGTTTTCGGACAAATCCATCAGGACATAAACCATATGGAGCAGCGATATCAAGATAGATGGGATGATGGTTGATTACTGCTGAAGGTTCCTTCAATAAAAAAGTTGAATTCTACAGCTCCAATAATGCTTCGTTTGAAGGGATGAGAAATAACCGCGACAAATTTCAATGTCACATGCGAAAAGCTTGTACCGTCTGGGAATATTGAGAGAAAATAAAGATTATATTTCTCTTTTCAAACTTCAAATCTTTACTTGTTATTCCCTCGCCTACCATCTCAAGGACGAAGGAAAAAATTACCAAATCTGTTGGAAACGTCCAACTAAAACTTTGAATAAATTGGAACGGGTTGACCCTTTTCAGGGTGATCTCCACCTTGTCGGAAATCGGTCAGGTCTGAACAAACTTGCCAAGGTCTCGCCAAGGTCATCAATCGAATGTCAAAAATCAGCCAAGAAGAGACCAACTTGCTGATAAACATTCAAAAGCAATCTACGGAATCACCACTTGAAAGCTGAAAATCGGTCAAGGTCGTACCTAGACTTGACCGATAAAAAATTCGAGTCGGTCTTTTCAGAGCCTCTCTCGAACACCAAAAATCAGCCAAGTCGTCACTCACTTGGCTGATAGAAATTCGAATGCCCACTTCGGTGTCCCTGTCCGAAGCCAAATTTCGTCCGCCACCAGTTTCTAATTGACCCTTCTCAAGACCACCTATCGAAATACACCAAGTCTGATCCACTTGACTGATAGGAAATTAAACTCCGCATCAAGATCAGCCAAATATCGTCGAGTTGGAGTAGGAGACTCTTCCAGGTTCCAGATCGTAAGCCTCTATTCCTTCAACTACTATAAAGGCATAATCTCGTTTCCGTCAATATGGATAAAAGCCAAAGACGGCTGACTCGGCCCTCATTCCTCAATCAGCCAGCCAGCGAACATATCGACCAGCTTGACAGAAAGGTTCCAATTCATCATCTACAGAAACGATGAAGAGATCGATCGGTTTTCCTGCTTTACCGCAGAGAGACAACTCCGCTCCGTCATAATTGTCCGCTAAGGAAGAAAGTAGTAAAACCAGCCAGCCTCATCGACGAGCCCTCCTGTATTAAACAACCTACGAGGCCAACTTTAATTTTTCCGAACCACGTCCGCCACGACATCAGTCTCCAGGATGAGGCAACCACTACCGTAGTCCGTATCGAAACGACCATTCGCTCCTTACCTACGGAAGCACCTGCCGATCCCCCCGCACCTCCATCAGACAATACGGATCAGGATTGAGTGGCCCGCCAAGTGGCATATGTTTGAAGACCAGTATCAAGGCCAGAGCTCGTCCTAGCACCGAGGCAGGTACTATCACCCGACATTTTGAGGAGAGGTTTCGGCAGAGGAAGGTCTCCGTGCCAACTGCAGCTGAACCTAACGTGGCCCCAACTCTGCGGCAAAACAGCTCCGAGTTCATCATCTTCGACGAATTTCTAAACGACCGAGAGTCAAGGAAAGATCGGAACTACGGCGAGACGCAAGGTAAAAGGCTAAACATCGTAGGAGGATACAAGCCCTTACAGAGACGAATGAAATAAAGTCGCCAACTACTGAAAGACAAGACCAATACTCGTAGCCCTTTTCAACTTAAAACGAAAAAACACTTCGGAGTTTGCGCTTAATTCCCAGTCAATTCCATAGCATTCAGGAGTTAACGGCTCGGTTAAGCCAATCAAAGCAGATACACTATACAGAAATTATAACAAGCTGCCAGTGGTGAAGTTAACTTAATTGATAACACAGAAGAGGCCATGCTCTTCTTGAAGGAAATGCGGTTCCCCGTTCACAATTATGACAATTAGATCGCCTACTGCATGGTTCGAAAGCTCGACGCCAATTCACGTGAGTCGTGGGAGATCTCACGTGAGGATTCCGTGTTTCCGAAGTAGTATGAACTCGTGCTTTTCCTTAAGCAAAATTGCAGTCACTGAAGCAGATGTGACCATCGGCAGAACCTTAAGTGTTGGCCAGCCAGGGATTGCGTGATCGAGGCTATGGACATTGACGCGTTTCGGCACACACGCGAATAGAAAACGCACCTGTAGGCAGATTGGGACCTTTGTATGACATCTTCCAGAGAGGCAACTGGTGGCATCATAAATGTTTCAAATTCCTAGGTATATCCTAGCAGTAACGATTCGAGTTGTGCAAGATGAAATTATATTGCTTAAACTGCTTGCACAAGACGGATTTCGACAACAAGTGCCTGTCGACGTCACGCTGCCTCATCTGCAAGGACAAGCATCACACCAACCATCATGCCATGAACAACGTCAACGCTTTATCAGCCCAGTTGAAAAAAATTGCATGGATATCCGCGTGGATTATCCACGTGGATTGATACCACGTGGATAATTTTAGACATTGATACCACGTGGATCATACATGGATTGAAAACAATTCTAAGTCGGTGGTTCTCCAAATCTTCGGGGATCTTAGTCTTGTTTCGCAAGACGGCTCAAAGTATCCAGGAGTCTTTGTCAATGAATCGTCGATGATTTTAACTTCTCCACGTTGATAATTGATTAATCTACGATCATTTTTCGAGAAATCTTTGTGGATCTTTCTAAATCCACGAGGAGTCTAGCGAAAATCTTCATTGATTGTTTAAAAATTAACGTGGTGGTTCGAAAGTCTACGAGGATTCTATTGAAAATTCTCGTGGATTGACAAAATACCTAGGAATATTTTTTATCAAACCTCGAGGATTTTCGCTAGATTCCTCGTGGATGTAGAAAGATCCACAAAGATTTTTCGAAAAATAATCGTGGATTAATCAATTATCAACGTGGAGAAGTTAAAATCATCGACGATTCACCGACAAAGACTCGTGGATACTTCAAGCCGGCACGCGAAACAAACTAAGATCCCCAAAGAGTTGGAGAACCACCGACTTAAAACTGTTTTCAATCCATGTGTGATCCACGTGGTATCTATGTGTGGTCCGCGCGGAATTATTGTCAGATCGGCGTGGTATCCATGTCTAATCCACGCGGATATCCATGCAATTTTTTTCAACTGGGCTAGAAGAAGATAATTAATATATAACGCCCCGTATTGATTCGCATCAAATTCATTCTGAAGACCTAGTAGCAATTCTCTTGTCTCGTATTGTAATGTTAACAAACGATTCATATTGATGTGTGTTGTTGATTTAATCATTTTATATTTATATTTTTATATGCGAACTACGGTCGATAATGTAGGACCTTTTATTCTTTCCTTTTTTAGCGCCTATTTGCGCACTCTAGTATCAGAGCATATAAGTTCCTTTTTTCTTACTTTCTTTTGTCAGCTCCGAGAGAGAACACCTCTTTATACTGTAAGGATATAATTAATAAAAGTAATTATAATAAGAAGTTCTTTTGTAGTCTCAACGAGACATTAACATGCTTATATATATTTGATAAACATATTAATTTAATATAAAGTGTGTATCTCCAGTCATTTGAATGCGCCTCATATACCTAAGTCAGAACATGTATACGTGGCCAGACGCCGGTACGCGTCGTAAATATCTGAACGATTTTGTAAACACGAGCGTAGGCCGCGAAAGTGTTAGCCGAGCCGGAAAGTAAATAGTGAATAGTATTAAGAAAAGGGGGATAGTAGAGAAAACAATAGCTGGATTATTGTTAAAATTAAAAATAAAAGTAGATCTTCTCGGCACGCACAGCTATGAACAGTTTAAAAGAAAAAATCTCTCTTCGTTTCTTTCCAGACCTTCGCGCCCTTTTCCTTCGCACCGTTGATCGTCGCCGAGGATCGGATAAGTTGGAAATAACGTTCGCGAGCTTTCACAATATATAATTTTCAATCTAAATATGCGTGATTTTTTAGATGGTACATAATTGCAAAAAATCTATACATTTATCCTACTAGATGTTTCCAATAGTACATTAAATATTAATTCAGATATTTTTTTTCGTCTAGTAAAGCAAAATCACTTTATTTATTAACAAAAAAATATTATTATAATAATGTTTACAATGGTAATTATTTATATTAAATTACATATTCGAAAACTCCGCACTTCATAATCTTCAACTCATAATTTTTGTTTCATCCGAGTTTCAATTGGAGTGGTTCGATTGTATGTGAATACTTTTACAGTAAAAAATTACGATCATAAATTTTTAAGGGTTAGTCGCTTAGTATGTAATAGATTTTAAATTGGCTTCGTAAATAGAAAATATTGGTTTATGATCTGATGACGAAATTTTCCTAATTGAATCATATAAATAGCATTTAGCTAGATTACATGTACTATTACTCAAATTCCCATCGAATGTCAAATGCAATTTTTTAGATTTGAATAATATTCTATCAGTGTAAGATGGGGCTCGATCATTACGAAGCCAATTATTTTTTTGAGATTTTAGATGAAATTTATAAGTTGGTGGGAAAGTGACTGGAGCTTCTTCATAATCTTTCAAGTTCTCATTTGTATCCATAAGAATCAAAAGTTGATCTGTTTTTAAATCAAGTTTTTCATATGTATTGAAATGAGTTCTCATTATTCGATGACAAACCATCTCAACAGGTTCTTCTGTGCGAAAATTTAAATCACCAAACAAAAAAATGTAGTCGAATTGTTGAACTTTATCTGTAACATTAAATAAAATATTATTAACAATATTTCTGTAAAATTCTGTCAAATTTTAAGTATTGGAATTTATGTTGCTTATGTGGTGATAAGGAGTGATAAATAAAATATATTAAATACAAGTTTAATAATGAACACTAGGTGCGTTTATAATAAAATTAACGATAGTTAAGAGGTTGTGAATAACAACAATAGCGTAGAGCTCTGCTCTCTAGGCGGTTACGTACTATACTAAATCTATATAGGGTAGCAGTAGGGGGGCGCCGAGCGTGCGAGAGAGAGAGAGAGACCCGAAGAGCGAATCTGCTGTAGCACTCGCGTAGTGGTCGGCACGACAGAGCTCGTGGACCCGCGCTGATCGCGCATTTATGCAAAGGCTCCCGACATTAAGTAACAAATTATCTCGAATGAATCAGCATAAAAAACGTTAATTAAGAGTTTACGCATCAGTGAGAGAGAGCGCGAGTTGGGTGTGAGGTGAATTACATTAAAATTTGTTGGTTCCGAGGCACCGTCTGTGTTTCTTAGTGTTCTGCATTCGCCAATTAAGAATTAAAAATGAAAGGATTTCTCTAATGTAACAATATCATGAATCGTCATTTATGTACAATGAGTAATGTTCATTTCTTACCTTTGAAAGATTGTTTAAGTGGTAGAGATCGAGAAAATTCTAAATTTTTAAAAATATGTTCAAGTTCAGATACTCTAGTTTTAATATTTTTCTCGTGCGCAGAAAGATGCGTCGTTACGAATAAAAAACTGGTATGAAAAATCATTAAAGCAAGTGATATTGCTCCTTTGGTTTTGAAGAACTTCAACTTATTTAATAAGCAACAATGAACTTCTATAATAGATGCAAATCCAATTAGCTCTTTTTTTACAAAAATCATGGCCGTAATCATACCAAGTTGTTTTTTTTCTTTTAGACAATAGGATGCTCCAATTATACCTTGCAATAATTCTAAATACTCTTGATTTTTACAATACTTTGTTTCTTGTGAACTCAGCACAATAATATCTGGATTATGACTTAATTGGGTAGTAAAAACATCGCATAAATCTTTAATGGAATTCCGACCATTCATATTCCAAGATCCAATAAAGATTTTTAGCTTTTTATCATTATTTAATTTTTTCAAATTTTTCACTAGATTGCATGAATTGTATTCATACAAGAAAAATCTAAAATTCAAAATATGATAATGATTATTAAACAGATGAATAGAGAATATTTATATATTTACTTTTTACAACATATGATTTCATAATAAAATTTAATGCTTTACAAGCACCCTCATGAAAGGCTTTGAATCAAAAAGGTAAAGAGGATGTCGATTTGAAGCTCAAAGATAAATGTGAAGTACACCCGTATGGCGATGGCTCGACCCACTCTAACTGTGCCGCAATGCACACGTGTTCTGAAAAAATATTGACGATCGGACTTATCATAGTATTGTTTGATTGATTAGGAAACCGACTAGTTGGCGATATAAAGATCGTTTAAAAATACTCATAGAAAATTTTTTTATTTACTATACTTTTTTTCAATTCTTTACTGGTCATTTTAGACGTTAGGTGGCTAAGAGTCAAAACGTGCGCTCCCATAAATCAATGTAGATAAAAGCAAATCGTTTTCATTTGTATTGAAATAAAAGTTAAATAATCACATAAATCATATAAATTATAATAGTCAAATGTCATTGTAATAACTAATAAAATATGTGAAGTCACAGTAGAACAATCCAGTTTCCACTTCATTCCTCGACCTATGACTATCGCAGCCTGGAGCAGACACCAGAAAAGCCAAACAGAAACTCTATAGTGGTTCCAATACAATCTCTTCTGTGCGCGATGTAGTCGAAAAAAAGAAGTTTTCAAATCGCTACAAAAATCGTCCAAAATTCTTCATATTGAAAATTGAAAAGGCGCGAAACGAAGTGGACATTAACTAACCTCTGGCTGATCGCAAAGGCTGAAGGAAAACATTGAATTATTTGAATGAAACACGAAGTCGTACGTAAACGCAGTCAAAGTCAACGAACTCTGGAATAGAAAGCAAAAGCAGCATGTTACTGCCACGAACTTCACTGCCGAATCGAGGCATCCCCCTATCAACAACGAGCAGGATCAGGGAGCAGATCACCCGTGCTTGGAGCAGAAAAACTTACGGAGAAGCTGAAATAGAACGAAAAAAAGTTCAAGGAGTTGGTCATCGGCGGTAATGACTTAAGAGGGGGGGGGGGATAGTATTTTTCGCAAAAATTTTCGATATTTTTTTATTGTCTTATTCGATTCTATAAATATTAAAGAGTATTCAGTTAAAATTTTAAGCCAATCCGAGCAAAATTAACCAAGATATGATCATTTTAATGCACGTCCGGCGAGGAAGGACTGGGATCTCAAAATCTTTGAACGCGTATCCTGAACTATTTTCAAAGACGGTGTACATCATATCTCAAAAACTTATGGACCGATCTTTTGAAATTTTACACTGTTATTTATTAACTATTTTACTAGGTAGTGACGTCGAGATATTTTCATTTTTTGCGAAAATTTTTTTTTTTCCAACATTTTTCCGAAAAAAGTGCACTTTTTCGTTTTTTCCTATTTTTTCAACTTCAAAGTCACGCCAAATTTTCATTTTTGAAAATTTTTAAAAAACTCGACGTCAGTACCTTCATCTTCTAAACTAAAAAAAATGTTGTTGGACTTGTTTCAGATAATTCTACGAGAGTTATCGTGTACACCGCATTTTTCGACGTGTTTCTTCAAACCGATGCCACAGGCTCATTTTTCAATATTTTCCAACAAAAATTTAGCTGAATACTCTTGAAGTGATACTTTTGTGTACAAATCGATATTACACATTTTAATTACTAGATTGCAAAAAATAAGTCTCAAAAATGAGCAAAAATAACTAAAAATTAACTATACCCCCTCTTAAAGAGCTTAATCTACCGAACGTCGCATCATACGGTCAGCACAAGCTTCTCATATTCGGCCATCCAAACCTGACTTACGGTGTTCCCAGGTAGAAGTAGTGTCCCAGCTCCTGCGCATATTATCCGATAACACTAATAAGGAGACCACCCCACCTCCTGGTCATGGATTTGCTCCAAAAATTTTTTGGGTTATCCTGGTACCCGATACTGAAGCTCCCTGTGCTTAGTTTGATCTCATGGGCCTTAGGGCCCATTTTTTAGAGAATTTTCCACATTATAAAAAAAATTGTTGTTATTTTCTATATCGATATAGAATTACTTAAACGAAAAAATGCAACGAACAACAGTTTTAAAATTTTTCAAAGAATCTGCTTGAATATTTTCAGAATTTTTGGGACCATATAAAATCTATAAAAAAAGCATCGAATTGGGGCCTCTTGAATTAAGTGATAGATGGTCCCAAAAGTTCTGAAAATATTCAAGCAGATTTTTTGAAAAATTTTAAAACTGTTGCTCGTTGCATTTTTTCTGTACATCGACATAGAAAATAACGATTTTTTTTTAATGTGGAAAATCCTCTAAAAAATGGGCCTTAAGGCCAATGAGATTAAACTAAGCATAGGGAGTTTCAGTATTGGGTACGAGGAGGGATCGAAAAAATGGAACGATCCAAATTAAAATTTGACAAGGAATTCAAAAAAAGTATTAAAGTCGTCACAATTTCTCGCTACATATCGTTGGCCCCGCATGTTCACAAAAATTAAATCAAATACACTATAAAGTGGGCGGCCAAACTATTTGGTAACTCCTGGAATTATCGCAGTGAGCATTGAAAAAAAAATCAAAAGTTTCATATTCAACGTATTTTTGGACGCGAAATCCAATGGTGACCTTGAATTTGACCTTGAACATAACCTCTAAGCTACAGCGAACGAAAATCGATTTTTCAAAAGTGACCCTCATTTTTTATTTCAGATTTAAAAAGAGCTGAAAATTTCCTGTTCAAATGAGTATTTTTTTTCAAGGTTATTTTTAGGGCGCCACTGTTCGAAAATGAAGCCCCCATTTAATCTGATATTAAGCTCAGCTAAAGAGTTAATTTTTTAGCAAATATTTTTGCCGCTCACTTTATTATAATGTATTTTGCCTATATAAAGGCTAAAATTTCGGTAATAGTGTCAAGAACCAAGATCCTATCCTACAGGGCTTCAAACTACTTTCACATAAAATTTCGTGAAGATTCATTCTACCAGACCGGAGTTACAGTCTATGGAAATCTTGAAAAACGGTACTTTTCGTTATTAGGATATATTTAAATGGCTGTACCTCCGTCGTTCTTGACCAATCTTAAATCTGAGTACGGCGATTTAAAGGTAATAAAAATACCTTTTGAATGAAATATTACAGAAATCGTTAGCTTAATCATATTCTAAATTCATTTAAAAACGTTGTTCAAGCATCCCCGCTTTGTGCGTCGGTACTATTGCGATGCCCGATAAGATGCGCAGAAGTGTGCATGATTTGGAGTCCTCCAGTCTGGGCCGGTTTCGGCTCACTGTTCAGCTTGCCTTGGTGCCGTGCGGATCGCACGAAAAGAGAGCCCGCTCAAGCATCTCATCGCTGCTCTGTTCCGTGTCCGCACGTCCTCCCAGCCGCTAGATCCGGTCCAGTCTTCAGGACACGTAACTAAATCGGGGTATTCCTCTACCAGGTCGTATTTCGAATCATTGTTTGTAATTCACCACCAACTTAAATTATTACTTTTTTCTTACTTACTTACTTTTTTTTCGTGGAACTAAAACCCGATCTGAACAACAACAAAATTTACGAAATTAACAGAATCTTGAACACGGTAGTAAGCTTCGAGCCTCCGCGTAAAAACAGGGATGTCCCACAATATATGAATTGTCAAGTGCATGGTCATTACGGTGGTCCACTTTTTCAACAATTTTTTGTAACTCGGGGGATCCATCGGAATCTGAAAGTTTGAGGTTTAAAATGAAGTTTCCTTTAAACGAGAACTCAAACAAATGATTTTAGATGGTGTCGATGGATTTTTAAAGTTTAAAAACGTGATCCTAAAAAGGAGCAAAATCGGGCAAACATTCGATTTATTTCAAACTTTGTTCAGAGTGTAAAAATGATCTTAACGATACATTTTCTTACGTATTTTTGTCTGCGAAATCGAATGCCGTAGTTAGTTTTGACCTAGGAGCACCATTTCATTGAAAAAAATACACTTTTTCGATCGTTCTTTTTCGCAAATTTCGTAAAGTTCATTTTCGAGCGAGCGGCAAATGAACAGAAAAAATCTAGAAAATTCTTTGACACCATCAAAATTTAGGATTTTTCATGACAAATCCAACGGTATATATTAGTATACACTTTAAAATTATTTTAATGCAGAAAAAGTACGACTTTATCCCAAAAAACGGTATTAAAAAATGGAAAAATGGAAAAATATATTCGTTTCTTCAAGAAAATGGCTGAGTATAATCACGCATGAAAAAAATTGAATACAACTATCTGATAGGTTTTTTTCTCACCTTTCCAACGCCGTTTTCAGGTTTAAAAATTCGCAAGATTCGCTGAGGTACAGCTGTTTTTGTACGATGCACTTTTTTAGCTTAAAATTCAATAATTCTGAGCTGGCTCTATTCATTAAAAAACCAGCAAAGCAGAATTTTAATCCGCTAAATTCCAATCCTCGCTCTCGACTTAACGCGCGAATTATAATTCCGCGTTACAAAGTACTTCCCAAACCAGTGGAGGGTAGCGGAAATTATGCTAATTCCAAAACCAGGAAAGCCTCCTGAACAAACCACTTCTTACCGACTAATCAGTTTGTTAGCTATCTGTGCCAAAATTTGTGAAAAGGTATAGACTCAAACCTATACTACAAGACAAAAAACTAATTCCAGAATATATCAATTTGGTTTCCACGAAAATCACTCCATCATAGAACAAGTCAACAGACTAGTTGCAAACATTTGAGAAGCTTTTGAAAAAAAACAGTACTGCTCAGCTATTTTCCTGGATGGGGCTCAAGCTTTCGACAAAGTCTGGCACACAAAATCTCCCGGACAGCCTCTACCAGATATTGAAGTCCTACTTGGAAAATCGAACGTTCCGAGTGAAAGTTAACAACGAAGTGACCAAACTCCACGATATCCATGCCGGTATCCTCCAAGGTAGTTTTCTCGGGCCAACCTTATACCTTTTATACACATCCGATATTCCATCCTCAAATACTACGACAACAGCTACATATGCAGACGATACTGCACTACTTTACACGGATTCAGACCCAGTTATCGCCTCAAAACACCTTCAAGAACATCTTTCTACAGTAGAAAATTGGTTCAGAAGTCGGAGAATTAAAATAAACGAAAATAAATCGGCTCAAATCACCGTCTCTCTCTGCAAGGACACGTGTACTAATTAATAGAACTCCAGTGGCGCAATTTAAGGAAGTTAAATATCTTGGTATGCATCTGGATCGCCGACTTACATGAAGGACGCACATATGGACGAAAAGAAAACAACTCAACCTACAATTCAGGAAGATGTACTGGTTACTTGGAAGAAACTCTGAGCTTACTTTGAAAAACAAATTACTCCTGCATAAAAGCATACTAAAACCTATCTGGACGTATGGAATACAGCTGTAGGGTGCAGCTGCCAAATCGAACTAGGAAATTATTAAAAGATTCCAATCTAAAGTACTCAGGAACATCGTTAATGCTCCATGGAGCATGACGAACGAAGCTATTAGACGTGATCTGGAGATCTCATCGATAAACGAGGAAGTCCAAAGATTCTCATCCTCCTACAAAAACCGGTTGGAAAACCACCCAAACATCCTGGCTGCTTAACTTAAAAACGTGTCATTCGAACGGTCAAGCCTGAAAAAACACGGCTATCTTTAAAAATAAGAAAATAAAAATTTATATTAATTTATAAGGGCCCGACGCACTGGACTTGAGCGCACACCTGTTTCCTTTCTATATGTTAAAAATGTTTGCCTATTGTTTTATCATAGACAAATTGCAAATAAACTAAATTGAAAAAAAAAAAAAGTTATACGAGGTAATTTGCGTACTGCAAACTATATCTACAAAAGGGCCTACAGGGCGCTAAAATAATAATCGTAGAGAAATAATAGAGAATAATTGTAGAGAGCTCTTTGTTTTTAAATTACTCGTCGAGAAAAGTATTTTGAGATGATACATGTTTTATTAGGATTAAAAAATACTGTTGTCTAGGTGAATGTTTAAACGATCCAGTTTTTCTGTCATTTAAGATGTTATGCTTAAGTGCGACTAACAACTGGAAATTGACTTGAATCTATTCATGAAATATATGGATTTAAAGAAGACAAAATTTCCAAGAAATGAAAAAAAATCATCTCGATAAGATGAAAATTGACGATGATAGAAGCATTTGAAAATTTACGAAATTTCAATAAAAATTGTTATTGCGATAATTTTAATGCGGAGCGTACTTACAAGGAGACCTTCTCACCTTTGGGTCACGGATCTTTACCAAAATTTTGTTGGGGTCTCCAGGAACCTAATTATAAAGCTCCCTATGCTTAAGTTTTATTGAATGAGCCTTAAGGCCCATTTTAAAAGGGGCTTTTTATTTTATTTAAAAATCATTGAGATTTTCTATATTAAGATAGGAGCACTTGAACAAAAAAATGCACAGATCAAAAGTTTTGATATTTTTCGAAGAATCTGTCTGATTTTTTTCAGAATTGTTTGGATCGTCCATTACCCTTTTTTAGAGGTTTCTAAATTTCGCAAGAAAAGCATAAAATTAGGGTCTCTGAATATATATGGCCGATTCTCTGTCAACTCAACCGGTCAAAATTTTTTTTCTATATCTAATATGATGAACACATTGTTTGGGATGTCAGGAATGGAAAAAAAATGTATAGAGCGATTGGAGCCTTCTATCACCCTTATTTATAATTCCAAAGTTGGCCTTTTTCGCATTTTTCCGTAATTTATCAAAGATCGCAAATATTTCATTAAGCTCTAGCTCAGTGTAGAATGACTCAAAAGTAAAAGTGCACACGAGCTTTTTTGTTGGAAATCGTCCAAATTTTCAGAAAAAATGGGTCCCGAAGCGATTTGAGCACTCTGGAAGCTTCTACAATAGAAATAGTCAAGAAAAAACAAAAAACTCAAAATCTAATCAAGTATGATCCGGACTTTCCTTTCCTAAACTATTTAAAAAGCTTCCTCAACATGTCAACTACTCCCTTGTAAGTTTTTATAATGGTTTGAGCGTTATTACGCTCTGGAGACGCTAATATGTATCGAAAAACGTGCAAAAAAGACCCATAAAACAGAGTATAGCCTTAGATATTTACATGTTGCACATGCTAGGTAAACTCAAACTTCAAACATTAGTAAATAAACTTAAAGAGCCCAAAATTACCTTTAATTTGGTATATATAAAAGCTTTCTAAGTCCTTTAGAACCGAAGATACAGCTGTTTGAAGTTTCACTGAGAATTAAAGCATTAAATCTGTCATTTTCATAGACCAGTCGACATGATACTTGGATGTTCAGTAAAACTTCAAATAGCTGTATCTTCGATTCTAGAGGACTTAGAAAGCTTTTATATATACCAAATTAAAGGTAATTTTGTGCTCTTTAAGTTTATATACTAATGTTTGAAGTTTGAGTTTACCTAGCATGTGCAACATGTAAATATCTAAGGCTACCCCAATGAAAATATTTTATAAGTTCTTCGGCAAGATTTTAAAAGATCTTATACAAGATCTTATACAAGATCTTTTTAAAATCTTGCCTAAGAACTTATAAAATATTTTCATTGCGGTATACTCTGTTTTAGGGGTCTTTTTTGCACGTTTTTCGATAAATATTAGCGTCTCCAGAGCGTAATAACGCTCAAACCATTATAAAAACTTACAAGGGAGTAGTTGACATGTTGAGGAAGCTTTTTAAATAGTTTAGGAAAGGAAAGTCCGGATCATACTTGATTAGATTTTGAGTTTTTTGTTTTTTCTTGACTATTTCTATTGTAGAAGCTTCCAGAGTGCTCAAATCGCTTCGGGACCCATTTTTTCTGAAAATTTGGACGATTTCCAACAAAAAAGCTCGTGTGCACTTTTACTTTTAAGTCATTCTACACTGAGCTAGAGCGAAATATTTGCGATCTTTGATAAATTACGGAAAAATGCGAAAAAGGCCAACTTTGGAATTATGAATAAGGGTGATAGAAGGCTCCAATCGCTCTATAAATTCTTTTTTACATTCCTGACATCCCAAACAATGTGTTCATCATATTAGATATAGAAAAAAATTTTGACCGGTTGTGACAGAGAATCGGCCATAGGGTAGTCAGACCAATCAATGACCGGGTACCAGTGAATGACCATTTTAGAAAATACCATTTGAAAAACAATTAAAAATATATTTGTATGTATGTTATTCAATTCTTTAGTGAACGATGCATTTGGTTTTCCATATTCAATAATAATTCAACAAGTGAAAACAATAATTATTGCACATCAAAAAGTGGTCATTTTACTAGTCGAAAGCGGTCAATCACTGGTATAAGTACCCTATGTATATAGTCACATATGCCGTTTAAATAATTACAGTGCGAGTTCCACATCAGTTCCTTAAAAGTTCCCCGGATTCTCGAAAAAATCAGTACTGAAAAAGTGAACTTTATGGTTTATTTTTCCTCGTGAAAATGATATTTATCGGAAAAACTGACTACACCATGAGAAAGCCAAAGAAATTTTCTATCGAAACCATATCTTAAATTATTTTTCCGGTTGAATTTCGAGCGAGTTTTGATTATAGCGTGCCGAACAACGCTGAAAACCTCGCGATCGCGTTGAAAACAGCTCAGGAACAGAAATCAGCGAACAAAGTAAAAGAAATTCGCTTGCATAACATTGTGATGCGACTAAAAAATAAAGTAAGATATGGTTTCGATAGGAAATTTCTTTGGCTTTCTCATGTTGTAGTCAGATTTTCCGATAAATACCATTTTTACGAGGAAAAATCAAAAATAAACCATAAAGTTCACTTTTTTAGTACTGATTTTTTCGAGATATTTAGCCCTCAATGTTTGATGGCAATTTTCTCGGTGGAAATTGGATATATCAGAAAATCTAATAATACCATCGGAAAGCTGAGAAAATTTTCTATCGAATGCAGTAGTCAGTCAATTTTTTAGATGAGTTTTGATACTTTTTCAGCCACTTAAAAATTGCCTTTTCGGGCTCTACAACACAAAAGTAGTCAGAAAAATATTACCTATCTTTAAATTTCATGTTCACTTGTTTTTTAGCTTCCTAAGACCTTCAAGAACAATACCCCATATTCACAATATGCGTCCAAAGAAAAAATTTTTTTTCCATTTTTAGCCAAAAAATTTGGAACTAAATTCCGGAATTGCTCATATACTAAAATGTGGATAAATTTTAAATAATTAGGAATTTAATTTCTTAAAAAAATTCATATATATTTTTTAGCAGAAAATATTTTTGTTCGAAGATGAATAAAAAAATTAAACTCTTAAAACCAATGAATAAATTGAAAATACAAATTTGCAGATTGCAGCTTTTTGGGTTACTCTAGATTAAAAATCATATTTGATTCTATTTAAACCAGTAGATTTTATAAATGATGTAGTTTTTTGCGGCCCTCGCTTTGGAAAATCTATACTCAAAGTGAATTTATTCATTATCTCTATAATGTATACTTGCAATCACATTAAAAGGAGTAGATAAGAGTTTTCAAAAATTGTAAACAATATTTCTTTTTGTACCACAATTATCATGAAAAACATATTTATGACATGACTATAAGAAATTTAATTTTGTTCTCTATTTCACAGATAATCGTCTAAATGACTAAAAATTTAAACATAATTTTATTTTACCTATTAGATTTTATCTGCCGCTCTTTTATTTTCTCTGATCCAATTTTCTTACGATTCATTGCAACGTACTTTTAAACTATTAAACCTACATGAACAGTGTAATAAATAATTATTCAATGAAATGGAAATGTTTTGAAGTTTAGCTACTAATGGTTTCTATAGTTACCTATTCAAAAAATTAAGGTTTTGAGACAAATAAGATTAAGCGATTTACAAAAATAATTTATTTATATCCTGATATTTTCTATTTATTTTATATTATTTATAATTGATTTTGTTTATAGAAGTCCGTTTTATATTTTTTGTATTATATTTTCATAATACAGATAATTAATTTTCAACCGCAATTTTAGTTCAGAAGTCCTAAAAATGTAAATAAGAAAAAGTAAGAAAAAGCGTAATATTATAAAACAAAAAATTATCAAACTTACCCTTATAAAAATCAACCAAAAGTAGCATGTAACGTGAAAATTAGTTTTGGAAATAATTTATTGGCAATTACTTTGTGTGAAACTATTGATTTATGGAAAAATCTACCAACTTGCTAACATTTCACTCCTTCAAAGTCAATTTCTTTTCATGAGCACTCGTAACTTTTTATCGTTTTTTACCTAGAAATATTATACACATTAAATTAATATTAGGGTCATCGGTCCCCTTATAAAAAATTTCGTATAGGATCCCGGGAAATTCCTACAGGAGTCCCCAGTTGAAAAAAATTGCGTGGATGTCCACGTGGATCATACAGGGATTCCTCGAGGATCGGACATTGATTCCACGTGGATCGAACATGGATCATATACAGAGCCCACGTACGTAAGCCTCGTGGATTTACGCGGAAATCCTCGACGATTATCGATCAACCCTCGCAGCTTTCCGCAGTAATCCTCGTGGATATTCGAATATCCACGAGATTTTTTGGTAGGGAAATCCTCGTGGATTTTGAGTGAAAAAAAATCGTCAGGTGATTTTTTTTTAATTGAGAATTGTCAGTAATTTTTGAAATTATTCACTTAATAATTTAGATAATTTTGAATATTTATGTAAGATTTATTTACTTCTTTACTTTAGAGAAGTGAAAAAGTTCCCCCGGACTTGGGCTTGAACCGGTGATCTGTCGGTTACAAGTCCTGCTCCCTACCCCTTGGGCTATTCATTGATTATACAACCCGATCGGAAAAAGCCTGACCGAAGCCTGATCTGATCATCTGGCCCGGTTCACGATAGCGATCTGGCCCGTAGTACGGGTGTAATCATATTCAAATCCGGCCCGGATCTTGCCCGGAGGATCATATGACGCACTATAGCTGAGCGTCTTCTCATGCTCGTTACGAATATGCTTCATAATTTTATGGACGTTTTAAATTTAAAAGCTTATACTTTACAAGTAAAGTTGCAATCAGTGTGTCCGCATTATTCAGCTTTGTTAATAAGGCACTTTACATTACTTGACTGTACGATTTTGCATTTGCTCACGTTTAATTCACGAGATATTCTCGCGCGAAGATCGACAAATGAAGGTTATGTGCTTTGCTAATATACTGCTGTGAAGTCTCATCACAAAAAGCAGCTATACCAATTTAGACCAATAAATATGAGAATTAATTTAAAATAAAACAGATTTTTAATTACATACATTGGAACATGTAAAAACTATTTATAAAGAAATCTAAATAATCAATCCACTATATTTTAGCAGAAATTTTATTTCAGACCATGTCCGGGCAAGATCTGGGCCGGATTTGAACCTAATTACCCCCGTGAAATCTGCCTGACTTTGCCCAGATCCGGGTGCTCATATGCAGATCCGGGCCGGATCTTAGCCTGAGAGGCTTTTTCCGATCGGAAAGAGCTATCGAAGCAGTTAATGAGAAGTGAAAATATTAATGAGAAGTGTGTAGCATTTTTTTCAAATTCTTTTAATATCTTATTATATTTATAGTACCACAATAGAAAAACTAGTTGTACAATATAATCACAATTTTAAAATCTTGCTTTCGATCTTACTCTGGATGGGTACTAGGTTAAGATCTGGACTCGGCCATGACTTACTTCGGGTAGTCCTGATTTTGCTTCCTCATAGAGGAAGCTTTGTGACGGACCGATTTTCGACTTTCATAACTAAAAATCGTAGAGTACTTTTACTTACTTTTACTGTGTGTGTTTTTTTTTTTTTTTTTTTTTTGGATGTATTAATATATTTTATTTAGCAGAAAGTGAAAATAGAAGTTTACATTGGGTAAAATGTAACAATAGAAGTGAGAGTGTAACATATTAATAGGGTACATAGTGTATGTACACCCGCCGGGTTAGATACTCGGACCTCGAAAAGTTGCGTTCGACTAGTCGCTTGCTTCACTGCGCAATGCACATCGTGTAACTGTAGTCTCGCGCTGTTGTTTACACAACACACTGTCTGCCGTCTGGTAGGCGCGCGTCAAATGTTACCATTAATGGTTCTTGTTCCTGTCAATCGAATTGATTGAATATTTTCTGATGATGATTCACAAATTAATTACATCCAAGTAAGTTTTAATTAAAGTTTAAAAAAATTGTAAATGAAGTATAATTTGATCATTAATTATTTTTTGATTCTTACAGCAAGAAGAGTCTGAAAAGATTACTTTTGTTCTGGGGAATAAAATTTACAAGCCTGGTGCAGCATCTGAAGATTAGCTTAGGACTTTCTTTGGTCAATTTGGTCAGACTACTGGCAAGGTTCGTATGTGGATTCTAAGCTAATAATTCTACTGTATTACTCGAGAGTTGAAAAATTAATTTTTATTCTAGGTAAAGTTCATCGTAGAGATCTTCCTGGACGCACATTGTAATTATATTTATGTGCTCAGTAATGAAAATCCTGATACTCCAGTAAACACATGGTATTCTTGGGTCACATTGTGAAGTGAAAGAAAAGAGCTCGATGGGTCGTATCGACTCTATGACCGGTGCAACGAGCAGCTTAGCTCAGGCTATAACAATTTACGTGAATTTTATACAAGTATACTTGCACCTAAAGTATCTGAAACAATTTCAAATTTTGTCATTCCTGCACTGAAAGAGTTTAAAGAACTTCCTTATCACAAATTAATATCATCGATTAATGCTGCTGAAGTACGTACCTCAATTAGTTCATTTTATGCTATTCTTCATTTGGAGCCTCCATCTTTTTGTAAGTTTATACTTAGGAAATGAATAGAATCTTTTAAATGATTGACTAAGCTCAAACTTTTTTTATAGCTCCAGGCAAATCAAAATCTATTTTGATGGACTATCTTCAAGTACTTGCTACACTGAGTGGAACGATAAATCCTCCACCTAAAGATCAAAAACCAAATTGTACAGATAAAGATATGACTCAAGCAGTGATAGTGATTCTGAAATACCAGATACAAGTGAAACAGAAGCAATTCATAGTTGCATTGAAATGTTAAATGAAGAAATGTTTTGTTGAAACAAAACAAATTGTGTATTATTGTCTTGTTGAACAAAGTATTATTGTTGCTGTTGAACAAAGTGATGATCCAACGTTTATGCAACCTCTTTGTCAGCTATGTCATAATTTACTGATAACAAACAAAAATGCTATTCACAAGTACAAATTACTATACATGCTTGCCTTCAAACCAAATTTCCTTCGTCAAATATGGAGCAATTTGTTAACTATAAGTCAGACTTCTTTATTTGGAGGATCAACTCCTTATCTACACATCATATCAAGAGGCATAGCTCGTTCAGCTGAAGATACTAAAAAAGTTTTACCACTTTTAGCTGTATTTTGTTCACTCTTCAGTCTACTCATAGCTACTTTACATGACAATGAGTTCTTTATTGAACCTAATAAAATATTTATATATATTTATATAGTAACACGATGTAACGAGATTGTACATTTTTTATCAAATTAAATCTAATGAAACATTCAATATCGTGATTCATTCTTCAATGAAGCCTTATAAAATTTTTAGATATTATACTCACACAATGATAAATATGCAAATGTATTGATTTTAGATCATTTTTATTAATTAATCGTTTAAATAAAATTTGATGAATACATTTTGAAAGCGAGGAAGGAGTTTATTTTTAAAATTCTTACAAATCTATTCATTATAAGAATGAATGAATGATCTATGCTCACGGACATCATGTTTTAATAAAACCTATTCAATTTCCCTATTCATGTTACAATCAATACTTGATGCTCGCTCCGTGGTTTTCGATTATTTGACGCAGCCTTCTTGGAACTGAATTAACTAAATTTCCAAAATAATTCGGCCTCGCTCTTAAAGCTTCCCATCCCTGTTCCACGCGGTTCATTAATTGGGCCTGGTTTATCGCCATTGACGGTTTCCACTCTCGCACCATTTCGGCCCATACATTCTAAATATAATAAAGAACCGTGAAATTAAAAATGTAAAAAAATTCATTATTTTATGTAAAAAGCAACATCAAAAAAGTTTTGTATGCTCGCCTCTATGATATTGATTTCGGGAGATCGTGCTGGTAATTCAAGCCTCCGATAGCGAGGATTGTTTCTCCACCATTCCTTCACAATATTGGCAGTGTGGATGGCACTGTTATCTTCAATAACATTTAGTACTTCCTCATCGCCAAATACTGCTTGAACAGTGGGATTTAAAAATTCTTCCAATATATCGACATACCCCTCAGAATTAAGGGTTCTATCGATTGGCGTCAAAAATCCTGCTCCAAAACCACTTGCCCATCCAAAATACATTTTCGTTGCGCGACCACTCCAACTCCGAGGAAGGATATATTTTTCGTTGTATCTATATAAATTACATTAAAATTTTTATTGTATTATTATAATTAACAAAAAATAAAGAGGGAATTGTGAAAATACCTCGAGTTCTTTGGTCGCCAAACGATTACTCTCCCATCCTTGTGGGTAGAAAAAACCTTGAGAAACGAACAGATTATAAAAAATCTTTTATATGATTTGATAAAAGAAGTGAATTACATGAAAAATTATTTTACCCACCTTTTCATCTAAGAAGATGGTTTTCTGCCAATCCTCTCCTGTCAAATGTAGATGTTGTTGAGCGAATTCTATCCTCCTCTGCTTATATAATTGGATCAGCTTATTTTTTTTGCTGGTTTATGACAGTAAATAGAAATTTTTCTTTTCATCGCCGTCCTGATCGTCCCTTCATCACAATTTAGCATCAATTCCTCTCGAATTTTTGTGGATGGCATGAATGGAAATTCCTCCGCTAGAAGCTGTATATTAGCTATTTCTTCTAGCGTTATAATTTCCCTTGGTCCATTATTTATGCGACCATCCAAAAAAAATTGTCCTGGATTTTCGCGAGCAATTTTCTTCCACTTTAGGACTGTGCTTCGAGCACAACGGAGACGTTGCATTATCTCTTCAGTACTCGTTCCACTCTCAAGCATACCTTGCAGGAGCCCTAGATTCTGCTTGTTCGGTTGAAATTGGTCCATTTCTGAACGATAGATGTTTGATTTTAGTGGTGATAGTAAATCTTATTAGTATAATCTAAACTAATATACTTAATTAATAAATTATTTAATAAATTTTCAATTTGATTTTAGTGGCGATAATTTATTAATGAAGTATATTAGTTTAGATTACTAATTAGATTTACTAATTTTCAAACTTACCGACATTTTTTAATTTGAAAAACGCTGCGTGCACTGGAGATGAATTCAAACAATAATGTTGTTTTCAAGCAACGCAAACTCACGACTCCGACTGTTACCGATCTTCTTTTGTTTTTTACGATCGCATTATTGCTACGTCGCAAAAAAGCTTGCACTCTTTCTGCTCTCACCCTGCTGGATCAACACATCGTGACTCCGAAAATTTTTAATTTTTAAATTAATTAAAATCCGCAGTGAAGTTACGATGTGGCAAAATATCAATATTATCGATGAAATATTCGCGCGGTTGGACAGGCCATCGGTAAAAATATCCATGAAAGTTTGCAAGTAAGTTACTATCATTTTTCTTTCTTTTTTTCTCATATTATGAATAAAGTTTTCGAATTTTTATATCAAAACGATTTCTTAAATATTTTTGTTTTTTAAATAATTTATATGAAAATGATAACTAGATCAAATTTATTCAATAATTCAAATTGTTTGCTCAGGTTATGGGATGACCGAGCCTTGGCGGCCGTCCGAAAGAGGAACTCGGCCGAATTTCCGCTCTTCTTTGACGAGGAACTGGACGAAATAAACGGAGTGATGAAGAAATACTTCAACAGAGTATACTCCAAGTATAAACACGACCCATTCAAGGAGCTTAAGACCTTCACAAAATTGTTGGATTTGTTGAAAAGGAAAAGAGTTATTGAAGCGGAAAACACCACCATCATTTGTAAGTAAAATATTTAACAATAAAATGTAAAAAATAATTTCATAAAAATTTATAAATAAATAAAAAAATTTTTTTCTAGGGAGAGATATAAGGAATATATTCCAAAAATTCAACATGAAATGTAACAAGAAAATATTTGAAAATTGATCTCCCTTTCAAAATGTATTCATCAAATTTTATTTAAACGATTAATTAATAAAAATGATCTAAAATCAATACATTTGCATATTTATCATTGTGTGAGTATAATATCTAAAAATTTTATAAGGCTTCACTGAAGAATGAATCACGATATTGAATGTTTCATTAGATTTAATTTGATAAAAAATGTACAATCTCGTTACATCGTGTTACTATATAAATATATATAAATATTTTATTAGGTTCAATAAAGAACTCATTGTCATGTAAAGTAGCTATGAGTAGACTGAAGAGTGAACAAAATACAGCTAAAAGTGGTAAAACTTTTTTAGTATCTTCAGCTGAACGAGCTATGCCTCTTGATATGATGTGTAGATAAGGAGTTGATCCTCCAAATAAAGAAGTCTGACTTATAGTTAACAAATTGCTCCATATTTGACGAAGGAAATTGGTTTGAAGGCAAGCATGTATAGTAATTTGTACTTGTGAATAGCATTTTTGTTTGTTATCAGTAAATTATGACATAGCTGACAAAGAGGTTGCATAAACGTTGGATCATCACTTTGTTCAACAGCAACAATAATACTTTGTTCAACAAGACAATAATACACAATTTGTTTTGTTTCAACAAAACATTTCTTCATTTAACATTTCAATGCAACTATGAATTGCTTCTGTTTCACTTGTATCTGGTATTTCAGAATCACTATCACTGCTTGAGTCATCTTTATCTGTACAATTTGGTTTTTGATCTTTAGGTGGAGATTTATCGTTCCACTCAGTGTAGCAAGTACTTAAATAGTCCATCAAAATAGATTTTGATTTGCCTGGAGCTATAAAAAAGTTTGAGCTTAGTCAATCATTTAAAAGATTCTATTCATTTCCTAAGTATAAACTTACAAAAAGATGGAGGCTCCAAATGAAGAATAGCATAAAATGAACTAATTGAGGTACGTACTTCAGCAGCATTAATCGATGATATTAATTTGTGATAAGGAAGTTCTTTAAACTCTTTCAGTGCAGGAATGACAAAATTTGAAATTGTTTCAGATACTTTAGGTGCAAGTATACTTGTATAAAATTCACGTAAATTGTTATAGCCTGAGCTAAGCTGCTCGTTGCACCGGTCATAGAGTCGATACGACCCATCGAGCTCTTTTCTTTCACTTCACAATGTGACCCAAGAATACCATGTGTTTACTGGAGAGTATCAGGATTTTCATTACTGAGCACATAAATATAATTACAATGTGCGTCCAGGAAGATCTCTACGATGAACTTTACCTAGAATAAAAATTAATTTTTCAACTCTCGAGTAATACAGTAGAATTATTAGCTTAGAATCCACATACGAACCTTGCCAGTAGTCTGACCAAATTGACCAAAGAAAGTCCTAAGCTAATCTTCAGATGCTGCACCAGGCTTGTAAATTTTATTCCCCAGAACAAAAGTAATCTTTTCAGACTCTTCTTGCTGTAAGAATCAAAAAATAATTAATGATCAAATTATACTTCATTTACAATTTTTTTAAACTTTAATTAAAACTTACTTGGATGTAATTAATTTGTGAATCATCATCAGAAAAATATTCAATCAATTCGATTGACAGGAACAAGAACCATTAATGGTAACATTTGACGCGCGCCTACCAGACGGCAGACAGTGTGTTGTGTAAACAACAGCGCGAGACTACAGTTACACGATGTGCATTGCGCAGTGAAGCAAGCGACTAGTCGAACGCAACTTTTCGAGGTCCGAGTATCTAACCCGGCGGGTGTACATACATCCACGTCGGTTTCCCTTTGTTCCATCCCCGCGGAAACCGCCGTTAGTCATTACTGCACGGGGATGGAGGGGTTGGCGTTATGCGCTTCATGGAGGCTTAGTTGAGGTGGCGTCTTCTTCCGGCAGCATCGTCCGGTCGTCACCTTCTGTCTGTTTCCTCGTCTCTCAGTCTTGTTACGACTGAGTAGGCGAAAGAAGCAACAGCGAGCCAGTTCGGCTCGTTCGCGAGCATGAGCCTGGTGGTGTTTTCCGGCGTCATGACCTCGTGGAGCAGGGAGTGTAGTCTCGCTCTCTCCTCGCTGAACCTCGGGCAGTGGTAGAACACGTGCTCCGCGTTCTCGATGGATGAGGGGCAGACCGGGCATTGTGCGCTTTGATTGTGGTCGTAGCGTCGGCTATGGTGTTTAAAGAAGCCATGCCCGGTCAAGAGCTGCGTGAGGTGGTAGTTCAGCTCTCCGTGCCTCCTCTCGATCCACACTCTGATACTTGGGATCAGTCGGTGCGTCCATCGGGCCTTCGTCGACCGGTCCCATGCTTCCTGCCACTTGCTTAGCGTTGCCAAGCGTTCTTCGTCCTCTGCGTCCTCTCGGCGGCGGCCGTAGAGTCGCGCTCGCTCGTCCGCAAGAAGGGCCAGCGGAGGTATGCCGGCAAGGACATATGTGGCCTCGTAAGAGACATGCGGCCGGCCTCCGATCACACGCAGGCAGGCTCGGTGGGCTGACTCCGCCTGTCGAATGTAGGCTCGCTTTTGTGCTGCTGTGCTCCAGACGGGGGCTCCATACAGGAGTATGGAGTCGACGACGTGAGCATACAGCTTGCGTCGGCTGCTTCTGGGCCCGCCAGAGTTGGGCATGATCTTCGTAAGGGCACCGATCACACCGGCTGCCTTCGCGCTGACTGTTCGGAGGTGGTGGTCGAACTTCAGCTTGGCGTCGATGTGCAGGCCCAGGTAGCGGATGGAGGGGGACGAGCGTATGCTGTGGTCGCCTACCGTGATGGTGATGGTTTCCTCTTTTTCCTGCTTGTGATGAGCAGAGCCTCCGTCTTGTGGTCAGCCGTTTGTAAGCTGAGAGCCTGGAGCGCGCCTCGCACCTGTAGTATCGCAGCGTTCAGATCGTGTTCGATCTGCCATAGATGCTTGGCGACAGCCACCACTGCGATGTCGTCCGCGAAACCGACGATACGAACATCGCCATCGAAGTTGAGGCGCAGGATCGCGTCATACATAACGTTCCACAGGATCGGGCCCAGTACTGACCCCTGTGGGACTCCTGCTGTGACTTCGTAGGACTCTGGGCCTTCGTCCGTGGTGAAGTCGAGCACTCTTGCCGAGAAGTAGCTGGCGATTATTCTCAGCAAGTAATCGGGTACGAGCAAACAGCGTAGAGCGGCGAGGATGTTGTCCCACCGAGCCGAGTTGAACGCATTCCTCACGTCGAGTGTCACCACGGCGCAGTATTTTTGGTGCCGCGGTACCATCTCTTGCCGGCGATGGCCTCACGGGCGGTGGAAATGACGTCTTCGATGGCATCTATCGTTGATCGCCCTTTCCGGAAGCCATACTGTCGCTCCGAGAGGCCTCCGGGTCTCTCTGTGAAAGCCTCCAGCCGGTCGCATATGATTCTCTCGAGAATCTTGCCCGCCGTGTCTAACATACACAGCGGACGATACGAGGACGGCTCGTCGGGAGGTTTGCCTGGCTTTGGGCAGGACGAGTCTCTGGCGCTTCCAGCCAGACGGGAAAACGCCGGTCTCCAGACACATCGTATACACCCGCACGAAGATGTCAGGACGCGTGGCAACAGCGAGCTTGAGCGCCATGTTGTGCACGCCATCTGGGCCGGGCGCCGAGCGCTCCTTGATCCTCGATTGAGCTCCTTTGAGTTCCTCCAAGGTGACGGCTGGGACCAGCTCTCCCGCCCGTCGCGGCAGCTGCAAGGCGGGCCCGCTCGGCACTTGCGGAAACAGAGCCGCCACCGCGCCGCGCACCATGAGAGGGGAGCCAGGCTGCTTGGTCTGCCCCATATGTCGCTGTCGACCTCGTCGCAAAGCTGTCTCCAGCACCGGAGCTTGCTGGTCTTGATCGCCAAGCGCAGCAGACGTCTTGCGGAGGCGTAGTTGGCGCTGTGAGCCTCCTCATCCTGCCGGCCACGTGATCTCTGGAAGAGTCTGCGAGCCCGCAGGCAAGAGCGTCGAAGATCAGCGATCTCCGCCGTCCACCAGTACACCGGCTCGCGACGGCGGCGTGGGTTTGCCTTGGACATGGAGGCATCACATGCGCCGGTGATGATGTCCATGAGGCTCGACGCCATATCCTCCGTGGTCCCGGGGGCGACCGATGCGCCGGACATGACGGCACAGAAACGGTCCGCATCGAGTGTACGGACGTTCCATTTGCAGCTCCGGCGCGTCGAGGGCCCGGCCGAAGTCCCGGCGTCCTCGATCTCAAAGACGATGGCCTGATGGTCGCTGTGTGTGTACCACCCACTCACCGTCCAAGATAACAGGCGAGGCGCGAGCGACTCGTACACAAACGTCAGGTTGACGACCGAGCTGCCCTGTCTGCCGATGAAGGTCGGCACGTCACCGGTGTTCAGCAGCACCGCATCGAGGAGAGCAAGCGAGTCAAGCAGGATGTGCGCCCTAGGTCTTGTCCCCCTACATCCCCACTTTGTCGACCATGAGTTGAAGTCCCCCGCAATGACCAGAGGACTTTTTGCCGCGGGCCTCCTCGGTGATGTTGACGAGGAGGACGGAAAATTCTGCATCAGAGAGTCTTGGTGGAGCGTAGACGCCGAAAAAGAAAATTCCGCCGATACGGGCCCACGAGAAGTAAGGATGCACTCTCGCCGGGCACTCCTGAACTGGGATTCCTCGCCGCACCCAGATAGCTGCTTGGCCGTTGGCATCGGCGGGCCATGTATTCGGTGGAGCAAGGTTCTTGTATTGCTCACACAGAATGGCCACGTCGATGCGCAGCTTGCTGATAGTCGTCGGCTCCTCGCTCCTGGCAGAGGACGCACGCCGGTTGGTGTTTGCAGTCCTTTGCTTGATGACCCTTCTGGCCGCATCGGTAGCAGAGCTCCGTGCAGTTGGGACCCTTACAGCGAGCGGCCATGTGACCAGGACCCCAGCAGCGGTAGCAGCGCGCAGCCTCCTCGCGACCACGGATGCGACAGTTCACCCAGCCGATCCGTATGTGGCCAAATTTCAGCGCTTTGGCCGCCAGGTCATCCGGGAGTGCGACCACAGCCACCTGTGTTCCTGCGTATGCCTTCGGCAGAGATTTCACCGGGTCGCGTTTAGACGCCGGAACGCCCAGTAGCGCGTCCAGCGCCGTGGTGATCTCCTCTTTGGTGACACACTCGTCCAGGTCCTTAATCTCGATCAAGGACGTGTGCTGCAGGGCACTGGCTGTAGCCGCAGCGCCAAGCACCCTACCAAGCTCCTCACCGAGGGCGGGGGCGTTGTCCACGCCTTTCTTCAGTTGCAGCACTAAGGCAACCGCGGCGCTGCGTCTGATGTTATTTACGCTGCTGCCGACTTTCTGCTGCAACGTCGGGCCTGACTTAAGAGATCGCAGGATGTCTGCATACTTAGTCGCATCCTTCGCCTTGATGACGATTGCGTCTGGTCGGTGGTGAGCTCTACGCTGCGCTGGCCGTGGCTTCGGCTGTTGTCGGGCGTGGACAATTTCAGGTGTTGCTGCCGTCTGGTTACGCTGGTGATGACGTCGGTGGTCGACAAGTACGAATCCGTCTTTGTCTCCGACCTCGTTGTTGTTCTCGTCATGCTGCTTGGATGCTGCTGTCACGGCATGGCGCTTGGGTGTCGAGTGAGACGCCAGCGGTGACGTTGCAGGCCGCTTACTGGTTGCACTGCCCGAGAACAGAGGGGAAGTGCAAACCGCCTTGTCGGCTACGGGAGGGCGAGGCGGCACTTGGCTCGCCAATGACTTCTCCAGCGCTGAGAGGGTCATCACAAGGCTCAGCTGATAGCTGATCACCTCCTTATGGAGATTGGACTTGCCTTTGATGAAAAGGCCAAGCCCGCGTATAAGGCCGTCCAACCGCTCCAGTTTGTCCTCCAAGGTCCCGGTCGCGAATTTCGCGGGAGGCGGGAGCGTCGCATCCTTTTCTTTGCAATGCAAAGGAGTGACAATAATTTTCCTCGTAATCGCCTTGACCATTGTGCAAGGAGACGTTCGCGGCGACGGGTGCGGGCCACGCTCCATCGAGCTCGGCACGCCGGACCCTTTCGACCGACGTCTGCCCCTGCGGGCTCCGCAGCCCGTCGTTCACGGCTGTTGACATGCCGCGAGTCGCGCGCGCCTTCTGTGTTCGCACCACGGTGCCAGCAAGCACTCACACTAGCGCGCGGGGCTCACACCGACAACTCGGTACGCGGGAAAACATTGAGCAAAGTAAAAAAAGCACCACTACAGCCGTGTACGCACAGCTACAAAACTGCACACTCATGTATCGACGCGGCGCGTCAAGCTGCGCACTTGGCGCACACAAAGACACTTCGGCCTACGTATAACCGCTAGAAATCAAGAAGAAGCAGGACCGCGAGCAACACACGTCCTGCCTGTCTTCTGGTCCGAGCGCGAATCCGTGTGTGTGTGTGTGTGTGTGTGTGTGTTTTTTTTTTTTTTTTTTTTTTTTTTTTTCTTTAGATGGATCATTTTATTCAAAACTTATGTATTACATTAGGATAACAGAGAAAAGAAGGTTTACATTGTTATATCAATGTAGAAATCGGGCGAAGGTAGTATACATATTTTATGTACCGTGGTGTCCATCTTCTTCTTATTTCGCCATTTATTCCTTCCCCGCGGAAACCGCCGTTAGGCATTACTTCACGGGGTCAGTGGCTTTAGCACATATCGTCGTGCTCTTCATGGTGGCTTGGTTCGTGTGGCGTCTTCTTCTTGCCGCATCGTCCGGTCATCTTCTTCTGTCCACCTCTTCGTCCCTCAGTCTTATTACGACTGAGTAGGCGAAGGAGGCGACCGCTCGCCCATTCGTCTCGCTGGCGAGCATGAGCCCGATGATGTTCTCGGGTCGCATGAAGCGTCAAAAACTTATTTTATGATCCACCGAGTAGTTAAAAAGTTATGATTTTATTTATCGTGTTGTAAACTCGGTTTTTTGGAAAAAAAATTTTTTTAAATTTTTTTTTATGTATAAATGAAGGAATTTGCATACTTTTTATTCGGTATAATGTAAGAGGAGCAGCCAATCTTTAATATAAGACAAAAATCGTAGAGATTCACGGAATATAAAAAAAGTTAGAACTCAAAATGAAAAGTATTTTTGCTCCTTTATAAAGCAAAAGCGGACGTCTGGATCCAGTGTACCTTTGAACGGAGACACGTATCGAGAAGTGGTTTGGCTTGTTTTGAAGGATTTGTGTGTCGCGTGAAGCCCCAAAAACTTATTTTATGATCTACCGAGTAGTTAAAAAGTTATGCTTCATTGTATCGTTTTGTAAATTGGATTTTTTGGAAAAAAAATTTTTTTTTTCGTTTTTTCATGTAAAAATGAAGGAATTATTATTTTTATTTTTTGATCGGTATAGTTCAAGCGGAGCAGCCAATCTTTAATATAAGACAAAAATCGTAGAGATTCACGGAATATAAAAAAAGTTAGAACTCAAAATGAAAAGTTGTATTTTTGCTCCTTTATAGAGCAAAAGCGGATATCTGGATCCAGTGTGCCTTTGAACGGAGACACGTAGCGTGAAATTGAGCAAGGGAAACTTTGCAAGGGAATCTTTTACAAAATTATAGAAATCTCTAAGTTTTTTTATAGTTCTGTACCCAAAAATGAAATACAAATTTATCTTTCAACAATCAGACCCCTTCATTAATATCATTTTTTTGAGGAAGCTATTTGCCAATAAATTGGCAGCGGTTTTTTTTTGAGTAACTACCTTAATTGTTACGTCATCGTGAAAAAAATTCGATAAAAATTATATATCAAAGAATAAAAGAACGCTGGCAATTGTTTTTACAAAAAGAAATAATTTATGATTGAAACTGTTTTGTGAACAAATTAGAAAAGATGATATTAATATTTCCAAATCATTTTCAAGTTAAAAACCGCTGCCAAGATATTGGCAAATGGCTTCCTCCTTTTCGATGTAGATGTATTAAAATTTTTGGAAGTTGATGATGTTTTTAATTTTTTAATTTCGTATTTATTACTTATTAAAAGAAATTATTGTTTCTATTTTAACGAATCTTAACGTTTTTCGTCTAGAATTAAAATGATTTCAATAAAAAATTCTAAAGTTTACCTAATCAAATAGAAATACGAAGAAAACTCTGAAAAAAAAAATTTTTCAAGAATAAATTTTCAAAAAAAAAAAATTTTAATTTTCCATCCATGAATTTTGAAATTTATAACGAATCTTAACGATTTCGTCTAGAACTAAAATAATTTCAATAAAAAATCTAAAGTTTACCTAATCAAATAATAAAACCTACATAACAAAAAGAGGACCAAAAAAAAAATTACCGATCGGGAAAAACAGCTCATTAAACTTTTGATAGTCGGTACAACTTGAAATTGTTTTTTGACGCTTCATACTACACGTAAACCCTACAAAATAAACCCAACCACATCTCAATACGTGCCTCCGTTCGAAAATTATGCTGGTTCCGGACCAACACATTCGAAACAAAAAAATTTTTTTCGCCTACAAAAACATTCATAACTTTTTTTTCCCTCGGTGAATCCTACCAAAATTTTAAACACATCTTGCTACCCGCAACCCCTACAAAATGAGCCAAACCAAATTTCAATATGTGCTTCCTATCAAAAATGATGCTTCTTCAAAACCAACCCACTTCAATATACACACACACACACACACACACACACACACACACCACACACACACACACACACATCGGGCACCTTGGCTCAGTAGGTATAGTTCTTGCCTGCCGATACAAGGTGTGCCGTAGGGCGTGGGTTCAATCCCCACTGGGCGAATTTTCGAGGCGCGTTTTTTCGCCTGGTGTGGTTGAGCCCGTGCCCGAGGTGGAGCGGGTACCACTTAAAAAGAAGACCCGGGCTATGTCATCAGCCTCCGAAGCGGTAAAAAACCCCGATCACTGTGCGAGCTGGAAACGAAGAGGATATCCGTTAGTAGGAGCCCGAGGCGAGGACTCACAAGGCTGGCGATAGACGGGGAGCACAACACTCCCATAATGAAGTCAGAAGCGAGAACCACACTCACAAGATGGCGCCGGATGCGGGGGCCCCGTTCGTGGACGCATGGACGCAAGGCTCCTCAAGCACGCATGGCGCCTGAAGCGAGAACCACACTCACAAGACGACAACAGAAAGTATCAGAAACTCACCGGGACTCGGAGAGTAGCGCCGGAAGCGAGAACCACACTCACAAGATGAAGCGGCCCTGGCAACCTGGTCCCTTGCCGGGCAGCGACAGAAGCGAGAAACAAACTCACAAGATGGCACTGAGCAGCGAGTTCTAATACTTAACTCAGAAGGAGACGCCAGCAATGTGTGACCAAGCAGTAGGAAACTACGGCTCCGAAAGGGGGATACGACAATCGAGAGATGGCATCGCGCAGGATCGGAGGTTCACCAAGTAGTAAAAAAAGATGAGTCCCTGAACCCCTAATCGTCGCATATCACTATGTGACGGATGGGGGATGTATGGCAACGACCAACAGCGAAGTAGCAGAAAATGCTCAACTAACCCCGGCCTCACCGAAGCAATGCCTAGCGGCGGTTACCAGTGAGTGTCCGAATGGGGTAGAGAAGGAAAAAAAAAACACCACACACACACACACACATACATACATACGCCTCGATGGCTCAGTTGGTAAAGGGCTCAGGCCTCTTGCTTGCTGAATCTAAGAGTGTCGTCTAGGGCGTGGTTTCGATCCCCACTGGGGGAAATTTCATCCGTGATTTTTCCCCCGGTGTGGTCGAGCCCGTGCCCGAGGTGGAGCGGGTACCACTCAAAAAGAAGACCCGGGCTACGTCATCAGCCTCCGAAGCGGTAAAAAACCCCGATCACTGTGCGAGCTGGAAGCGAATAGGATAACCAAGTAGGAGCCCGAGGCGAGGACACACAAGGCTGGCAATAGATGGAGCACAACACTCCCTTGATGAAGTCAGAAGCGAGAACCACACTCACAAGAGGGCGCCGGTTGGCTGGCGCGACGGCGCCTGAAGCGAGAACCACACTCACCAGATGGCAACAGAAAGGAGTATCAAAAACTCACGGAGACTCAAAGGCTAGCGCCGGAAGCGAGAACCACACTCACAAGAGGGCACTAGACAGCGAGTTATAATACTCAACTCAGGAGGAGACGCCAGCAATGTGTGACCACGCAGTAGACGGCTCTGAAAAAGGGGATACGACAATCGAGAGATGGCTTCGCGCAGGATCGGAGGTTCACCAAGTACAAAAAAAGATGAGTCCCTGAACCCCTAATCGTCGCATATCACTATGCGATGGATGGGGGATGTATGGAAAAACAACGACTAACACAGAAGTAGCAGAAATGCTCAACTAACCCCGGCCTCACCGAAGCAATGCCTGACGGCGGTTACCAGTGAGTGTCGAATGGGGTGGAGTAGGAAAAAAAAAAAAAAAAAAAAAAAAAACATACATACATACACACACGCTCGTCCCCCTCCATCCGCTACCTGGGCCTGCACATCGACGCCAAGCTGAAGTTCGACCACCACCTCCGAACAGTCAGCGCGAAGGCAGCCGGTGTGATCGGTGCCCTTACGAAGATCATGCCCAACTCTGGCGGGCCCAGAAGCAGCCGACGCAAGCTGTATGCTCACGTCGTCGACTCCATACTCCTGTATGGAGCCCCCGCCTGGAGCACAGCAGCACAAAAGCGAGCCTACATTCGACAGGCGGAGTCAGCCCACCGATGAGCCTGCCTGCGTGTGATCGGAGGCCGGCCACATGTCTCTTACGAGGCCACATATGTCCTTGCCGGCATACCTCCGCTGGCCCTTCTTGCGAACGAGCGAGCGCGACTCTACGGCCGCCGCCGAGAGGACGCAGAGGACGAAGAACGCTTGGCAACGCTAAGCAAGTGGTAGGAAGCATGGGACCGGTCGACGAAGGCCCGATGGACGCACCGACTGATCCCAAGTATCAGAGTGTGGATCGAGAGGAGGCACGGAGAGCTGAACTACCACCTCACGCAGCTCTTGACCGGGCATGGCTTCTTTAAACACCATAGCCGACGCTACGACCACAATCAAAGCGCACAATGCCCGGTCTGCCCCTCATCCATCGAGAACGCGGAGCACGTGTTCTACCACTGCCCGAGGTTCAGCGAGGAGAGAGCGAGACTACACTCCCTGCTCCACGAGGTCATGACGCCGGAAAACACCACCAGGCTCATGCTCGCGAACGAGCCGAACTGGCTCGCTGTTGCTTCTTTCGCCTACTCAGTCGTAACAAGACTGAGAGACGAGGAAACAGACAAGGTGACGACCGGACGATGCTGCCGGAAGAAGACGCCACCTCAACCAAGCCTCCATGAAGCGCATAACGCCAACCCCTCCATCCCCGTGAAGTAATGCCTAACGGCGGTTTCCGCGGGGATGGAACAAAGGGAAACTGACGTGGATGTATGTACATACACTATGTACCCTAAATCAATATGTTACACTCTCACTTCTATTGTTACATTTTACCTAATGTAAACTTCTATTTTCACTTTCTGCTAAATAAAATTTATGAATACATTCAAAAAAAAAAAAAAAAACACACACACACATACATACAGACATTTGTCAGAAATTCAATGTAGTTTACATATATATAAACGAAATTTTCCTACGACCTCTAGTTGAAAAGTTCGTTTTGCCGCCTATCACAAAGCTTCCTCTAGGAGGAAGCAAAAAAGTATGAGAAAGCTACTTGCCAATACATTGGCAGCGGTTTTTTTATATGATCGCGAGTACCCGAAGAAAGTCATCGCAAAGTTCAGTTCTGACCTGGAGCCAAAAATAGGCTACCCAGATGATATTATCACCCGAAAAATTCAACTACCTAAAGACGATTTGGCATGATTTTCCTCCGATAATTTACCTGACTTTTACCTGATTTTTTCCAGCAGGGTTATTCAATTATCTTTGCGGATCAGTTAAAAATCCACGGTGATTCACCGATGAAACCTCGCTGATGTTTAGAGTGCGTGCTCGCGAACATGTCCAAAATCCACGAGGATTGAAAAAAAATCAACGTGGATCAGTTAAAAATCCACGGTGATTCACCGACGAAACCTCTCGGATGTTTCGAGTGCGTGCTCGTGAACAAGTCCAAAATCCACGAGGATCTGTGAAAGATCCACGGCGATTGAAGTTTTTTTCAGACCATGATCGATCGACGTAGAATCCTTGTATGATCCACGTGGAATCCCTGTACGATCCACGTGAAATTCCTGTACGATTTTCGTGGATTACTAATCCTCGTGGATTTCCACATGGATATCTATGCAATTATTTTCAACTGTGTCCTATAGGATTCCAGTAGGAATTTTGCGGGATCCTATAGCAAATTTTTATAAGGGGTCTATTTAGAAAATTAATTTCAATTTATCTATAGAAAACAGTTCTATATGAAATTCACGTTAAAATATAACAGGTCTCAAAAAATTTAAGAACTTTATTCAACTTGAGAATTTATCTCGTATCGCTAAGAATTATTTAAAAAAATGGAAATTTCATTTAAATGGTGCTGTGTGTGGCAAACATTCCTGGTTTAATTAGTGACCAATTTTTCATAGGAGTTGATTTGTAAAAAAATATATAGAACAAGCCAGTTCTAATTGATATCGATCGAGTCACCGATAGAAAGTAGAGCAGAATAGTTATTTATGCAATAAGTGTCAAAAATGTATTTTGCGCACAGACCTTGACCATGCCATCTGGACCAGGATATGTCTTGACGACTCGTCCAAGAGGCCCATGTCCATTCTCTCTCATCAACGACGGATCAACGATGACTACTACGTCGCCTTCCTCGAGATTGGGGTGGGCACTTCGCTCGCTGTTGAAGAGTATGCAGATATTCTCGGCTCCAGCGCTCCCAGAAGTGATAACGTAAGCGGCTGACGAGATCCCAGTGTCTCGCTAGCTCAAACGTTGTCTGCTTTGCTTGGTCGGGGTATGGAGTTGAGTGAACGAGCGTTCGCCAAGTGAAAGGGCGTCAGGGCTTAGAGGTCATCAACGTCTCCGGTGGGAGGAGCGAGGGGTCGAGAGTTGAGGACCCTTTCGATGTCCACGAGGAGGGTGTTTAGCTCATCGTACGTGTGATTTTTAGGTCCGATCACACGGAGCGGGTGTAGCTTCATAGATCTGACTGCAGTCTCCCAAAGACCGCCGAAGTGTGGAGCTCTAGGAAGGATAAATGTCTATTTGATCCCCCTTTCAGCAAACCTCCCCTTGATTCGACCCCAATCGACCGCTTGCAAGATACGCCTATAGTCTCCAAGAGAAGCTCATCGTGTACAAGTTATACGCAATGCAAGGCTATAGCCGAAATGCCAGAAACGTGTAAAACTTGTTAATAACCTCCAAGAGAGGCTCGTTGGGTACAAAAGAAGTGTACCCAAAACGAAAAACATCGCTCGCGACAGCAAATACAAGCTATGTGATTACCTTTGCAGACAACGTTTCCGATCACGGAGCACATACGTTATAATAATGAGTTGTATATATGACACACGGACGCAAAAAATGCGCGTAAAGTAACTGAATGTTTTCTGTCTAAACGAGGTGATACTGAGAAAAAGGACGAGGTGGAGGAAAACTCAAAAACAACATCTAGCAGAATCGATGCTATGGGCAAAGACCCGACAATCTCCGACAAGATCGACGTGTCTATTAAGGAGCATATGGAAAAACTGTGGAACAATTGGGCACACGAGGGACTTGATTCTACAACTTTAGAATTTTCACTTGAGCAATATAAGCTGCCTGAATTCATTGTCACGCCGGAAATAAATCCGGAAATAACAGAAGTCATGGAAGCGAATTCCACCAGACGCGGCAAATTTATGAAACAAGAGCAAGGCTTGACCGCTAACACTGTTATTACCACTGGCTCATCCTTAGTGGTGTTAATGGACGACGATGTAGGAGACGAGGCTCAACATGATTGACATGATATCAGAATCGATTCAGTTGCAATGTCAACTATTTTATGAACAGTCTTAGTCACGAAGAGCTCTGATCATAACATTGTGAGGAAGAAAGAGGTGAAATAAATGCAAAGGCAAATAAATAAATTAAATAGTAATAATAATATATTGAAATATAACTGGGCGCCACCGCTGGAGCGGAATAAATAAATAAGAATCAATTACATGAAAGTAAGGCGCAATATGAATTGTACTCTATTCCTCACTAGTTACAATAACAATTGCACGGCTTCGAGACTCGCTCAAGGTTCGAGTTCAGTACACGAGGTCAAAGGGGGAAAAGAATGCAATACGCGAAATACGACTGGCTCGACGACACTTAAATTAGCTTAATTATTAACTTATCACTTGCGCTTTTTCTGTCTTCGCCGGCAGATGGTGAACGGTGGTAGTTGGCCGTGGAGAGGACGTCTTCTGGAGCAGCTTGACCTTGTAGTGGTACTTGACGGGAACTCGGGTGTCGAAGGGTGGCACTCACGAGTTCACGCGTTGTAGTAATAACGAGATACTATTTGATAATGCTAGTTAATATTTGATAACTGCAACAACAATCGCACAGCTGCTCGAGTTATTCAACTAGCGCGATTAACTGGTGAACAATAGTTCGATAATCAATTGTGCTTGAAACGTAAGCTCGATTGGCGAGAGCAAAGCGTTAGTACACGAGAGATACGGCAAGTCGAACGATCTCTCGTGGCTCAAACAAATCTGGCCATCCTTCGAAATTTGTGCTCAGCGCGAGCCTGTCGCTTTGAAGCGCGCGGCACACGTGGCTATGTTCGGGCCCGTCGCGTCGGTGGTCGCGTAGGTGTCGTTCAGCGTCGGCCTCGTCTCGTCAGCAGAAGTGCTCTGGCTGGCAGAGATGATTTGGTCAAGCTGCCGTTGTCGTCGCTGGTGTCCTCTTCTTGGTGCTGTTTCCTAAGGGGACGTAGCCGAGCCAGGGTACTATGCCGAGGGCTGAGGGCCCTTGTAGCGGACATAGTTCCCGCTACAACATCTATCAGAGACTCGTCCATGAAGGCTATGCTAGCTAAACAAAAAGTTGATAAATTCCTATTCGGCGAAGACTTGCCAAGCAAATTCAAGACACTTAAAAGTATAAAGTCAGTGGCAAAGGAAATAGGCAACAGCTCAAAAACAAAAAATTCAAATGCAAAGAATTTTTTATACCAACGCTCCCAGCATCCTCACCGAAAAAACCAACCGTGGTTAGGTCAAGGTCAATCCCAGGATCGCTGGCAGTACAAGAACAAGCCCCAATTTTACAATCGAGTGAACCAAGCGAGGAAGAACACCCAATATCAAGCCGGAAGGAGAAAACCGATGATGCAGGAGAACTAATCACACAGGTGGGTGAAAGATTACGTGGTTTTTATAACGAGTTGAAAGAGCTTACATCCTACTCTTTCGTGTTACAGTGTGTTCAGGGATACAAAATCCCATTTAAAGAACTAGTAAAACAAACACGTAAGCCCGAAATAGTGTTCGCGTCTAACGCAGAAACACTACAATGTGAGAAAGCGATCAACGCCCTGCTAAGAAATGCGAGTACACGGAGAATCAATTTTTGTTCTCATATTTCTTGATACCTAAGTCGGATGGGAGTGCACGGTTCATCCTGAACTTAAAAAATCTAAACTCGTTTATTAACACGGACCATTTTAAAATGGAAGATGTTCGAACAGCATGCAAGTTAATTACTAAAAATTGCTTTATGGTGACTCTAGACATAAAAGATGCAAATCTGACGGTTCCAATACATGAGACTCAGAAAATACTTGAGGTTCGAGTTCAAAAATGTAATCTACGAGTTCCAGGTCCTCCCATTCGGCTTATGCACTGCTCCATATGTGTTTACAAAAATCCCTACATTGAGCAAATTGAGAAAATCAGGCTACTTATCAGTGAGCTACATAGATGATTTTCTTCTCATCGGTGAATCGGTATCAGACTGTGCTAAAAATTTAAGCACTAAGAAAGAGCTTTTAACTAAAATGAAATCTGAAGTCAGATGACATCTACGACCTTACCTTCAAGGTGATTTGAAGGTCAAACTTAGAGAATTCGATATAAAAATCTGAAAAATATCACATTGGTGTTTTGAAGGTCGCTGAATTCGAATAGAAGGTTATTTTGACGAAATTCGTACATATGGGGCAAATTTCCTGAAGTTAATGAAAAGAGGGAAAAAATTGATGAAGTATTGTTACTTTAGCATGCCTTATTACTTTTTTCTTTTGTAACACACCTTTTTTCTTCAAACGATCGGCGTAAAGGTTGCCGTTTGCGTTTAGTTCCTCTATGTTGGCTCTCTCTCTTCAACATCATTGCAACATCCCATCTACCTTGATATCGCTGCTCCATATGTTTAATGTCTTGATGAAATCGTTCTCCTTGCTCGTCACTAAAATCACTACAGTTTTTCGGGAACTCATCTGAATGGTTATGCAAGAAATGCAGTTTGTAAGACATAATACATTCCATTTCACCGAAATTGTTTATTATTGTTGATATTAAAGTTTTGTAATCATCGCTTCTGCGATTACCTAGAAAATTTTCCACAACTTTTTTGAAGCTAACCCATGCAGCTTTCTGAATCTCAGTCATCTTAGTTGGAAAATCGTCATCTTTCAGCAATTTTCTTATTTCTGGTCCATCGAATATTCCTTCTTTTACTTGTATATTCCTTACTATACTTGTCTGCCCCAGGAGGGGGGGAGAGACCGGCGAGACGGTTTGCGTCAGACTTTAATAAAGTCCGACGACTTTTCAAACGGTGACCCTGAAGAGGGTCGAAACCGAAAAGAGTTTCAGAGTTTGCACTTCGAAACCTACAAGTCGGCTTGTGCCGAAACTCTTATAAGTTTCGACGGCTTTTCGAACGCTACGTTTTATGGTCCTGAAAAGGACCGAGATCGATGAGACGTGTCAGAATTCCCACTCTGGCTGAGGCTCGAAGTGGCTGATACTTAAGCGCTGGCGGGCACACGTGGCTTGTGGGTGTCGGCGCTGCGCCACCTAGCGGTCACTGTCGAAGCTTCTTGATGTAGAAGCGGGTGAGGAGGTTTGGAAGGGAGAATGAAATAAGAAAAGATTGTTTGCGGAGAAACAAGTAAGTTCTTTATTAAAAGACTTTGTCCCTATCCGGCCAACAACCTTGACAACTCGAACGCGTCGAGTTGTAAAACCTCAGGGAGTCAGAGAGATTTGTGTAAACCCCGGGTACCCGGGAAAGAACACGTAGCTTGGGTCTTGGTGACTCTAGGTAAGAGTGCCGCACTTCTCCGGAGATAGCCGGGAGATGTGCTCAGCTCAAGAGCTCACAAGCGAATAGCCGCAGCGGCCCGGCGCGCCGGCTTATATAGCGCGGGGGGCCGCTGCTGCGTCGCGGCTGAGAAGTGGCGCCGATCACAGCGAGGCTGAAAACCGGCGCGATCTGCAGTGCGCGTCTATAATACACGACTTGGCGTATATCAAAAGTAACAATACACTATCAATTTTTGCCCTCTTCTCATTAACTTAATCTTGAAATGAGCTTAAAATAACCCAGTATAGTGAAAATGAACTTTGATTCAAATTCAGCAACCCTCAAAACATAAATGTGATATTTTTTGCATTCTTATATTGAATTCGCTAAGTTTAACCTTCATATGACCTTAGATCTGACTCTGACTTTAGATTCGAATTCAGCATCCTCGAAAACCCATGTAGGAGTTTTTTCAATTTTTTAACCTTTTTTTCATGACTTGACCTTCAAATAACCTTCAAATGGCCTTCAACAGAGCTCCAAGCGGACACAGAATGAGGCGACCACCACCACCACCGCTGCGCAGACCGATTATCGACCAGCGGCCAGGACCCGACGACCGGCCGTCACTCGACCACGACCTAGGCCAATGCCTACGCCAGCACAGCGCCCCGCGCTGCCCGCCACACTCCGTCCGTCACCGTTCCGCCCGCTGCTCCGGCGCCTCAACGATGATCACCACCGCGGCGCATCGCACCTGTCGTTCTGACCATCGCCGCTTCATCGGCTACTCCAGTCACCGCAGTCACCGCTTCCATCTCCGCGGCTGTCCTCGACTTGTCCACCTCGTCAACGACACTGCCGCCGACGAGCCAGGCACGGCCCAGACTGCATCGTGCCCGAGGCGTCTCGACGATCAAGGCTGATCGTTGCGTCAAAGTCGAACCGAAGCTCCTGAAAGAGCTCTTCGGGGAAAACTCCGAGTAGAGCGCCTGCTCCTCGCCTTATTTTCCAAAGCCCACCCAACTGCCGGGTGACGATATAAAAATCGCCGACAGGCACCCAGAGCGTAGTCCTACACCGAGGCGGTGTGACGACTTACAGCAAGTGGTTGGCCCAAAGCGTGGCAGCAATGAACTCACAAGTTAAACAAGAGAATTGCGCCACACTGTAGTGCGGACTAACCCACAGAGAAGAAATAAGAGTAAATGCCAACAAGACCCTCTCGCAAGCGCGTCACTACCGACACTAGCGTGTGAGGTGGGTTTACATTACTCCTCTCAGTGTAATCAACATGACGTCTAAGTCAATTCAACTTCAATTTCAATTTTACTTTAAGACAGTCTAGAAGAGCATTGATTCTCACGTCAATCAAAGACTCTTCATTAAAGGAAATGCTTGAAAATCAGAAGGTTGACAATCTCTTGTTTGGCTCGGACCTACCAATTGCGATGAACCAGCTTAAAAACATAAAAATAGTAGCAAAGAAACTGGGTGGTAATACTCGGCAGAAAAAAGCTCAAAGTCGAAGAATTATTTATACAAGCGATCCCTCCACCCCTTCCGCAACACGCAGCCTTGGTCAGGCCAAAACCAACAACAGAAGCGGTGGCCAAACAGAGGCACATCGCAGTATTACAACCAGATGAATCAGGCCAAAAAGAGCTGTTACCACCAAGGGACGAACAGGAAAAAATCTAAATCAGAGGAACTAACTCTGCAGGTGGGTGGTAGATTGCATTATTTCTATAATGAGTGGAAAGAGCTTACATTGAATACATTCGTTCTCCAAAGCATTCGAGGTTACATAATACATTTTACTCAGCCTGTACAGCAAGTTAAAAAGCCCAAAGTGCTCTTCTCAACGGACAGTGAAAAGCGGAAATGTGAAAAAGCAATAAAAACACTTTTGGCGAAAGGAGAAGTCAGGAAATGCAAACCAATGATGGGACAATTCTTGTCCTCTTACTTCTTAAGACCCATCCAGACGGTAGTGCAAGGTTTATTTTAAATTTAAAAGAGTTCAACAAGTTCATCAACACTAAACACTTCAAGATGGAAAATATCAGAACAGCTTGTAACTTGCTTACAAAGAACTGCTATATGGTCACATTGGACGTCAAACTACCTGACTGTCCCCGTTAACAAAAGAAATAGAAAATATATGAGGTTTGAATTTGAAAATCTAACTTACGAATTCCAAGTCATTCTGTTTGGCCTCTGCATTGCACCATGTGTTCACCAAGATATTAAAACCAATTTTGGGGAAACTAAGGAAATTGCAATATATGTCGGTAAGCTACATAGATGATTTTCTGTTAATCGGCCAATCAGAGTATATTTGCGCGGAAAACTTGCAAATAACGAATGCACTACTAATCAAGCTAAGCTTTATTATCAAAAAGCAAAAGCTCGGAGAAACCAACACAGCACTTAGACTACCTAGGGTTCACACTTGACACCACGAAGTACACAATCGAGCTTACAAAGAGGAGAAAAACAGAGATGAGCACCAAGCTAAAAAAGTTCAGTAAAAGGAGAGCATGCACAATACAAGAATTTGCTTTCGTTATAGGGTCAATAGTGGCTACCTGCCAAGCCGCCAAGTACGGTTGGCTACACACAAAATTCCTTGAGCGGGAAAATCACCTCGCATTAAAGGCGAATAACCACAACTATAATGCTCGTATGGTAATATCCGAAGAAAGCATCAATGAGCTGCTATGGTGGCAGGAGAAAATTGAAACCAATTATAAATCCCTAGAAAAGATGGAATTCCACGGACGCTTCAAAAACCGGGTGGGGGGGGGGCAAGTGACAAAAACAGGGTCTGGGGATCATAGAACGAAGGAAATCAGCTGGAGCACATCGATTTTTTGGAAATACTAGCATTAAAAAACGCGTTGCTAAATTTAGCCTCCTCTGAGACAAATATAAATATATTGCTGAGAGTAGACAACGCCACCGCACTATCTTACGTAAACAAGATGGGCGGCATACAGTACATTCAATTTTTCCGATTGTCACATGAAATATGGTAGTGGGACGAGGAGCAAACATATTTCTATTTGCGTGCTACATAAAATCAAACGTAAACACAGAAGCTTACTATCTGTCTAGAGTAAACAACCCCGATACGGAGTGGAGCTTATCGGACAGTGCGTTCAATAAAATCGTAGGGTTTTTTGGACAGTCAGACTTCGACTTATTCGCAACAGAGCATAATGCCAAGTGCGAAAATTACGTCTCTAGATTTCCCGAAACAATGCAATAGAAATTGATGCATTTACTTTCACCTAGGAAAACAGAAAATTTTACGCGTTTCCTCCATTCGCTATAATACTCAAAACTTTGCGAAAAATCGAGGAAGACGGGTCCGAAGGAATAGTCGTGGTCAGAGGCATATTTAGGTATAAGCTAAGTATAAGCTAAGATATAAGCTAAGTAGGCTATAGCCTAAGTCGGTAAATTTTGAGGGGCGGTGAGCCGAAGAGAAAGAAAGTAAACTTGAAAATGTCATGTCAAAAACCTCAGAGTTGGGCAAATTTTTGAACCCGTTAACGCCCAAACGGACAGAATTTTCTTTTCTTATGTAGTCTGCAATTAAAACATCTATCGGAGTCAGAAAAATTCTCGAGTTCCCAATTTTTAAGTAAAATTGAATTTACTTTCTAAATACTAGTTTATAATTAACCTCAGACGAAAGTTAAAAAAGTTATGAACAATTTACTGCAGAAAAACAAGATTTTGAAAAATCTTTAACTGAAATTTTTTTTTACTAAAGAGACTTAAACTGTGGCATATCATACCCAAAACTGTGGAATAAGAACCTAAAGTTTGAAGTTCCGTGGGTGGGATTTGAAGAATCAAGATGGTAGGCACGAAAAAATACACTTCCAAAAAAAATTACCAAAAAATGTTCCAAAAAAAAAATTTGAATCAAGGTTTTTTTCAGGATTCAAACTAGTGTTTTTTCGTGAATCTTTTTGTGTGAACTCAGATTTTTTAGGGGTGGCTTCTCTCTCCTAGCCTACAGCGCCAAAAATGTAAATCAGCCCCTGGTCGTGGTGCCTGACTGGCCCAACCAACCTTGGTACCCGCTATTCTATAGAATGCTTGTAAAAAAACCCCTACTATTACACGGTATTAATGTTGTATGTTGTCATAGTCAAGGAAGGGTGTCCCACAGGAAGCCATGGAAGTCCTCCTTTCATCAATAGCACCTTCCACGAACAAACAATACAAATCTGCAATGGAAATATGGTACGAGTTCAGCTTGGAAAACGACGATGTGGATTTCTTCAAGCCTACACGAAATTCACTGCTAAAGTATCTGGCTAGTAAATTTAACGAGGTTGCATCGCACGAAACGCGTAACACGAACAGAAGTGCAATCTTCCATCTTTCTCGAAGACCCAATAATTTGTAAGTTCTTAAAAGGAGCATACAAGCAAAGGCCGACGGCAACAAAATATAGCTCTATTGGGGATGTATTCATAGTGCTTCAATATCTAGAATCGATAGATATTGGCAAGCCAGATCTAACTATAAAGCAGATAACGGACAAGACAGTAATGTTAATAGCCTTGGCGACAGCTCACAGGGCTCAGACAATAGCCGCTATCAATATCGACAACATCAAACTATCGCCATTCGGCGCGGAAATTCTGATCACGAAGATAATTAAAACCTCAGGGCCCTGCCAAAGCTCAACCGTGCTTGAAACTGCCATATTTTCGTGGTAACACAAAATTGTGCGTTGCAAGCACGCTTGTAAAATATCTTGAAGTAACAAGTCGAATTAGAAATGACATAAAGGAACTATACATCTCACTGAAGCAACCCGCCAAAGCGATAAGCTCGCAGACCATAAACAAATGGTTATAAGGTGTAATAATAGACAACGGTATTGTTCAAATCTAACCAGAACTTTATATTTTCGCGCGGTAAGTTACCGAAATCGACGCAGTTTACAATGCGTAAAGGACTCCCGGAATTTACACTCGCTACGAGAGATCCGTTTTCGGTGACGAGAAGGCAGATAAGCCTCGCGAGTCGAGCGATAAGCACGTAACACGTTACCTATTTTTCTTTTCTCTTTTTTGTTATTATTTTTTGGCTGCTAGTTCTCGAGAAGTTACTCAACTAAGTAATTAATACAACAAAATTAAAATTAATACATTTTCCTAACTTTATTTAAATAAAGTGATTAAAGTTAAGTGAAAGTGATTGTTACTTTATTTCAAGTGTTGTGGATACCCGACCACCCTTCCCTATACACAAGTAGCTCCAAGCTCATTGCTCCAAAGGGCACCAAATTTGGAGCGAGTTTGTCTACAGGTATAAATACGAATATCTTCACGATTTGAATAATTTTACAATCGACCGACAATCGAAAGAGGTCATCAATTCGCCGAGGCTGGCCTGAACGGGGCTAATACGTAATAACTATAGACTTAATTACGATAAAACTATTATAAGTAATTTTAAAAGTAAGTAATATTAAAATGAAAAGGCTTCCTAGATTTTATGTTATTTTATAAATTAAAGTATTGGGTTTTGCTTTATAATGTTATCAATTAATTGTTCGTTGTTCGATGTAATAGTTTCATCCCATTTGTATGACTTAATAATTGTATGAACTAGTTAGTGTACAATGCATTTTAATAAATTTAAAAAAAAAAAACAAGGTAACCAAACAATTTTTCGAAAAATTTCCCAACCCAAAATCATCCAGCAATTTTACAATGACACGACAAAACTCTATTCTTTTCTCTGAAGGTATGAGCATGGTGCGTTCCATGGCACAGACGTAGAGAAGCGTCAAACTTTTTCAATCAGGAGGATTGAGGTAACTACCTGGTATAATCTCTCGAACGGTACTTTCACATAATTAAGATCGAACTTCACAAGTTCGTTTGATTTTTAAATTTTCCATGTTTTTTCTCCTGCATTCAAAATGCAAAAAAATTATTTATAGCATATCAATTCAACAGTCGAGATCACTACAACAAGTTTTTAGCTTTGATAAACACTTACCGCAGGATTCTAAACTGCGTTTTTAACCAATGTTCAAAGTTGAGGGCTTAAACTTTTTGTAAAAGTTTCTTCTCCACTTAAGTGTAACACAATTATGAAAAATGTCATAGGAACATTGGAATGACTGTAAAGGTACAAAAAAATAAAAAAATATTGAATTTGTATACATATAAATGCTGATATTGCATTGCAAACTACAAATGTTCTTATGACAGTCTTCAAAAGTCTGTTACACTTAAGTGGAGAATAATACTTTTACAAGAAGTTTAAGCCGTCAACCATAAAAATTGGTTAAAAATTCAGTTTAGAATACTGATATAAGTATTTATCGAAGCTGAAAACTCGTTTTAGTGGTCTCGACTATTAAAGTGATATTCTAAGGCTCCATAATGGTTTTTTTCATTCGAAATGAAGTAAAAAATATTGGCAAATGGCTTCCTCCCTTTTCGATGTAGATGTATTAAAATTTTTGGAAGTTGATGATGTTTTTAATTTTTTAATTTCGTATTTATTACTTATTAAAAGAAATTATTGTTTGTATTTTAACGAATCTTTACGTTTTTCGTCTAGAATTAAAATGATTTCAATAAAAAATTCTAAAGTTTACCTAATCAAATAGAAATACGAAGAAACTCTGAAAAAAAAATTTTTTCAACCACAAAATTTTTTCAAAAAAAAAAAATTTTAATTTTCCATCCATGAATTTTGAAATTTATAACGAATCTTAACGATTTCGTCTAGAACTAAAATAATTTCAATAAAAAATCTAAAGTTTACCTAATCAAATAATAAAACCTACATAACAAAAAATGGCCAAAAAAAAAAATTACTGAGCGGGGAAAAACAGCTGATTAAACTTTTGATAGTCGGTACAACTTGAAATTGTTTTTTGACGCTTCATACTACACGTAAACCCTACAAAATAAACCCAACCACATCTCAATACGTGCCTCCGTTCAAAAGTTATGCTGGTTCCGGACCAACACATTCGAAACAAAAAAATTTTTTTCGCCTACAAAAACATTCATAACTTTTTTTTCCCTCGGTGAATCCTACCAAAACTTTGAACACATCTTGCTACCCGCAACCCCTACAAAATGAGCCAAACCAAATTTCAATATGTGCTTCCTATCAAAAATGATGCTTCTTCAAAACCAACCCGCTTCAATATACACACACACACACACACACACATACATACATACACATACACCACAACATACATACAGACATTTGTCAGAAATTCAATGTAGTTTACATATATATAAACGAAATTTTCCTACGACCTCTAGTTGAAAAGTTCGTTTTGCCGCCTATCACAAAGCTTCCTCTAGGAGGAAGCAAAATTATTTTACACCTATAAATCATTTCAAGTTTTAAAACTGGTGTATCCCCTTAAATCTTGACGATTCTGACCGCATTTTTCGAAAAATTAAAAAATATTCTTGAAAAATTACAGAGAGTCAATCTACTATTTGCCTGTTAGTCGACCTTCTATTAATGTAATAAGTACGTATGTTACCAAGATTAGTAATAAAAAGATATTTTGACAGTATTCTATGGTGTACTCCAGATCGTCAATAGGAATTACCTTACTACACGGGATTATTAAAAATTTGATTTTTAAGCTAAATGCAGAATTCTTTAGGATTTGAATATGTGCGCAGCAGACTGATTAGTCTAGTTAGAACGAAGACATATGTAATGAAAAAATTTATATAAACCCATAAAAGATTTTTCGCTGCATACTAATAAATGTAATTTCCTACTAAATACAATGGTTGGAGGAAATTTTAAATTTTAATCCAAATAAGGCTATTAATTTAGTAAAAAAAATTGTTCCACTAAGTGAAATTTTTTATGCAATAGCTTGGAAAAAATAGTTATTTATGCAACGAGAGGTCGCAACACCGACCGAAGGCGAGTGCTGTAGTTTTGCTGAAAAAGCTTATTCGCACAATTTGCATACAATATTTTATAGAACAAAAAGTCTAAAACTAACAGCAAAGTTGCGATTTTTAGGTTGGAGTGCTATAAAAGACATTTAAAAATCACTTTTTAATGCACAAACTTGGACACAAGTTCACGATAGAATGCCTCGTTTTTGTGTTATGTCACACTTGCTAAAAAAAGTATTTACGGCATGCCGTAATACTTTTACTAATTTGACTAGACGCAGGCATTATCATTACAATATGCTTGCAAAGTAAGTATATATCGCTTAGTATTGCATCAAAATGCTAAGCGTTCCAGTTTTTCGCGAAAATGTCTCTTGGGGACTTTTTGCAGATTTAACTATTAAATTATTATTATTTTTCAATCTTCTTTTTAAAATATTTTTTTACACTTGATCTGGCAAATTCTTAATTAAAAAAAAATTTTCGAGTAATAAATGAAACAAAGAATAGTTGGAAAAAACACAATCACATTTTTTATTACGATCACAATAATTCGTTTGATAAATTTTTTTCTTAAAAAAGTGCAGCCGCCTTGGTTTTCAAGATTAGGTCGTTACTTCAGTAAGAAATAAGGTATGATTATTAAAAAAACATAAAAATAACAGAGATGAAAAACTTATCAAGTGATGTGCATAACAAATTTAATTTATTCACCAATTATTGAAAACGATAGATTTAAACGTTATTTTCAAAATTTTTCACATAAAATCAAGTTGTGGTTGTAGATAAAAAATCTGCAGAAAAATCTTGAACTGTTTTGTACAGTTTTCTGATGTCTGCAATGAAGAAATTGTATCATCTGAAACAAAAAAATAAACACATTTCAACAAATATTTATTAATTTTTTCAAAGCTTAATTTATTATTACATTATTTAATGTAACTGAACGTTGATTTTCTATAAATTATTTTAAGGGGTTTAAACTTACATAAACTTATATAAAGATATTTTTCAAAATGACAGTCAATAATTAGGCACAGTTCATTTTAATGACACAAGATAACATGTTCATAATTCAAAGTATCATTGGTTTCTGTGTATTGCTTGGGTAACAATCAGATGGATTTAATCAAACAACGTGTGTGTGTTGCTCTTTAGAATATTTTTGCGATCAAACGATATGATTTTTACAGAAATGTTTTCTTCATTTATTTACCGGTTATTCATAGGGTTCGAATTTTGGGATGATTAATAAAGAAATGGTTTCATGATTTCTTATAGCTTGGCGTCAAAATTGTAAAAAAGTCACGATTAAAAGATTTATGCAGTTTAAAATTAATGAGAACATAAGCAAAAAATTCAAATTTATAATCTTATTTTTTGAAATCTTGCTAAATATTTTTTATCTTCAAAAGAATATATAAAGAAAGAGATCGGATCAGACAATTGAAAATGATCGTAAGGAGGAACCTCAAAAATCGAAAAAAATTAATTGAATTTTAAAAAGGATTTTTAATAAGGACAATTTTTTTCAACACTTCGTGCGTAAAACATAGTTTTAACCATTCAGTGACATAAAAACCACGTTTTAAGAACCAAATGCTGGAAAATATCGTATGCGACATCGTATAGCTTGTTGTATAATATACAATTCTCCTTCTCTATTCTCATACTCGTGATGGTCTGTAGGAGGCATATGCTCCAGCTTAGGGAGAGATTTTAATCCTTACCCTCCTCCTACTGTCTCGCATTCGCCAAGACCCGAGGATCCGTGGGGCAAGGAAAACCTAGAGGTGTACCAGTGGATTCGCACTAGTGGTACATCTAGGAGAAAACCTGCCCCTATAAAGCCATTGGCTCATTGGGTATTTTTCCCACCAGATGTGCACTTGGAAAAAATCGGGTTTCCTCGCCGAGAAGAACCGAACCCACAGTCCCTTGAACGGCCTTGTCTCAGTGACTAACACGCTAACCAAATGAGCTACTGCCTTAGAATTAGTCTTAGACCAAAGTTTTAGAATTAGTAAAAAATACATATGAGTTTTTTCAAAAGTTTTAAGACCGTCTATAACTTTTTTCAGAGGACTTCGAAATCTACTCACCACTTTATCAAAATCTCTGGGCACTTCAAAAAGAGTGATCGATTGTTCTGAGAAATCGGTAAAATCCCAACAGATTTATGGATTTATATAAAGACTTATTGTACTCGACATTATTTTCTTGCGTAGTTTCTTTTTTACGTAAAAAATAGCTCAAAACTTTAAAATAGTAATAAATAGTTTTAAAAAATGGTCTCGAAGGCCCAATAGATTACACTAACAAGTAGACCACTTAAACTCCGGGTCATGAGCTCTAACATTTTTCTAGTCTCATGTTACCTAATAATCAAGCTCCCTATGCTTAGTTTAATCTCATTGAGTTTATGGCCTTAGGGTACATTTTTTCAAGTATTTCCTATAGTACCAAAAAATCTTTCAGATATCTTTCTCGAGATAGAAGCACTTAAACTAAACGAAAAAATGCAAAGAATAAAAGGGAATTGAAATTATTTACAAAATTTTTCTAAAATTTTTTCAATAATTTTTAAAAATGTTTATTAACCTTTTTAAGAAGTCTCCAAAATCACCCTAAAAAATGTTAAATCTAGGCTTTTGAAAATAAGTCATAGATTTGAAAAATTCTAAAAAAATTCAGACAGATTCTTCGAAAAATTTTAATCCTTTTTTGGTTTTCTGAATTTAACGATACTAATGACACTCATAATCAGTCAATAAAATTGCCTAATCGATTTCCGTTTAATTATTTATTAGTTAGCCCGGAAAGGTATAAATTTGACATAACATCAAAAGAGATCATAAGAGTTAATGTTAAAATAACCACTTATGAAGACTTTATTTTCAGAAATTAGTAAGCAAACCAATTTTTACATTTCTACAATAAATCAAGCAAACCCGAAACAATATTCCTGCAAAGTTTCATGAGAAACTAGCTCTCTATTTAAAAATGTGATATTACGAGTGTGAAAATTTCCGAATGAAAAAATTATCAAATAAAACCAAAGAGCCTTATAATAAACAATTCACAGGTAACTATAAAAAAGATGAATGCAAATTTGACCATAAAGGTGTCAGCATCTACTCCTTAGTAAAATACAGAGGTAATTTTCAACAAAAAATGTCGACTAAAATTTCTGAATGAAAAGAGAGCTTTTTTTCAATTATAATTACTGCTATTTAATTATAGCATATTATTTTCTTTGAACCGATTTTCAGATTTTTGGATTTCACCCTTTTATCAAAAATTTAAAGATTTTGAAAAATGTATGCTTATTTATTAATATTTTGAAAGCTCTTTCGTTTATATCATTTTTTTCTGTTAGACACTTTTTACTGTATTCTATAAAAGAGATGAAAATTTTCGTGATACAACTTTATTTAAAAAAAGTGAGGGCTAATAAAGTATTTCTGTAAAATTGATGAAGACCAAATAAAACTTATGGTTTTAAAAATAAAAAATATACTGGCACATCAAATTTTACATGATGTTCTTAGTCATAAATGGTATATAAAAGTTAGCTTTCATGTGAACGTGCGTGGCATTTATATTTTGTTTTTGAATATTTTAAATTTAAAATAAATATTAAAAAAAAATTTTTCAATTAAGAAGTTCTCAAAATCTTGATAACTTGACCAAATTATTTATTCTCTAAAATGCTACAATATGTTATTCCTATTTTAAAATATTGTAACATAAATATAAAGTGCGAAGAGGGGGCGGGGGGATTAATTTTTTAGCAAGCAACAGTCAAAAGGAGCAGATAAATGATGTTTCATGTAATATACATGATTCGTTAGAAAGCTTGAAAAAACATGGTATGAATAAAAAATTTTAAAATTTCATTTTAATCGAGCAATTGCTGGCTTACCATAAATTATTTTTTATTTTCTGTTACAATAAATTTTTACGAAAGGATATATTTCCTTTTTAAAGAATGTTTCAAAGAATGTTTCAAAGAATGTTTTATATTTCTCACTTAAATTTATGCTTGAAAGGTTTTTCACGAAAAATGCAATTGATATAAATGTATGATTCATAAAGAAGTGGCCCTATTAAAATAATTATTATGACTAATAAAATATAAATACAATAGAGAAATTTTAACAAACTGTTTTACTTACCAACTAGGGATAATGTTGTTTGCATTTTTCAATTTCCTGATTTCTTTCGAAGCCCACGTGGCTAAATTTTTAGTTCTAGTAGTTCGAGATCTCCTTCCTTTATTGAGTAAATCGATAAGTATATCTGATTCGATCAAGGGTATTAACTTTACTCCAAAAACCGTTACAAGATCTCCTAATAAACCTACAGATGCTGCAATATTTCCATCTGAATGTTCTTGATCTTGAGCAATGGTTGTAATAAACTGAATAATAAAGGGTACATGCGATTCAACTAATGAAACATCTGGATTAGGGATCGTTCCATCACCTTTCAGGCCTTGAATGATACCAGTATAGGCTTCTAATATTCCTTCACGCAATTCATTGAGATATTCAATCATGTCATAGTCAGATCTATCTACATAGGTCTGCGATGCTTGAGCTAAAGTATGTAAAACTACATCAAGATATTTTTTGAATTCTAAACCAATACTGAGAGCGATGTCTCCAAATACAGATAAAATTTGTGGTTTAACTGAACGATGGACAGTATTATCACTTAAATTTTCTAATAAAAGAGTCATAATTTCGTCACAATATGGAAGAATTTTATTTTTCAAAGCCCGACAAATATCTCCAGTAAGACCTACAGCTGCTCCACATACTTGATATTCGGCATGATTTTTCAATCCCAAACTTAAAAATGGTTTGAAAGCATCCATATATTTTAAAAACCCTTCTCCAAGAATTTCAACCAGTGTTGATACCGCCATTAGTGCATCTTCTTGAACTCCACCAGACTTACAAGAATTTGAATTGAACATTGACAACAAAGCAGTCATAATTGCATCAGATATTTGCGGCGCATCTTCTGGTGTAACTTTCCTTAGCACTGATTGCAAAGTAGCACATAAAAGTGATTGTAGATCATTATACTGGGCTCTGTCAGAGTGATTTTGTATATGCGATTCCATTTGCATTACTTGTTGTAATCTTTCCAAGATAACCATTGTAGTTTTTTGTACAGTTACATAACAATCTCGAGGTGAATTTTTAACCATCTCCATGAGCGCTTCATAAGCAGCTGATCGTAAATTAGCTTGTGCTCCGTCTGGGCGATCGGTAGTTTCTAGAAGACGCTGAATAATAAAATCAAAATAATGTGACATACAATATGTTTCTGGTTGTTGACCATCTTCGATCACTTCTGCAGACTCGTAGCTAGCTTCAGCTAATCCTGTAAATGCCCAGCATACATTAGCAGCAACACGTGGTTCAGCTTTCAAACCGTTGACTAATGATTCTAACAAAGGTTTTAAATAAGTTTCATTGATTGCAGCTTCCGGAATAATTTCACAAATTCTTCCGAAGGTCCAGGCTGCAGTATCTCGAACTACTACGCTACTGTCGTACATTAGTTCGATCAAAGTTGGCATAGCTTGTTCTACCAATGGCTTAAGAGTATTCGGTTCCAGACCACCTAAAATTGAACCAAAAGCCATTAGGGCTGCATCACGGAATCGCCAGTCTGGATTTTTAATATTATCTTTAACAAATGGTAACACGAAAGGAACGATATTTTCTTCACAACATGAAGCTAGAAGCATAAGACAGACTCCAGCAGCTTTAGAAGGATTCCAATCATCTTCATCGTCGAATTCTTCTTGTTTTGTCAATTTCCGCATCAATATAGGAACTAAATATTGTAAAGCTCCTTTTGCATAGTGTCTGGATACTTTTGATGGAGGCCGACCTCCTTCAGAGGCTTCTCCTTCTTCCATGGAAAGATCAACTTCTTCATCTGATACATTTGACCAAAATTCAATACCTTGCAAAGCTACTTCATCTATTTCAGATTTCATTGCCTCCAGAGTAATCTATAACACATTGACATGATTTTAATATTTCTTATATACTAAAGTAATAATATTAATAATGGTAACATAAATGGTGACAATAATAATACATCAGGTGTGATGTTTTTTCTGCAAAATGAAGGATTATAGCACTAGCCAGAGACGCGTTTTTTTCGACAACACTGGTAAAGTATGCGAGTTTTTTTACGAACATAAATATAGCAGAACTTTTGACTAATGCCACTGTGAATCATGCACCTACTACTACTATTCATTAAGCGGTTATTATCTTTTATTGAGAGTAGTCATCTTCAATGAATATTAGAGTTTTTAGTGCTATTTGGTGCCATAAAACTTTATTGATCGAGTGTTTTTATACGTTCTATAGAGGAAATTTGTATAATTTCTGGAATAAGCGTTGCGAGTCATTGATCAGTGGTCTAATGTCGCTACCTTAGCGTACTGAACTCGTAGTATGCATCATTTATTCGAGTTGTTATATTAAACATTCATATGTTATAGTATCCGACCCTTAGGAATCCGAATATAAGGTTATTTTCTTAAACTCTTGGCTAGAGATGTCTAAACCGACAAAGCTTTCCACAACCACAAGCAACTTAAGGGGACATTCCCATTGAAAATGAAAAAAATATCGATACATTTTTTTTTACGCTAAAACATTCTTTAACATCATAAAAATACCCTGTTACAATTTTAGAACTAAATTCATAAAGGAAAAAAAGTTATGCCCGATATGTACAGAACAAAACTTCGGACGCGTTTTTCTCGAAACCACTTTTTTTCAGCTCTTGCCAGCGACTGAGAAAAAACTACAAGTCCGATCTTTATGTTTAATATCTCTTTTTAATCTTTACAACTTTCTCTAGAACACAAACCTCTAAAAAGTTGAAAAAATCATCCCCAACTTTTTTATGAGGGTGAATTCACCCCGAAAACAGCATTTTTCCAGAAAAACTCGTGACAAAATCGTAAAAATTGAAAATATCAACTTTTTAGAGGTTTGTGTTCTAGATAAAGTTCTAACGATTAAAACGACGTATGAAACATGAGGATCGGACTTATAGTTTTCTCTCAATCACTGGCAAGAGCTGAAACACGGATTTCAGCAAATTCCGTCTACAGCCAACAAAATGGGTCTTAATATGTAAGGAACAATACCGAAAAGGTCCGAAATGAATAAAATTTAGTTTTCAAAAAAAAAAATATTTAAGAAGTGTTTTTTTCACTATTTGCAATGGGAATGTCCTCTTAAACAAATAGGTCGGAAGGGGGGAAAAATTTGATCTATTTAGAGTGCCCCAAATTATCGAAGTCAGGCCAAAACTGAAAATTTTCAAGTGTTTTTTTAGACTCTTTCTGAATACAAATCCAAATAGATACTTAAATATCAAGTGTATAATAAAGTGAAGACATTTAATATACGAATCAAGCTGAATTAATTTTTTAAATTATACTAGATATATAAAAATTTAATTTTGTTAGCTATTTTACCCCTTGTCCGGAGGTAGAAAAAAAGCATTATACTCGAATTTTTTAGGGCTGATAACTCAATACAATACTGGTTCTGTCTTGTCACCTAACATTGCACCTCAATTTTATTTATCATTATTTTTATCTTGTTTGTAACCATACATATGAGTAAGCTAATGATAAATCGTTTTCACTTACCGGAAATAGAGCTGGTGACATGTAAGGTTCCATAAATTGATAATACAAGGACATAATCTTAACCAAGCATTGAAGAGCAGCGACTTTAATTTGGGTGTTAGTTGATTGCGTAGCTTCACAAACTACTTCCATAATGAAATTTCGTTCTGACTGAAAACACAGAGTTAAGATAGTGTAAGTTATAGCAATAAAATAATTAACCGTTTTAATTGCAAATATTCAATTTTATAAGAGTAATTTGCTTCCAGTACGTCGGTTCAGTCTTCAATGGTGAAATAAATAAAACTTTTTTCTTTTTTTTTTTCAAGAACTTTAAGATACTAGTGCGTTAATGGCGCAGAATAGTCTAAGCGCGAACCATAATGCCTGCATCTGTTCTACCGTGAATTGTTCTAACATACATAGAATAGGCAGAACCGAGTCAAATGTGCCTCTGCAACTTTTTTTTAAGGAATTGTCTAATAATTTTTTTTTTTTGGCGGGGGGGGGGGGGGCTTGTTTTAACAGAAAGTAAATATCTAAAAACAACAATAATTTAGATATCATTATTTTAAACAAATCATTGAATATATTTAAAGAGACAGATTCGTCTAATTATCATGACCCCTTTGCTATAGTTCAAATTGACGATTATTCTTTAACTTTAACTAACGATTGTTCTTATTATATATTGTTCAACTTTCAATCTGGGAGTAAAGTTAAGTCTCATAGTTGTGAAATAATATTGAAATACTATTGCCTTAGAATGCACTAGTGTTTTTTTTTACTGGAAAGAAATAACGGACTGGAAGGTTTATAACAATTGCGTAAAGAATATTTCTGATAATATAATAATAGCATAATCATAGTACCTCAATCTCAAAATTTCCTTTGGTAAATTCCAAAGAATTTAATAATGCACTTGTAGCTGCTAATCGAACATGTATCGATGTGTCTGAGCCTTTCATGCCATGTACAATTGCCGTTAAAATTTGATTTGATTGTGTTACTAGGACTTCACTGTCTATTTCTTGACATATGTAGCCAATGGTTTCAAGAGTAGCTTCTTTCATCATTTCTGTACTATTTGGATTAGCAACATTATTCACTAAAAGAGGAATAAGTTCACTCCATTGTCCAACAGGAAGTTCAGCTACAGCTACATAGGCTACGCATTGAGCTGCCGAGCTTGGTCTGCTGTTTTCAGTTCCCAGAGCACCTAAGATCTGAAAAATTGAGTTCAACAATAAATTAGTCGATTATGTTCTCATAATACAAAATAAGTCAAAAAAAGCTGTTCATCAACTTTTCTTCTGAAGGTCTGAAATAGAACAATCTTATCTTAAATAAATAATTTAAATGTAATTATAATAAGCAGAAATAGTTCAATGAACAAAATATAACTTTTGATTAGAAAAAATGGTTTTCATGTTTTTACGAATTTAAGAAAAAACGTTACTGCGAAAAATTGTATTAGGGTAGTCAGACCAATCAATGACCGGGTACCAGTGAATGACCATTTTGGAAAATATATGAAAAACGATTAAAAATATATTTGTATGGACGTAATTCAAATCTTTAGTGAACGATGCATCTTTTTTTCTATGTCCGATCATAATTTAACAAGGAAAAACGATAATTATTGCACATCCAAAAGTGGTCATTTACTGGTCTAAAGCGGTCAATCACTGGTATAAGTACCCTATATACTTGAATATTGGAAATAGAGGAAAATGAAAATAATTTTTTTCGTGGAAGCCATAAAATTAGCGATATAGTTGGTAAAAATCATTTTTCTCGATTCCCGAATTGAAAGAATTTGATTTCACACTCATTTTTAGTGGGAAAAGTTGTAGTTTGTTACACTAATAATGCTTCAGCAACAGCTAGCAACAATAAATTTACACGATAATTTTGTAACAACTTGAATAAAGAGCAGTTATCTCTTAACTGAATTAATAAACTGGAAAAATTTTCTGAACTACGATATAGTTTTTAATAAAATATAAATTTTCATTTCGTTTAAGTCATTGGAAGGATATATTTCGAAAATTTTCTTCTCACGTAGGAAGTATTCGATGAACTTTCTGTAGAAGAACACTTAAAAAATTTTTCCATATCGTTTTCTACTTGTAATAAAATAAATAAATAAAATTCTGAATAAATTAAAATTTTTTTTATATTTAAAATCAAAATTTTTGTGAAGAAGCTGTAGGCTGATGCTTTATCATCAGTTTCAGAATTTTAAATGATTTGCGCTTATCAACACAGATAATTATGGAAATATTAATGGTACCAATAACGAATGAATATTAATGACCAAATAAGAGTCTACGTTCCAATTTTAGATCATAACAGAAGCAAATAATATTTATAGTACTTAAACGATTTCACGCTTTGTTACACATGTAAATATAAAAATAATAAATAAAAGCGGATTAGATTAATTGTCAAACATGGACAAAATGGATTCACTAATGCAAATATGTTAAGCATTGGTACTTACATTTTTTTTAATAAATTCTCTGGTCTCAATCGGAAATTCAAGCCACCGCTGTTGATATTTTGATTTTAAAGTTAAATCTTTTGATGTTAGCTGATTTTTCAACTGTAAGCCTGCTGCCATACGAGCAACAGTACTAGCGGCAGTGGTGACGAGCACTCCACTAAGTCTTTGGATAAACTCATGCTAAAAGAATAAATTAATTGGTAAAAAGTTTAATATAAGTATATAACATGAAGCAAAATAACGGTGACTCACGAGGTTAGTCTGAGCTGCTCTTTCCAGAAAATTTTGAGCTGCTTCCAGTTCATTTTTATCTGAAAAAAAACAACGAATTATAAAAATTATCCAAACTATGTAATCCAGCAATTCTAAAAAATTCTTTGTTGCAGTGTTTTTGATTTATTTAAGTTCAAAACTATCATCAGAGTTACATGTAAAAGTTGTAGTTAAAGAGATGAAGAGTTAAGTTAGTATTTTGGCTAACTAATTTTCAATTTTGAAGTATAAATACGATTTTCCCAATCAGTGAATAGTTTTTCAACATCTTACAAGTCTATATATTATTGGTTTTATATGAGTAATCTAACAATGAGGATACACAGAGGATCTTTTAAATGAAGGCAATAAATCCTTTTTTTGCTCCACCTTAACTAAATGTAACTTTTTGCTCCCGTCAAGTAAAATTAAAATATTACTTTAGGCTGGGGGATTCACAAAAAATCAATTTAATAAGCTATTTTGTATTAGAACTCATTCTGTAATTTTTATTAAAACTTATAACACGATCGTCTTTTTATCAGACACAAGATGATTCACAAAAAACTGTATTTGCATCTAGGTAGCAAAAAAAGAAAATGTCAGAGTACGTGATCATCAGTCGAGGCCAAGTCAAAACTTTTCAGTTTTTCAAAATATATTATTAAATTGTAAAATGTATTATTAGCAAAGGCATGAACAAGAATTTTTAAAAATATATAAGCGTTCTGATCCCTTGTACAAAAGGAATTTCGCGCTTTCCTGCGGGATTTCTGTAGAAATTTCGCGAATTTTTTACAAGGGATTGGTTAATAGAGTGGCGCTGCGGAATTTAAGAGCTTGCAGTCTATTAAGGAGGTTCGGGGGTCTCATTTAAAGTACAGCCAAGTTTTTAAATAGTACTTTACGATACAAGTGCCATAAGTAACACTTTTTGGCACGGCGCAGTTTAGGGCTCGAACGCAGCGAGGGTCGTTATAGCTGGGCCGAAAAGTGTCCCCATGGCACTTGTATCGTAAAGTACTATTATTTGCTTTGTAACTGTATATGATGAATGTTCATATCAAAATACAACTTTTCACAGTCAAATTTTGTAACGCTTCGCCCCCCTCTGAGACCACCGAACGTCCTTAACTGTATGTTGCGCATTTTAAGTAGTTCCCTTAAGGGGGGGGGGGGGGGGTATAGTTAATTTTTAGTTGTTTTTGCTCATTTTTGAGACTTATTTTTTTGCAATCTAGTAATGAACATGCAGTAATATCGATTTGTACACTAAAAAGCATCACTTCAAGAGTATTCAGCTAAATTTTTGTCGGAAAATATTGAAAAATGAGCCTGTGGCATCGGTTTAAAGAAAACACGTCGAAAAATGCGGTGTACACGATAACTTCTCGTAGAATTATCCGAAACAAGCCCAACAACATTTTTTTTTAGTTTAGAGGATTGTGAAGGTATTGACGTCGAGTTTTTTTAAATATTTTCATTTCTGAAAATTTGGCGTGACTTTGAAGTTGAAAAATAGGAAAAAAACGAAAAAGTGCACTTTTTTCGGAAAATTGTTGAAAAAAAAATAAAAATTTTCGCAAAAATGAAAATATCTCGACGTCTCTACCTAGTAAAATATTTAATGAATATCGGTGTAAAATTTCAAAAAGATCGGTCCATAAGTTTTTGAGATATGATGTACACCGTCTTTGAAAAGGTTATTGTTCAGAAAACGTTAATTTTACTCGGATTGGCTTAAAATTTTAACTGAATACTCTTGAATATATATAAAATCGAATAAGACAATAAAAAAATATCGAAAATTTTTGCGAAAAATACTATACCCCCGCCCCCTTGGTGTGAGTAAGTCATGAAGACAAAGATGTATACTTCAGAACGCAACGCTTTTAACGTGGCTAGTATATAATAATATTAAGTAAATCAACAATTATTGTGAAAATTAAAGGTAGAAAGTAACTAACACATTCCCATCCTCTAAAATTTGATCATTTTTTTCGAGAGCAGCATAATGAACATTAAATTATTTAGAGAGGCAAAGTACACTTAAGACGAATTTTCTTAGTTTTTTCAACCTTTCTCTAATTAAACATCTTCGAGAATTCAGAAACTTTATTGTTTAAGAATTTTCATAAACTATGGTAACTATTTCATCCTATTCGAGGAGCGCGTACTGCGCTCTATCTGTCGAGTATGACAGAAACTACTTGACATGCTCTCCTCGTGTACAGCGCAAAATTTCATGTCACGATATATGAACTATTTCATGTCTCCTAGCAGCAAGACGATACTTTACGAAACAGAGCAACATCGTACCGGTTTAATTTTCATTCAGCACAATGCTACTTCAACACGCTGTTCAGAAAGATGCTACTTTGGCACTAAGCTTGACAAGATACCACTTCAGCACTCGGTTCAGCAAGATGCGATTTCAGCGCCCTGAATAATAAAAAAAGTTAAATCATAACACGACCATAGATTACAATTAGCGAAAATACTTAAAACTGTTACGCTTTAAGCTTCGACGAAATGAATTCGTATCTGTGAAAAGTAATGTTCGTATAAAACTCGTTTCAGTGAAGCGCCAGGATTATAATTGAAAACGCAGATTACTCTTTTTCGAAATAAATAATCTGAATGATTAACTATTTTACCTACTTGGCATTTTTCGCAAAAGAGATATCTGCATTAGTAAATTTTTGAAAGAGTGGAAAGTGTACCAATTACTCCTTTAAATCAATTTAAATCCCTAAGGTTAAAATCGTGTAAGGTTTTAAATTGTCTTAGTTAACGCAGCTGAACTACAATTTTTCATTTTTTTATTACACGTGCCGCAGAAGTAGCATCTTGCAGAATAACATCTTGCTGAACCTAGAACTGAATTAACATTGTGCCGAATGGAAATTAAACTGACAAGATGCTACTGTTCTGTAAAGTAGCGTCTTGATACTAGGAGGTATGGAAATATTCAGCTGAGCACCCACGCGGCATTATTAAGAGAAATTGCACAATTTCTGACTCGCAAGGAAAGTCCCTTAATACTCCCTGAAAAAATTGACATTTGATTTCCATAGAAAATTGCCTTAGCTTTTCGATGATTGGATCATATTTTTGAACATTTTCGATTTTTCTCGGAAAAACAGTCAAAAATAGTTGTGTTCCTGTTGTGGCTGTAATACACAGATAATCTTCCCTCACCCGTAGCGTCTTTGCGAACACTTATGCGAATGATACTTCTCTGTCAGTTGCACATCCAGAAGCTCTATTAATTGTAGGGGATCCGCACCCCAGCCAAAAATTCAAATTTTCAGACAAGTTTACTGAAACAACTTCTGAATATTTCTTTAAAAAGCTGTGTTGGATCCTAAAAAATATTTGAGCGAAGGTTCCTAAAAAGACTTTTAGAGAAAGTTTCAGTTGAAGTTATAGAAAACTTGTTTAAGAATTACAAATTCCGTAAACAGCAGATTTGAAATTATCTAAAAAACTAACAATTGTCAGATTAAGGTGAACAATAATAAGTAAGCAGATGTGTCGTTAATACGGAGAAGGGAAACGTACTTCCGAGGGACATTATACGAAAACCACTTTCCAGGGATGGGTCAGGTCAAATACGTGGATCTACAGTTTGATTATTGATTGTCGTTGATAACTATTATTCAGGACAAAAAAGCAATTAGAACGCAAATTGCGATCCTTATACTGGTGGGTCGAACATCGTCTTTTTGACACTGAGTGGTTCAAGTTCACGTTTAAGGCTCCCTTTGACATAAACTAATGATGTAAGCTGCTCATTATTGCACCTTTTTGCGTCGTGTAATAATGGGCTGCTCAAGTCACAAGTATCATATTAAACTATTGCAATTAAAAATTCAAAAATTGGCCATATTAAAAAATCGCTCCAAAAATTCTGAAATAATTCACATGTATTATTTGACTAGTTTTAAGTACTTTTTCTTAGCGAGTAAAAAAAGAATCAAATCTTTTGTTTTTTACAAATTTCGGCTATCTTGTCATCTTGAATTTGGATAAACCAACTCTTCTAACGATTAGTATAGTGTAAGCGTGATTATGGTAAAAAATACGATTATTTAGACAAAAGTTGGTTTTTTACATTGATATAATATACTACATTTTACATAAGAGCTTTAAAACTGTAATGGCTGTATTACCCAACTTGTCCTTGTCGTCGCGCGCCTACAATTAAAAATCGATACGATTCCATAGATTTATAATTGACTTTCGCATCAGTGTAAATTCAAAAGATGAAAATTAGCACAAAATATCTGTTTTATGTAATAATGGCGAAATTATCTTCAATTGCTCCGTGCTTTGTATAATGTAATTAAAATTAGTTTTTTAATTGCATTAACTGACAACATTAATTAAAATAAACTTTAATTACATTATCTGTTTTACTATTGCAAAAAATATCCCTTTGTTCATGACAAGTGTTTGATTTTGAAACTGATTTTTACCGAACGCTGCTTTTGCGTACAAACCGTTTTGGAGCATACTAATTTATGCGCTCATGTATACCTGAGTGATTCTAATTCAGTAACAAGTAGAAAAAGTAAATCCAGTGAAGTAGATCAGCTTCTAAAAAGCTATAAACAAACTATTATTGTTATTTACGCGCATGCTCAATGAAAAGACAGCCCTCTATACGCTATAATTACATTTATAGGTTGTTACCGATTTGGAGTCACTCAAGTATACATCAGGATTTAAAGAATTTAGTCGGTTAGAAGCTCATTTTCGTTACCGAGACTAAAGATTTTTATAATTATCGGTGACTATCAGTGATGAATAGTTACTATAGTCTGGCATAAACATAGCCTCTACTAGGGATCCGCACTTGTCATTGGTTACCAAATTAAACGACACTACATGTTAATTTACATCTACAATAATAGAGGTTTAATACAGATTACAAAAAATGTAAGCTCAAGGCTGAGCAAAACCAAACAAGCTTCATAACAAAGTCGCAACTAATTCGTTCTGAAAAAATATTTTGTTTTGAAGGTTTGCAATATTTTAAAAAAAAACAGGCACTTTACGGAAAAAGTTATGATTTATACAAAAATGATAGACCTACTTCTTTAGAATTTTTCGGTCATGGTTTTATTTTGATAAAAAATCAAAGTTAGAGAATTTAAAAAAATTGTAATAAAAATTTATACGGCGAAGGAAAAGAAGAAAAAAAAACAAAATAATTTATGGGGTAATTTAATACATTAAGCTAGTCGCTATTTCTTAAACTACGCAGATCTACGCCGAAACCCTTAGAAATGTCAGCTTAGGACTATAGAAGAAGAACATCGTGGCTACAACTCTGAATAGTAGTAAATGAACCCTGCCCGTTTCCAAAAAGTTCATTATTACAATTTGAAAAAGTTCTCTGAAAATTCTACAAAAATTATGTTTGTAATATTCAAATAAGATTGACTTAGGAAAAAAATTTGTAAAAAAAAAAGTCTGAGAGTCAATTAGAGAATACTTAAGAATTTTTTCAGGATTTTTGAAAGACTTTTTAGATTTGGGATAATAGTTTTTTCTCAACATTATTACAATATCATAAATCTATACTGATTACTCTTTGTAAAAAAAGGAAGCAATATTAAGTGTTACAAAATTGTTTTATAGGGTAGTCAGACCAATCAATGACCGGGTACCAGTGAATGACCATTTTGGAAAATATCATATGAAAAACGATTAAAAATATATTTGTATGGACGTAATTCAATTCTTTAGTGAACGATGCATCTTGTTTTCTATGTTCGATCATAGTTTAACAAGGAAAAACTATAATTCATCAATTCAATAAATTGATGATAAAAATATTTCATTTATGTTATTTTTTTTATTAATTTATAAACTCCATTATGAATACATATTTTTCAAATTAATTTCAATTGGTAGTGTAACAGTTTACCCGATTGTATTATATAAAAACTCTTAATTCCTTAGACCTTAGCCTGAGTTATAAAAAGATATTATTAATGCAAATTTGTGTAGCCAAAAAAAAATCAATTTGAAGAAATAAACTATACATTGGAACATGTCACTAAAAATTTGATAAAAACCTTTAAAAATATTTATTCATTGTTCGATGAAAAACATTTGATTACAAAATTAAAGAAAAACCACTTGTTGCATTAATGATTACAGATGTAAGAATTTTAAGATGTAACTTCTATAAGTTTTGGTAAAACATTTTATTATATTGAAAAAATATTGTATAAAATAAAAACAAAATTCCTTTCAATGAGTGCAAAAATAACATACTTTTGATTTGTAATAATGCAAATCTATAATGCTATACAAACTCAACACTTGAATCAAAGAGAATTCTCGAATTCAAGCATAAACAGTTGAGTTAAATAAAGCAAACGATGTATGAAAACAGTATGTTCCAATGATGAATTTCTATTAAATAATATTAAAAGCAATGTTTATATTGAATAATATAAATGTGTGTGCATATGCATGTACACATATGTATGCTGGATTTTCGGAACTCAATTGTTGTTGATTGATTCCTTGAAAACATTTTGAGTGAATTTTGAATATAAATTTTTAATTCAAATTAATAATAATTTCACCAAGAACTTTATAAAATATCAATTTTTTTGTGTTCAATAAAATTGAAATCAAATGTTTTTTTATTTTAGTCTTGTAAATATTGGCATATAAATAAAAACTGAAATATTGGTAAAACCAAGCAATGAATCTGAAAATACTTAATAATATACACATAATGTAAGGGGCACAAATCTAATAATCTTATAACAAAAATTTGATTGATACCAAAAATATTATAATAATGTAATAGAGTAATTTCAAAGTAATATGTTTTTCATATGACAAAAAAGAAAAAAAGTTTAACGCTTCAAAAATTCAACAAACGCATGTCAACTTCTCCTATTGAATTAGAAAATTTCCTTCTTTATGATCATTGAGAAACATCATTTGATATTTGCTAATGTATGGAGAGAAGTTTTTTAAAATGAATTGCGGTGTGCAATATTATTCTATTTCTTATATTTTAAACCATAGGTAAAATAAGTTAAAATTATTGATAATAATTTGATCAGAGTATACAGAGCAATAATTGTCTCTCAATCTTATACTGCACTACTCAATATTCATACCATGAATTTGGATTTTGATGGTTAAAATTGACTAAAATAATCTTATTCATATTCATAGAACTCAAAATCTTCAATTCTGCTGAAGAGGTTATACAAACAAAATCTTGGTAGTACATGTACTTTCAACAAACAACTTGTTGTAGTACAGATGTTTTTTATTCATATTTATTTATAAAAAAATAATTTTCAATTAATTGCATACTTTGGAGGGAAGTATAAAAAGTTATAAATGACAATGATTTCTTATGACATTTAATGGACTTACCTGGTGAAACTGTTTTTTCAAGGACTTGTATTAACTGCACTGTTGTAGAATCCATTGGATAAAAGTAATAAACTCAGCTGAAGGAAATAAATATTCTTTTTAGAAAAAAAAGCATGAAACTTATTAATTACACTAAGCTAATAAAAAAGGCTTAGAAGCTGCTTTTCGTACTTGATCAATATTAATCTCGCACAGTTTTCAATAATATCAGTGCATTCGACTCTTTATCAATAAACACCGCTTATAAAAGTTTTAAGCAGTCTTAATTTTAAATTCACGCACACTTGAAATATTCAGTTAATAAATTTGTAAAAGTCAAGCAACATGTACGAATAAGACTTCCTGAAATACAGGCACAAGTCGAAATAGAGAAAGCCGTACACTAACCGCTCTAGCGGTGAAGTTACATAGCTAGAAGTGGGGGCCAGTCGCCGGGCAATAAATTTCTTATTGAGATCAATTAAAAAAAATTTGTTTTACTTCACTTTGAAAAAATGAAAATTAATTTTTGAATATTTTGCGTTAGTAATTAAACATTTTCAATCATCATGTGAAATTAATTGTGAATTTATCGAGGAAAAAAATTCTTCTGTACCTTGTAACGTGTTCGGGTTTTTAGATGTTATAATTAGTATTTCACCATTTCGGAGAATTTTAAAATGTTATAAATTTTTTGAAACTGAACACATACTTTGATATAAAGTTAAATTCAATAAAATTATTTACATTTTTTTTCAATTGAAAATTTTTTCAAAAAATGTTAAATAAAACCGTTCATCGCATTTTTAAAAAACTTCACAACTAAAAAAGGCAACCCTCGTACTCCCAAGGGGAATAACTGAAGGTCTAAAAAATTGTGAAAATATAATTCTTCTTTAAAGCCATTCTATTTAGATATAAAAATATTTTTAGAAAATCTCTGGGTTTCAATTCGGGGTCATTTCTTGTTAGTAAAATTTTGGAAGAAATTTTTCTGTTCATTTATCATTTTCAATTCCCTTTTCCATAACTCTAGTTTGAAATTGAAAATTTTTATTTTTCTGCCAAAATGCATCTGTCGCTTCGAGCCTTTGTATAATTTAAATGTTGTTTGTATCGAAAGTAGTCGTTCGAAAATTTGAAAACCTCATTTCGATAGGATTTTTTTCAAAGGAACTGATCTTATCAGAATCTCGATATCTTTTATCAAATTCGAATAAGAGCGTGTCGTAATATTATGGTGGGCAGTGGGTGAAATAAATGTGTGCACAGTACCAAACACATACACTTATTTTGCACAAGTGAAGAAACTTTATTTGTTTATCATAATAATCACTGCGCACTCTGAACAAAAAAAAAACAAAAAGAGCACTTCAGATTGAAGCGGATAAAAAAGAGTAGTAAGAGAAACAAAAATTATTAGTTGCGTTGCGATGGCTACGTATTTACGCGCTGCCGGCTCGTACTAGAGTGAGGCAGGCGCGGCGCACGCATGATAGAGAGAGCCGACTCGTGCGCCATGGAATTCGCCTCGTCCACGCCGAGTTCTCTCTGCTCAACGCGCGCTCGGCCTGCCACTAGGTGGTGACACCTAGTTGTCGCCAACAGAGCGAAAAGAAAACTGGCGGGAATTTCTCGACGCGCACTCCTCGATTTCATAATAAATTTTTCTTTTTCTATAATTTATATCTTTCCTTAATTTTTTTTCAAATATCTTATGATGTTCTCTGTGAACAATTTAGATAAACCCTTTTAAAAAATCGAAAAATTCCTGCAAAATTTCTATAGGACTCCTACAAGAGCTTTGCGCTTCTTGCATATACAGAAAATTTTCACAAGAAAACAGGGCCTTAGTTACGTACTAATTGGACCGTTCAATCGAACGAATTATATCTGTGGTGGAAATTAGGCATAACGACTTAAGTCCAGTTTTCGTATTTTCGAGAAAAATGCGTTTTAAGGGCCCGCTATACACACTCGGTCGGTAACACCAGGGATATCAATTATGTTAAATCTGAAAAATTGAGAGTGTCATTCACCAATTCTCGAGTGGACGCACATTTCTAATACACTTATTAACATTGTGGGCGAGTTTCATCCAATTTCATGCATTATTGAAGGAGAAAAACGAAAACTACGAATAATCATGTTCTATAAATATTCGTAGGTTAACGAGATACGTAGTTTTCGTTTTTCTCCTTCAATAATGCATGAAATTGGATGAAACTCGCCCACAATGTTAATAAGTGTATTAGAAATGTGCGTCCACTCGAGAATTGGCGAATGACACTCTCAATTTTTCAGATATAACATAAATTGCTTAATATCCTGGTGTTATACCGACTGAGTGTGTATAACGGGCCCTTAAGTTGATTGTACCGTAGACGCTGACGAGTTGAGGTCTGAACCTATGATGTTTTAAGCTACTATGAGGTAGATTTTGAACTATGTACTTATGAAATTGAAAGGCGCATCATAGCGATGATACGGAGCAAAAAATATGGACTTAAGTCGTTTTTTCTTTTCCACGGTTTGCACTTAAGTCTACTTTTGGCGGTCACACTTTTATCAATATCGATAATTTCGCGCAGTTTGTAATAATAACCTCATTTAATGATTTTACATTGATAAAATAGCTTATTAAACATTATACTGCTGTCAGATCTCAAATCTTGCAACAAAAAAAGGACAAACTGAAAATCGCGAAAATGGCCCCTCGCGTATCAAATGAACCAACCGTATAGTAAAAATTCACAACATTCGAAGAGTGTGAGAGCTATTTGTATGTTTGAATATCATTTTCTTTTATTTTCAAATCAAAGATAGACTCTCTAAATAGCATTTTGGAGCTCGCAAAGGTGGACTTGAGTCGTTTGGCCTTTCCCCAGTTTTCGCGGAATGGACTTGAGTCATTACGCACAATGCTGAAACTAACGCTAGAAGCTCTATTCTTCTTCTTCTTCTTCTTTATATGGCCTTGGAGTGAGTGAAATTCATTGCCGAACTGACACTGTACAGGCTTTAATACATAACATCCGACGGTTCTTAGTGGATGTTAATGTAGTGTTTAGGTTTGAGTATAGATGGCCTTTTTTACTTGCGAAGTTTGAAAGAAGCAAGGTATTTAAATTATTTAGGTGCTTTGTATGTTATGTTCTGACTTATTAAGTTAGACTAGTAATTTAGTCTTTTTGAGGAACTCTGTTAAGAATTTTGAGGGAGGATTGTTGAGATTTTTTAGGATTTCTGTGACAGATTCAATGTTTGGTATTTTGTTTTTGTTAGTGTAATTGTTTAGTTTAGCTAGTAAGGATCTTCTCTCTTTGGTGTAGAGAGGGCAGTCGAATGAAACGTGTTGTATATCTTGTGTTTCTGCACCACATTGACATGTGGGGGTGTTTATAATATTGTTACGACCCACGATATTACCTCCACTGTATCTGCTCCGGTGAGCAGTGTGAGCCCAAGCCCCCCACATTCGAATGGGACAGTGAGTAATTTGCAACAATTTGCATGTCAACACCGTGCCAACACTTCAAGCCCCAACCTGGAGTTGAAACCCTGCGCACATACTATACTTGGCTCAGCTGCTTACAAAACGACCACATCTACACATTACAGCGCAGTACACCTATTGCCTCGACAGGTCAGACTCAACTGCCAGCACTAGATCCTAAGCCTTCTGGATACTACCGCTTCAGGCCAGTTGAAGTCCCAGCATTTTGGCATCATGACCCTTGCTCTTGGTTTGAGCTATTGGAGAGTGAATTCGATGCTCTCAACATTTTGGATGACAAAGTCAGATATAGCTCTCTGCTGAAATGTGTAGGTCAGGGTACGTGTAGAGATATTTCTCCCATTATTAAATCTTTGCCTCCCACAAATAGATATGATACTTTAAAACAACATTTGATACGAAAATATGCTGAATCAGCTCATCAAAAAATTGATCAGCTTTTCAAACAATGTTCTTTGGGCGACAACAAGCCCTCAGAGTTGCTCACCAAAATGCAAGCACTAGGGAAGGATCATATCGCTTCAGATACTATAATGCTAATGTGGGCCAGAGCAGCTTTGCCCAGTGAGTTGGCAGTGTTGCTGGATGAGATGCCAAACAGTGCAAATTTTGATAAAATTGTGGCCAAGGCAGACCGCTTGCACGACAGGTTAAAGTCAAATCATAATTACGCTCAGATTTCCAGCTTGGAAAGTCCTCAGAGCCTCAATCCCAATTTGCTCGATCAGATCACTTCGGCAGTTGTGGCAGCCATGTCTACAAATTCAAATAATTTGAACAAACCTTGTTACCGTGCGAGGCAGTGGAGTTGAATCCGGGCGATAAGAAATTCGTGCACTCCGTTTTAACAAAGAAAAAACAACAACTATCTTTATTAAATTAAAAACTTTTGACTTCGATTTGACAAGTTAAACAGTAAGATGGTCGGGTACCAAAGCGTTAACGCTGATGTGAAATCGGAGCTTGGCAGGCCAGGGCGACAAGGCTCTACCAACGGTTTGGCTGAATGAGTATTAGCAACTAACACAAAAATTCAACGTACAATAATAAAAGCCGCGACAATTTCGCGCGTATTTGTCCCACCAAGCTCCCATCTCACACCAGCGCCAAGTCCGCAACCGTTACAATTTGAACATACCGCCCGCGTTGACGCACAGCAGCGTCAAAACAAATAATTCGATAAAAAATATAATTACACATGTAGAACAAAAAGAGAAAGACAATAAATAATAATAAGTGGTCGAACTAAACCATTTGGAACAAAATACGTAGACATAGAATCATTACTTTACAAAAAAAAAAAAAAAATTCACTTAAAACTAGTTCTTTTCGACTTCAGTCTGAGAATTGGGCTTGAGATCACGATCGGTTGGAAGCTTGATGAGTTTCACTATGGGACGCGTGAATCGCGAGTCCGTCGTCCTAATCGTGGCCACTCGCACCAGGCCGTCAGCTCCCAAGTGAACCTCCTCGACGCGTGCCAAGGGCCAGGTTGAAGGCGGGCACAGCTCGTCTCGCATGATGACCATATCGCCTAGCTTGAGACTCGTGCGAATATCGGTCCACTTGTCCACGCGCTGCTGCATCTGCGAAAGAACTTCTTTACGCCAGCGACGCCAAAACGAGTCTCGCAGACCACGCAAAAGCCTCCGCAGCGATCGGTGAGGCTCAGAATTTCTCCTTCGTCGAACGGCTCGGGGTAATCCAGCAGCGCTGATCCAACCAGGAAATGACCCGGGGTAAGCGCGGCATAGTCTTCGGGTTGGCTGCTGAGTGGCCGCAGCGGACGAGAGTTCAAGCATGCCTCGATTCGTGCCGCCAGTGTCGCAAGCTCCTCGAACGTCAGCCTGGTTTCTCCGACCACTCGGCGGAAGTGATGTTTAAAGCTGCGCACCGCGGCCTCCCACAGCCCTCCAAAATGCGGAGCTCGTGGCGGGATGAACGACCACCTCGTACCTTGTTCGTTTAGTTGATCTTGAATGCGACGACTGAACGATGAGCTTTTTTCAAAAAGCTTCTTGAGCTCCACGGCTGCACCCTTGAACGTCGTCGCGTTGTCTGAGTAGACGATCGACGGTCTCCCTCTTCTCGCACAAAATCTTGAGTAAGCCGCCAGAAAATCTCGTGTAGTCAGATCGGACACGACTTCAATATGCACTGCGCGAGTGACCAAACACACGAAGATGGCGACGTACCCTTTTGTCGTCTTCGCTCCTCTACCCCTTGAAAACAAAATCGACATCGGCCCAGCGTAGTCCAGTCCAGTCGTCGCAAAAGGTCGTCCCGGGGTCACTCGAGCAGAAGGCAATGGTGCCATTTGTTGATCCAAATGTGTCGCGCGAAAGCGCGTGCACTTGACACAACCGTGACACACGGATTGAATGACACGTGCACCACGGGTAATCCAAAATTGCCTGGCCAGGTGAGAGCTCATAAGCTGGGCGCCGCCATGTAGTGTCTCCAGGTGAGCCCGCTGCACCAACCTCCTGACCATAGCACATCCTCCAGGCAGAATTACTCGGGGCCTCTCGTCGAAAGGCACATGAGCATTCTGCAGCCTACCTCCGACACGCAGAAGTCCATCCTGATCGTAAAATGGACACAGTCGGCCAAATGACTGCGCTTGCTCACATGTCGTTTTTCTCTAAGCGCTTTAATCTCGTCGGCAAAGTGAAACCGCTGGATTGACCTGAAACAGCCGATTCTTGCCTTCCTCAAAGCATCTGCCTCGGAGATGACAAGGGTACCTCGGACTCGATGTGATGCGCGTGAGTGCCAACGGTAGATCAATGCCAAAACCTTTAGCACCATACCAGCGATCTCAAAAGTGCCTGAGAAATGAAACGTGGAATAGCGGATCGTCGAGTCGCCCAAACTTCTTTATCGATCGTGCAGCAGCATGACATGCCGAGTGAAATTGATCAAGCTTTTGCCGTGTCCGCTATTTTACTTGTGTTTACATCGCTGAGATACAAGCTTTTTGGAGAACTGGCAGTGCGGAGGTGAGTTGTAATTATTTGATATATAATTCATTATGTTTAATTCTAAAAAATTATGTAGTCTCGCATTCTGAAAAATGTTTAATACATTTGTATATGATAATTAGTTTGTTGTATCAGGCATGCATATTACTCTTAGTACTGACTAAGTTGAAGAATAATGCTTAATTAAATGTTTCATTTAAATGTAGAGCTTGCTATGGTGTACTCCGTTTTATCATGGAGTCTGGTGCCAAGGGATGATAAGTTGTTGTCAGTGGTAAACTTCGTGGTCAACGTGCTAAATCTATGAAGTTTGTTGATGGACTTATTATTCACTCCGGTGACCCAACAAATAAATATGTAAACTCAGCTACAAAACACGTACTACTCAGATAGGGTAATGTATTTGGAATTCAACGCTTCATGTTCACCATACAATGAGATCAATGTTCATCAGATTTTTTAATTTAATTTAAACAATTTTTACCAGGTGTTCTTGAATCAAAATGAAAATTATGTTGCCTTGGGATCCGGCAGATAAGAACGGCCCCAAGAAACCACTTCCAGACGATGTTATTGTCCAAGAGCCCAAGGAAGAACAAGTTCAGATAATGAAATGAAGCGACAATTAGTTACATAAATCTTACAAGAGAAAGGATAAAATCCTGTTGTAACTCTATTCACTGGCTTCCTGGTCAACAAGCGAACAAGCGATTACTCAAATGCCTAAGGAGAATGCTGGGGATTCTGTCACAGCAATGCAAGAGCAGCTATTGTAATTTCATAGAGCTGTATTAAAGTGAGTTATAAACAATATTTAACGAGAAGTAAAATTCGTTTATTCAAAACTTGTATTAAATTAACATTTCATTGTTCAGTGCTGAGAGCCCAAAGAACGTAGTTGTCGAATTACGAGTAACCTATGTATTTAGGTTTACACTGGAATCATATAACTAAAATTACAAACTATTAGATCTATAACAAGTAACAATGAGGAATACTCAGAAGCACAATTTTATATTCTTGGCTCTTCATCTGGTAAATATGTTCATTTAATTCGCCACTCTACTGATTTACAAAATTAAGTGGTATAAATTCAATTAATTTTGATTATCTGTTGCTAATATTTATTAATGTGTTAATTGTAGGTGAACAAATTGAATTGCCATCAGGAACACATACTTATCCATTTAACTTTGTACTTCCGCCTTCTTTACCAAGCAGCTTTGAATCTAACTTTGGACGTATAAGATATACAACTAAAGCAGTCCCAGACCGACCATGGAAATTTGATCAAGAAACTAAAGTTGCTTTTACTGTTGTTTCTCATTTTGATTTAAATAAAGATGCAAAAGATTCTGTAAATATTTTAAATAATCTTAATTTCATCAATCAATTTTTAAAAATCTTCTTTAAATATTTTTCAGGAAGCAGTTCATTTAGAAAAAATCAAAACATTTAGTTGTTTGTGTTGTGTTTCTCCACCTCTTTCTGTAGATATTACACTTCCTGTCAGAGGATATGTACCTGGATAATCTATACCAGTAAAAGTAAATGTTGAAAATTAATCTGGAATACAAGTTGATACAATTAAGCTCAAGCTGGTTAAGGTAATTGAATAGATTAATTTTGTAATAGCTTTTATCAAAAAAGGTAGTATCATCAGGGTTATTACACATTCAGCAACTACTCGGCGCTCTGATAAGAAAATTGTTGAAACCGTAGTAGCAGAGGTTAGTAAAGGCCGTATAGGAGGTAATGCGACCACAGCAGTAGACTATGAGCAGCCTATTGATGTTCCTCCTACAACTCCGTCAAATCTTCAAATTTGTGGAATAATTGATTTGGAATATCAGTTGAAAATGGAAGCATGCATGGTAGGATTGTATGTTTTTAATCCTTTACTTACTCTGAATGTAAATAAAAAATGTTCAGTTTTTCTTTAATGTTGTTTACCATGTTATCACAGAAATTTGAGAGACAGTACTCCTATTAATATTGGAACCGTACCTTTATCTACTTATCAAATGCGACATGCTCCAATTCAAAAAATGGATTACGATGCAGATGATAAATATACCATTACGCCATCAGCACCACCAGCAGAATTATCACCTCAACAAGGGCACTATCTTGATCTAGGTAAAAATGAATGTAGGAAACACTTTCAGTATTTATGGATTCATTTTATGATTTGCTACTATTTTAATTTTTCTAGCTCCTCCCTCTTATGAAAGATCAGTTTCTCGTACAAGACCTCTCAGATATGGAAATGATCTCAACATCTTATTGGAGGTGAAAAATCGTTTTGCATCAAGATATCCAGTATACAACTTTAAACTTTCTCCCCCAAGTGGACGAACTAAATAAGTTTGTGACAAAAAGACTCTTTGCTCAAGCTTGTTTTCTTTAATTATAAAATTCAAATTAAATGTAATTACATAAGTATATTTTTCTATAACGGTATTAAAATATTGAATCTATGCTTGATTCTACAAAAAGCAAGCAAATTTAAGTTAGGTATAATGTCAAACGAACATGTCCTATTTACAATTGCCATGAATGCGTATAAAAATTACTGACAGTGATTATCTAAAAATTGTATAAACTTCTTGGAAGCTGTAATCGAGTCATATTTTGTCGGAAACTTAGAGTTTATTATGTACATATTGATGTATTTTGCCTCTTTTTTAACGATCTGTGAAAAAAAACTGTGAAACCGCAGTGTACTCCAACTCGACTTAAAAAGAGATTCATTTATACTGAGGAATGTGATGCGACGTGTAGTTTTTTTGAATATTTTGTACAAAAGAGATGAATGAAAGCCTGTTTCAAGGTACAAAATCAGAGTTTTAATTATTGTAAATGCGATATCAGTTGTGTAACATGCAAAATAGATTTCAATTTTAATTAAAATCATTAGTGTAAACAATAATTATTTATAAAATTTTGAAGTCATCATCTTTTCAATCATATCCAGGATGGCTCAAATTTTCCTGTTTCTTTATTTGTGGCTTGGGACGTATGAATAAGTCCATTTATGTTTGTTAGACAATTTGTTCGTACTTTTTGTTTTGCGATGGTTCATGTCGCTAAAACGGCGTTCCGGCAATACATTAGAGTGCGGTATAGCTAACACGTGTAATACAATTGACTTAGTCCAAAAATATTTGACGATTTTCAGATCTTTGAAATTAGCAAATTATCCAGATCTCATTTGTGTTTACTCTGCGCTTTCAAAATTAAATAAGAAAATTGTGTAATAGGACTCCATTGGTTTTGTAAAATATATCTGTCATTTTCATGCATGCACAATATTTGACATTCTTCTATTAACTCGTTTAATATTGTCGGATTTTGATCGTGATAAAGCGCAGAGCAAGCATTTTTTGGTCGAAGGCATTCAATGGTTTCAAATAAATTCATGTTACATTCAGTGAAGAAGTATATTCGTAAATTCATGACAATTGAGAGGACGAAATTGAATGTTTCTGTTAAAAATGTTTGCATCTTATTACCATGCAAAAAGATAGCCTCTTTAACAAAATCATTAATTTGAAAATCTTCGTAAGGCAAAAATTCTACCTCGTTAAAATTGCTTAAATCTTTTAGAAGCGATGGAAAACCCTCGTGTTTAGCAACAATTGTCATTAAGTTCCGGTATAGCTTATTTATTTGTTCATTTTTCGTATGTACAATAACATCATCCCTTTGCAACAGTCTATATTCAATTTATTGAGTTCGAAAGATGCTTTTTGAATTAAATAAAAATATGACTTGGTGTCGAATTCCATCATCGCGCAATATACACTGGTCCCCAGTTCATCTTTTTTATCAAACCCCTTTTTTGCCAATTTTAGGAGTACTTCCCACTGTTCTAAAATCCTATTAACAACACCTTCAAGTGAAAGCCAACGAACTTCTTTATGCGATTTAATTTTGTGTTTCACAACGTCCATTTCCTCTTGCAGTTCATGCATATCATGCTGCCGATGAGAACTTCTCAACAGTGCGGAAATGTTGGTAATTAAATTTATAATTTTTATGCTCAGCTCTGGCGATGAATGTTTCATGCACAAATGGGTAACATGCGCTGCACATCTTATTGATATAATGTGCGGAATTTCGACCTCGAACAAAGATTTAACGCCCTTATGCACGCCGATCATCGTATTGCAGCCATCGAACGCTACTGCATAAATACCAAATGGAATTTGAAAATTTCCAAATGAAGTTTTTAGGCATTGGAAAATGCGTTCTGCACTTGAACTGGCTGATTTTCCTTTTTCAAAAAGAGGAAATAATTCCCAAAAAAAATTATCGATGTCACCGGTCTGTAAATTGGGAATTCGTAATTCTATTGCTAGCACATGCTCTTTTGATACGCAAGTAGATTCGTCAATGCATACACAAAAAGACTTATCGCATAATTTTTGCGCTAAGTTTTCTTTAGCCGAACTTCCAATTACATTTGTAATTATAGCCTGACATCGAGTCGCAGACAATTTAAGGTCGTTTAATACCGTTGTTTTACTTTGATCAGTAACGATTTCATTAAATCCGGACGCGATTTTTCCAATATTTTGGATCGGTACATTTAGTTTAGCTGATAAGGCTACAATTTTTAATTCCGTTTTTGCTCGCTTGGCTTTTAAGTTCGTCGTACAGAAAGCACTTACATCGGGTATTTCGAAGTTACCGATATTTTTGCGATGTTTCATGGTGCCGGCATGATTTATTAGATTTTCCTTACGCGCGCTATAATATTTGTCACACGGAATACACTTTACCGTAGTTGGTTGTAATGGATCGTACAAGAGACAATCTTTGAAACATGGCAGTTCCAATAATAATTGTTGAAATTTTCTTTTGTAATGGCCGGAACTTTCCCCGTGAGTAGCTAAGCTGTTATTACTTGACATAGAACAGCAATCCATACGGTCGTCTGGCGTTGATTCAGTTATATCCATCTGATGTCATATAATACTTAACTTAACTGGTTCACTTTATTTACTTTAAATCAAATCATACCTTTTTAATTGTGTACAAGATTAATGCAATGAAAATCAAAAACGTTACGTCAACGTTGGTCTAGGTATTATAGTGTATACGAAACTACAAAAATTGCGAGTTTAAAAATACATTTGCAAAACTCGCACACACTCTGAATTTGCACAACGTATTCACTTGAATGTCGCAGGTGATGTGAGCGAATCTTTATGCGAGTAGATACAACGCGCGAAATGATCATCCTCGTAAAATTCACCCCCCACTTTGTTGAAACAAATGCGACTCCAATCTTGTATACTAGTGTCAAAAGGAAAATATAGTTCTTTCTGCACTGAATATACACATACTAAATACATATGGGTTTCCTATCGAATGCAGAATTTCTCAGGAAGCTACCGTATTACGGAGTATCGGCGTCTGCCGACATACCGAGTTCGCGAAACTCTTGGCTGGCGTCAGTTCCTCGATTTCATGTTAACGCTCTTGCATCTCCTGAGATACATAATATTCGCGTCATCGGCTCATTTGTCTTTATGTGTCGGATAGAGAGTGTCGATTTTTATATTGCTTTATTTTACGAACGAATAGATATGTCTGATATATCGTATATCCAAGTGTGGTTGTCTCCAATCAAAAATTGTGCGTGATGAAGGTGTCATGTACGATTTGATCGAAAGGAAGCCATCGATTCAAGATTTTAGTTTGAAAGCGGATCAACTTCATAAAAACATGAGCGATTTGTTTAAAACGAAGAATAAAACCAGCAATATACGTCAAATTAAATGCAATGAGAAGGTTTCAAACCCACCAAGGATTAGTGACAATTGACGAACAGGTATAACATGCATAGAGTTTCATGCGCTCTCGTATACACTACGTGCTGTCTTCATCTATTTAGCTTATAATACTTAAACAGTTAACAAATTAGATTATAAAATAAGAAAATGAACTTTCGTAAATTTGCCTAATCTTTTTTTGTATATTTAGTGAGATTTGTAACGACACTGACTTTGCAAGTGCGTACGAAGCGATTGACTCAACAGAACCGATTGATTCAACTGAAAACACGGCATTGTGAGTGAATATTGGTTTAAAGTATTTTCATTCATGTATTGAACAATGGTAATTTTTTAATTTATAGGATCAAGAGCTACAGTCAGTCGAAGCCTAAATCTTCGCGATCAAGGAAACAAAAAAAAGTAATATTAAATATTAAAAATATAAAATTAAATAACAATGTAAAATAAACTCTTCAATATTATTTCAGGAAGCGAAAAACTCATTGAAGCGCGATACTGGACTGAATTATGATTCTGCGTACTACATACGCAATTATGATTGCAACATGACCATCGGTTATTACGATGAACCACCCTATCCGCTCGTGAAGTCACGTCATTTTTATTTATTCTCCAATGAATTTCGACAAATGCGTCCCCCTGAATGGATAGATGGTGACGCGATGGATGCATTTTGCAAGGCCAGTTCCGAATTCTGGCCAAATGCAACATTTATACCATCTGAACTGAGTAAGTTAATATTGGGAGATGACATTATACACAGTCGCGGATGGTCAATGTATAAAATACACAATGCCTTGAAGTCGTATAGATATATATTTTTACCCTTCGTGAGAGATAGTCATTGGACCTTGTATATTATCGATATCGAGATGAAACAGTTAATGCACTTGGATCCATATCATGAAGAAAAAGATCTAACTGAATTTACGGATAGGACACGGACCGCGAACAAAAATTTCCAATCTATTTATTTACAACAATATGCTAAAATAAAAACTAACATTTAACGGAGACTAATTGGATCGAAACTCCATTTTTACGGACGCGCCCCCTGCAACCCTTCCAAGATTTAGATAATTGCGGTGTGTACGTAATGTACTACATGGACACAATTGGTAGACAAGAAGAGTTCGAAATATCATTCGATGCTAATAAATATCGGGAAAAATACATTAAATTTCTCATCGACCACACTAACAATATGTCAAAAATATGCTGTTATTGTTTTTATACAAAAGCCCTGCCTGATGTTTTATGTGCAAATTGTAAGCGACTGGCACACATGAACTGTATCTCGGAAAGTTGCACCGATGATAATTGGAATAACAACACTTTTTTTTGCCATCGATGCATTTAATTAAAATTGAAATATATTTTGCATGTTTACACAACTGATATCGCATTTACAATAATTAAAACTCTGATTTTGTACCTTGAAACAGGCTTTCATTCATCTCTTTTTGTACAAAATATTCAAAAAAATACACGTCGCATCACATTCCTCAGTATAAATGAATCTCTTTTTAAGTCGAGTTGGAGTACACTGGTTTCACAAGTTTTTTTTCACAGATCGTTAAAAAAGAGGCAAATACAATCAATATGTACAATAATAAACTCTAAGTTTCCGACAAAATATGACTCGATTACAGCTTCCAAGAAGTTTATACAATTTTTAGATAATCAATGTCAGATAATTTTTATACGCATTCATGGCAATTGTAAATAGGACATGTTCGTTTGACATTATACCTAACTTAAATTTGCTTTGCTTTTTGTAAGAATCAAGCATAGATTCAAATATTTTAATACAGTTATAGAAAATATACTTATGTAATTACATTTAATTTGAATTTTATAATTAAAAGAAAACAAGCTTGAGCAAAGAGTCTTTTTGTCACAACTTATTTAGTTCGTCCACTTGGGGAGAAAGTTTAAAGTTGTATACTGGATATCTTGATGCAAAACGATTTTCACCTCCAATAAGATGTTGAGATTCATTTCCATATCTGAGAGGTCTTGTACGAGAAACTGATTCTTCATAAGAGGGAGGAGCTAGAAAAATTAAAATGGTAGCAAATCATCATAAAATGAATCCATAAATACTGAAAGTGTTTCCTACATTCATTTTTACCTAGATCAAGATAGTGCCCTTGTTGAGGTGATAATTCTGCTGGTGGTGCTGATGGCGTAATGGTATATTTATCATCTGCATCGTAATCCATTTTTTGAATTGGAGCATGTCGCATTTGATAAGTAGATAAAGGTACGGTTCCAATATAATAGGAGTACTGTCTCTCAAATTTCTGTGATAACATGGTAAACAACATTAAAGAAAAACTGAACATTTTTTATTTACATTCAGAGTAAGTAAAGGATTAAAAACATACAATCCTACCATGCATGCTTCCATTTTCAACTGATATTCCAAATCAATTATTCCACAAATTTGAAGATTTGACGGAGTTGTAGGAGGAACATCAATAGGCTGCTCATAGTCTACTGTTGTGGTCGCATTACCTCCTATACGGCCTTTACTAACCTCTGCTACTACGGTTTCAACAATTTTCTTATCAGAGCGCCGAGTAGTTGCTGAATGTGTAACAACCTATGATGATACTACCTTTTTTGATAAAAGCTATTACAAAATTAATCTATTCAATTACCTTAACCAGCTTGAGCTTAATTGTATCAACTTGTATTCCAGATTAATTTTCAACATTTACTTTTACTGGTATAGATTATCCAGGTACATATCCTCTGACAGGAAGTGTAATATCTACAGAAAGAGGTGGAGAAACACAACACAAACAACTAAATGTTTTGATTTTTTCTAAATGAACTGCTTCCTGAAAAATATTTAAAGAAGATTTTTAAAAATTGATTGATGAAATTAAGATTATTTAAAATACTTACAGAATCTTTTGCATCTTTATTTAAATCAAAATGAGAAACAACAGTAAAAGCAACTTTAGTTTCTTGATCAAATTTCCATGGTCGGTCTGGGACTGCTTTAGTTGTATATCTTATACGTCCAAAGTTAGATTCAAAGCTGCTTGGTAAAGAAGGCGGAAGTACAAAGTTAAATGGATAAGTATGTGTTCCTGATGGCAATTCAATTTGTTCACCTACAATTAACACATTAATAAATATTAGCAACAGATAATCAAAATTAATTGAATTTATACCACTTAATTTTGTAAATCAGTAGAGTGGCGAATTAAATGAACATATTTACCAGATGAAGAGCCAAGAATATAAAATTGTGCTTCTGAGTATTCCTCATTGTTACTTGTTATAGATCTAATAGTTTGTAATTTTAGTTATATGATTCCAGTGTAAACCTAAATACATAGGTTACTCGTAATTCGACAACTACTTCTTTGGGCTCTCAGCACTGAACAATGAAATGTTAATTTAATACAAGTTTTGAATAAACGAATTTTACTTCTCGTTAAATATTGTTTATAACTCACTTTAATACAGCTCTATGAAATTACAATAGCTGCTCTTGCATTGCTGTGACAGAATCCCCAGCATTCTCCTTAGGCATTTGAGTAATCGCTTGTTCGCTTGTTGACCAGGAAGCCAGTGAATAGAGTTACAACAGGATTTTATCCTTTCTCTTGTAAGATTTATGTAACTAATTGTCGCTTCATTTCATTATCTGAACTTGTTTTCCTTGGGCTCTTGGACAATAACATCGTCTGGAAGTGGTTTCTTGGGGCCGTCTTATCTGCCGGATCCCAAGGCAACATAATTTTCATTTTGATTCCAAGAACACCTGGTAAAAATTGTTTAAATTAAATTAAAAAATCTGATGAACATTGATCTCATTGTATGGTGAACATGAAGCGTTGAATTCCAAATACATTACCCTATCTGAGTAGTACGTGTTTTGTAGCTGAGTTTACATATTTATTTGTTGGGTCACCGGAGTGAATAATAAGTCCATCAACAAACTTCATAGATTTAGCACGTTGACCACGAAGTTTACCACTGACAACAACTTATCATCCCTTGGCACCAGACTCCATGATAAAACGGAGTACACCATAGCAAGCTCTACATTTAAATGAAACATTTAATTAAGCATTATTCTTCAACTTAGTCAGTACTAAGAGTAATATGCATGCCTGATACAACAAACTAATTATCATATACAAATGTATTAAACATTTTTCAGAATGCGAGACTACATAATTTTTTAGAATTAAACATAATGAATTATATATCAAATAATTACAACTCACCTCCGCACTGCCAGTTCTCCAAAAAGCTTGTATCTCAGCGATGTAAACACAAGTAAAATAGCGGACACGGCAAAAGCTTGATCAATTTCACTCGGCATGTCATGCTGCTGCACGATCGATAAAGAAGTCTGGGTGACTCGACGATCCGCTATTCCACGTTTCATTTCTCAGGCACTTTTGAGATCGCTGCACCATACGGAAATTCGGGCATATGTCAAACTCCGACATACACTCTCCTTCCACCGCTGGTCGAGAATCCGGCTTGGCCTCCGTCACCACCATGGCCTGAACAATCGGCTCAGCTACGTCCATCTTCGGCCACTGAGACTCCATCTCCACCAGCCAAGCAGGTCCGGCCCACCACAATGAGAACGCGGCCAAGTCCCTTGGAGCGAGTCCTCTCGTCGCGCAATCAGCTGGGTTGTCGGCGGTTCGCACATGACGCCAGCACACGTCTGGTAGGCTTGTCTGGATTTCACTCACGCGGTTGGCCCCAAAAGTCGGCCATTTTGAAGAGTGACCGCGAATCCATTCCAGCACCACACTCGAGTCTGTCCAACAGTGAACTTGCGCCGGTGGGACTCGCAAATTGTCGAGCATGTTCCTGACCAGACGAGCCAATAAGGCTGCCGCGCACAACTCAAGCCTCGGTATTGTTTGTACCTTAGTCGGGGCCAGTTTTGTCTTGGCGACCAGCAGTGAAGATGATCCACACGGTGTTACAGCATACAGTGCTGCTGCGTAAGCGCGCTTCGAGGCGTCGGCAAAGGCGTGCAGATGCCAGGGTTTTGACTCCGACGTTCCAAGCCATCTGCTTACTCGAACTCTACTTACGTCTGGCAGAGTCGAGCAAAACTCACTCCATCGCTGCCCCGGCGTCGCAGACACCGGCGAGTCCCAGTCTGATCCGTCCAAACAGACGTCTTGGAGCAGTATCTTGGCCACCACGAGCGTCGGCGCGAGCCACCCCATCGGGTCAAAAGTCCGCGCGATGTCTGATAGTATTGAGCGCCTCGTGACTATACTTGATCCAGGTTGAGGCCTATACTGGAAAGTGAAGTTATCTGGGCCAGGTAGCCACCTGAGTCCCAGCGTTGACACCGCCTCATCCATCCTCAGCGCCACCGACTCCTGAGACGAGGACACGAGACCCTCGACGAGGCCACGATGGTTCTCCGACCATTTGGCGAGCTTCATTCCAGCGGTGGCTAAAAGCTCAATGATTTGATCTCTTCGGCGCACCGTTTCTCCAACAGTATCGGCTCCGAAGAAAAAGTCGTCGACGTAGAGTTGATGTTGGAGCGCGAGCGATGCCTCAGGGTGCCTGTCACTTCCGTCCTCCGCAAGCTGCTTCATGACGCGGAGGGCCAGGAACGGGGCGGCAGCAGTACCGTACGTGACTGTTGTGCATCGGAAGTCCTCCATCGGGCTCGTCGAGTCCCTGCGCCACAGCACCCGCTGCCAATCGACGTCATCCTGATGCACGCGAATCTGGCGAAACATTTTTTCTACACATCTGTAGTGCCGGCAAATCTGAAGCAACGCCAATTTGACAGCACGACGGTGATGTCCGCTTGCAGTTTTGGCCCGGGCAGCAACAGATCGTTGAGAGAGAGTCCGCCGCTCGACTTATGCGACGCGTTGAAAACAACCCGAATTTTCTTTGGGTTGTCCGGACGAAAAACTCCATGATGCGGCAAGTAAGCTCCTGGGCGGCTGATCTGTCCTGCAGGTATCTGTTCCATGTGGCCGAGCTGTATGTATTCAGACTTGCTGTAGGCTTCATAGAGCTTCGGGTCCCTTCGAAAGTGAGCCTCCGAGCGCACAAGGCAGGATTGCACTGCGTATCTCGAATTCGACAAGTCGAGCTTGCGCGTAAAAGGCAGGCGCACGACGAATCTCCCATCCTCATTGCGACAGTGTGTCCTCTTAAACAGCTCCTCACAGCGCTTTTCCTCCTCGGAAAGGTGCGGCTTGCACGGCACACTGTCAAGCTCCCAAAGCTTGGACACCATTGACGACACGGACGGCTCAGTCATGATGTGGAACGCTCGGATCGTCGATTTTTCGAGGTTCGAATTCCGAAAAGCAGCTCCGGTGAGTATCCATCCGAAAACTGTTTTCTGTGCGACGGGTGCATTGTCCGGGCCCTTTCTCAGTCCATCGAGAATGAACGACGGGTACGCGTCGGCCCCAAGCACGCAATCGATTCTCGCCGGCACATTGAAGTGCGGGTCGGCAAGCACGAGTCCCCTCACATGAGGCCAATCCTCAAACTTCAACGTCTTCTGCGGCAATAGTCGCGTCAGCTCCTGCAGAATGACCATTGAAAATTTTCGAGCGAAGTCAGGCGATCGGCTCGACCTGATCTCGCACTTCACCTCCGAGCGCGCCTTCGACGACACCGTTGCGCCCATTCCGACGACATCCAACGAGACCCTACCTGTCGGCAAATGCAGCTGATTAGCGACTCTCTGCGAAAGAAAACTTCTTTCCGAACATGGGTCGATTAAAGCTCGAATTGGCATGGGACGGCCGCTCGCGTCCACGACGAGCACCATTGCTGTAGCTAAAAGCGCATCTGCTCTTGTGAGTGTGGCAAATGCATTGATCCCTTCCTCGTCTCCTCCGTTGCCAGATGCAGCACCCTTGCTCGAACTGGATTCTTCGGCGTTATTTCTTGAGCGGATGACCTTGTTGTTTTCGTTGTGCAGTTTCGTATGGTGCTTCCCTTGGCAAATCAAGCACCTCGATGCCGATGGACATCTGTCGATGGAGTGCGACTTATGCAAGCAGTTCATGCATAAGCGCTTGCTTCTACAGACTTCCCCACGTTGCTGCGGGGACATCGCAATGAACTTGAAGCAGCGGTGCAGCCAATGACTGCCCTGGCAGAGATCGCAGCGAGGCCTCGCTCTGTTCTCTCTTGCATCTTCAACTTGAGTGTTGTTCGCGAGGATGCGTCGATGGTTATTGCCTCGGTTTCGTTGATGTTGAGAAGCAGATTCGAGAGGTTCGGCCGTATTTCTCGACTGCTCGAGCGTCTGTATCCGTCGCTCCAAAAAACGTACGAGGTCCTGGTATTTCGGAAATTCCGGGGTCTCCTCGCACGAAATCTCCCAAGACTCACGTGAGTTTCCATCTAGCTTCCTCACGACGCAGTGGACAATCCAATTGTCGTAAAACTTCACCAGGCATTGCAGCTCCGTCAAGGAGCGCACGGCCTCCTCGGAGCGATCAATCAGATCCGTGAGATCCTCCGCGCAGCGCACTTTCACTCGTGGCAACTCGATAAGGTGCTCTAGTGCGTTGAACAGCCGTATGTTCCGATTGTCGTAGCGCCGCAGTAGCATGTCCCAAGCAACGTCGAAGTTCGACTCGACTATCTCAAGGCCTCGCAGACGCAGCGCCGCCGGCCCCTGGACTGCGTTCAGCAAATGTTGCAGCTTTGCGACTCTCGGAATTGACTCCTTGTCGCGGACCAACGAGCAGAATCTCTGTTTAAAGCTCTTCCATTCATCCTGCTTTCCTGTGAACGTTGGTAGAGACAGGCTGGGGAGGGGAGCGACATAGTCGTATCTTCGGCTGTCGACCTGCAGAGCTGGTGCCGAGCCGACGGCACCCTGACCTCTTCGTAGTTCTGAAATTCTTCTCTGCAGAAGGGCTTTGTTCTCGATGTATCTGGCCTCAATGGCCAAGTAGTGATCGTTTTTAAAGTAGCTCTCGGCCTCTAGCAGGTTTTCGTAAGGCAATAACGCTTCGTGCTTTTGCATGGCCTTCTCGCAATAGCTTTCAAGCAGCTGCAGGCGTGCCTCAAAATGCTCCAGCGTGTGATTCTCCGCGTTGACTTTTGTCGTCGAGTTCACATAAAAATTTACGATGTACGTTCCCAGTTTCAACTGGGAAGTGAGTAGCGTACGGCCTGCGTCCTGATTCATTTTCACGCTCAAAGAAAGTAAACAGACTTTCTCTCAAGAGTTTGCGTATGAATCGGATCAACAACTGCTTTGATGAGAAGATCGTTACGCTGTCAACCAATAATTGCCGCTATTTTGTAAATAATTTTTGCGTTTACCAGTGTAGTGAAAAATCACGCTCTCTGCTACCAATGTTACCGTGCGAGGCAGTGGAGTTGAATCCGGGCGATAAGAAATTCGTGCACTCCGTTTTAACAAAGAAAAACAAAACAACTATCTTTATTAACCCATTAAGTCCCAAGAGGACGTTTTTTTGACACTCATTTCGGTCGCTGTATTTTTGATGAAAATGGGGTCAAAAAATATACGAGTAGCCTGTTCTTATGTAAAATTTAATGCCCTTTAAGAATCTGAGCTCAGATTTTCGAAAAAATGATCAGGTCAAAAGTTATGGTTGATTTTATAAAAAAAAATGTGATTTTGAAAAAAAAATTTTTTATTTTTCGATTTTCCAAACGGAAACCATTTAAAATCTCATGGTTTTCGTACAAATATCGCGTCCTCGATGTCTAAACTAAAAGTTAGCGGGGTTCCGATTGGAAAAATTAATGTTTAAACAAACAAAATGGAGGTCGGAACGCAAAAAATGAAAAAAAAATTCTAGAATTTTTAACTCGAAAACGAAGGACTTAAGGAAAAAATTTTATAGAACAAAAAGTGTTCAGAATTAATCAAAAAATACGTGTGAATTTTTCCAGAATTTTCGGAGCGATTTTTGGATTTTTGGATATGACCATTTTTCCAAAAACCCAAAAATGGCTTCAAAAATTCTGAAAAAATGCACACATGTTTTTTGGTACATTTTAAACACTTTTTATTCTATACAATTTTTTCTTAAAGTCCTTTGTTTTCGAGTTAAAAACTCTACAAGTTTTTAACTCGTAACGTGTTGTTTTTCTTGTAGAGTTTTTAACTCGAAAACAAAGGACTTTAAGAAAAAATTGTATAGAATAAAAAGTGTTTAAAATGTACCAAAAAACATGTGTGCATTTTTTCAGAATTTTTGAAGCCATTTTTGGGTTTTTGGAAAAATGGTCATATCCAAAAATCCAAAAATCGCTCTGAAAATTCTGGAAAAATTCACACGTATTTTTTGATTAATTCTGAACACTTTTTGTTCTATAAAATTTTTTCCTTAAGTCCTTCGTTTTCGAGTTAAAAATGTTAGAATTTTTTTTTCATTTTTTTGCGTTCCGACCTCCATTTTGTTTGTTTAAACATTAATTTTTCCAATCGGAACCCCACTAACTTTTAGTTTAGACATCGAGGACGCGATATTTGTACGAAAACCATGAGATTTTAAATGGTTTCCGTTTGGAAAATCGAAAAATAAAAAACTTTTTTTTTCAAAATCACATTTTTTTTTATAAAATCAACCATAACTTTTGACCTGATCATTTTTTCGAAAATCTGAGCTCAGATTCTTGAAGGGCATTAAATTTTACATAAGAACAGGCTACTTGTATATTTTTTTGACCCCATTTTCATCAAAAATACAGCGAGCGAAATGAGTGTCAAAAAAACGTCCTCTTGGGACTTAATGGGTTAAATTAAAAACTTTTGACTTCGATTTGACAAGTTAAACAGTAAGATGGTCGGGCACCAAAGCGTTAACGCTGATGTGAAATCGGAGCTTGGCAGGCCAGGGCGAAAAGGCTCTGCCAACGGTTTTGCTGAATGAGTATTAGCAACTAACACAAAAATTCAACGTACAATAATAAAAGCCGCGACAATTTCACGCGTATTTGTCCCACCAAGCTCCCATCTCACACCAGCGCCAAGTCCGCAACCGTTACAATTTGAACAAACCTGATTCGAGACAATCTCGCTCCAATTCTCAGGACAAGACCAACAAACCTAAGCCTTCAGCTAGGTCCAGGTCAAAAACCAGGTATGGGCCACAACAAGACCTTTGTTTTTATCATCATAAATATGCTGAAAAAGCAAAATTCTGTTCAACGCCACCTTGTGCGTGGGTGACTCACACGAAGAAGGACTACCCAGGGAAACTAGAGTACCCGGACGTCTGCGAGGCGAACGTTCCGGGCTCTGTACTTACCTGTTCAAAACGCCTCTTCATTAAAGACACTCTGTCCAACGCAGTCTACCTAATCGACACAGGTGCTGAAATTTCGGTGTGCCCAAAAGGCAAGGCAAGCCACTGTACCCTCACAGATTTAGTCTTGCACGCAGCCAACGGCACTGCCATCAAGACATATGGTTCGTGCAACATAGATCTTCACTTCGGTCTTCGATGCAAGATGCTATAGGTCATTTGCGCGTGCAGATACACCCTATGCGATTTTAGGCGCAGATGCACTGGTTGACTTCGACCTTCTGCCGCACTTAAAAGATAAAAAATTAATTGACAACACCACTGGACTGTTCGCACAAGGACATCTCGCGCCGGCGTCCCTCCATGGTATTAGCATTATCGATCCTTCGCATCCTCTCGCGAATATCTTGCAAAAGCACGCTCGCGTCTTTAATTCACAAGCCAATGCTAGTGTCAGAGCCACAAAGGTCTTTCATCACCTCCCAACCACAGGTGAGCTCATTGCACAACGTGTGCGACATTTAACTAAAGAAAAGCTACGCGCTGTGAGACAGCAATTTGCAAAATGGAGGGAGGAGGGGATCTGTCAACCCTCGGACAGCCCTTGGGCCTCACCCATTCACGTGGTGCCTAAAAAAACCCCGGGAGAGTTTCGCGTTTGTGGCGATTACCGTAAATTAAACGCCATCACCAAACCGAATCGTTACCCAATCCCGAATTTATACGATTTTACTATTTTACATGGAGGCGAAATTTTCTCGACTCTTGATTTATATCAGGCCTTCCACCAGATACCCATGGCGCCCGATGACGTGCCCAAAACAGCTCTCATCACGCCCGTAGGCCTATTTGAGTTTTTGTTTATGCCATTCGGACTGAGAAGTGCTAGCCAAACGTTTCAGAAGTATGTGAATGAGGCCCTGGGGGATCTGCCCTTTGTCTTTGTATATATCGATGATGTCTTAATAGCATCTCGGAGTGAGGAACAGCACATGAAACATTTGCTTATCGTGCTTGAGCTGTTAGACAAGTTTGGACTGCGGCTCAATCTCGAAAAATGTGTTTTCGCGCAACCAGAGGTAAATTTTCTTTCGCATAGAATTAATAAGCATGGTTTTGCTCCTTTGAAGGACAAAGTTCAATCTACTATAGATTTCCTACAACCCACTACCATTGACGAACTTCGCAGATACCTGGGTCTGATTAACTTTTATCGCTCATTTGTTAAGCATGCTGCTCATATTTTGGCTCCTTTAAACGCTTTAATTGTCGGGGCAAAGAAAAAAGACTCCATTCCCATACTTTGGTCAGAGGCCGCAGACCTAGCTTTCAAAGAGAGCAAACAGGCACTCACCGATGCAACGCTTCTTTCTTTTCCCTCTGAGAACGCAAAATTGCGTCTCGTCACTGATGCCTCTTCCATTTCGGCAGGCGCAGCCCTGGAACAAGAGACCGATCGGGGGTGGCAACCCTTAGAGTTCTTTTCGAAGAAATTTACGTCTGGTCAACGAAAATATGCTCCCTATGATTTGGAGTTGACAGCGATTTTCTTGGCGATAAAACACTTTCACTCTCACCTTGAAGGGCGGGAATTTGACGTTTGGTGCGATCACAAACCCCTGCAATACGCTTTTGTTCAAGCCCCTGAACAAGTGCCATTGGTCAGACAGAGACAATTGTCTTTTATTTCACAGTATACGACAAGCATAAAATACATTCCTGGCAAAGACAATCCGGTGGCAGATGCACTTTCACGCATCGACACAGGCAGCTTCTCTTTACAAGACGCTGGCTATGTGGATGCCTTTGCTCTGCCCACCGACATCTCTATCCAGCGTCTCTGCAAAGCTCAGGGTGATGACGAAGAACTTCGTTCGATCATCAATAATCCTGATTTCGACTTAAAATTACGTCGCTTGGAGTAGTTCGATCGTGACAACAAAATTTTTCACATTTACTGCGAGGTAGGTGACGAAATCATTCGTCCTTATATTCCAAGCCCTTGAGGCAGGAAGCCATCTCGATGATTCACAACCCTTCTCATGATGGGCCTGGGGCGACCAACAAATTAGTTCACAGAAAATTTGTGTGGCCAAACATGTCTGCGGACGTGAAAACCTTTTGTAAATCCTGTCTTCTCTGTCAGCAAAACAAAATTTCACGGCACAATAAATTAGTATCGGCCAAATTCGACCTTCCTGATCAACGTTTTGCTCATGTACATATTGACATTGTCACCCTCAACGAGAGCCACGGCTATACCCTTACGCCTTAACAATGATCGACAGATACGCTCGTTGGCCTGAGGCAGTACCGATTCGTGACATGCAAACGTCCACGGTCACTAAAGCTTTTGTAAATACTTGGATTTCTCGCTATGGAGTACCTCTGACTCTCACTTCTGATCAAGGTATGCAGTTTGAGTCAAAGGTATTCCAGGAGCTCTGCAGGGTACTAGGTATCAACCACATTCACACACCCCCTACAATCCTAGAGCCAACGGGCTCATCGAGTGTTGGCACAGGGATTTTAAATCTGCACTCATGTGCTTCGAAAAATCTGACTCCTGGACAGAGGCTCTTCCTTTCGTCATGCTAGGTTTACGTTCTAGAATTCGATCTGACTTGGACGCTAGTCCGGCAGAGATATAATCTATGGCACTACTCTGCGTCTTCCAGGAGAATTTTTCTCTGATGAGAGTGCTGATATTGATAGAAAAAAATTCACTTCTGAGTTTCGAGCTCATATGCAGCAAATCAAACCGGTACTCACTACAGCTCTACACCACGAAACTCGGCCTTTCGTTCACAAGGAACTCGACTCGTGTTCTCATGTGTTCATGCGCGCGCCACCAATTAAGAAAGCACTTGACCCACCCTACATGGGTCCCTTTAAAATACACTCTCGCCCCTCGCCTCACTTCTTCGTAATCAAAATGATCAACAAGAGAGGACTCGAGGAGCTCAAAACATTCTCCACTTTACGCCTGAAACCCGCCTTTGGCACTCGTGATGATATTGACTTAATTTTAAGAGAAAATAATCCTTGCAAGGACTTTGAGAACACAGAAAATATTGAGTGTGATTTCACTTCGGAGTTACCTGAGAGCTCTGAGCTTGTAGCCGAGCCCATGCCTTAATTTAAACTCAGATAATGAGTCTACGCCAAAAATTGTACCAAAAACTAAATCTAAGAAAGTCAGGTTCCATGTGGAACATTCTTACTGCCAAAACACAAATAAGACTTGTAAAAAAAAAATAATGAATAATAAATAATGAGTTAATTACTTTTTTGTAATATGTATCACTTAAGTAATGGTGCTAAACGTCTAATAAGTTTTTTGTTACAAAATAATTATTTTGAGGCATGATTTTCTATTATTTTTTTTAACCAAAGGTGCGACTGTAAGCAACTCACAGATCTCATGAAAACATAACAGTTATAGGTCTTGCACTGCACTAGCTGACAAACTGCTCACCACTTTTAAATGTTAACATTTTAATTTTGTTCAATCAATAAAAAATCAATGTTTGTTCATACACTAGATGTTGTATTGTATATATTATATGTTGATTTGAATCAACGAGCAGCTCAGAGTGAGTTGCTTGCACAATGGTCTCCAAAAGTTTTTTTTTTCTCTACTTTCATTAGTTGTTCTTTAATACTCATAAATGTTAGTTTTATAAATAATAAAAACTCAATACCTTACTACTTATTAAAAAGAAAAAAAAAATGTTTGTATTACTAATTTTAATATACTGTATGTTATGACTAAGAATAAGAAATATGTAATAATGTAATCTACTCTTAAAAAAAAAGAGAGAGAGAGAATCTTATTTATTTTTGTAAAAAAAGAGAAATACAGTGCAAAGCACTATACACATTTGTTATAATTAGCTTTAAGTAAACTTATTCATTTTGACGAGTGCAAAGCGCTCTTGAATTGTTTGTTTCTGCCTTTCAAAGCTTTAATTTTGTAATAATTGTTGAATTTTGTAAAAATTTCTGCTTCCAAACGCACTTGGAGCATAAATTTTTCATTTTTTACCCCCGAGCATTGTGGGGATTCGACTAGCGCTCTCTCCCTCCGAGTTCCCCCTCGCGGCCCGATACTGGCGCGGCCGTGCGGGGCCACTCGGCAACGGGCAGAATCAGTTAAGACGGCAGCGATGCTGCTCGCGAATAAACTCGTTAACCTTACGCACGACTTTCTTCATTTCACCTTCTCTGCCACCCTGGAGGACTGAGGACCTCCATCAGGACCATTGGTGCCGACCTTGCATCTCCTCAGACCTACTTTAATTCTGTCCGGTCCACCTAGTAGTGGAACGTGTATAAGCATAGGAATTCCGGCGTTCCAGCGGACAGAATTAAAGTAGGTCTAGTGTATCTAACACTGGCTTAACATCGATTCTGTCCGATGGAACGCCGGAATTTCCTATGCTTAAACACGCTCCCACTCTGTGGACCAGACAGAATTGATGTTAACCCAGTGTACTAATGTATGTACTGCATCACGTCTTCAGTTAAAAGTTAGTATTGGCTGAAATGTATTTATTACAATTGTTGAGGAATGAAAACGTTCATGTCTATAGGTATGGGACTGAGGCATTTCGATTTTACATACAAATTATCCCTAATTAAATTTTAGTTTTCCTATGTCCCGGATCATATGCCTGTCTTTTTGTTCGTGTTTCGCTTTCAGTATTCCTTAGTATGATATAACTCGTATCGTCCACTTTAAATGTTATGTATGCACATAATCCCGATCAATTATTTGAATAGGATTTATTCTCATTTATTATTGAAATAAATCATCAAAGTGATGATTTATTATATTAATATGTAATTCTTGAAACATTAGTTGAGAATTATTGTATTTTGAAAATTATTATCTCGATAAGGTTAATTTTTAACTGTGTTCTATCTAGTGGAACGCCGAAATTTCCTATGCTTATACATGTTCCGCCGCTGTGTTCCACTTCCACCGGACAGAATTGAAGTCAACTTAGTGTAAGTTTTTCGCATACAAAAATAAACAAGTGTGAAATGTAAGGCGTATAAACCCATATTGTTATGGCAATACAGTAATTCAGAACATTTTTATTGATGCTAGTCAGACACAAATGCATGCATTACCCAGTCGTTTTATGATTTTGTTAGTAGTAAATATTATCCTAAATTGGCTATAATTTATAATTCTGGTTTATCTGGGACTGTTTTTTATTTAAAACATTTGTAATTGATAATTTTCCATATGTATATTCATATACACGTACAGTAAATCTACTAGCAAGTTAGTACAAGAGCTACTAGTATCTCCTTTAATCCAATGAGTTGAGTTTATTGCAAGTTAATATAGTTTCTAATGGAACATCTTAGAATCTATTACCTTATTAATATTTTAAATTAAAATTCCATTAAAAATTAAGGTTTACTTTAAAGTTATTATTTCTTGAATTAAATTGATATTCAAAAAAAATATATTTCTGTTTAAGAAGTTGCATAAACGTAAAAATACTATAAAATTTCTGTAGAATATTTATTAGAAAATGTTTAATAATTTTATTCATCAATACAATTGTATTGATATAATATTTATTAGATGACAGAAAAGACTTGAAAATTTATATAAGATAGAAATTGAAAGAAAACAAATTAAAAGTTTTTTTCACATTTCAGTTATTAACAATCTATTACAAAATTGACATAAAGCTTTTAGATGTATGTACTTTTAATCATATAATAGTTTATTAAAGTTTATAAATCTATATATTTTAGGAATTAAAAGGAGCTGAATAAATTAAACTAGAAGCTGAAATATCTATTATAATTGTTTCTTATCTGAACATCAATAAAATGGTGAGTTTACTTGTTAATTTATAATCATACTGAGGCATGCCATAATCTGTAACATAAATAAATATAATTGAACATGTTTTGTTGAACTTTAAAGAATACAAGCCTGTTATAAAGAATCTTTTGCTTATTTACGGTTTTGGCATCTCAAATAGATGGAAACATCAAAATTTCAAAGAGCTCATGATTGATAAAATTTATATTATTTACTTAATAAGCTTTTAATTACAGATTGCTTTATTCAACTTTCAAAGTTTATTGACGATCATTCTCCTGATTATTTGTACAAGTGTTTATGTCAGATCTTTATTTCCAGCTATGTTGGATAAAAAAAAAGAGGGGTAAGACTATTTGTATTTAATGTTTAAAATATGCATTTTTCACTTTTATAACGATGATACACAACATTTCAATCAAATTTTATTAGTCTTTTTGGGGGAGGTAAGGGGGCAGCAACTTGTTCAAATATGGTTACAGGCTTAAAAAACCTATGTCCATTAAAAATTTAAACTATTCATCATAAAATCTGTATATTATAATAATGATGAAATCAGAAAGATAAGGTTTAATAACTTTTGACAAAAGAATATTCCAGAAAGATAATGCTTGAACCCTTTGAATGATATCAATTAGTACTGAGCAATGTTTTGTTCGTGTCGTGCTCTTACTATTAAGAGTATTTTAAACTAATAAACGCCAATTTTTGGTTAGTCATCGCCAACTTGTTTATTAGATGAACTAAATAACTATGAAATAATTATAGAATTGAATTTTCTGACTCGGAAACGTATAATATATCACTTGAAACAAACAAGTATTTTTTATAATTATCTAAAAGACTGCAACTTCAATTTAGGAGTGTTGGGTATCAGGAGTGAAGTCGTAAAAAAAGAACGTACAATGATTTGAAGTTTCGTGCCTCAGAGGTGTCTATTTCTTCTTACGCCATTATTGTCAGGCGCTTGACAATGACAAAAGTCTGCTTGCTCCCCTTTACTGCAGCATGGAACAAGTCGAGTAGTGCTTAGCCTTAGTAACTATTAAATGTCTATGTAATGTTGTGTATCTCTGTCTCTCTTTATCTTACTGTCCCATAAGAAGACGTTACTTAGCGTTTAATTATAATAAAATTCTACTATGTAATCAAATAGAATAAAATTTAAATTTAAAATGAATGAATAGTTGTTGAAGAACAGAAGTTCGAAGTGAAACTATCACCAGAACGCATTGAAAAATCAAACTTTTAATGCAAGATATTTCTTCAAAATGATCGTCAACTCATATCTTTTGCCATTTCATTTTAAACGTTTCATTTTGATTTCTTCTCAGGAAATTTAACTATATCAAGATATTCCATTTTTTTTTAAGTCAAAAAATATATAACTTTCCAAGTAAAATAGTATGTTAAAAGAAATATTTTCAAATGCATTTTTCTTGAAAATTTGATCGTCAACCCTTATCTATCTTTTTTCTTATTAAGTACAACTACAATTAAATTGTAAGGCTTTAAAGAATAAATAACGTTGATATATAAATAACGTTAGGTTCTTCCATGATTAAGATTACCGACAAAACCTCTTTAATCTAGGTAAAGTTGAAAAGTATTGCAGTTTGGCTATTTAAGAGAAAATTGACCCTGAATAGACACTTCGAAGTATAATTACGAACTTCACCTTCGTGAAGATTAAATCTGAACACGCTGCCTTGTACTATTTTTCTCAAATTTTAACGGAGCAAGAAAAAGTTTAGTATAAGCTGTAATATCGATTCATTACTTTTGATTTAGATAGTTATTACATTTAACAATTTCTGTATTCATAACATTTTAATCAACTTAGACTTTATCAATAAAAATGAAATTTATCGTTATAATTTTTTCAGACTTCCTGGGATATTTTGGAAATGTTCTCGAATTGGAGAAAGAAAAAGTCAATATGTTGCTGGATTCTGCATTTTGATGTCTATAAGCATTTTATTTTTTACGTAACAGTGAACATTTTTAATTAATTTATGGTATCAATAATTAATAAATTATTTTGATCTTAAGAAAAATAAATACATTTATTTAAATACGTTATAAATGAAACTTATTGATAATATATTTTGATAAATGATATCATTGATAATATTTTTTTTAATATTCCGAAATGCTAATTGCGTGTCTCTGAACATCGATTTCTAAAATTGACATTTTTCAAATCAGTAAGAAACGCAACTCGAAAACTATTTAGCCAATCCTTTTGAAAATAAGCATACAAATGAAAAAACTCGATGTCAGTACACTCGCGTATTCACTGTTGATAAACAACAGCACGTGACTACAGTTTCACGACGTACATTGCGCGGTGAAGGAAGCGTCTAATTGATATCAAATTTTCGAGGTCCCAGTATCTAACTACGCGGGTGTACTCTGACCGCGGATATATTTTGTCCATTGCAACACGGATTTGGTCAGTATGGAACAACTATAAGCAAGCATACGCGTTCGGTGTTCCAGTGGACAAAATATATCCGCTGTCAGTGTACACTGGATTAACATCGATTCTGTCCGATGGAACGCCGGAATTTCCTATACTTAAACGCGTTCCACCACTCTGTCGGATCAGACAGAATCGTTAACCCAGTGTACCTATAAAGAAACTAATGATCTCATTTTGAATTACGTGTCAGATGATCGTGTTACATGTTACGTGTTTTACCAGAATTTTCATAATTTTACCGCAGATTAAACCTATAATACAAAAAAAATGTTTTCTTCATTTTTAGTGAAATAATTTTTTCTGCGATTTTTAACAACACTAGTAGTGGGCTGATTGGTCTATTGGATAAAACGTTGTACAAAACAAGTACTACGTTGTATAAAACAAGTACTCGGTAAATGTGAGTAATTTTTCCGCCTCTTCAGGTCGTAGAGCGACAGACTCGAATTCATCATTATTTCTTTCGATTTCTTCACAAACTCGTCGTCGTACCAACGATATTGACGTTGATCGAGATCCTCAATCTGCTCGAGCAATTAATACTCAGCGAAAGATTTCATGATCGTTAGGGCATCGCTTCGGCCGGTCTATCTCGTATCCTCTTCACTCGAGATTTTCGACGATGATGCGAGAGCGCTTGAGACTAGTCTCAATTTGAAAGTTGCTCCTTCAAATTGTCTGGGTTCTAATCTCTCACCAAAATTACTTACTGGGGGGAAAACAAAGCCAGACAAATCGGCACCATGATCCAAGATTGCATCGACCATATGTGGCCTGAGACATGCTACGGCCCATGCAACGGTGTCTGGCCCAATCTGTTGCGGGCATCGACCTGCACCGTCTGCCGGATCTCGACGCAAATCTCGAAGAACAACTTCGCTAAGTCATCGTCGTATTTTTCCCGACGAATGATGAACCAATAAGGAGTCAATCCGGATCCGCATTGGCTAAGTTCGGATCGGAACCTCTTCGCAGCAGCAATTCGACCGCCTTCTTGTTTGTTTTACGCATGGATTGCAATGCCAAGTGCAACGGTGTGTTACCCAAATTGTCTCATGCGTGGATCTGCACCACCTGCTGGAGGTTGTCATTAATCTTGAGAAATAGCTCCACCATGTCATCGTCGTATTTACATAGAGGCGTCAGTCCTTCTGCATTTGCCAAATTCGGATTGGCCCCTCTTTGTAGCAAAAATTCGGCCGCCTGTTTGTTGTTAATCTCCAGAACCAAGTGTGTGGTGGACGTGTCCACGTAATAAAACAATAATAACTCAGCGTATTGCCTAACAAAATACTTTATTAATTGTCTGTAGTAAATATGTACAATGCGTGTGTGGCTCGTTGGAGCAACCAGCTCGGACTGCCTGTGATGCGCGCGTACATTTAGTAAATCCTGGAATATATAGAGGGCGCTACTTCGCTACATCCCTCCGCCACAAGATCGGTCTACATATTTTAATTTAAATAATAAAAATGAGTACATCGTATTGTTACATTGTATTGTTACAAGTTCAAGCGATCAGGACTTAATTGTGCGCTTAGGACGCTCGGTTACATTTAAATTTATGTTTGGAGCCTTCTCCTTGATAATTGGTTTTACTATGCGATTATTAACAATAGGTTCAACTTTTACTGGATTAAAATCATTAATTATTACATCCTCGCTTCCCCTTGAAGAAGCTCGCTTATCAAGGTGTTCTTTCTCTATCAGATTTTCTTTTTGGCCAATTTTTTCAGTATCAATATTATTATTTTCATTTTTATAAACTACAACTTCTGGTAGAGAAGGAACATCTTGTAGGAAAGGAGTGATTGGTGCACTTAAGTGCTCTTTGTTAATGATGATTTCTTGATCAGGAACACTTTCTTCACTGTCCCCATATTTGTCGAAATTGGATGCTCTACGGAGCTGGTCCAGGTGTCTTCTCCAATATAACTCTTCATTGCAGAGCTTGCAGACATAGTGACGCTCTCCTAGGCAGTCGACGATTTCGGCTTTCACCCATTTCTTTTCATTTAGGTTTCTGTAGTCCAATGCCCAGACGAGCTCTCCGGGAGCAAATCCGTCGTTGCGTTTTCCCTTGAAATTCCTTATCTGTCTTTCCTTGTTTTTTTCGATAACAGAATTTTCTTTTAGTAAGCCGAAGCAGGTGCGTAGCTTTCTCCCAAACATCAACTTGGCAGGGCTGTCACCGGTGCAATGAGGTGTATTGCGGTATGCAAAGAGGTATCTTGAAATTACTGTTTCCGTGCTCGACTTGGAGTTCCTTGGGTCGAGTAGAGCTTTTTTTAGGCCGCTTTTAAAAGATCTCACTGCGTTCCTGCTGCACCGTTAGAAGGCGGGTGCCAGGTCGCATTCTGCGGGTACCTTATATTATTTAGATTGCAGAAGTTTACAAATTCCTTCGAGTCCAGCTGCTTGCCATTGTCAGAGATGATTTTTCGCGGAATGCCGTATCTAGACGAATAATCTCGCAGTTTGTTGACCGTGTTGGTAGCGTCGATGCTATTCATCGCGTACACTTCGGGCCATTTGGAGTATGAGTCTGTCATGATGAGATACATTTTGTTTTTTACTGGCCCAAGGAAATCCACGTGCAGCCGCTCGCCTACCTCTTTACATTCGTTGTACTTTATCAATTCGGCCTTATTTGGACTCGCTGCGTATGTGTTACAGACGTCACAGCTTTTTGCGTATTGTTCTATCTCTGCGTCAAGCTTAGGCCACCAAAAGTACTGTCGTGCCAAAGCTTTCATCTTGTTCGCACCTAGGTGCGTTGAGTGAAGCTCCTCAAGCATTCGAACACGATGTTTCTCGGGGATTAAAACTCTGTAGCCCCATATCAGGACATCTTGCTCGATGCTTATTTCAGTCAGTCTATGGAAGTACGGCTTCAGCGTGTCGTCGACGCTTTCCGGCCATCCATCTCTGGTGTACATAAATACCTTGCTCAGCACTGGATCGGTGCGCGTTGATTTTTTTATTTGTGCATAGTCCACTGGTAGCTTGTCTTCAACGATAAATCGCACAAGTCTATTTCTTCTTCGTCTGGCTCTTCGCTGGGGGCTGGTAGTCTTGACAGGCCGTCTGCTCCACCGTTGTCTTTACCTTTGACGTATTTAAACGTGTAATTGAATCCGCTGAGGAAGCAAGCCCAGCGTTGCAGCTGTCTGGCGATCATCTGTGGAATGTCCCTTTTTTCACCGAATATTGCCATCAGTGGCTTGTGATCACAATACAGGTCGAAGTGTCGACCAATCAAATATTGGTAAAATTTCTTGCAGCTCCAATATATTGCTAGAGCTTCTTTGTGTATGACTGCGTATCTTTGTTCTGCCTTTGACAGTGTCCTAGATGCGAAGCAGATCGGCTTTTCTGTCCCATCAGGAAAAACGTGCATTAAAACTGCACCTAGCCCCACATTCGATGCATCAGTATTCAGCTTGAGCTTTAACGCAGGATCATAATGAACTAAAATATTGTCTGATGTAAGCTCTCTCTTGATATCTGCAAATGCTTTGTCACATTTCTCGCTCCACACAAAGGGTGTGTTTTTCTTCAGCAGCTGATATATTGGGCTCAGCAGAGTAGACAAATTAGGCGTAAACTTCATGTAGTAATTTACCATTCCTGTAAAAGCTTGAACTTCTGTAATGTTTTTTGGCTTATCTAAATTAACAATAGCCTTGATGCTGTCAGGATCCTTACGCAATCCGTTCTTGTCAATGATGTACCCTAAGTACTTAACATGAGGCTGCAGGAACTCGCATTTCCCTTTCTTGAGCTTGAGGCCTTTTTCATTGAGCGCATGAAAAACTTTATCAAGATTATTGAGGTGCTCTTCTCTGTTGCCACCTGTGACAATTAGATCATCAAAATAATTTTTGCATCCATCAATATGTCTTACTATCTCCTCAATTTTCTCCTGGAACAGAGAGCAGGCAGTCTTTGGGCCAAATGCTAATCGCTTGACCTTGTATACTCCTATGTGAGTTGACCAGGCTAGCAGCTTTGATGACTCGTCGTCCAACTCAAGTTGATTGTATGCCCATTCCAAGTCGAGTTTAGTGAATTCTTCACCTCCCTTGAGTGATGCAAAAATTTCTTCAATCCTTGGGATTGGGTGCCTATATTCTTCCAGAAATGGATTAATGGTCACTTTATAATTGCCACAGATTCTGATTTGTCCATTTGACTTGAGTGTGGGGACTAAGGGCGTGCCCCAGTCGCTTTTTGTGATTTTCTCAATGATTCCTTCATTTTCCAATCTTGACAGCTCTTTTTCTACCATTGCCTTGTAAGCAAAAGGAATGGCATGTGGTTTCCTAAAGACAGGCTTAGCATCTTTTTTTAGATCTAAATGAATTTTGGTACCTTTCAATGTTCCCAATTTACCATCAAATAATTGTGGATTTATTGAGTAAACAGGTTAGGTCACTTCTGCTAGTAATTTTGTTTACGTTTGTTTGATCTTCGACGCCAGCAATGTGGATTCCTAGCTTTTTCATCAAGCATCTGCCCATCAAACTGACGGAGATTTGGCTGCCTTTTGATACTACTATTCTGACTTCCTTGGCAAGTCTGGTTCCTAGCTTTACGTCTGTGTAGAACTGACCTACGATGTTGACTGGACTCTGATCGTAGTTTTTCACGAGGCGGGTACACTTTTCTAATTTGACGTTTATATTGGCATTTTTGAACACGTCAATTGGAATCACTGTTACTCCTGCACCGGAGTCTATTTCCATTGTTACTTTTTTCCCATTCACTAGAACATCAACCATTTGAGGAGGAACTGTATCCACGCATTGAATATTGTGCAGACTCAGATAGTCGACTTGCTCCGGATTTCATGTACGTGGTTAGCTTTTAAGTTCTTGTTTCTACACACTTTCGACAGATGTCCTTTTTTCCCACACGTGTTGCATTTATAGGCTTTGTATTTGCATTTTGTATAGTCGTGTCGCGTGCCGCCGCAGTGATTGCACGACTCCGCGCTGTCTCCGTTCTGCTGCTCCTGCTTGCCCGATGCGCCATCTTTTGGCTTATGGCGTGAATCGCCTTTGAATTTACTGCGCGGTTTACCTCCCTTATTCTTGGAAGACGCTTGATTACTGTGAAACGACAGCTTGTTACGCTTGCTTCCGAATTTTTGGACAGTGAAGCTTCTTTTTGGAGTGCCGCTTCTAGAATGTTGCTTGTCGAATCTGTGTGTGGTTTTTCGCAAACTCGATCAAGTATTTTACCTTCAAGCATGCCCGTGACGAACTTGTCCTTGATTCGTGCGTCGAGATCTGCGCCGAATTCACAATGCACTGCGCCTTTTTTTACGCGTGAATACCAATCGCTCACGGTTTCACTATTCCTTTGTTTTAGATCGTAGAATTGCTTTCTTTCTTTGAAAACTGAGATTCGCGGCGAATATTGTTTTCTTAGAATCTCACACAGTGCTGTATACCTCATCGCAGATGGCAGTATCGGGTGGCACAAATCACGCAAGGTTTTGTAAACGGCAGGCCCGATCGCGGTAATGAGCACTGAAACTTTTCTGTCGTCCTCGACGAAATTGGCTTTGAAATACTGCTCAAGCCTTTCATAATACACGTTCCAATCTGAATTGGTCGTGAATTCATTCAGCGTACCGATGTTACCCGCCACCACTTGCATCACCTTTGGCGTCGTAATATTTGAGCCATTTGCCTGTGACTGTCCACCATTTTCCGTATGTAGGACTAAACTCCCTGTGGAAGTTACGACGTATTCCAGTCCAGTAGGTGTCTTGTACGTCCCGTATTGCGTCGGCGTTAAAAAACTGGTCGGAGTTGTACCTGCCGAAGTCGTGGTTGTACCTGCCGAAGTCGTGGTTGTCGTGTTCGTCGTGAGCCCAGCCGACGTCGTGATGCCCGCTGACGTTGTTGTAACTGTGTCGTGCATTTCCCTGAGCTGGTGTAAAATGCTTGCTGCGTTTAATATGGAGTCCGTCAGCTCGCGTTTTTCTTCGTTTTCGTCGATCGTGTCGTTCAACGTGAACTTTGTCATAACACGCGCGCACTTTTTTCTGACGCAATCACGAACAGACCGGCTCGTTCTTGCCAGTGGCTATTTTCCGCGGATTGCACAGGTTTTTTTACCTCGTCGCCAATGTGGTGGACGTGTCCACGTAATAAAACAATAATAACTCAGCGTATTGCCTAACAAAATACTTATTAATTGTCTGTAGTAAATATGTACAATGCGTGTGTGGCTCGTTGGAGCAACCAGCTCGGACTGCCTGTGATGCGCGTACATTTAGTAAATCCTGGAATATATAGAGGGCGCTACTTCGCTACATAGTGCAATGGTGTGTTAACCAACTTTTTCCTGAGCATCGATCAGCGCCGTTTGATTTTTATCGTTGTTAATAATAAAGAATAGTTTCCTCAAGACTATTGCTATTTTTTTGCTTATGATGTGCAGAGTTATCAAACCATCTACATTGACTAAATTTGGATTGGCACCATTTCTCAGCAGACATTGAACCAAGTTTTTGTGGTCACGAGACAAAGCCACGTACATCTAGCGCTGTTCGACCGAAATTGTCTAGAGCGTCGACCTGCACCTTCTGCTGGTTTTCGTCGTAGGTCTTGAAGAATAGCTTCACAAAATTATCGTCGTAGTTTTTCTCGCAAATAATGTGCAGAGGAGTCAACCTATTTGCATTGGCCACATTCGGATCGACACCTCTTCTTAGCAGCAATCCGGCCATCTTCGTTTTGCCGTGACGCAGAGCTAAGTGCAATGGTGTGTTGCCAAACTTGTCCCGGGCGTTGACCTGCACCGTCTGCTGGATGTCATCACAGATCTTGAAGAATATCTCGGTCAAGTCAACACCACCGTCGCATCTGTTGCAGATAAAGTGCAGAGGTGTCCATCTCCTTGCATCGGTTAAATTCGGATCGGCTGCGTTTCTTAGCAGTAATTCGGCCACTTCTTTTCTACCGTACATCAAAGCCAAGTGCAGCGGCGAAATATCTACTTCTGGTAAAAGGCATTTGGGATTCCTGACCGAGCTTGAGAAACTTCTCGATAATGTCCTCGCACCCATACCTGCAAGGCAAGTGAAAGTGTGTCATGCACAGCTCGTCGGTGTAATATTCACATCACCATATATTTTTAAAAGTTCATGAAACGATTCTCTCTAGTTACACGATGAACTGCTGTGGTGCGACAATGGCTTGCCGTCCACACCAACTATGGGCTCGTCCTTGTATCCGGTGCAAGCCACGAAATTAATGAATCGTACTCTCTCACGATTGTGCAGGGAGAACGGGTTTTTAACCATGGCATTTACGGAATCCAAAAGAAGACGGTCGATTTCTTTGCGCTGGAAAATGTCTCGTAGATTTGAAAGTGGACCCTTCCATTCGCTGAACAAGTTGGCAAATCGAGGGAGAAGTTCAACTCGCTTCTCTTCGTTCTCCCAATTAATATTTTGATGTAGGCTCTTTAATTTTTCCAAGTACGGGCGTTTGTCGATGTTAATACTGAGCAACCTCTGCCCTGATGTCTGGACATCGTGTTTTGTGCACTCACACACAACACACAGTCACCCACATAGCATGAATGCTTCTTAAAAGCATTTCGGAAGCTTCCAAGAAAGTTTGGGAATCTACCAGAAAGCGTTCATGGAAGTTTCCAAGAAGCTGAAAATGTCCGCATCCAAATGGTCTCAGAAAACTTTCTTGAAAGTTTCCTGAGAGATATCATGGAAATTTCCAGAGAGCTTTCTTGAAAGTTTCCTGAACGAATTCTAGTAATTTTTTGGGAAGCTTCACAAAAAGCTTTCATGAAAGATTCTTAAGAAAACTTTCAGAAAGTTTGCTAGAAAGTTATTTGAAACGTTCTCAAAAGTTATTTATAAATCTTTCTTGGTAAGATTACGGACACGAACATTTGTTAATTTATCTTAAAACTAATTATTAATTTTCTTAAATTAATTATACAAAACAAAAAATTAACTTATCTTAAAGTTCGGAGATGATCATCTCCTCGAATAACTGAGTATTCGCGAAAAGAACTTTCGAAATTCTTCATGAAGACTTCGAAAGTTAAAAATTAGCAGTCAGGAGCTAGTACTTGTATAAAAATTTCATGTTATTATCCCCAATCGCGCGACGAGACCATTCCGTATGTCCCCACTCAAACGACGTGCACTGATGCACTCGTCCCCGCCTTGTGCCGACGGCCAATCAGCGCGCTCTTGCTTGCTATATAAGCGAGGCGCCCGGCCAAGCAAGCGGAGTCATCTTTCGTCTGCCATCCAGAGCACATCGACTCTCGTCCTCGTGCCCGTGACGTCGAGCTCTCGAGAGTTTTGACCTAGAGCTACTTCTCAATAATGAACTTGATCAAATTACAAATACTCGCCTCATCATTTCATCACCTTTACCCACTTTTCTACTTTGGAGCTTCTGACTCGGCCGCCAGGTGGCGCAACGCCACGAAAAACTCGTGCCCGCAAGAAGAACAGCCGAGTTCAGAGTACTAGTATAAGTGCCTCTCTGACATATTCAATCGGCTTTTGACTGTTCGACTTTTTACAAAGTGAGAACAGAAAAGTGGATTACAAGTTGGAACAGAAAAGCGATCGGAATTTTGTCACTCAACTCTCATGAGTCAAGTGACAGCCAAGCATCCCGAGCCAACAACGACGTCATTGGCAACTCGAACCTTGCTGAGGACTACTCATCAGCTGCAGACGGTCATCATCGGTCTTAGCCGGTCACATCGGTCACAGTCAGCCATCCTACATAAATTGACAACCTGCATCAAAACCAGTCCTTTTCAGGTCTAAACGTAGTGTTAGACTATGCTTGAGTATCCCACCCGAGCGTGTGCTTGATATGTATGAGTGTGATGTATGGGTGATGCTGGGCTGTATGATATACCTACAGTCAGTCGTACATAGAGTTTTGTATTATAAGTAACGAAGCAAAATAAATAAAGATCCAGCGTAATTAAGTGTCGAGTTATATTTTATTATCCACTGTTAATAGGTTATGGGCCCAGGACGGATAATAAGGAAAAATAAAAATTAGCAAATTGATTTCATATTAAATATTAGCGTTCCACTTAAAAGGCAAAAAAATGAGTGATGAAATTAGTTCTAAATATATAAAGAAATTTGACGGCACAAACTTCCTGACATGGAAATTCCAGATTACTAGAATGCTGACGTCTCTGAATCTGAAAAAGTATATCATGGGATCAACGAAGAAACCGACCGACGAAAAAGAAGCTCAAGAATGGGAAAGGAGCGATGCGCAAGCTCAAGTAGTGATTTCGTCAACGATGACTGAGGAGCAAATTGAGAAAATATTGACCTGCGATACAGCCAAGGAAATATGGGACAAATTGAGCTCACTACACGAAGAACGCTCTGAGACCAACAAGCTCACGTTATATGAGCGTTTCCACTCTTTCAAGATGGAAAATGGAGACATGATCTCTCAATATGTATCCAAAATTTTGAACCTGTGTCGCCAATTAAAAGACGTTGGAGAAAAAGTAAGTGACACGGCCATAATGGCGAAGATCATTGGTGGCCTACCACCTAAATATAGTCATTTCTCTTCCGCGTGGGACAGTGTTGAACCCGAGAGACAGAAAATAGATATTTACAAGAGCGTCTCATTAAAGAAGAAAAAAGATTCGAACTCAATCAGCCAAGCCTCGATGCCTTGTCTTCAACGACCAGAAATTACGCGCCAAAATTTCAGCCAAGACATCAGTATGATCGTAACAACAACAAAGGTGATAGAAAGTGTTATGTATGTGGTCGAATCGGCCACTTGGCTAGAGTGTGCCGACAAGCAAATCATAATAACAGTGATCGTCACTTCGAACCAAGAAATAGACATGCCGAAGCAAGCGCTAATTTTACCGGTCAATCAAGCCATAATGATAATCATAATTATCAAGATTTTGCTGGAGCTTTTACAGCAACAACAAACGGAGCTGCCTTAGCGACAGCTCACAACAATGCTGCCTCGCTATTGAATCAACATTTGGGCACGACCGAGATTGGAAATATCTGGCTCGCCGACAGTGGAGCGAGCTGTCACATTACGTTTCATCGTGAATGGTTTCACGATTTTCGACCAATTACCTCGAGCGTGTCACTCGGCGACGATGGTGCTCATGAGGCGAAAGGCACTGGTACAATAGATATAATGAGACTTGTTGATGGTGTATGGTTGAACGGAAAAATGGAAAATGTATTATATGTTCCGAGTTTTAAAAAGAATTTATTTTCCACAAACATTTCGACGGCAAATGGCATAAGAGTTGTTTTCGAGGACGACTGTGTGTATCTACAGATGAAGAATTCCGGCAAGATTGTTGCTGAGGGAGTGCGCTATTATAGAAACATATGCGCATTATATCTGAAAATCGACCATCCAAAAGAAGCGCATATAACTATGCAAGAACTTCACGAGACTCTGGGGCATAGAAACAAGCAGACGATTGCACAGATGATCAAGAACAGGGCCATTGAAGGAATTCAAGACGTGCAAGAAGATGATTTTTTTTGCGAGGGGTGCCAACATGGGAAATTGCATAGACTGACTCACAAGAAGCTGGAGGAACCTCACGATTATAAAGTTGGTGAGTGCGTCTACGTGGATTTATGTGGTCCAATGTCAGAGTCACTTGGTGGAGCGAAATTTTTCATGCTAATCAAGGACAGGGTTTCGAGTTTTAAATGTGTATATTTTTTGAAAAGCAAGAGTGATGCATTACACCAATTCAAAAATTTTTATAACTTTGCCAGAGCGACGAACAAGACTGTAAAAGTCGTTAGATGCGATCGAGGCCTGGAATTCAACAACACTCTGTTCCATGAATTCACAAAAGAACATGGAATCATAATGATGATGTCTGCTCCGTACTGTCCCCAACAGAGTGGGAGAATAGAAAGAGAAAATCGCACTATCGTTGAATCGGCCAGAAGCATGCTATATTCGAAGCCAAATCTACCACGATTTTTATGGGCCGAAGCTGTCGCCACGGCGGTGTATACGTTGAATAGGACGACATCAAAAAGCAACGAACGCATCACTCCTTTCGAACAATGGTTTGGCCAGCGGCCAAATATAAAGCATATGCGCCCATTTGGCACTGTAGCCTACGCTTATAACAACGATCAACACAGGGTAAAATTTGATTCAAGAGCAATCAAAACAATTGTAGTTGGATATGATAGCCACGATAAAAATTACCGTTTATATAATGCAGAAAAAAGGAAAGTAATAATAGCAAGAGACGTTACCTTCGATGAGGTGAATGACACGATCATGGGCTTCAAAATCCATACGGGAGATTGAATGCGGAGGCTGGACTTGATGGGAACAAAACAGCACGAACGAACAGTATGCCAACGCAGGAATCCCAGAAAATCGAAGCCAGTCAAAATGATTATGACGACGAGCAAATGGAAATAGATGACGATTGCAAGGATCTGGGCAGTAAAATTGTCAAAGGTAAAAAAACGACACCAAACCTCGACCAAGAGACAACCATTACAAACCAAAAGAGAAAGTTGCAAGACACCAGCTTAATAGAAACGCCGAGACTCAGGGATCGATCCGCAATAAAAAAGCCCAAACGCTATGGTGTGTACGAGGCAAATAATGCACATATTCCCGAGATATATGAGCCCTTCGATTTATCCGATGCCATGAGCTCTCCGGAAAAGGAGGAATGGAGGAAAGCTATTTCCGAGGAGCTCAAATCACACAAGCAAAATGGCACGTGGGAAATTATTTCAAAGCCCGAAGGAATTCGACTCCTGGACACGAAATGGGTGTTCAAGATCCAGTACAACCCTGATGGTAGTGTAAAGCGATTCAAAGCTAGACTCTGTGCAAAGGGCTTTAAACAAAAGCAAGGAATTGACTATGAAGACACATTTGCTCCAGTCATCCGATACGACTCATTAAGGATGCTGCTGGCAATTGCTGCTCAGCACGACCTCGAAATGATGCAGTTTGATATAAAGACGGCATTCTTGTATGGAGATCTCAAAGAAGATATTTATATCAAAATACCAGAGGGACTCAACGACCAAATCAATGAAAACGAAGTGTGCAAACTGAGAAGAGCACTGTATGGATTAAAACAGGCATCTAAATGCTGGAACGATAAATTTAGTGGTTTTTTAGGTGACAACGGTTTCCAGAGATGTGACTCGGAATGTTCTATTTATGTAAAAAGAAAAGACACTAACAATCTTGTCATAATAGCTTTGTTCGTCGATGATGGTTTGGTGTTGAGTAATAATATCGACGATATCCACGAGATTGTTAATGCGATGAAAAATGCGTTTGAAATAAAATCTGGACCGGTCGATATCTTCGTGGGAATGCAGATTGTAAGAAATAGGAAAAAGAAAAGCATTTTTATACATCAGACTGCGTACGCAAGTAAAGTTCTGCAAAGGTTTAATCTAGAAAATGCTAATCCATGTAAGATACCGGCCGATCCAGGACTTAAACTAGCAAAACCAAATGAAACATGTAATGATTGCTCAAATATACCTTATCGCGAGGCCGTTGGAGCCCTTATGTATCTTACAAATGTATCCAGACCCGATCTAGCGTTCATTGTGAACTATCTGAGCAGATTTGTGTGTTCTTTCGATAAAAGTCATTGGGAAGCTTTAAAAAGGGTCCTGCGATATCTGATTGGGACATACGATTATGGTGTGGAATATGTACGAGTGCCTGGCGACCTGTTTTGTTTAACTGCCTTTTCAGATGCTGATTGGGCGAGTGACATAGAGGAAAGAAAATCTACCAGCGGCTTTGTCATGCTATTGTGCGATGGTCCTATTTCCTGGTTCTCCAGAAGACAGAAAATTGTTGCTCGGAGTACTGCCGAGGCAGAGTATGTAGCTGCCAGCATGGCGTCGTGTGAGATAACTTGGTCGAGGAGGATAATGAGTGAGGTCGGATTTGAGGTCGCCGACGCTACGACTCTATACGTGGATAATCAGAGTGCCATCCAGATGGCTAAGTTCCCAATCACAAACCAGAGCACGAAGCACATAGAGGTTCATTTCCACTACATAAGGTCTCAGATTGAATTAAATAGAATTAGCGTCACATACGTTCCGAGCGAATCACAGCTGGCTGATGTTTTCACCAAGCCCTTGCCGAATTCTCACTTTGCCCGAATGAGGGATGGTTTGAGATTGGTAAGGGATACGCAAGCAGGAGGAATGTTAGACTATGCTTGAGTATCCCACCCGAGCGTGTGCTTGATATGTGGGTGATGCTGGGCTGTATGATATACCTACAGTCAGTCGTACATAGAGTTTTGTATTATAAGTAACGAAGCAAAATAAATAAAGATCCAGCGTAATTAAGTGTCGAGTTATATTTTATTATCCACTGTTAATACGTAGTTGCAAAACTTTGGAAAAATAAGAGTCAAACAAATAACATCAACCCTCCTCAGGGTCACTCGTCAAACATCAGTATGGTGACTTTCAAGCTTATTTCCACCCCCCCCCCCCCCCCCCCCCCTTCACAACACAATGTACAACAATGTTACCCACTTGCGAGTTCGATACATTTATGTGTACGCCACATGTTGATGATTTATGAAGCTAAAAACTTACTCGGAAGTATCTAGGAAGCTTTTTGAAAGTTTCACTGAAACTTTCGAAATAACCTTTCAGGAAACTTTCATAAAAAATTGGAAATTTCCTGGAAGCTTTAATAAAACGTTCTCTTAGTACTGAATGAAATATTTTTCGCAACCTTTCAGGAAACGTTCAAGAAGCTTTCATGGAAACTTTCTCGAAAATCTCCCAAAAATGCCCTGTAAGTTTACAGAAAACTTTCCACAAGCTTTTGTTAATGCTTTTAGTTTGATTTTAAAAAAGCTCCTGTGGAAGGTTCAGGTAAGCTTCCTAAAAGTTTCAATGAAACTTTCAAAATACTTTACGAAATTTTCCACGTAACCTCTCGAGAAACTTTGAAGAAGCTTCCATGGAAACTATTTGGAAAGCCTACTAAAAAGTTCCTCGTAAGTTTCCATGAAGCTTCCTTGAAGCTATTATTGAGGCTTCTAGAATGGTTTCATGAAAGCATCCCTGGAAGGATTAGGGAAGCTTCCTGAATGTTTTGATGAAACCTTGAAAAAAAATATTTTTTGAAATCTTTCTTGCAACCTTTCGGGAAACTTTCGAAAAGATTCCATGAAAGCTTTTCGTTTATGCATCCGGGAAGCTAAAAAAAACTTTTTGGAAACTTTCGGAAATCTTTCATAGAAAGCTTTCTTGAAAGGTTTCACGGAAAGCTTTCTTGAAAGGTTTCACGGAAAGCTTTCATACTATGTGGGCACTTATAATTTTAAATATTTCTTGTTCTTTTTTGCTCTTATGCTGCACTTACTTTATCTATGAACACTTTTTTAGCTTTTTTCTAGTCACGCTTGGATGTCGTATAACGTGTACTCACTATAAGCATACACTAAACGATCAATGTAGAGTGGGAAAAACACGTACTCATAGCTATAAGACATCCAAGTAACTTATGTAACGAGTGAAAATCGTAAAGCTAGCTTAGTTGAAGATACTCATATGTATTAAACGTATGCTGCAGTAGTAAATCATAGCACATGTACAGTAGGGTGGTCCACTTTTTCAAAAAAATTTTGTAACTCGGGGGAACCATCGGAATCTGAAAGTTTGAGGTTTAAAATGAAGTTTCCTTTAAACGAGAACTCAAACAAATGATTTTAGATGGTGTCGATGGATTTTTGAAGTTTAAAAACGTGCTCCTAAAAAGGAGCAAAATCGGGAAACCATTCGATTTATTTCAAACTCTGTTCAGAGTGTAAAAATAATCTTAACGACATTTTCTTACGTATTTTTTGTCTGCGGAATCTAATGCCGTAGTTAGTTTTGACCTAGGAGCACCATTTCATTGAAAAAATACACTTTTTCGATCGTTCTTTTTCGCAAATTTCGCAAAGTTCATTTTCGAGCGAGCGGCAAATGAACAGAAAAAATCTAGGAAATTTTTATCCCAAAAAACGATATTAAAAAATGGAAAAATGGAAAAATATATTCGTTTCTTCAAGAAAATGGCTGAGCATAATCACTCATGAAAATAATTGAATACAATTATCTGATAGGTTTTTTTCTCACCTTTCCAACGCCGTTTTCAGAGTTACAAAATTCGCAAAATTCGCCGAGATACAGCGGTTTTTGTACGATGCACTTTTTTGGGTTAAAATTTAATAATTCTGAGCTGACTCTTTTCATTAAAAAACCAGCAAAGCAGATTTTTAAGCTAAAAAAGTGCATCGTACAAAAACAGCTGTATATCGGCGAATCTTGTGAATTTTTCAACTCTGAAAACGGCGTTGGAAAGGTGAGAAAAAAACCTATCAGATAATTGTATTCAATTATTTTCATGAGTGATTATACTCAGCCATTTTCTTGAAGAAACGAATATATTTTTCCATTTTTCCATTTTTTAATATCGTTTTTTGGGATAAAATCGTACTTTTTCTGCATTAAATAATTTAAAGTGTATACTAATACATACCGTTGGATTTGTCATAAAAAATCCTAAATTTTTGTGGTGTCAAAAATTTTCTAGATCTTTTCTGTTCATTTGCCGCTCGCTCGAAAATGAACTTTGCGAAATTTGCGAAAAAAAACGATCGAAAAAATGTTTTTTTCAATGAAATGGTGCTCCTAGGTCAAAACTAACTACGGCATTCGATTCCGCAGACAAAAACACGTAAGAAAATGTCTTTAAGATTATTTTTACACTCTGAACAGAGTTTGAAATAAATCGAATGGTTTCCCGATTTTGCTCCTTTTTAGGAGCACGTTTTTAAACTTCAAAAATCCATCAACACCGTCTAAATCATTTGTTTGAGTTCTCGTTCAAAGGAAACTTCATTTTAAACCTCAAACTTTCAGATTCCGATGGATCCCCCGAGATACAATTTTTTTTGAAAAAGTGGACCACCCTAATGTACAGGCATATGGCCTCGCCCCTTGCTGGACTTTCACTTTCTAATCGTTTTCGAATTCAATGACTGCGACTTTTCGTAAAGGTATCGATTGACCGTGAAACCCGCATGCAGCATCATGGTCGTCGAAAAAAGTCGAGGTAGATACTCAGGGCTATATTCTGTCTGTTCTTCGCCTTGATATTTCTTCTTGCTTAATTCAAAAACTCCGCCGCGAGATAGGATTAGTGAACATAAGACCCACTAGGGCGCTCTGTCACGTGGTTTTTACTCTCGCTACGGTGTCCACCTTCAAGTGCCCTCGAAGCGACAATGAGTGACGGATATTTTTTCGGGATATTATTTAAGTTTATCTTTCTAATTTTAATTTTAAGCCCCATTGTATCGTTGCACTTCCGGAGTGAGCCAAAGCCAAGGATGACACCGAGAGAGTCTGGGACTATAATGAACGATGTCTCCGTCCAATCTTCCAATGTACTCTAGAACGTTTGGGAGCGTTTATTATAGCGATTGGGACAACTTAAATTCATGTAAAATTCGACGAGGGATCCGAATATCGAATTATTTTCCACCTAAGCCTTCGGGAAAGCTGTGAAAATTGAAGTCATCGGTAAAAATTGAGCTCAGGCTCTCAGCTGTTCGCATGTCCTGCACTGAACAGTAAAACGCGCGTAGCCAACGCTAGTTTTACAACTACTTTTACTACTCGATGTTTTAAAGCTACTTTTACAACTCTATGTTTTTTTAGATTTTAGAATATTTTTCTACGGGCGAGACTCTCAAAAAAATACAATTTTATGTTTTAAAGTTATGTCAAAATTTTCATAGAACTTTCGGAGCAATAAAACTTTACAGGGACATTGATTAGGTGTCAAAGAGAGTAAAAATCGTATTAGATCGATTTCTAATTTCTTCATATTCAATATTCATATAAATAGTTCTTTTCATTTTTATCAATGTATATATGCTTGAGCTATTCTGAATTAAATATATCAGATCAGTTACACTGCATTGTAATTTAGGTGAATGCAAAGAGTATTTCAATGAACATGATTATCATATTCTTGAATTATTTTGAATTAAATGAATCATGACCGATTACATTAAACTGTATTTAAGGCGAAGACGAAGAGATATATTTCCATGTACATGATTCTATCATATTCTATTATGTCTATACTATGTCTCAACATCCAATATTGTTTAAAATTTAAATATTTCATAAATATGCCTTATAATATTCTTACTCCTCCCATTTCTTACAATTTCATTGAAACAGTCTAAAACCAAGCGAGCGTTAGCGAGCGAGGAACGACGCTAGTTTTATGATTGCAGATTGATCGAAAAAAAACGAAATCAAATCTCAAATATCGCTAAAACGATCACGGACACGCGCAAGTCGGTGTTGACAGCAGCCGAGTAGCAAGTTAGACTCTGAAATGACCGAAATTTCAATAATTTTTTTTGCAATAACTAAAGAGAAATCGTAAAATCCGCTTCGATAGATGAAAAGATAAAGTCCTTCTCTACATCGACATTTTTTTATATATTTTTAGATCATCTCATTTATTTGTAATTTGCAGTCAAACTAATCGACTTAACATAAAGTATATGGAAACTCGGTTTGTTGTGCGTATAGGCAAATCAGCTGTTCAATCCTGACGGTCAGTAACGCTTTGTGAAAACGCCCTATTAGGTGATATTTTAATTTTTAGTCTAAGCGAAACGTTTATCATAGTTGAGAACATCAGAATGGAGAAGATTCAGTGGCTGAAGCACCTACTTACTTTAAGCCTATTTTAAGCCTCAGTTTTCAAGAAAAAATATGGGTTTCTATTTTAAAAATTTTTTTATTGATTATGTAACATAATTATTTATTACTTTAGACCCTTTACAAAGAATTAAACACGAATGAGATAAATAAAAAAAAACTGCAAGACTCTCTAAAAAATATGGTGATTTCTTTGATACTTTCTATTCCTAGGCGACATATTACACGTAGATACTGCATAAATTTTTCGTGAAAGTTGTAAATATTTACCGACGCATATTTTCAAACATCCATGTGGATTTTTTTATACAAAAAAAAGCTTTTGGGATGAAGTTATCATTGAATCTGTGTAGATAATTAATCGCAACGTAAAAATCCAGTCAGTTTTTTAAAGTCAGTTTTCTTGTTTTTTTTCATTTTTTTCAGTGTTTCGAAACCAGTTTTAACACATGTCTTATGCATGGAAAAAGTTTTTAACGAAAATATTCTTAATCTTTAATTTTATATTTTGTTGAAGTTTTTCAATGTTAATTATAAAATTTGAGGTTTTTTATAAATAAATGGTTATTTCACATCATTGATTATACATCTTCATTATTTTTATCTTTACTTTTTAATAAAAAAAAAATTCTAAAGTAGCCTAATCGTCAATTTCGTGAAAATCAAAACTATTGAATTTACTAATGTAAAGGTAGGCTTCACTGAAGCTGCCAGTTGAGTATATGTAAGACAAATGTGACATCGTCATAATATTATCAAACGATTGTAACGCTATCTATATGTTTTGACTTTTCCGTAGATTTGCCTTGCCATCTATCTATTTTTGCATGCCAATATTTAATTGCCGTGGATGCTTTATGAAATGATGTGCATTGTCGGACAAAACAACTAGTGCAACCGCCATTTCATACAATTTTAATAATTATATGTTAATATATACTTATAATCAATTACTATCAATTAATTTTGATCATTCATCAATAATATAATATTTAGATGTAATCAATTTTACTTTTAACTGATAAATCAGAGTGTTTTCTCAGTAAAAAGTGGATAGCTAATTTGTAAGTAATGCTTCATGCACTTATTTACCTCCTTTAAATACAATATTTTCATACAATTTGATTGAACATGATCAAATTTTAATTAACAAACTATAACTGAATCAAGTCTTTTATGGAAGGTAATGTTGATTTTAATCATAACTTTTGTTGAATCATAATACAATCATTGTTTTGTTGTTAAACTTTATAGCATCATAACAGCATTTCATTTACATTTTTGATGCATTTTTTTGATTAAAATTCAATAATTATTTGACTAATCAACAAGTTATTAAACTTAAAAAATATTTATCAGTTTTTAAATATTCTGATTAGTTTTAAGATTTCATTAAAAAGTGTCTAAACTATTGATACTACTAAGGAAATAATCATCAAAATTATTTTTCTAAATGCAATAAATAAATTGCTAAACTCTTTATGTTATATTTATGGTACAATTTACAATTTTTTTCTATATCACAGTCTTACGTAATACAATTTTATTTTTGCTATATTTTGTTTCCTTTATTGAATCACTGAAGTTTTCATATAATATTCTTAGTTTTTATGCTCTATTGCATTGACCATGCCTTCTTTTTAAAATTAATAAATTGATCAATGATTAAAATATTAATAATAAAAATAATAATGATATTAATAATAATGATAAAAATTTGCTTTTAGACTACAGGAACTAAATATTATTATTATACATATTATATTATATATTATTATTATTATTATATATTGCTCTTTACGAATAATAGTATGTTTTATTTCAATTTAAATGGAATTCCTCTTTTTCAAGAGTGTTGACATTAAACATTAAAAACTTATTAGAGTAACCGAAAAGTCTTGTTATTCAATTCACTTGATTTCACTTGTCTTTTGAAATATTAACAAACTTTATATAGGATTAATATTCTTATAAATCTCAGCAAAGTAATTAGGCACTATAATCAATGTACATATTGGTTATTTTTAACTTTATCAATCTTGATTATATTGTTAAGATTTAAATTTTTTTTTAAATTATTAGTTATTAATTTTGAATTTTTTTGTTTTTAATATTATTGTATAATAAACAAACAATAAAAATATAAAATATTAAATTGTTGTTTTATACATAAATGATTTTATATTTCAGATCCAATTGGGTATGATTTTTCAATGTAGAGAGAAAACTCATTAGATATTAATATCAACATTTTCTCAAGGTAATAATTTCATGAATCATGTTCAATTTGCTTTAATAAAGCATCTCACAATTTTATGATGAATTAAAAATTTCTAAAATTATGCAGAAATATCAAATTAAAGTTATAATAAAAACGAAGAGCTATAAGTGTGTATTTTTTTATATCAATAAAACCTACATGAGATATATTGTCACATATGCCTCAACCCAAAAACTAAGAAATTACATATAATCATCTAAAGTTGTAGAGGTGCATTATTTATTCTTAATTATTCAAGGGAATTTTTTTATGGTAATTTCTATATCAATAGAGTATTAATTGATTCTTAATTAACCCATTAACTCCAAAGAAGACGTTTTTTCAACACTTTATTCGAACAATGTATTTTTAGTGAAAATATAGGGGTCAAAAAAAAGATGTGAGTTACTAATTCTAATGTAAAATTGAATGCCCTTTTAGAATCTGAACTCAGATTTTTCAAAAAATGATCGGGTCAAAAGTTGAACTTGATTTTAAATAAAACGTGATTGTGAAACAAAAATTTTGTATTTTTGTATTTTCCAAATAGAAACCATTTGAAATTTCAGGGGTTTTGTGCAAATATCGCGTCCTCGATACCTCAACTAAAAGTTAGAGGGGTTTAGATTGAAAAAAATAAAGTTAAAAAATACACTTTTTTCTCAAGCCCTTCGTTTTTGAGAAAAATTCTAGTAGTTTTCATTAATTTTTTCGTGTTTCGACCGCCATTTTTTTGTGTTTAAACATTAATTTTTCAATCTAAACCCGTGTAACTCTAAACCTAAACCTCTGAGAGTTTCAAATGGTTTCCATTTGGAAAATCATTAAATACAAAAAAAATTTTTCACAATCACGTTTTTTTATAAAATCAAGTTCAACTTTTGACCTGATCATTTTTTTACAAATCTAAGATCAGATTCTAAAAGGGCATTAAATTTTACATCAGAATTAGTTACTCGCATATTTTTTTGACCCCGTTTTCACTAAAAATACAGTGGCCAAATAAAGTGTTGAAAAAACGTTCTCTTCGGACTTAATGGGTTAAAATTGAATAAGGAGCCAATAATAACAAGCTGTTAATTACAACATAATTTAAATCATACAGCTCATCAGTTTTCAAAAAGCCACGTATTCATCAAAAGGGTGCCTAAAATTTTTAGCTTAAATTGTTTTATATCCAACAGTATTAAGGTGCATAATGTATACAGGGTGGGGCAAAAAGATGGAAATCTCGCACAATAAGCGGGGAAAAAAAATCAAAAACCTCTTATTCAACGTATTTTTTCATGAGAAATCCTTAAACCTCTATTTAAGTCTGTAGCGACCTTAACATGATCTTGAAAAAAACAACAAAATACATATTCCAACGTAAAATTTTCCGCTCTTTTCAAATCTGCCATAAAAATTGGGGTACTCATTTGAAAAATCGATTTTTGGGTCGCTGGAGCTTTGAGGTTATGTTCAAGGTCAAATCCAAGGTCACCATCGGATTTCTCGTGAAGAAATACGTTGGATATGAGGTTTTTAATTTTTTCCCCCCGCTTATTGTGAGAGATTTCCGCCAGGGGTTTCTACCTTTTTGCCCCACCCTGTATAGTGTTGATTATATAACACTAGTCCCTTTCATTGGCCATTTTAGAAAATGCTACCATGCAAACAAGTATTTTTATAGAATATTTCTAATTGTAATTATAATGATTATAAGATTTTTAATATTTTTGCCGTGTTAACGTATTTATGAATTCAACTATAATGAAAATTACAGCATCATTTGATTGGTTCTGATCAATGATTAATTATAGTAAAAATAATTTATACCTAAAATTTGTCCAAAAAAAACAAAGTATTTTTGTTGAATAATAAGTGATGTTAAAAGGGGTCTCGAGGTTGAATGTCGAATAAAGACTCACGTCGTTTCACTCACACACAAGAAATTTACTTTATTGAGAATTCAAACAAATAACTAAGCCAAACAAATATAATTGAGGGAAGTATAAGTATTGTAAAAATAAACGCAGCATGGAGCAGCTCCGAACTCGTTCGTCTGTCTTCTCTCGCTCGAGACGATGCGCTTCGGAGTCGCCCGATGCTCGCGCCACCACGGCTGCAGCGGTGGCCACTCTTTTGGCGTGCAGGGGCGCGCGCGACTTTGAATTGCGCTGACGCAACCAATAAGAAATGATTGTGATATGTGGAATGGAATTATAAAATTAATAACACAGCCACACGAAAAAAAATAAAGTAAAAAAGTGAAAAACAAAAAACAAACTAGGAACTAAAAAATCAAGAAAAAATAAATTCAAACTAAATTTAAATAAAACCACGAATCAAACAAGTAAAAGTCGAAACAAAAAAATAAGTAAAAAACAGTAAAAAAGTAAAAACCCAAAAACAAACTAGAAACTAGTAACTAGAAAAACAAGAAAAAATAAATTTAAATAAAAAAAACTAGAAATCTAAAATCAAACAAGTAAAAAAAGAAACAAAAAAACAAAAAACATGAATCAAAAACAAGTAAAAGTCGAAACAAAAACACACGAATCAAACAAGTAAAAGTCGAAAAAAAACTAAAAACTAGACAATCAAGAAAAAGAAAAGTCAGAAAATACCAGCACAAGCATCGATATTTCACATCTGGTGCGTTAATGATCGAGAAACTACTCTGATTACTTAACTCAATGAGAAGGAACGATTTTAAGCACTCATTGATTATGTACCAGATGTGAAACATCGATGCTTGTGCTGGTATTTTCTGACTTTTCTTTTTCTTGATTGTCTAGTTTTTAGTTTTTTTTCGACTTTTACTTGTTTGATTCGTGTGTTTTTGTTTCGACTTTTACTTGTTTTTGATTCATGTTTTTTGTTTTTTTGTTTTCTTACTTTTTACTTGTTTGATTTTAGATTTCTAGTTTTTTTTATTTAAATTTATTTTTTCTTGTTTTTCTAGTTACTAGTTTCTAGTTTGTTTTTGGGTTTTTACTTTTTTACTGTTTTTTACTTATTTTTTTGTTTCGACTTTTACTTGTTTGATTCGTGGTTTTATTTAAATTTAGTTTGAATTTATTTTTTCTTGATTTTTTAGTTCCTAGTTTGTTTTTTACTTTTTTACTTCATTTTTATTTTCTAATTCTTTAATTTTCTTTAATTAATTGATAAAGATGTTTCACATCTTGCAGCTGTTCATAAACAGCTGATTTTTTTATTTTTAATTTTTAATTTGTTTTCAATTTTATTAAATTATTCATTCGTAAATTAAAATATTAAAAAATTAGTGCATTGAGCGGTTATCGTTTATTGTATGTTAATATAATAATAACATGATAAAAATTTCGACTTCTCTTAAGAAGACACACACTCATAGACACGTATACATACATGCATTAATGAATATCCGATTTGAAAACATGCATGATTGTGCGTTGAGTCTCGCGACGTATATGCATAGACAGCACATACGTATTCTATGTATTATCGTATACGCATAAGCAAGAGAGAGAAAAATATCTCAACGCAGTCAATCCCGTGAGCTAAGCTGACTGCTGTTGCTTATGTTGTTACGTTGCCTCGTGTATATACGTAAACACAGTCATACGCGCGCGCGAGAGCGAGAGAGAAAGAGATACGCGCGTTGAGTCTCGCGCAGCGGGCAGCAACAGAAAGCAGTTCTAGTAGCTGGCGCGGCAGCCAATCACAGCGGCGCAGAGCAAACCGACGCTGTATAGGCACTTATGCTACCAAATGTGCGCTCGCTCGGACGGACGGACGCTCGGTTTTCACGGGTTTACCTCTCATACCAAACGCGAATATAGATGTTTCACATCAAAAAAAAAATTTTCGAGTTCACCGACCGGATCTAGTAGACTTACGTTTTTAGGGTCGCTGAATCCGAATCTGGGGTCAGTTTTTCAAGGTTAGCTCTCATTCTAGAGGTCATTGAAGGTCAGATAAAGGGAAAGTGGTAAAATCTGAAAAAATTCATACATGGGTTTTTGAAGATGTTGAATCCAAATCCGAGGTCGAATGAGGTTCAGGAGGTCCCCTTCAAGGTTATTTGAAGGTCAAACTAAAGAATTCAATATAAATATCCGAAAAACCACATGTTTCAAGGGTCGCTGAATCTCAATCATAGTTCATATTGACTATACCTGGTCATTTTATGGTCAATTGATGGTAATTTAAAGGTCATGTCAAGGGTAATCTAGTGAACGCGATAAAACAACAGAAAAAGATTGTGTATAGGTTTTGGAGCTGAGGAATTCAAATATTTTATTGTCAAGATCAAGGTTATTTTGCATACCTTTTCACTTGTTTTTGTAACGCAGCTTTTTTTCTTCAAACGAACGGCGTAAAGGTTGCTGTTTGCGTTTAGTTCCTCTATGTTGGCTCTTTCTCTTCAACATCCAGCAGTAATCAGCCATCATTGCAACATTCCATCTACCTTGATATGGCTGCTCCAAATGTTTTATGTCTTGATGCAATCTTCTCTTTACCCGTCGCTATCATCTCCACAGTTTTCTGGGAATTAATCTGCGTATAGGTATGCAGGGAATACAGTTTATAAGACATATTACATTCCATTTTGCCGAAATGTTATATCATCGTTGATATTAAAATTTTTCTATGATTGCTTGTGTGATTACCTTGAAAATTTTAGAAGCTAACCCGTGCACCATGTCCATCTACTATTCCTTGTTACAATTTTTCATTGAATTTATGAGAAAAAATAAATTCTCAATATTTGTAGCATTCTACATGAAATTTCGGTGAAATGGAATATAATATGTCTTATAAACTGTATTCCCTGTATAACTATACATATTAGTTCCCAGAAAACTATGGAGATTTTGGCGACGAGCAAGGAAAATGGTTTCATCAAGACATAAAACATATGGAGCAGTGATATCAAAGTAGATAGGATTTGCGATGATGGCTCATTACTGCTGGATGTTTAAGAGAGAGAGAGAGTCAAATAAGAGAGACCAAAAACGCAAACGACAACCATTACGCCGATCTTTTGAAGAAAAAAAGATGCGTTACGAAAACAAAAAAGTAAAAACGTGGGCAATATTAAAATTATATTCTTAATTCTTTTCTTTCTTGCATTATTTTAACATTGAAATGACCTCGAAGGCAAGGTTGTAGGAGTTATTTGAATTCAGCATCCTCGAAAACCTATATATGAGAAGTTTCTGATTTTTTAACCTTTTTTCATAATCTGGCCTTAAAATGACTTTCAAATGACCTTTATATGGCCAGATACAGTCAAAATGACCTCTGATTCAGATTTAGCGACCCTTGAAACATAAGTGTGATTTTTTTGGACATTTATTGAATTCTCTTAGTTTGACCTTCAAATGACCTTGAAGGTGACTTCCTGAAGGTCATCCGACTTCGGTTTTGGATTCAGCATCCTCAAAAACCTGTGTATGAATTTTTTCAGACTTTTCACCACTTTTCCTTTATTTGACCTTCAAATAACCTCTAAAATGAGCCAACCTTGAAAAACCGTCCCTGGATTAGGATTCAGCGACCCCAAAAACATGAAGTCCACTAGGTCCGGTCCGTGGACTCGAAAATTTTTTTTTTGTGTAGCTGTGTAATTGATGAAATATTCAATATTTTGTCTATCTATTGCTCACCCCTTCAAAATAATAAAATTACAGTTAAAACGATGTAAAGAATTTTGATGTGGACTATGTAAGCTATCATAAGTCAATGTATAGCAGAACGATAGCCATTATTGTACACTATGAGTAAAATGATTCATTTCCCAATCGAAAACGTAAACAAAGCCCAATAAGGACCGCCTGCGTGTACAACATACTCGTCAATTAAGGGTCAGGCATACACACTCAGTCGATAACGCAAGGCTACCTAGCAATTTATGTTAAATTAAAAAAATTGGGAATGATATGCACGTTTATAAGAGTAGAGGCATATTTCTAATACACTCATTAACATCCTGTCCAAATTTCATCCAAATCCATGCATTATTGAAGGAGAAAAATGAGGACAAAGAATATTGTAACCTAGAAATTATTATTGATCATTATTATTTTTGTCCTCATTTTCTCCTTCAATAATGCATGGATTTAGATGAAACTTGGACAGGATGTTAATAGTATATTAGAAATATGCCTCTACTCTTAGATACGAATCATTCCCAATTTTTTAATTAAAGGTAAATTGCTAGGTAGCCTGTCGGTAAATGTCGCTAGGTATGCCTGTCCCTTAAATAATAGTACTGTATACAGGCTAGCATAGGCAGAGCCCCTTATTCGCTCTGTTTACGTTTTCGGCTGGGAAACGAATTGTTTTAAACATAGTGTACATAAGATACACATGCTCTCACAATGTAAATTAATGTGTAATTAGTCCGAACTACAAAATATTAAAACTACCGTTTTAGGTCACCCATGTGAATTACGAGACATTTATTTTCTTCATCCCATGCTCGAAAGTACGTACTTTCATCTTCAAATTCGGAGACGAAAGTAACTCGGCTTCGCCTCGGGTGCATAACCTCGCAGGGACGGAAGTTCGACTTTCGTCCCTTGTCACGTAATATACTATTAACTAATTATTTCTACTAACTATACCAGGCTTATCCCACTATTCAGTTCCATCTTTATCGAGGCGTAAGAATGACTCCGATGATGCAGGTGTAGATGTCCCAAGATTGTGAACTCTTTAAAAGTTTACTCGAGAGTCATGAAATAGTATAATACATAGGTGTCTCATCGTCGTAGTCTCAAGTCTTGTTATACGTGACTTTGGTCCTTTCCGATATTGTTTTTTGTGTCTTTCTTGCTATAGAATGATTCTTAAGCATTTTTCATATTGACTAACTTCAAAAGTGCCAAAATTCGGCAATTTTTTGCGAAGCGCACGATAGATCATTCAATTTTCATGCTACCCTAGCCGAAATTAACCTTTTTCGTCCCGGCCGCCAAAACGAAAAAGTTAATTTTTGCTGGAGGATTCATGAAAAATAGTATACACACCTATAAAGCGAAAAAAAACTTTTCAGTTTTTCGCTCCCTAGGCACATAATATACTATTGGGACTCTGAGGGCTAATAATACATGTCTTGAAGTACTCAAAAATATTTATTTTTTGATTTTCATTATAAAATGGTGGAAATATCACTTAGTTTTGAAATAGTATATTGCATAAGGAGCGAAAAACTATAAACTGGTCGGCTTCGCCTCGGACGATAATTACACGCGTTCTCTGAGGCTTTTTTTGCTTATACTATTTTTCATGAATCCCCCAGCAGAAATCAACTTTTCGTTTTAACCGCAAGGACGAAAAACGTTACTTTCGGCTGGGGTAGCATGAAATAGTAGATTACCCAACGGGGGCGGGAGGTTGTCGATCTTGCACTCGTGCAGAGTTGCGTACTCGCCCCAGTTATGCGTACACTAATTTTCATTACAACGTGCGGAAAGTCGATTTTAAGATCACCAGCCGTGCGCGAAAGTAGCACTTTCCGCATCGCATAGGATAATTTTGGATACGGCCCTTTTATAAAAATTTCCAAAATCATCCAAAAAATTCTGACAAAATTCACGCATGTTTCTTTATCAATTCTAAGCACTTTTTGTTTTATAACATTTTTCGTAGAGTCCATTTTTACCAAGTAAAAAAGTACCAAAGCTTTTTTTATTTTCGGCTACAATCAGCTGTTTTGGTGGCTACCATCTTGATCTGGATGAACCAACGCCTCTAACTTTTAGAACAGGCCTGCATGCACCAGATCCAGAGTTGTAACCCGATCCGAATGCGTAATCGTGGTGAAAAATACGATCATTTAGAAGACGAATTTTCAAAAACCACGTTTTTTTTTGTTTAAACAAATGTATTTGTAAAACGGTTGCTTATATCGTAAATCTGACACCAGATTTGAAGTGAACAATAAAAATCCCATTATATATGGTATTTTTACATTAATTTGACAATGGTTTTATAAAAAAAAACGCGTGGAAAAATAAGTCAAAATTAAGGTCTCTTAATATTGGACGGGTTAAAAATCGTAACTGCCCTATAAAATATTGTATGCAACTTGTATGCTAAGCTTTTTCAGTCATATTTGTCACCGCACTTGCCTTCAGCTCGTGTATAGATAACTATTATACAAAATACTGAAAATACACCAAGTTACTGCTCTTTTTCACGAAAAAATAATTCATTCAGTCATCATTTTATAATAATTCAGTCATTATTGTAAAATTTTAAAAAGAAAATTAAAGAATTATTTTCAAAATAAAATAAATGTGATTTTGAAAAAAACTCAAATTGCATTTTTTTCAGACAATATGTCATCGCGGTATAGAGAATGGGACTTATCCTGCAAAGTTTATGTGGGGAACTTGGGAAGCAGTGCAAGCAAGCATGAAATAGAAAGTTCATTTAGTAAATATGGGCCTTTGAGGAATGTTTGGGTTGCTCGAAACCCCCCCGGCTTTGCATTTGTTGAATTTGAAGATCCAAGAGATGCTGAAGATGCCGTAAGAGGAATGGATGGAACGTGCGTATATTTATGTATTTTATTTTTTCATTATGTACTCATTGTAATAAATGTAGTTTATAGTTCATGAATATCACATTTAAAGTTTTAATAAAATTGTAAAAGACAAATCTACCATCATAATCAACTTTAAACTAGTTAAAGTCACGGAACGACAATTTACAATATCTTTCTGGAACAAGGTAGAGTAGCGCACAGTGAAAATTCGATAAATTAACAATCAGCATATTCTTTTAAGTTCAGTTAATTGTAACAGTGAATACCAAACGACAATTTACATCTAAAAATGGATATTGATTTTCTAAACATCATTTTTGTTTTATTAGGTGACTAAAGAAACATAAAAACAATGATAAATATCGTAAGATTTGATGTGGAACTCAAATTTGTTATCAAAATCAATTACGAAACACGAAAACTCCTTAAACATCAATAAATAAGGTAACAATTACAAAAAAGTTGCTCGTATCTTTTTAATAGGCTCATAATTAAAAATAAAATGAAAACGTTGTATACATTAATTGGCAGATAGTGACAGATTATATTTGGTGATTTTAAACTAATGCCATTGAAAGACTGAAAAACATCGATGAAAAATAAAAAACGGAATATTATGCTGTATCTGCGTGTCAATCAATTTTTAAAAGAGGTTCTCATCAAGCTCGATAAAAATATCAATTTTTTAGTATACCTAGCTAAAATTTCGTATGTAAGTTCGAATTCTTAGTCAATCAAATTCAGGATTGAGAGTACAGCGCTCAATAGAAGTTGACAAAATTAAACACGTTTTTCTCGAAACCATGTTTTCTGAGAAGGGTGACAAAATATCTCCAAAACTAATATAGATTTTTTTTATTATAAAAATAATTAAATTTGTAGTATCTAAAACTAAAATATTATTTTTAAACATTATTTTTATTGTTACAGCACTTTTTAAAGTCAATAAAAGAGCGAAAAAACATTTTTTTTGTAAGTCCGCCATTTTGTTAATTTTCACATTTCTTAGTGATTTTAGTACAAGATCCAACAAATGTCTTCTATATCATAAAGAGCTTCGATTTATTGATATTAGACAAAAATTGGATGCATTACCTTGCCATTCATGGAGGTGACTTTTTTTTATGGCTATCTTCGAATGTATAAACCCTTTAACGCTCAAAATGGCGCTTTTGCGCATACATTTTCCATCACTTCAACACCATAGATAAAGTTGATGTTTTCTCTCCATAATTCATATCAGGGTTTTTCAGGTGTGCTCTTTCATGATTCGATTTTATTTTTGCAAAAAATCAAAAATATCATTGTTTATTTTGCTATTGAAAAAAACGTGATTTTTCGACTTGAAATTTTTTTTCAAGACGATTTTCTACCTCTTCCTGTTTTTGGAGCGCCCTAGAAACCCACTAAGTCGTGCAATTTTGTTATAAACCTTCGAGAAAAACATGGTTTAGCCCCTGTGTTTCATATATGTCGGATCAAAACCATATAGCGTAATGAACCAGACACGCCGCACAGAGAGCGCAATTTTAGATCAGCTACATGCGCTCGAGCCTCCTTAATAAGAACTAAAAAATTTGAGTACTCTATTAACTTTATTCTGTGAGAAAAAAATCACATAATTTTTGGGTTGCTATGTAAGAACCTCCCCTTAAGGAGGTACCTGCGCGATTAGAATTACTGAAGAGATTTTAATAAAACTTCACAGATAGTTAGACATCTATAAAATAATGATTCCCTGAAAATTTCAAAACTTTTCATTAGCTATGAGAAAAGTTATGTGAGTTGCAATTTTGCGTTTTTAACATGGGCTCTTATGGGAAATTGCTTAATCTGAAAAATTACTGAAGAGATCTTGATGAAATTTTGCATGCACGTAGAAATATTAATTTAATAATATTAATTTAAAACTCTTACTAGTTTGGTTAGCTGTGAGCTGAGATATAAACAAACTAGGCATTATGCAATGACATGTCTAGTGACTTTGGTCGGCAGTAGCAAGCGCGCGCGATACACGTTCATAACCTCACTATTCAAATTTCGTAAACTGCATGAGAGTGACAGTAGCGCAGCAGACCACGTGATGTATGACAACTGTGGCGCTCGACATACTTTTGTCCCTAAAAAAACCGGAGGCTAGCTCGACGCAGGTACCTCCTTAAGTATATATCCGTTTCGTAACAAATTTTAGCCTCGTGTGTTTTGCTTCCTCATAGAGGAAGCTTTTTTAACTTGTGCCTGTATTAAAAACGATTGTGTAGCACTAATTAAGTTTGTATCTAGCCAAGCATAAGGACATCTAGGATTCTTGAATGTAGATTAATAGGATTAATATATAAGAAAATCTATTATTGTATGTTGATTTTCCACTTTGTCAATGAAAGAATGAAATTATGAAACCCATCACTTTCATAAAAAATAATAGCATAAGTACAACTAGTAGATATTAAATTCTCGACCCTACGAAAGTAGAACAATATTTTGATTAAAAAACCATTACGCGCCATATCCAAAATGCCATTATTTTTCATAAAAGTGATGATTTTCGTAATTTCATCATTTCCAATGACATATATGAGAAAATCCGTGTAAAATCATAGAGTTTCTTACTTTTTGACCCTACAACTACGATTCTGCCCCTAAAGATGCTCTTGTGATTAGCTAGATATGAAGTTTATTAGTTCTATAAGACATTAATTTTAATAATGGCATAAATTAAAAAATTAGCAAATAATTTTAAAACTTGTTACAAAAGGCTTCTAAATAAATCGCTTTGTTAATACAACATAATATTCCGTTTTAATGCTTGTTACCGATGTAACTTTCAGACTTTTTAAGGGCATACATTAAAAGATTATCACATATAATGTCATTTTCTGACGGTCTAATATTGTAGACGGGCACAAAATTCCAACAGTTGACATGAAGTGATAAGCAGCTCCATAATGTCAATTCGAAGCAAAATTCGTTTAAAATATGCATTTCTTTAAAATTGGTTTTGATACATTGCTTTGAGCATATCAAGCAGCGTGTTGGTGCAGTCAGTTAACCTAAACTTAAGTTAACTTAATTTTATAATATGCAGGTTAATTGAATTTCACATATATTTATGGATAAAGTAAAATATAAACATCCCACAAAAACGTGATTTTGAAAAAAAATTTCATTTTTCGAATTTCGAAATGGAAAAAATTAGAAATCTTGTGGTTTTTCGTTACGTCATGATCAGACTCGACCATGTGACTATATGTCTCATCAAAAGGTGGGCTTCTCTGGGATCTCGGGCTACCTGCGTATAAAACGGGATAAAGGCGCGTGAAATAACGAATCACTCGTATAGTATAAATCAAATGATTTATTAACACATATTCACACATTCAAACAACAACAATGAAGGTGGGCTAGTCAGCCGACCTGGCACACCAACTGTCACGCAGGACAGCAGCGTCGAAGACTCCATATTCACTATCACCTAGGCACTTCACCATGACAATCAATGTTCTTATATGATTACTGATCTTCTTCAACTATCATAACTGACAACTCGTCAGCAAACTCCACACATCAAACGTCAACCAGACGGCAAAACAACCTTCTCTGTAAGGCTATTTAGGATTACTGCAATAAACTGACAACCATCAGTCAAGCACTTTCTACCGTGAATTACAAATAATGTTTTATTTGTGATCCACCCTCAAAACTACCTTATGATTTCCAAAACGTATCACCAACTACCAACGAGAATTTATCTCCTGTTTCAACAGTCATAATACAGTTGATCGCCTTTTTCTTTCACTCTACTTGAAGATTCAACCGATAGTTTCCTCTCTCCGATCCATATAGGAAAGACATGACTACGTAATATAACTTGCCCTCGTGGTCCCAATGGTAAACATGAAACATAACATACAATCGTTCAGATATATCACCCTTACAACAATAAATCCAAACGACACATGTATGCGAATCTACAACGGCTCATCAAACGCCACGGCATCACAATACCCTCTCCTATACTTTACACGCATGTGTAAAAGTCCATTAAGATGAGCCGCTGTCCCCAACGCATCCATACGCTGATCGGCCAAACAACCATAATCAAAACCATTTACTACCACCAACTAACTACACATACACGAATACGTCACAATATTTATAATAATTCCATAAATAATAAATAAAATAAATCAGTCATGTTCTCCATCTTTGACTTTCTGGGCCTCAAAGAACTTTGAACAGGTTGGGGAAATAGTTACTGTAAAATCACTCTTTCCACAACCTTGGCACTCAACGGTCCAGTTCCTTTGTGATGTAAGATTTTTAAAAGAAATAATTTGCGTAATTTCCCATCTGGTGACATCTGTAACATTTTATATTTCTACAATTGCGTTCTATATGCCCTTTTTTCCACAATTCGCATATCTTATGAAAAAATCTATTAGGTCCGCAATGTAGATTTCTGAAAATCCTTGAACACGTATTTTTTCGTTTTTCAATTAATTAATTATTAACAGAGATATAGAATTTGAAACAACAAGCGTGACGTCCCAATCATAGTAAATATAACGGGAGGAGTAATATGATTGTGACGTCACGCTCATTTTTAACTTATCATACCTCCGTTAATAATTGATTAATTGAAAAACAAAAAAATACGTGTCTAATGATTTTCAGAAATCTACATTGCGGACCCAATAGATTTTTTCATAAGAAATGCGAATTGTAACACTTTCCATCGAAATCTGGACTTTTCGAACGGTACAATCGATGTCTCGCTCCTAGTTTTCTCTGGATAGTTCTGCCACTTCAGATTCTCCTGAGTATTATTTTTATAATTATTCGAAAATTTAGGCGTCTCTTTAAGCTATGACCGCTGTGGTAACCCACCAGCTTTAGCTATCTCCGGAGCTGTCATCAAAGCAACCTGCCTTTCAGACTCGTCCTTGCCACCTTTGGTCTTCTGATTTTTCGTCGTTTTCTTTCTTTCTGGTAATTTAGGCTTTTCGTTCACATAAAGAAAACTTTCCGTGTATCTCTATTCACATAAGCCGCTTCCGGACACGCACTATTATGAACGTCTAGTGGTTCATGCCAATGACGGTCCTAACTATCCAGCTTTTCATAATTCTAACCTGCTATTTCAATCGTCATCCACCTTAACTTCATAAATTCATAAATTATTATTATTACTATTATTACCTCAATGTGCTTCATAAATTCTCTATATTCTGGCTTTATTCCACGAAAAACCAAAGCAACCTCTTTTCTTATGAAAAGGATCCTTTAGTCGGTTACAAATATATCTGAACTTTGAGATATATGAACTCACATACTCATCTCTACCTTGAGTACGCTGCTGAATTTCTGTTCTTATCCATAATTCTACTAAACCTCTTCAATACTTAAAACGTTTCCAAGAGGTCAGACTACTCTTCGTAGTCTTATACCAATGTGCAGCCTCACCTACGAGAACAGAACCGACCACCGTAAACAAATCGTCAGCCGTCATATCAGTGACTTTGAGATGGTCGAATCCGATCTATAAACTCTTCTGGAATCAATTTATCCGAAATTATAATAAAGAATGATAACAATAAAACAACCGCTGCCAATTTATTGGCAAAGAGTTTCCTCATAAAGAATGATATTAATGAAACTGTTTGATTATTGAAGGAAAAATTCGTATTTTATTTTTGCATACTGAACTATAAAAAACTTATAGATGTTTAGAAATATGTAAAAGATTCCTTTGTATAAGTTTTTTTTGTTCAAGTTCATGTTACCTGTCTACTTTCAAAAGTTTTAATTGTTTTAGATGGCAGATTTTGCTCTACTCAGGAGCAAAAATACAAATTTCCGTTTTGAGTTCTAAATTTTTTTATATTCCATGAATCTCTACGTTTTTGGTCTTTATTTAAAGCTTGGCTGCTCCTCTTACATTATACCGAATAAAAAGTATACAAATTCCTTCATTTATACATAAAAAAATTAAAAAAATTTTTTTTTCCAAAAAACCGAGTTTACAACACGATAAAAAAAATCATAACTTTTTAACTACTCGGTGGATCATAAAATAAGTTTTTGACGCTTCATGCGACACACAAACCCTTCAAAACAAGCCGAATAGCTTCTCGATACGTGTCTCGATATGGGCCATCTGCCTGCCTAAGCAACGTTGTGCTGAGGGAGCGGGCTCGATCCCCACTGGGGGAAATTTCATCCGTGATTTTTCCCTCGGTGAGGTCGAGCTCGAGCCCGAAGTGGTTCGGATTCCACTTTAAACTGTAGGTCCACGGCTGTAGGCAGCCTTCCTGGAGGTGAAATATCCTCCAATCGCCCTGCGGCCCAAGTTGAGAAGAATTCCCGCAAGATGGAGCCCGAAGCCAGAACTCCTAGTACTGATGTTGGTCGACGAGTATATCATTCGGGGGAAGCGTCAGCATAAGAGAGAGCACTGACAAGACGGCTCCGAGTTGTATCCTAAGGGATGGAGCCCGAAGTCAGAGCTCCTAATGCTGTTGCTGACCGATGGAGTATCACTCTTCATGGAGGAAGCCAGGAAAAGGCGAGAGGTTCTCGCAAGATGGCAAAAACAAGAAGTGGGAAAAGTTCTTCCCGGACTCATGGGACGGTGTCGGGCGAGAGACCTAGTCATCTCTCACAAGCATGGCACTAATCCTGCTTCCGGCGAGCTCTGGTGGGTTCTGCCGAACGTACTCAAGAAGGGAGAGCACAAGGGAGAGCACCGACAAGACGGCTCTGGAAGGCGGGAATGACGCTGAATGAGGGCTCGCCGGGCGAGCGGGGATTACCAACGAGTTGACACGGTTCCTGAACCCCTAATCACCACGCCTTAGCTGGTTGGATGGGGGATATAAGGAAATGACCAAATACATCGATGTAGCAGTACCGCTAAAAGGCACCCACCGAAGTAATGTCTAATGATAGTTCCGGTGGGAATTATGCCTGAGTTCGGAAGGGCCACTGGTGCAAGGGTGCCCTACCCAAGTCCTCTCCATAAAAAAAAAAAAAAACACACACACACACACATCCATACAGATAATTGTTCCGAATTCAATGAAGATTCTGAATATGTGTCCGAAATTGTCCTATGACTTCTATATCAAAACTTGATTTGACGCCTATCACGAAGCTTCCTCTATGAGGAAGCAAATGTTCAAAAGTGAGTTACGGCACTACTAACAAATGTTCAATTATGCGTAAGATGGTCAAATTTAATGACACGTAGTACTGTGTGAGCTCATTTTTTTCTTTATTGCTTGGACTTTTTTCCCATCTCAACTGATTAAAAAAAAACAATCGCCTTTTACAAGATATAAGTAAAGTGAGAGAAAATTTTTTTTTTTGAAAATATCGAGGTCGTTTCAAAAAAACACCCCAAAAGTTTCGTAAAGGTTCAAAATAATGGGTATTTCCTATTCTAAACTAAATTTTTTTAAAATTCATCAAAAAAGGAAGATTCCAAAAGGAGAAAATTCCAAATCAACAAGATTTTGCTTCCTCATAGAGGAAGCTCTGTGATAGGCTCGAAAACGAGATTTTGAACCAGACCTCGTAGGACAATTTGGTTTACATATTTGTAAACTTGATTGAATTCTCAACAAATGTCCGTATGTATGTATGTGTGTGTGTGTGTGTGTGTGGGTGTGTGTGCGTGTGTCCGAGGCAAAATCTTGAAAATGTTACGGTGGATTGTACAAATTTCAATTGCATTCATTGTCGTTTGTAGTATTAATGAGGCCAGAAAAGGTTTTTTGGCAGTAGACGGAAAAAAAATTTTTTTTGAAATTTTTTGAAATTTTTTTTCGTAAATTTGAAAAAAAAAATTTTTTTTCATTTTTTCACGTATGAAAGCCGGAATTTCCACTATTTTTTTGTGTCGTCATGAAAGCAGAGCAGCTAAGCTTTAATTTAAGACCAAAAAGATAGAGATTCACCGAATATTATAAAAATTAACGACTCGAAATGAACAGTTGTACTTTTGCTTCCTCATAGAGTAAGCTCTGTGATAGGCTTGCAAACGAGATTTTGAACTAGACCTCGTAGGACAATTTGGTTTACATATTGTAAACTTGATTGAATTCTCAAAATGTTCGTATGTATGTATACACGGCCTTTTGACTAAGATTTTTCGTAAATTTGGAAAAAAAAAATTTTTTTTCATTTTTTCACGTATAAATGCAGGAATCCATGATTACAGGAAATGTTATGATGATTTGAAATAAATATTTAATTTTTTATACAAAAACAATATTCATTATTTAAAAAAAAATGTAATTGGTATTTTTTTATGAGGAAGCTCTTTGCCAATGAATTGGCAGCGGTTTTTTTTGTATAGCTAATAATAACTTTTTTTTTTTAAAGTACGATTTGGATCTCAAGAGTAAAGTCGATTCTCAACTCCACCATACCCGGAAGACTTATCTTGAATTTTGTTGAAAAAACAGTTATTTGCCTCAAAATGTCTAATAACAATTTTGGTAAATTTTCATGGGTGTCCGATTCACGTAAGTCTAGCTATACATGAGTTCGTTAGAATTTAAAAGTAAGGAAGAATTACCCACATACGCAATGCGTGTCATGCCGCAACGATCGGTTAATTTCGCTATAGCCGCGCCAAAAAAATTGGTAGTTAATAATTATTTAGTTTCATAGCTGATCTAGAAAATTGATTGAATTGGGTCGAGGCTGGTATTTTGTAATTTAAATTCCTGTGGTTAATTTTTAAATACTTTTTTTACAGACGCTGTTGTGGAACACGGGTGAGGGTAGAAATGTCAACTGGTCGAAGTCGACGTGGCGCGGGTGGTGGACGTCGACCCGTATCACGGTATTCGAGGTAAGCTTTTCATTGAACTTGCATTTTCCATATTTTTATAATTTGGTTTATTTTCATTAATTTCGAGTGAACCATTACAGAGCTCATATGTATCGATTTTCCACAACCTTAGGTTTCTTTGATGATCGAACCCATCAGTTAACTTTTGATAGAATTCACCAAAAATAACGTATATTCGAAAAAATGCTTTAATACTGGTACAGGGAGTTTTATGGGTTTGATCATTTTGCCTATAGTTGTAATCGTAACCACTGATATCCTAAAAAAGTACAATTTGGGCGCCATAGGTCAAATAGTTTTCTCTAAAAGTTACCATTCATTGAAAAAATTGATTTTTCGTTATTGCATTTTCGAAAAGCTTATTCTTCCAATAATCGCATCCTAAAATTTGATACATGAATTCAGAGCAAAAATCATGCATTTTATGGCATTTTTTATGCGTTTTGAAATTGAACTGATTCTATTTATAACTTTCAAATTCTGATAACTGATAGGACCATTGAGTTTTTTATTCAAATCATCACCAATCAATCCTCAGAAACTATACTTTCGAAAAAAGTGTCACTCAATGGTGTGCGTCGTTACCCGAGCCTTCTACACTCTTAAGAAAAATTCAACTCGATTTTTAGCATTTTAATGATTTTTTTAATAAAATCCTAATATCTTAATAGGCCCCACCAAGAATCATCACCAAATCATGGGCAGAAATAGTTTTTGAGTAGCGGAATCGAGTGGTGTGTCTATTTTTGGTGTGCGTGCTTTGTAAAAAAAATTATATACAATACAAACATGGGCTTTGTCCGCGCCCATTGTTGATTTTGAGTGCATTTTAAGAAGACACACCAGTGTTAAAACCTGAAATGATTAATAGGTATAAAATAATGCATCAATCAAGTTTCAACAAATATAGAAATTATACATGTTTTTTTTGCTTCATTTTGAATGCAAAAAACCACTTTGAACCCCTAGCATATCAATTTAACTATGAAGACCAATAACACAAGTTTTAAGCTTCGATACATAGTTACCACAGGATTATGAAGTGAGTTTTTCACCAATTTTTATGGTTGACTGCTTAAACTCTTGGTAAAGTATCTCCTCCACTTAAGTGTAACAGAATTTGGAAAAATGTCTTAGGAACATTTGTATTTGTATTTTACCATGAAATAAATTTATATAGATACAATTTCAATATTTTTAAATTTTTTGTACATTTATAGCCATATAAATGTTCTAATGACATTTTTCGAGTGTCACAAGTGTCTGCCATGCCGGCACGAGTGGTTTTTTTCCGCATACTGTGCGCAAACAGCTGGGCACGTGTTGCATACAAAATTTTATGCCATAGTAAGCGAAAAATACTTTCGTTTTAAACGAGGCATTTTACCGCATACCAGTGTCCAAAATGAGGCATTTTTCCGCATACCATTGCCAAAATGAGGCATTTTACCGCACACCAGTGTCCAAAAACGCTTTTTGCGCACTAAAAAATGTGTGAAAAATGCGTTTTTGTGAACACTTTTTAGTGCTCAAAAAGCGTTTTTGGACACTCGTGCGCGGTAAAATTTCTGGTATTTTGTGAAATATCATGCTGTTATTTATGCACTTTTCACATTCTATTGCACAATAGGTATTTATGCAACAAGTGCCCGAAAGGCGTTTTTGGGCACAAGTGTGCGGATAAAGACACGAGTGGTGGCCATGCCAGCGCGAGTGGACTTTTTTTGCGCACACTGCGCAAAAAGCTGGGCACGTGTTGCATACTAGTAATTTACGATGCAAGTGCCATAAGTAACACTTTTTGGCACGGCGTAGTTTAGGGCACAAGCGCAGCGAGGGTCCTAATAGCTGGGCCGAAAAGTGTTCCCATGGCACGAGTATCGTACCCTTTATGCCCCCTTCTCCGAGACATGAGGATGAATGTGCGACTTATGCCACGAAAATCGTGCCATAGATGTGAACTTAGGCCACGCAGTGCTATAAAAAATTTTATGCAATAGTAAGCGAAAAATACTTTCATTTTAAACGAGGTATTTTACCGCACACCAGTGTCCAAAAACGCTTTTTGCGTACTAAAAAATGTGCGAAAAAATAAATTTTTCGTCATACTATTGCATAAAATTTTAGAATGCAACACGTGTCTAGCTTTTTCCGCACAGTGCGCGCAAAACCAAACAAAACGGCGTAGCCGGCACTCATGTCTTGTTCGTTTGCACTCGCATTGATTGACGCCAGCCCTCGTGCATACACTGTGCGCAAAAACGCATATTGGGCACTTGTTGCATAAATAACTATTTTTTAGTGGCAAAATATTACAATTTCACGAGATTTACTCGTATTTCCCCCTCAGCTTCGCCTCGAGTTACAATTCCATATGCTCTGAGACATTCTTTACTGTTACTCCCGTGTTGTGTTATATATTTCGTTTTTTTTTTCATAAAAATATGTAAAAGTAGATAATAATATAATTAAGGGCTAACAGGGGGCTTAAAGGGGGGCTTAAATTAATGTGATTACTGTTCTAAGTAATTAAAATGTGGTTTATTGTAGAATTTCAAGGAAACCGCTCAACAAACTTACTCCCAACTTTTTCACACGTCTTCAGTACATGTGTGTGCATGGTCACAATCACTATCTAAGTGATTGGAGTATTATAAAGTGTAATCTCACTATTTTAGTACAATGAACCATATAAAATTATAAAAAATTAATCAATTCAGATAGTATAATCTATATGGGTCGGATTCAGAATTTTTTTATCCTCCGGACGAGATCCACGGATTTTCCTGAAATTTTGGTATGTAATAGTCCATCATAAAAGGGGCCCAAAACCAAAATTTTAGACCCCCTCGCCTCCTCCTACCCCCACCCCCGCGACTGCGACTTATGCCACAGAAAAGCGTGCCATAAATGTGAACTTATGCCACACAGTGCTATAAAGTAATTAAAAAATCTGAATAGATTCATGAGGGTTCTTTTCAACAATCCAAACAACCTTGAATTTTTTCAGATTTTTTGAGTGCTTCAGGCCTTCAGAAAAATATATTGAAAATTTTAATTATTTTATTTTCGGTGAAATGGTTCGATACACCAGATCGGAGTAATTTTTTCTTTATTCTGACACCAAAAAACGATTCCTTGAATTTTTTAGAATTTTTCATTCATGTTGATGAAGCCTAGAGCTGAAAACCCCCTTTTTTTCATAAAAATAATTTTTTTAGGGCGGCAGGGTGACTCAAAAATCTGGAAATTTTTTTTTTTTTTTCCTTGAGCAAAATACATCTTCAATTTTCTCAGATTTTTTAATTGAAGGCGATAGCGTCTAGAGCCGTTGAACGCTATTTTTAACAAAAAAAGGTTCCTGGAACCCGATGGTTCCGGTAAAAAAATTTTAAACTATTTTTTTTGATTTCCTTGTCAAATTTTAATAAATTTTGACCGTTTCATTTTTTCGATTGAAGCCTCCTAACTCATTCTAGAGCATAACAAAGATTAATGCGAAATTCTGAAGACATTCCTTTAATATGAGGATGGAAACATGTTTTCAAAGGTACGAATGATCACCATTATTATTGCTGTTAGTCCACGTTTGCAAAATGTCATGTGTCAGCAATTTTAGGAATATATAGCTTTCGTCCCCTTTTAGCCCTTAATACGTTTTAAACATTTTTATTAATTTATTTACTTTCATCCACGAGAACAAATCGCGAAAATCTCGTAATTTTTGGTCGCTAGATGAGTTTTCTGCCTCAAGTTCGTAAACTCTTCTTTTCTATGGTATTATTTAAACTGCTCTTATCTATTGTGAAAATTAAAAAAAATAGTTTAATCACAAAAAATCAAATTTTTTACCTTCTTTTGTACCAAATTTTTAATGCCTTCCGAATTCATTTTGGCTTTAAAAACACTTCAAACTGTTGCATAAATGTTAGCCAAACGAAAATTGCACCGTCGCAAAAATCGTCGAATAATAGAAGAGGTGTCCCTCTCGAACCTGTTACTCTTTTCCAGATTTTATCCCGCAGAGCACAGTAACCTCGTCAAGAGTAAAGTTGTAGCTTATTCAGTAAATTAAAAAGTTGAAGGATTATCTTCCACCAATAACAGCTCCTTTTAAAGGTTACTATCGGCTAGAATTAGCTTGCAGTCTTCCTTTGTTTCTTTCACCAGGGCTTGCCACACGAAAACAACAATTTTTAAATTAAGCAATAAATACTAGCACATATGAGCTGTGGCTGCGGAAAAAACCTGATCGAATTAGTTGCACATGTTTATTTGATGTAGTGAATTAATCTTATTTCATCTAAATTACATTGAATGTCATAAATCGATTTACACTCAAAATGAATAGTTCCAATTAATATAAGAGTAAACAGTAAACCACATTATCATGTTAATCAAAAGTTGCATTCAGAAATATGAGACTTTCTTTTCTTTATTTTAAAATGTTAACGTAAACATTTTAATCAATTAAAGAATAAAGTTACGTTTATTTTTATTTTGTATTTAATTATTATACACACATTTCCTTGTGCATAGGACTGAAAGTGCTCAATTATAATTTACCTAATGATTCTTGGCCTTTTATAATTTAAAATGAATCAAAAATTATTATTAAATAATTTTATTGTAAAAGTATCTAAAATTAAGTAAATGAATAAATGTTTTTCAGATCTCGTTCCCGGAGTCCTAGAAGAAAATCATTAACTAGAAGTCGCAGCCGAGATCGACGTTCAAGATCTGATTCTCGTGAACGGCGATACTAATCATGGAATAGTGGACAACAGAATCCCTGTATAATGATTTAATAATGCATTATAGCACAGTTTTTATACATAAAAATTTAAATTATCTTAAAAAAGTAACCAATGCAAACATTTTTTACAAGATCAAAATTTCACGAATTGTTTATTGAAAAATATTCTGAATTTTTTAACGATACGTATATATGTATAGTCAATTCTATGTTCATTTAATATTGAAAATTTAATGAGTATTATATTAAAAATTTCTTTAATATTGTAGACAAGGTTTGTTATAATCTAAAACTTCATACAACTCAAAATGTTCATGTAAACTGACTGTGTAGTACACTCATCCCACAGTTACATCGTCATACGCTCACAATTTGTGTTTTATCTTAAATATTGTTTTATTTCACTTTTAATAAAGCGATTGAACGAAAAAAATTGTATTCAATTAATCAACTCATAACAAACTCAATTCCAAAAGACTTTTTTTATGCCCCTTTAACCTAAAAATCGCAACTTTTCCGCTCATTTTAAGCTATTGTGATATCAAGTATCGTATGAAATTTGTGTGAATAAGCTTTTTCAGTAAAAGTCTGAACAGTACTCAATTTCAGTTTGTGACGAAATGCTTCGTTGCTCAAAAAAAACCTATTCATACTTGTATAAGGTACTATTTTTTGAAGACTTTAAAAGTATCCTAATTATTGGAAAAAGATAGACTCGGAAAAACTTGTGCTGCTGATCGGTTTTGTAGCTTACGCGACGCGGTAAGCAAACTATTACCCGCGTTCAGCTATCATTGCAGTTGGCTAGATAGTAAAGTCTTACCTCAGTTAGGCCAAGCTAACCTTATAGAGACTGCTTTCGAGGGCAGACATCAGTGCACCACATCTGAAATAAAAACGAGAGAAATGAAATGTTCTATATCAAGGGGACACAACAGTGTTCTTACCAAGAAATTCGGAAATGTAACAATTTAGTTTTAAAAAAATAGTTTATAATTAGAATCAATTGAGAAGAAGTGGTGAAAAAGAGAGAGGTTACCAGATCCTACTTACCAATGATGATGTTCCCGATTTTTGTCAAGGAAGCTTATCACATAAATCTAAGAATCTAATTTAAAGAGTTACATTTAGCACTACAAGGTAAGTGGGATAAATCATCCCTGAGCAGGGTTCAGATTCAACTAAATATAGGATATTTTTAATCGAAATATTTAATGAAATATCAAAAGCTCGGTACTTTCTCTCCACCAGGAAAGTTGACGGAATATACCGATTTCCCTCACTTTTTTCTCATGTAAATTGAAACGCTAATCATAAATAGACTTTATGAGGATGCATGGAGACAAATAACTGACTGCTGAACTGACAACACGGCATTCATAAGCATAATTTACGTATTTACAGCTGAACCGGTCCTTTCACGTTGACTCACCAGATCGAGTTCAGATTCAATGTGAACTGCAGAACAAATGTGACTGCAATAATTACCATGGTAGTTGAAAGTGGCAGTGTTACTGGATTTACGGAGAGACACGTTAGTCCAAGTTTCTGGTGATTTACCCCGAATCCGAGAAAAAAGGTATTTTCATCCCTTAGTGATGTGATAGCGACGCATCTTTGAGAAGATGTACCACATTTCCACCGAGAATCAATTTCAACACAGTGGCAGTTAAAAACCAGCAAGTTTGACTAAGAAAAACGTGCTTGTACTGGTGTGCAAGCCTCTACAAATTTATTCGACATTTCGGAAACTTTTGTCCTTCTGTATACTTTGATGAGATTATGATTTATGTTGAGTCAGGATGACCCTAATGTTGTATATTTTAAACATACAAAAACAAAATCATTTGCCACAGAACTTATCAATATGGGGTAGCTTCAAAGTCACATCTCACATTTGTCCTCGTTATATTTGGGTGAAGTTTTTCTGCTTTCAAATTATTTTTATTTATTTATTATTTTTTTTTTCTACTTATAAAAAGAGAACGGCCGAAAAGTGAAGCCGCGTAAAACGCCCTCTGATTGGCTGACACTGACGACGACGCCCGACGCGAGTCGACGCGATACGAGCGCCTACACTGCTAACTGTCAACAGACAGTTAGTACTTAAGTAACCTCAAAAGCGCGTTTGAAACTTCCTATTTCTGAATCTTAAACTAACTTTAAAACACGAATGAAAAACTTGACGGGCGCGAAGCGCGTTTGAAATTTACTATTTCTGAATTTTAAACTAACCTTAAAACACGCATAAAAAGATTAACACGCGCGGAGCGCGTTTGAAACATACTAGTAATCTTTAAAAAGGTGTTAATAAAAGCTATAGAGCAGTCACGCCTACAAAATTATAAAATTAAAGACCTTGAAATAGAATAACCTACAGACAATAAATCCATTGGTAGACAAATGCATTGAGCAGTGTCCTTACAACAACAGTATGAGGAAGCTGAAAGTGTACTGATGGTGATGCACGGACGATGACGGCAACAAAATCGTAACGGTTGAGGAAAACGCCCAATTTTCAGGGTAATCGGATAAAGCAGTAAGTTAGTCTTGAAGAGAAATAAGAGAATTGGTTAAGATGCTAGTCACTAAGACAGCGCCATTTCAGGGGCCATAGGTTCGGTCTTGGCGAGGTAACTCGGTTTTTTCCGAGTGCTATTAGAAAGTACGTCAATGTACCTTAGTTCGCTTCGAGCCTAGATTAATGAGAGTAGGTGGGCAGGGGCATAATATGCCTCATTTAGGCCTTCATACGAAGGAGGATAAAAAAAGGGAAAAATGCGTCTTACAACTAAAGCCTTTGATGAGCTGAAAGTATAAGAGATTCAGTGATAAATTCTCTGAGCATGATCCTCGTCCACCAGAAAAAAACTCATGGCGTGTATGGCAAAAAGGCAAATTTGGAAGCACTCACAAACTAGCTAGAAAGATGTATTGTCTATTCAAAATTTTCATTGTCCATATTGCTTCCTCATAGAGGAAGCTCTGTGATAGGCTCGGAAACGAGATTTTGAACCAGACCTCGTAGGACAATTTGGTTTACATATTTGTAAACTTGATTGAATTCTCAATAAATGTCCGTATGTATGTATGTGTGTGTGTGTGTGTGTGTGTGTGTGTGTGTGTTTTTTTTTTTTTTTTTTTTTTTTTTTTGGACGTGGGCAGAGTGAACTCTGCAGCCAGTGGCCCTTCGAAACGAGTACCCCACCGGAAACCGTCGTTAAACATTACTTCGGTGGGGACTCTATAGAGCTTCTCTGCTACATCTGTGTCTTTTCCGTACATCCCCCGTCCACCTTACGGTGATTAGGGGTTCGGGAACCAGAAGCGTCGTTTTCGATTCGTCGTCTTTTCCTACAGCATCGTCCGGATTATTTTTTTTTTTTACACCTCTTGCGCCTCTTGTCTCAGTCTAGTGACGACTGCTTGCGCGAAGGACGCTACCGCCAGCCAATTGCCTGCGGTCACGAGCATGAGCCGGGTGATGTTTTCCGGCTCGATTTCTTCTTGGAGGGCCTGTTGTAGTCTCTCCCTTTCTCTTGGAATCGCGGGCAGCGAAAAAACACATGCTCCGCGTCTTCTATCATGCTTGGGCAGGCTGGGCAGAGAGCGCTAAGGGTGTTATCGTAGCGCTGGCTATGGCTTCTGAAGTAGCCATGCCCGGACAGGAGTTGTGTGAGATGGTAGTCCACTTCTCCATGTCCCCTCTCTACCCATTCTGCGATCTTCGGAATCAGCCTGTGTGTCCATCGGCCTTTTGGGGCCCGATCCCATCGGTCCTGCCACCTCCTCAGCGTTTCTCTTCTTTCTTCCTCCTTGACGTCCTCCGGGCGGCGCTGGTATATTCGCGCTCGCTCGTCCGCCAGCAGGGCCAGCGGCGGTACGCCGGCTATCACGTACGTCGCGTCGAAGGAGACGTGTGGTCGCCCGCTGATCACGCGCAGGCAGGCTCGTCGATGCACGGCCTCCGCTTGACGGATGTAGGCCTCCGTCTCCGTCGCACATCTCCAGATGGGCGCTCCATACAGGAGGATAGAGTCGACGACGCGAGCGTAGAGTTCTCGTCGGCTACTTCTGGGCCCACCGGTGTTGGGCATGATCTTCGCGAGGGCTCCAGCCACTCTTGCTGCCTTTTCGCTGACGGTTCGGAGATGTTGGTCGAACCTCAGCCTGGAGTCGATGTGTAGGCCCAGGTAGCGGATGCAGGGGGACGACCTTATGCTGCAGTCGCCGACTGTGATGGTGATGTTCTCCATTTTCTTCCTACTAGTGATCAGTAGGGCCTCGGTCTTGTGGTCAGCCGTTACAAGGCTGAGCTCGTGAAGCGTGTCGCGCACCAGCTCGATAGCAGCGCTCAGATCGTACTCGATCTGCCACAGGTGCTTGGCACGGCCACCAGGGCGATGTCGTCCGCGAAGCCTACGATTCTTACGTTGCCTGTGAAGTTGAGGCGCAGGACAGCGTCGTACATGACGTTCCACAGGATGGGCCCCAAGACCGATCCTTGCGGAACGCCTGCTGTGACTCTGTAGGACTCTGGCCCGTCGTCCGTGTCGTAGTCGAGGACTCTCGCTGAGAGGTAGCTGCTGATTATTCTCAGCAGGTACTCAGGCGTGCGCATCCGGCGCAGCGCGGCGTGGATGCTGTTCCACCTAGCCGAGTTAAACGCGTTTCTCACGTCGAGGGTCACGACGGCGCAGTATTTTTTGGTGCCGCGGTTCCATCTCTTGCCCGCGACAGCCTCTCGAGCGGTAGCGATGACGTTCTCGATGGCGTTGATCGTCGATCGTCCCTTCCGGAAGCCGTACTGGCGGTCCGAGAGGCCCTCAGGGCTCTCGGTGATGGCTTCGAGGCGGTCGCAGATGATTCTTTCCAGAATCTTGCCCGCTGTGTCGAGCATGCAGAGCGGCCTGTACGACGATGGTTCTCGGGGGGCTTGCCTGGCTTTGGCAGTAGGACTAGCCTCTGCGTTTCCAGCACGCGGGGAAGACACCGGTGCGCAGGCATACCGTGTACACCTGCATGAAGATGTCAGGGTGCGTGTCGATGGCGATTTTGATAGCGGAGTTCGGTACTCCGTCCGGCCCAGGCGCAGTGTGGTCCTTGATCCTCCTGCATGCTCCTCGTAGCTCTTCCAGAGTGACGGCCGGTACAATTGTTCCTGCTTGGAGTGGTGGTGGCGGAGCTGGCTCGTCAGGCACGTGGGGGAAGAGGGCAGTCACTATGCGGCGCACCATTGACAGAGAGCTCGGAGAATTTACTCTCGGACCTCTGAGGCGGGACATGACCGTCTCGTACGGTTTGCCCCACACGTCCTCATTGACCTCGTCTCACAGTTTGTTCCAGCATAGGCGCTTGCTGGTCTTGATAGCAGCGCGCAGGAGACGTCTTGCGGAGGCATAGCTCGCTCGGCAGGCGTCTTCATTGGCCGACCGTGCGCTCTCTGGGCAAGCCTTCGCGCTCGCAGACATGAGCGCCGAAGGTCGGCGATCTCGCTTGTCCACCAGTAGACTGCGCCACGACGGCGTCGTCCACCACTCTTGGTCATAGACGCGTCACATGCACTGGTAATGGCAGCCATGAGGCTCGTTGCCATCTCTTCTGCGGGTCCGGGAGGTATCGCGGTCCCGGCCATCATAACTGAGAGACACTCTGTGTCCAGAGTGCGGGCATTCCACTTGCCGCTTTGGCGCGTCGAAGGTCTAGGCGGTCTGGCGGTCTTTATCTCGAACACGATGGCCTGGTGGTCGCTGTGCGTGTAGAGCTCGCTTACGGCCCATGATGTAATTTGGGGAGCGAGTGTATCGCTGGCGAAGGTGAGGTCGACGACCGAGTAGCCCAGTGGACCGGTGAATGTTGGCATATCTCCGGTGTTAGGAGTACGGCTTCAAGGGCGGCAAACGCGTCAAGGAGAGCGGTGGCGCGCCGTCTCGTTACACGGCATCCCCACTCCGTTGACCAGGCGTTGAAATCACCCGCGACGATGAGCGGCCTCTTGTCCCTGGCTTCCTCGATGATGTTGGTGAGGAGGGCGGAAAATTCCGCATCAGCGAGTCTTGGTGGTGCGTAGACGCTGAAAAAATAGATACCGTTGATTCGGGCCCAGGTGAAAAAAGGGCGCGCTCTTGCTGGGCGCTCCTGCAACAGGCATCCACCATGCACCCAGATCGCGGCTTGGCTGTTGGCATCAGTTAGCCAGTATGGTGGATCAAGGTTCTTGTACTGATCACACAATACGGCCACGTTGATGTTTTGCTCGAGAATGGTTTGACTCAGGAGGTCCTGGGCCGCCCTGCAGTGGTTGAGGTTTAGCTGTAAGATCCTCATCATCGACGGACTTGGTTGGACTTCTGTGCGAGAGGACAGTACTGGCTTGTGGACCATGGTCGTGGGCAGCGCCTTGCTCCTGACAAAATACGCACGCTGGCTGTTGCTACAATCCTTTATCCGATGGCCTGTTTTTCCGCATCGGAAGCAGTGCGCCGAGCGATCAGGCCCCGTACAGCGGGCCGAGACGTGGCCGGGGCTCCAGCAGCGGTAGCAGCGCAGGGCATCCTCGCGACCACGGATGCGGCAGTTTACCCAGCCAATCCGTATGTGGCCGAGTTTCAGCGCCTTGGCGGCCAAGTCATCCGGCAGCGCTGCGACAGCCGCCTGCGTTCCCGCGTACGCCTTCCGCAGCGTCTTGACTACCTCTTCGTTGAGATGCGGAGCACCCAGCGATTTGCCCAGCTCTTCGGCGATCTCCTTCTTGGTGGCACACTCGTCGAGGTCCCTGATCTCGATCATGGTTGTGTGCTGTATGGCGCTGGCAGTGGCCTCGTCACCGAGAACCCTGCCAACCTCCGCGCCAGATAGGAGGCGTTGTCTACGCCTCTTCGAAGTTGCAGCACCAGGGCACCAGCAGCACTGCGTCTGATGCTTTGGACGCTGCTCCCGACTGATTGCTGCAACGTCTGCTCCGACCTGAGCTTACGCAGGATGTTGGCATAGGTGGATGCATCCTCGCTCTGATGACGATCGCGTCCGGTCGATGGTGAACCTTACGCGTCGTCGGCCGTGGCTTCGGCTGCTGCCGAGTGCAAACAGTTTCATCTGCTGCTGCTGGCTGGCAACGCTGGCGCCGACGTCGACGGTCGACGAGGAAAATCCGTCTTGGTCAACGGCCTCGTTGTTGTTCTCGTCCAATTTCCTGGATGCGGCCGTCGCGGTGTGGCGCTTGGGCGCTGCGCGAGCCGCGGGCGGCGACTGTGCGCGCGCAGGCCGCTTGCTGCTCATACCACCCGCGAACATCGGAGGCGTGCCGACCGCCTTGTCCGCGGTAGAGGGACGAGCCGGTTCCAGACTCTTCTTCGTCTTATTGAGGGCCAAGACGGCCTGGACTAGGCTCTGGGTGTACCTGGTCACCTCCGGTGTAGGTTGCCCCTGCCCTCGATGAAGGCGGCAAGACCTCTCACCAGTCCATTATACGCGTCCACTTCTCTTCGCAGCTCCCGGTCGCAAAATCTGCGGGTGACGGGAGCGGAGCATCCTTGGCCGTCAGTAGAGGGGCGCTAAGGATTATGCTCGTGGTAGCCGCTGCAATCATCTCCGGCGGGGACCCTCTCTTCGTCGGCATCACCAGCGGAGAACCATTCTTCGTACGGCTCTTGATTGAGGTACGATCCGCCGGCGTAGGCGCCTGCCGACCCTGCTGCCCGTCGAGCATAGCTGCCTACTCCACGCCAGTCGGCCCAACAGTACAGGCACCGGCACCGCGGCGCGAAGCACGCACTCACACCAGCACGCGCGGCTCACACCGATAGTACTGAGCGCGGGAACACCTATGGCACTCGTAACTGACACACGACGCAGTATAGCTTGCCACAGCTGCACACACACAGCGGCGGGGCTGCACACACACATGCACAGACGCGGCACGTCACCGTGAACGCGCAGCACCTACACAATCACTTTGATTCAACGTATGACTTCGTAAAAGTTCGAGAATACCGGAGCACGAGCAGAACACGTCTTGCCTGCTTCGATCTACAGACTCGAATCGTGTGTGTGTGTGTGTGTGTGTGTGTGTGTGTGTGTTTTTTTTTTTTTTTTTTTTTTTTTTTTTTTTGGATGTATTAATATATTTTATTTAGCAGAAAGTAAAATTAGAAGTTTACATTGCATAAAATGTAGCAGTAAAAGTGAGAGTGTAACATTGATTTAGGGTACATAGTGTATATGTAGATACATCCACGTCGGTTTCCCTTTGTTCCATCCCCGCGGAAACCGCCGTTAGGCATTACTTCACGGGGATGGAGGGGTTGGCGTTATGCGCTTCATTGAGGCTTGGCTGAGGTGGCGTCTTCTTCCAGCAGCATCGTCCGGTCGTCACCTTCTGTCCGCTTCCTCGTCTCTCAGTCTTGTTACGACTGAGCAGGCGAAGGAAGCAACAGCGAGCCAGTTCGGCTCGTTCGCGAGCATGAGCCTGGTGGTGTTTTCCGGCGTCATGACCTCGTGGAGCAGGGAGTGTAGTCTCGCTCTCTCCTCGCTGAACCTCGGGCAGTGGTAGAACACGTGCTCCGCGTTCTCGATGGATGAGGGGCAGACCGGGCATTGTGCGCTTTGATTGTGGTCGTAGCGTCGGCTATGTTTTAAAGAAGCCATGCCCGGTCAAGAGCTGCGTGAGGTGGTAGTTCAGCTCTCCGTGCCTCCTCTCGATCCACACTCTGATACTTGGGATCAGTCGGTGCGTCCATCGGGCCTTCGTCGACCGGTCCCATGCTTCCTGCCACTTGCTTAGCGTTGCCAAGCGTTCTTCGTCCTCTGCGTCCTCTCGGCGGCGGCCGTAGAGTCGCGCTCGCTCG